>CM052440.1:75733543-75897415 GCA_028533085.1 Varecia variegata | reverse complement strand
TTTCTGTAATTTCCATTATTTGTCTTCGTTGCTAAACTTATTAACCAGCTACTGCCCTCTAGTGTCCACTGCATAAAGTTCGCATCTGAATTCCATATTTATCTTTAAAAACTCTAGTGACTCCTGGAAGGAAACAAACTTCTTGTTTTGCAGATAAGTGAACTGAGGTCCAGAGAGGTGAGGTGTGAAACTGACCCAGGCAGACTTCTGGACTCTTGTTACCCTGCCGGTAACGTGTCTGGAAACTGTCTTTATTCAAAGCCTGTCTCAGAAATTTCAATAACTAACCAATAAAAATTATAGCGTACTAACCTAAGTGCTGCATGTCATTTCCAATGTTATTCCAAATAAAGAGCTAAAACTGACTGCTGTTCAAGTTTAGATAAGGATTTACAAGGACTATTGATGCGTTTTTAACTTAGTACAAGTTTGGAAAATGTCTATAATGTTTAAAAAATAAAATTTAACTAGAACAGCGCCAAAGTAGATTTGGCCATTTATCAGAACTGACTTACCACTGTCTCCATGTAGCCTAATACTCTGCTAGAATTCTCCCAAAGGAAGCTCTTCGCTCACTGATGGGAAAAGGGGGGGTCTGTCATTTTAACTTAGAACACATATTTTCATCATTTAATCATTTTGCTGGTGGAAATAAATTGAAAGTTGTCCAGCTGGATGAGCCACTTTCGAGAACATTACTGAGTAACAAAAGATTTATTCAAATCTTTAATTGGAAGAAAATACATCTGGAATAAGTTTTATTGGAATTCATATAAAAAGAAAAGGGAATCCATTAGAACTAATATCATAAACAGTTGATTTTATATGGAACCAAAGATACTAATGAATTGGAACCTAGATGTCCTAGCCTTTTTTCTTTGCATAAAGACAGTCAAATTTTCAGATTCATATGGTAATTATACTTTATTGCTTTAGGTAGAGCTTTGTTTTTAGCTAATATTTTAGGGACAGATCATCTAAATTGCCTAATTTGGTTCCTTTCCCTCGGCCTCAAAACACAAACACAAAGAAAGTGGAAGGGGGCATATTTGTTTTCAAAATACAACCTCCTGCTAAGATTGGCAAGTCAACAGAAACTCACTGCACTTGGCTTCCATTATAGTTACTAAATGAATTAAGAGACATTTAGTTTCATCCTTAGAGGTCAACATAGATGCCATTGATCAAATAATCAAGTCTCGAGTATCGTTTCCTGCGGAGGGATTCTGAGAGTATTCTACCCAAGAGGACAAGACCTATCACCAGGAACAGAACGCCAAAGACCAGGGTCCCAATGAGAAGCCACTTTTCAAATGGAAGCTCATATTGGTTTGGGGAGACACTGCTCAGAGAGGAACTGCCGGGACTGGCCTTCCCATTTTCCCCGGAGGCAGTACGATTCGTAGCAGAAGACTCCACGTGTGACAAAGAAAGTGTGGCAGTGTTATGTACACCCTCTGCACTCAAAGTTAGGTTGGAGATTTCTCTAAAGGGTACCGCTTCTGGGGTGCCTTTCAAGTCTGTAGGTGCCTGAGAGATGGTAGTTGGAACTGCCATCGTAGCCATTGCTTGAGGTGTAACCGCAGCCAGAGTAGAAATTGTAGAAATGACAGCCAAGGGGCCCTGAGCGGTGACAGTGGTCACAGGAGGGGCTGTGGTGGCCAGTGGTGGCTGAGAGGTCCTGGAAGGTATCACTGAAGCATTGGTGGGCGCGAGAACTGCTGGCTTCGGAGGAGCTGAGGTGTGTAGAGAAATGACAGCCGCTGTCGTTGGGAATGCAGTCACATTTTCAGGCAGCCCATGAGCTATTTCTTTTTCTGAGGAAAGCTGCAAACTCTGAGAATGGGTTTTTTCTTTATAAACAGGGACCTGGGTATTTGCTTGGTCAATCTTGAATACTTTCTCCAAGTGATCTGAGGATCCAAATGTCTGAGAAAAAGCTTGTCCCTGTGAGTCGTCAGTGGGTTTTGAATAACCCAGCAGAGGTGGCGGTGTGGAAGTGACGGCTTGTGAAGACCGGCCACGTGACAGAGAACCTTCTTGGGCTAACTCTTGGCTGGGCAAGTCAGTTCTGGTCAAAGGTGGAATATCTAGAAATGTACAGAAAATAAAAGGAAGACTTAACTAGCTCCACGCTAAGGTAGGTTAAAAAATACAAACCTATCACCTTGTTCAATAGGTCCCCAAACTGTGGATACTTGATATTTCATTGAAACATGTACGAAATGGAAAAATACAAATTGCTAAATGAGAATCTGATAGCGTCGCCTCTCCACCAGATGCCGTGGGGTTTATTTCTAGCGGACGGGCAGAAGAGACACGGTGGAGGAGGATCCGACAAATTAAGGAAAAGGTGGGAGTTGCACAGCAGAGAAGCTGAGTTTTAGGAAGAGGGGACGGTTGAGGGGCCAAGGCCAGGGCGGACAGCTGGCTGAGTGCGTGGCGTGGGCAGGAGAGGAGTGGCCAGGTGAACGCGGGTGAGGTATGAGCCCCGCAGGACACGTCAACTGAGACTGAGGTGACAACTGGGGCTGTGAGCAGTCACCAGGAGAGACTTCACAGCCGGGGCATGCGGGGGGCAGGAAGGGTGTGTGGCAGCCGTGGGAAGAGGCAATGGAGTCAGGAGGGGGCAGAGTCGCTGTGATGCACCTCTGACGGGGGGTGGCAGAGGGGGCTGGGATGCTGAGGCAGCAGCAGAGGGTTGAGGACACTTTCCCACCAAAACACAGGGATGTATTATTCCAGCGCTGCGTCAGAGCTGGGGAGGCTATGCGAGAGATTTCATTTTCACTCTCAAAGGTTAGAATTTTAGAGCCAATGTCTTAGGTTATGAGGACGATGGGACCAATATTTGAAATCATGAGGCCACACGCTGCAGACATAAAGAGCGGAAAACCACACACAGTGCTGAGTCCTGCTGAGGAGGAACCAGCCTCAGATCCTGCCTCTGCTTGAGAAAGCTTCAAATTTTGCTCTTAGTCACACACACCACTTATCACAGGTCAAACTGGAAAGGCTTGTTCAAGCAGTCAAGGGCAGGGAATGATCACTTGAATTGCTCTGTGATACTCTGCTGCTTGGCTAACCCTTTCGCTTAGACTGGAACTGCAGAAAACACAAGGAAAGCAGCAGAGGAATGCCCTAGCATTTATCGGTTCACTCTCTCGCTCCTTGTCCCTTTTCTGTCCCAGCCTGCCTCCATGCCAGCTGCTAACCTAGACCTCGTTCTCCTCTCTCCCAACAAGCATCCAGAGGCAATGTGGATTTGTAACATCTTGTGCCTACTCTCTAAGCCTCACACCTCTAAGAGGTCCTTTAGAACAGTCACTGACTGATGCATTCAGGATAGGGGTCAGCAAACTATGGCCTGATGGAAAAATCTGGCCTGGCACCTGTCCTTGCAAGGCTTGCAAGCTAAGAATGGTTTCTACATTTTTAAATGGGTGAGGAAAAAAAAATCAAAAGAAGAATACCATTTTGTGACAATGAAAAGTATATGAAAGTCAAATTTCTGTGTCCATAAATAAAGTTTTATCAGCACACAGCAATGTTCATTTGTTTACATAGTGTCTATGGCTGCTTTCATACTATAAGGACAGAGGCGAGCAGGTACAAGGGATTGTATATGGCCCACAAAGCCTAAAATATTGGCTGGAAAAGCCTAAGATACTATTTGGTACTTGAAAGAAAAAGTTGGCAGACACCTGCTCAAGGATTTAATATTCTACTCTAACATAGAATTTGGATTCCCAAAGTTCCTTCTTCTTCCAATAATGCCTAAGAACAGAGTTCTTAATACAGATACTATCACATTCATAGCATCACCATGACATAAACAGCACCTATATTTTTAGGTAGGATCAGATATTTTAAAAAACAAAACTCCATATATCTCATTTTAAAGTTAAAAAAAAAGACTAATTAAACGCTCTGTGACGTGTATGAAATCAAAACTCAAACACAGCCATTGATAAGAATGACCAAAATGGCTGTTTTCTTTCTCAAGGTCATAAATAAAACAAAGCTAGGGCTGGTCCCATTTCTTGATAAGATTCCTTTACTGGCAAAGATCCCAGAACCACACATGGGTCCTCACACCTGCTCCGGGTACACACCCACTGAGGTTTGCCATGGGGGTGTGGTGCTCTCCCTCTGTCACACAGAGGAGCCACAAAGGGAGCGAGAACACAGCCCTGTGCCCTTAACTCCTCTCTTGAGTTACTTTCAAGCAACTTTATTGAGTCAAAAAATAAGGGACTGACTACTACGTGGATCCCAGCTAAGCAAAAGACTCCCCATTTATTCTTTCTCAATTCTCCTTCCAGTCTTTGGTAAAAATGACATACCATAAAGCTGCAAAAAAAAAAAAAAAAAAAAGGATTAAACAATGTCAAGTTACAATGGTTTTATAGAATGAACAGAGTCCGCTGTCATCTTTCAACTTTCAGTCTGTAAATATTAGTCAACGGGTTATATAGGAAACAGAGTTCCTCTGGAAACAAGCCACCAGACATCTATATTTGATTTCACTTCAAACAGGAAGCAGATAATTCGTTTTTAATGGGGTAATCTCAATCCATCAACATGGGCGGATTCACAGAGAGAACTGCAAACACAACTTGTGCATATCCTGCCGATGTAAACAGTTCTGTGTGTATTATGTCCAGGGTTGGTGCCACGTTGCGCCGAGGCAGGAATCAACCTGCTCTGGGCTGATGGCGGCCCCTGGTGGCTGCCGCAAGAACTGGTTTTGATTCTAACTCCATTCCCTTCCCGCTTGCAAGATTTATACACACGCCAAGCTCCCTTTTCTCCCATTTCCATTGGTGACGATCTTCACCACATACGTCCTCTTTTATACATACATTATAAAAGCAACAACACTACAAAAGTGTCAGAAAAATTAGAAAACAAATTCAATTATAATTTCTATCATCACATCCCACCAACAGATTATTTACACAAATAATCTGTGCTACATGTTCCTTTTTAAGGAGGTGTTAGATACATCGGGTTTCCCTGATTCATGAACGACATTCAGACACAGTCTCACCCAGGGGACAAAGCAGTGTCGGTGCTCAAGCGCCCTGGGCAGTGTCATCCCCCAAAGTACCTCACACTTAATATAGTTCAGAGAGAAGCCGTGATTCCACTTCTCCCAACCCTAAAATTGCTTCTCCTCAAATTATCCCCATGCAGTAAATGGTTCCACCATCCCTCTAGACACTCAAGTCAAAAACTAGGACTCAGGCCAGTCACGGTGGCTCACACCTGTAATCCTAGCACTTTGGGAGGGTGAGGCAGGAGGACTGCTTGAGGCCAGGAGTTCAAAACCAGCCTGGGCAACACAGCAAGACCCCATCTCTACAAAAAATAAGTAAATTAAAAATGAACCAGGCATGATGACATGCGCCAGTAGCCCCAGCTGCTCTGGAGGCTGAGGCAGGAGGGTCAGTTGACCCAGGAGTTTCAGGCTGCAGTGAGCTATGATGACGCCACTGGACTCTAGCCTGGGCAATGGAGTGAGACCTTGTCTCAAAAACATACAAACAAACAATAAAAAAAAAACCAACCTAGGACTAACCAGCCTTGACACTTCTCTTTTCCTAGTCCTCCATATCCATGCCACCAGCAAGTCCTGTCGACTCTTCCTCTGGAATGGCCCATACTCCATCCCTCTCTCCACCTCCTCTACCACCTCCCTGATCTCTCAGGTGGGCCTCACCTCCCCACCCCATAACCAGTCTTTCCATTTCCCCTTTGCTGCTGTGACACTGTCCATTCCCAAGAGGCCAGTCACAGTGAGCTTTGAGAAATCACCTTTAAAAAAAGCACGTAACATGCCTGCTTCAAAACTTTCAACAGCTTCCACCACATACCTAAAATGAAAACTCCCTCCTGTGGCTTACAAAGCTGTGTGTGATCTGGCCCTCCTGGCCTTTTTGCATTTCACGCTGCATTTCCTGATGGGATGCGTCAGCCTGCTGGGATTGGAGTCTTCTCCAAACACTCTAAACCATTCTGCCTGAGGATCTCCCCCCATTCTCCCCCCACCGATCTCCTTACATCTGGCCCCTCGCTGTTCAGATCTCAGTTTAGGGGTCACCTCTTTACACCTGATCTCTGATCACCTAATTGAGGGGGTCCACTCAGTGATTATCTCTTACATTGTCCTGTCTCATTTCTCTGCATAGCACTTGTGACTACATTTTTCTTGATTTTTATTACAATTATTGTCTCTCTCCCCTAAAACATAAGTTCCAGAAGTGAGACCTTGTTTTTCATGTTTAGCATTGCATCCTTAAGGTGTAAAAAGTGCTTGGCACATAGAAGATGCTAAATAATATTTATTTACTGAATAAATGAACAAATGGAATATTAACAATCAAGGGTAGAATGGTAAAAAAAACTTTCTAAAAGTTAAAGAAAATTTGATGCTGAAAGCATTTCAACCTGAAAAATTAACAAGCCAAAATCCCAGCAAGACATATTCAAGTAATATTAATTTCTTTAGCTGTTTATTTTCTGTATTCTGAACTAATACATTCTATGAATATGGAGACTGCATTTCTAGTGTTTTTCACAGAATCTGGCACATGGTAGATGTTTAGTAAATATTTCTGGCATGAATTTCTTTCCAGGTCTAGACAATAAAATCCAGTGAGTTTGATTTCAGATACTGTGATTATAAAATAATAGGAACTTAATAACAAATACATTAGAATTTTATATATTAACATGGGTCTTAACTCTTTCAAAACAGTCCCCCTGAAGACCTGTATACTTATTCAGTTTTGCAGACACTGTTCTCAAGTGGTGCTTCAAACATGTTTCTTAGGCCAGGTGTGTTGGCTCACGCCTGTAATCCTCACGCTCTGGAAGGCTGAGGCAGGAGGATCATTTGAGGCCAGGAGTTCCAGACCACCCTGAGCAAGAATGAGACCCTGTCTCTACTAAATATAGAAAAATTAGCCATGTGTGGTGGTGTGCATCTGTAGTTCCAGCTACTCAGGAAGCTGAGGTAGGAGGATCCCTTAAGACCAGGAATTTAAAGTTGCGGTGAGCTATGTCGACACCACTGCACTCTAGTCCTGGTGACAGAGTGAGACTCTGTCTCAAAAAAATAAAAATGTTTCCTAAAAGGTCTATGTACCTATTATCTTATGAAGGCAAAAACAAAAACAAAACAGAATACCATCATGCTTTTCATCAGGAAGTAGATTTTGGTTTAATAAATTGAATTTCAAATCATGAGATTTTCTGGCATGTCTCAATATTTGTGATCCCTTTTGGTAGTTTTACTTAAACTCTTTTGTAGAAAATCTTTCACATAAACCATATCCTTAATTCCAATTACAAAAGAAAATGAGCAATGCTTTTATTACCTCTAATTATCCTGTAACTCATAAGTCCTTTTGCTGGTTTCAGTGGACAGGCTTCCTCACTGGGACAGAAAAACAGGTAGCAGTTGGGTTGTCCAGTTGTTTTTCGAGTGTCGAAGATCATCAAGTTACATGCCTTGTCCCCTGCAATGAAAGGTTTTGTAAGCATGATTCTGAAATTGGATTGTCTAAAGAGTAGGGCAAGCAGGAAGAACTTCATTTACCCTGGTGTCCAACACAAACACCTTTGTTCATTTTGTTCGCTCACTTGCTAACCACTGAGTCACTTCCTTTTCCTTAGTTTAGTCGCTTACAGCAATTTAAAAAGATACTGGGTTTAAAAATCTGAGTCAAGGTCAGGTGTAGTAGCTCACGCCTGTAATCCTAGCCCTTGGGGAGGCCAAGGAGGATCACCTGAGGGCAGGAGTTCACAACTAACCTGAGCAACATAGCAAGACTCTGTCTCTACAAAAAAATAGAAAAATTAGCCAGGTTTCGTGGTGTGCACCTGTAGTCCCAGCTACTCAGGAGGCTGAGGCAGGAGGATTGCTTGAGCCCAGGAGTTTGAGGTTGCAGTGAGCTACGCTAATGTCACTACACTCTAGACCAGGCATGAGAACAAGACCCTGCCTCAAAAAAAAAAAAAAAAAAAAATCTGAGTTAAGATAGTCTTTGGCAAAATCAGTTCTTAATAACACCTTGAATTCTATAGAAATAAGCCTTCTGTTTGCTAAAATGTCCAAGCAAATATACATAGAAATACTTACTGCAATCTTTACACAACTCACAACTGAGTTGGTTCTTATGAAATGGCTCTAACTCTAATGATTTTGTGCATCTCTTATATTCTGAAGGCATCTCAAATACTGTAAAGCCATGAATCTGGCTTTCTTGGGTGGAGTCAGTAAGTTAATCATCACAGACATTGTGTCTCCTTCCACAAAGGATCTGAGCGGAATATAAAGTCTATCCTTTTATTTTTATTAGTACCATTCTTCTTTTGGGTTTTCATCCAGTTTTCCCTCTTGCCATATCATTTTTGCTCTTCTATTTTCCTTCCATCCTCACTTTTCACTCTTTAACTTTCATTTCTGGCTTCTTTTCCTCCTCCTCTTCTGTCTAACAGAAATTATTCTCTCTATTCATCACAGCCTAGAGTTGGTTGTCTTCAGTCTGGCACAGTCTCATATCTTTGAGGGATCAGCGTACTCCTGGCCAGGTTGAAGGGTAAGGGGCGTACAGGTTACTTATTAAAAACACATGCTCTGCAAACCATCACCACCACCACTTCAAGTCAGGCAATGGCAGGGATCAACTTTGGCTCCCTGGATGGGAAAAAAGATTTAGTTAGCCTCTGCACGGGTTTTATCACGTCATCTTTCTACTACCCAAGTAATAGGAGAGGTACTCTTTTCTTTCTTTCTTTCTTTTTTAGAGACAGTGTCTCACTATGTTGCCCAGGCTGGACTTGAAGTCCTGGGCTCAAGTGAGCCTCCCACTTAACCTCCTGAGTAGGTGGGAATACAGGTGTGGCCCATTATGCCCTATGATACCATTCTCTCTGGCACTCAGGTAAAGGGGAGAGTACATAAGCCCCCAAATGGTATACAAAATTGTGTGCTCTTTGTGTTTATGTGTATTTTTGAGCCCATGGCTATTATCAAATTATCAAAGTGCCTTTTGCACCCTAAACAGTTAAAAAACATTGCTCAAGAAGAGAGGGAAAAGTTTGAGATCCAGTAACTGAGATTCACAGGTACCTTTGCTTCTAGTAAAGCAGTAACAGGACTTTTGCTCATAGAATAAAGCAGCAAACCCTGATTTCATGGAATTGAGGAGAAATGCAGGGTTTCATTATTGCCAGGAAATACCCATACTTCCAGCACTCAGTCCTGTTTGCAGGTGATCTTTCTATTTCACATAAATATTGATGTCAACATTTAAAGGAAAACTAGAAATTTAAATGAAATATCTGTAATTTCTATGAATTACCTCCATAAACAGTGTCCGAAAGCATACTGCTCAATTTGAGAGCGCCGAAAGAATTTTTCACCCTGATACCAAGTATGTGGTGTCTTTTCTAGTTCTCCAATTCTCCAACAATAACCGGACATCCTACAATTCATCTCTGACATTAACTACCTGGAATTAGCACCAGACTTGACAGGTTTAAGGGCTCAGTTCCATGATACTGCCTTCACTTCAGAAGCCAGTAGCAAGTATCAGGTCTCCATGTTACCCACATTTTTATGTCTGACTTGACTACAAACTTAGAGGTTCCCACAATCCCACCTCTCAGATTTGATAATTTGCTAAAACAACTAACATAACTAAGGAAAATGCTATACTTACTGTTATAGCTTATTATGAAGGATATAAATGAAGAGCCAGATGCAGAGGCCCACAGCGTCTTAAGTAATCTTTCCCTGTGGAATTGGGGTGTGCCACCCTCCTTACACATGGATGTGTTTATCAACTTGGAAGCTCCCTGAACCCCATCATTTAGGGGTTTCTATGGAGGTCTCATTATATGAGCATGATTGATTAAGTCCTGGGCCACTGTGATGGAACTCAATCTCCAGCCCCTCCCCTGAGGTCAGGGAATGGGGTTGAAAGTTCCAAGCTTCTAACCAAGGCTTGGTCTTGGGGCCAGGCACAATGCCTCACACCTGTAATCTCAGCACTTTGGGAGGCTGAGGTGGGAGGATCGCTGTCAACATAGTGAGACCTTGTCTTTACAAAAAATTAAAAAATTAGCGGGCCATGGTGGTGTGCGCCTGTAGTCTCGGCTACTCAGGAGACTGAGGCAGGAGGATCACTTGAGCCCAGGAATTCAAGGCTGCAATGAACTATGATCACATCACTGGACTCCAGCCTGGGCAACAGAGTGAGACTCTGTCTCAAAAAAATTAATTAATTAATTAAAAAAAAAAGACTTGGTCTTTCTGGTGAGCAGCACCCACCCAGAAGCTAGGGGCCTGTCCAGAGTAGCCTCATTAGCACGAACTCAAGTATGGTTGAAAAGGGCTTGTTATTAACAGTAACAAAAGACATGCTCCTACCACTCAGGAAATTCCAAGGTTTCAGGAGCTCCGTGCCAGAAACCAGGGACAAAGACCAAATATGTCTATACACAAATATATTGTTAATATATAATTGTATTATTTATTATTATTATATTATTATACCACAAAAAAATGAAGTAAAGATCTAAAAGTAAACATCTGACTTAGTCGGCTAACAGAAATCAACAAAGAGTCACTGGTCCAATGTTAACTAGTCTTTCATGCTCCTTGATGGAAGGCCTAGTTCATCTTACTCATTATTTTATCTCTAGCCCCTAGTCTGGTTTCAGGTGCTCAATACATTTAGTTTTTTTCATTCAGAGAATTAGGCCAGGGTCACAAGTAAAACTAAAAAACAACCACAGTTTTACTCAGATATACGGTATACTCTATTTCAGTTTGCAGATTTAAAGCCTGAAATATGCAAAGGCATGGTTCTAACCTCTAAGCCTCCTTTTGTGTCATGAGAATGGGTCAGATTGAACACTCCCCAGTCCCTGTAGAGTTCTGGAAGCTGCAATGACCTAGTGATCCGTGCCTTCCTGACTCACACTATGCCGCCAGCTCCAGTGAGAGAGACGAAGTGGAGGTTTTGTGCTTCCACTTAAAAATGAAATGCTGGCCGGGCACGGTGGCTCACGCCTGTAATCCTAGCACTCTGGGAGGCCGAAGCGGGAGGATCGCTCAAGGTCAGGAGTTGGAGACCAGCCTGAGCAATGAGCGAGACCCCGTCTCTACTAAAAAAATAGAAAGAAATTAGCTGGCCAACTAAAAATATATATAGAAAAAATTAGCTGGGCATGGTGGCGCATGCCTGTAGTCCCAGCTAATCAGGAGGCTGAGGCAGTAGGATCGCTTAAGCCCAGGCGTTTGAGGTTGCTGTGAGCTAGGCTGACGCCACGGCACTCACTCTAGCCCGGAGAACAGAGTGAGACTCTGTCTCAAAAAAAAAAAAAATGAAATGCTGATTTTCCCATGGGATAGATTTAAAATTTTACTTTTTGCCTCAACCTTCTTTCTCTGTTTACATGTTCTTTGTAATGTCACACTGTATTCCAATACTCCATAATGATGGCAGCTAAGCATCTAAACAGAATTTTTTTCAATATTCTAGATGCCAGTTAGGACATAACACCAGTGGTTCTCAACCATTTTTCTACCCAGTCACCTCAGGGTTATATATACACACTCATCAATAACCTTATTCAGCTTCTGGGAGGGGAGGACACACTTGTAGCAAATTGGCCAGTGATTTTGTCACCCAGAATTTCTCCCCCATTGAGAATCACTGGTGTAAACTCTTCAGCCGCATCCACCAGCTACTTAAGTCACAAAACACATGGAATGAAGGACCGCCAGGGAACTATTATTTACCTGAGATGGTTTTTGTTGAACAGCAGGAATCAATGCAGTCTTCTTGAGTTAATGTATGTACGGGCTCATTGCCTCTGATTCCCTTCAAAAGAGATGACTGGATGTCAATGATAACATCTTCTAGACTCTCGGTGAGGCACTTCTGACTGGCAGACAGCCTTAGCGTCAGGAAACAAATTATCACCAAAGCGTAAGTCAAGCTCCTGTCTCCTCTGAAGAACATTTTAAATTTCAGTTTAGTCTTGGTCTTCAAAGGTCAAGGAGGATCCTTCCTCTGGTCTTAGTTTGCATGGAGAAGACTGCACAGATGACGGAATTTCTCCCTAGAATAAAAATAGAGAATCATCAATGAGTTTGTTTCTTTTAACACACCAGGGAAGAAACATTTCATTTCCATCCAGTCAATGAAAAGGATCCATGCATGATTTAGACAGAAATAAACAAGCATTTTTTATTTGTTTCATTTTTAGTAGATTTGAGACAACCTTACATTAAAAACTTGGCAAAGAATTAATAAGCACAAACAAGTGTACTATCTCATCAATGCTTAAAAGCTGACAGTGCCTCTGAAGGAAGAGGTATGAACAGCAGGCCTGCCTCTAAGTTCTAGAATCCTTTCTCTTGTAGCTTCTTCTAACCAGGAGGAGAAAGGCTACAAATTTCTAGTCATTGATGAAGCAGTGATAATGGGTTGGAACATATTTCCTTTCTCAGTAATAACAATTAGCATTTTAAATAAGCTACTGAATGGTATTTAATATGCTAAGCAATTTACATGTATTACCCTCTTTAATCCTTATGCCAGTCCTGCAAAAAAGCTATTATTTTCCTCATTTTATAATGAGGAAACTGAGGCAGGCTTTCTTGTTGCTGTCTCTCGTTAAATATCAAACCAGAGGCAGGTAACTACAATAATCTAATTCTAGGAATTAGCCAGTCAGCAGGGGGAATATTCTGGCTTGGCTGAGGGAAAGTTTAGGGGCAGTTGTTCTTTCTGATGTCCCCAAAAACACAAAAGTCACACTATGTATAATGCCAACTCCGCTGGTAAGCTGGTTCTTTTAAGAAAAATAAATGTTTAACTGGCAAGGCAATACCAGAAACTATTCTCACCACCCACCTCCACATTTCCAGAATACAAATTGTTCACTGAATGATAGCTTAATGTAGAATTGCTGCTTCTTTAATCTTTCTGTCATGAACCCCTTTGGGTAGCCTGAAGAAGTTCGGGATCTCTTCTGAGAGATCTGTTTTAAAATGCATACAGTGAAATATATAGGCATTCAAAGGAAGCTAGTTATACTGAAATATAATTATCAAAATAGTTTTTAAAATGTGCCTATAAAACTCTGATGAAAGAAATCAAATACGATCTAAATAAAAGGAGAGATATTCCATGTTCATGGACAGGAAGACTCAATATTTTTAAGATATCAGTTCTTCCTAACTTGATCTATAGATTTAATACAGTCCCAATCAAAATCTCAGCAAGTTATTTGTAGATATCAACAAACTGAGTTTAAAGTTTATGTGGAAATGCAAAAAGACCTAGAATAATCAATATAATAATGAAGAAGAACAAAGTTGGAGGACTGACACTACCTGACTTCAAAATTGACTATAAAGCTACAGTAATCAAAAAAGTGAGGTACTAGCAAAATAGACAAACAAATCAATGGAATGGAATAGTAAGCCCAGAAATAGACCCACACAAATATAGCCAACTGATCTTTGACAAAGGAGCAAAGGAAATTCAATGGAGAAAGGACAATTTTTTCAAAAATGGTGCTGGAGAAGCTGTACATCCATATGCAAAAAAATAAATCTAGACACAGACCTTGTACTTTTCACAAATATGAACTCAAAATGGATCACAGACCTCAATGTAAGATAACTATAGTTTGATGTTAGACAAACTATAAAATTCCTGTAAGATAACAGGAGAAAATCTTTGTGACCTTAGATTAGGTGATGAGTTTTAAAATATTAATACAATACCAAAAGCACAATGCATTAAAGAAAAAATTGATGTTGGACTTTATTAAAATTAAAAACTTCTGGCCAGGCATGGTAGCTCATGCCTGTAATTCTAGCACTCTGGGAGGCCGAAGCAGGAGGATCACTTGAGGTCATTAGTTTGAGAACAGCCTGAACAAAAGCAAGACCCTGTCTCTTCTAAAAATAGAAAAAAAATTATCTGGGTGTGGTGGCATGCACTTGTAGTCCCAGCTGAGGCAGGAAGATTGCTTGAGTCCACGAGTTTGAGGTTGCTGTGAGCTAGGCTGACGCCACGGCACTCTAGCCTGGGCGACAGAGCGAGACTCTGTCTCAAAAACAAAGAAACAACAAAAAAAACTTCTGCTCCAAGGACAGGTGAGGTGGCTTCTGTCTATAATCCTACCACTTTGGGGGGCTGAGGCAGGAGGGTTGCTTGAGGCCAGAAGTTCAAGACCAGACTGAACAACATAGCCAGACCGTGTCTCTACAAAAAATAGAAAAGTTAGCTGGGCATAGTGGCACATGCCTGTAGTCCTAGTTACTCAGGAGGCTGAGGCAGAAGGACTGCTTAAGTCCAGGAGCATGAGGTTGCAGTAAACTATGATGATGCCACTGCACTTTAGCCTGGGTGACAGAGCAAGACCCTGTCTCAGAAACAAACAAAACAAAATAAGACTTCTGCTCTACAAAAGATCCTGTTAAGAAAATGAAAAGCCAGACTTGGAGGAAATATTTGTAAAACAAAATCTGACAAAAGACTGGTATCCCAAATATACAAAGAACTCTTAAAACTCAACAATAACAAAAAAAAAAACCCTCAAAAAGTGGGCAAAAGATCTAAACAGACACCTTACCAAAGAAGATATATAGATGACAAACAAGGATGTGAAAATGTGCTCAACATCATATGTCTTAAGGAATTGCAAATTCAAACAATGAGATGCCACTACACACTTATTAGAATGACTAAAATCCAAAAAACTGACAGTACCAAATGCTGACAAGGATATGGAGCAACAGGAACTCTCATTCCTTGTTGGTGGGAATGCAAAATGTTATAGCCACTTTGGAAGAAGTTTGGCAATTACTTACAAAGCTAACTATAGTCTTACCATATAATTCAGCAATTGTCCTCCTATGTATTTACCCAAATGAGTTGAAAACTTATGTCCACGCAAAAATCTGCACAATGTTTATAGTTGTTTTATTCATAATTGCCAAAAATGAAAAGCAACCAAGATATCCCTCAATAGGTAAATAAACAAAATGAGATATATCTATACAATGGACCACTATTCAGCAATAAAAAGAAATGAACTATAAAGCCATGAAAAAAACATGGAAGAATCCTAATTGCATGTTTCTAAGTGAAAGAAACCAGTCTGAACATGTATGATTACAATCATATGACATTCTGGAAAAGCCAAACCACAGAGGCAGTAAAAAGATCAGTGGTTACCAGGAGATGAGGGGAGAAGAATGAATAGGCGGAGCACAGGTGATTTTCAGGACAGTGAAACTATTCTGTATCTGTATAATGTGGTGGTAGATAGATGTTATTGTACATTTGTCAAAACCCAAAGAACTGTAAGACACACACAGTGAACCCTATGCAAACTATGGACTTTAGTTAGTAAAAAACAACAAAACAAAACCAATGTATGGTAATGGAACACCAGTCTAATACCTTCCTTTTTAACTGTTATGTCCAACTTCTGTATATAGGAAAGTAAAGCAGCAAGTAACATTTACTGTTTCTCACATGACAGTTTCTATGCTAATCACTTTACATAGATCATTTAATCCTTTCAAGGATCTTAATGGGATAGGTCTCACTATTATCCCCATTTTCAGTTAAAAAAAATTTTTTTTGCTACTTCCTTCCTCCATGCTCATTTTTAGTTAAGATTTTTAAAAAGTTGTGTGATATAATATGTGCTTCTTTATTAGCCTATTAAATAACAACTGGTGTATCTAGTAACTGCCATCATTTTGAAGTAGTGTTGAATATAAATAATATTTCAAGATATGTGCAACAAGTAACACGATGTAAAATATGTGGGATTTCTACCGGTGGCAAATCACAGCTACTGCTATTAATACTATTACTATGGCTTTTGCCTACATTCCTCTCGAAGGAAATGCTAACATTTCCGTTAGAGGTTAGTGAAATAAATTTTTCCACCCAAGTTCACAGACTTCATAAATTCTATCCACAGACACTTCAGGTATCATGGACAATCCAGGTTAAGAATCCTGGCACTAGATTACGCCACCACATTTTGCAAGCCTCTCTTCCAGTCGTAGGGACACAAAAGAGAAAATTCAGGCCAACACTTTACTTTGAATGGATTCTGATGTAGTCTCTTTTCAAGCTCTTGAAAAGAAACCTGAACAATGCCAGGGGCGGGGGCAGAACCTGTGTTTTCAGTATGCAGCATCTTGACAGCCCTGGACTGCAAGAAGTACTGAAGAGTTTATCTCATTAAAGATACTCAACAATTAATCAGGTTAATGAAATCTTCTAGTCTATTATTATTCAGGCCTTAAGGGTCCAAAGTCAAGTTGACTCTTGTTGAAAGATGGAGGGAAAAGCATACAGGTGTGAAGGAGAGGACGCACCTGAGCTTTATTGCCTGCTTATTAAGTGTCACTAAAACTTACTAGTACATAACTATTTCAAATGCTGGAAATCATTTTACTTACAGCATACTGTAACTTATCAAGATGCTTATAACTGTACATACACACGCCCAACAGGGTATGAGACAATTAGCAGGTTCAATAATGAATACAGGAAACAAACCATGCAAGAAAAAATGGAAGATTTTTCCCTTCCTTTGAGGAAACATATGTTGCTCACTGAATTATTCTTCTGCCTCTCCTTCTGGGCGCGGAGGCGGTGCCATTTATGGCAAGTGCTCTGAGCCTGCCTGGAGGTCCCCTTTGGAATACTGCGGCGACACAAAGATCCCGGTCAGCCCTTATTCGCCCCTGGTCCTCGGGGTCCTCTGGCACGGGTGGAGGAGCCTCGGCCCCCTGGAAAGGAGGGGGGCTGCTCTCTCTGCAGGTGGGGAAGCTGCCTGCGGCCGGCCTGAGGGAAGGGCGGAGACGGCTTTACCTGGCGGCGAGAGGACCCCGGGGCCTCTCTGGTGCGAGGACAGCTCCGCCGCGCTTGCGGGAAGGACCGGCGATCTGCGCGAGGGTCTCGGCCAGGACTGCGGGGAATGCTCGGCAGCTCCCTCACGCGCCCGACGGGTTTTGTGGTTAGCAAGTTCCTGCTTCCGTTGCAGAGACTGAAAGTTTGCTGCGGGGGGAAGGGCGCATTCCTGCCCTGCAACCCGGAGCTGCTTCCCAGCAACATCCAGCGCGGTCCCCCGGGCACCTGCGAGAGCCGCGAGCCCCTCCCCGCGGAGGCTCCGGGCACCCGGCCCCAGCGCTGAGTCCCCACTCCGCGGACCCCAGGCCGTGCGCGCTGGAGGGGGCGCGGGCGCCAGCCTGCCCGTAGCCCCGAGGGTCTGCAGCTGTGCCTTGTCGCCTCGGAGGCCGGAGCCCGCGCAAATACACGTGGAGGAAAAGTCAACTGTACCAAACTACATACAGTGAAAAGTCTACCCCTCATCCCTGTTTCCTCGTCTCCTAGTCCCACTCCCTAGCGGCAACCACTGAGAGCAGTTTTTTGACGTTCAAGAGTGCATTCTATTTAGGGCATAATTATGAGAATCCTATTTCGTTAATTGGAGGATGGAGGGTCTTTGATTAGAGGTGGCAATTCTTGAGTTAAATATTATGTTCAAGGTGAGGCAAGGTATTTGGCTTTCTGTAAGATTTATTGTTTATAGGTATGGATAATAATGATGAAAACAACAGTGTCTGTTATAGTTATTAAAATTGTATCCTTAACACTTATTATAGTACTTGGTATTTAATAGGTGTTCAGTAAATATTGAGCTAAAATATTAATATATTTGTTAATTGAAGGAATGGAAAAGAACTACAAAAGACATAGGTTGTAGAAGTGTTTTTAAATCACAGCTCACCTCACCCCCCACCTCCATATACACACAAACAAATGCAATGTTACTAAACCACGGACACTGAATTTGCCAAGTGGTCTAACCTTTGACAGTATCACCTTGGTCAGTGAGAAAGAGCTTTTAGATCTGATGCAATTGCAGATTATTCATCTAGGCCTGTACAGCCAACAGCTACACCCTAGTTTTAACCAATAGTTCCAGGAGGTATGTGGTGACAGAATGCTTGTGAATAGTGGTCCACTGTGTGACATTAACTCTACTAGTTGTATTCAGAGGATGATCTACTCTTGAACGATAATAATTTTGCCAAAGCTCAGATTTCAAAGAGTTACCCAAGAAAAGTAAACTCTAGAGTAATTTCCCACTGGAGTGATTTTCCTGTTGCCACAAGGGACTAATATGCAATGCATTTCATCTCTGCAGATGATATACTTCAAGGTTCAGGGTGTAGAGCAGTCACATTTTTTGAATCCCTTTACATGGGGTAGTCTATGCAAGGCACTAAGTCAACTTTTTCATCCTTAGAAACTCCAGATTCAGCGTTTTGATACAATGAACCTGTCATCATTGAAGTGATATATTATTTTTTCAGTATGACAGTGAATGAAGGACATTGATAAAAAATAATAATTAAAGAAAACCTTTCTTTTCTTTTCTTCTTCTTCTTTTTTTTTTTTTTTTTTTTTGAGACAGAGTCTTGCTCTGTCACCCGGACTAGAGTACAATGCTGTCATCACAGCTCACTGCAACCTCGAGCTCCTGGATTCAAGGGATCCTCCTGCCTCAGCTTCCCAAGTAGCTAGGACTATAGGCTCGCCACCACACCCAACTAATTTTTATCTTCCGTAAAGATGGGGACCTCAATATGTTGCCAGGTTGGTCTGCAACTTCTGGCCTCAGACAATCCTTCCACCTCAGCCTCCCAAAGTGCTGGGATTACAAGTGTGAGCAACCACTCCTGGCCAAAAAAAGTATTTTAATTGGGAAAGATGTATTAAGCACCTGCAGGGGAAATTAAAAACCAGTAAGACATAGAATCTATCTTCAAGAAGTTTATAATTCAGTGGAGGAAACAGACAAATTAAACAATGGCTGTGTAAAGAATAAATGTTATGATAGAAGATGCTAACTAAGGAAGCTCAGAAGAGGAACATCTGATTCTGACTTCCAGGAGGAGATGTATAAGTTAATTCTTAAAGGATGAAGTTCAGCTAGCTAGATGGGGAGAAAAAGACCGAATATTCCAGACAGAGGAAACAACACAACCATCAGGGAATTCAGCCTGACTGGCATGAAGGCTGCCTGTGTACTCACAGGAATGGACAGAGAGGCTGGGGTCAGAGCAAGAAGGTATTTGCATAGCTAAATTTTAAACTTTATCCTAAAGGCACAGGGAGTTACTGAAGGTTTTTAGTAGGGCAGTTACAGATCCAGAGACCTGATTAATATTCTAGAAAATTCTTTCTGCCTGCCACACGAGGGATGGATTGAAGGAAGTGAGGCCAGAGGCCTTCTGTCCAAGAAATGGAAGGAGCAATGAGGCCCTGAAGTAGGCAGGCAGATGGAAGAGAAATTAAGGAGAGGGGTTCTCCAGGACTTAGTGACTGGTTGGACATGGTGGTAAGGGTAAGCAGGCTTCTGGCTTGGGAGCCTGGATGGTTGGGAGTGCCAGGTTGGTAAAGAAAGACATGGCAGGAGGAGCCAGTCTGGAGTGGACAGAGGCATAATGAGTTTTAGAAAACCTCAGTCCTGGTTTTATCATTTATTAGTTGTGTGACCAAGAATAAATCACTTAACTTTTCTGTAAAATTAGGAAAGTGGTAAAATACGCAGATCATGTTGCGGCAGGTTCAGCTGCCTGCCACCCAAGAACCAGACGTGACAGGCGACTGTTGGTGAAGGAAAGGTGTTTTATTCAAGTGTGCCAGCAGCTTGAGGAGATGGTGGACTATTGTCTCAAAGACCATCTCATCTCCTCTGCTTACCAAACAACTTATAAAGGGAAGGAGTGAAGGGGTAAAGGGGGTCAGTGGCAGGAAGCAAGCTTTGTGCAAGGCATCATGACTTGCTCCATGGTCATCAGCAAACAATAGGTCATGTGGTGGATCTTGTCATCAGCGATCTGTGTTTGGCCTATTCTGGACTCTTGATCTGTTTTTCCTCAAGATTCTGCCCCTTCCCTCCCCTCCCCATCCCTTCTCTCTCCTTTCCTTTCCTTTCCTTGGCAGAGTCTTGCCTTGTTCCCTGGCTAGTGTGCAGTAGCATCATCATAGCTCACTGCAACCTCAAACTCCTGGGCTCAAGTGATCCTCCTGCCTCAGCCTCCCGAGTAGCTGGGACTATAGAAGCACAACACTGTGCCCAGCTAATCTTTTCTATTTTAGTAGAGATGGGGTCTCACTCTTGCTCAGGCTGGTCTCAAACTTCTGAGCTCAAGCAATCTTCCCGCCTCGGCTTCCCAGAGTGCTAGGATTATAGGCGTGAGCCACCACACAGGGCCCAAGGTCATTTTCTAATCTTGTGCCTGGCAGGTGTGTAAGCAAGCAGCAGGTTAATTCTAAACTTTTAAGATAGAACAAACCAAATGCATACTGGAAACAAGATGGCCTCCCTTTAGCTAGCCTAGCATTATAGTCTGAATGACCCTTGGGGGTACTTACAATCATACGGGTCTAATATATATGAACGTGCTTTATAAATTTTAAAGGGCTGTTCAGTTGTTAGTTATTACATATACAATAACAGTTTGCAGCTCATGTGGAAATGATTTTAAGGGTGCTAAAAGGCATCAATCTCAAATGTCTCCTACCTCTAAAGCCCCTCCAGCAGAATCCTTACATTATAAATGCTCATTTAATTTTCTTGCCACCAGGATATAAGTTTCCTAAGGATAAGGAATGGGCCTTGTTGGATCTTTTATTTTCAGCCTCTATCTAGCCAGTGCCCGACACATTAGAGCTTCCCAAGAAATGATGAGTCAGTGCATGAGGGCATTTTATCCTCAGATATCCTTTTCTGACTACAGCTTTATGGAGGTATAATTCACATACTATACAATTCACCTATGTAAAGTGTATTCTTCGGTGGTCTTTAATTTATTCAGAGTTGTGCATCCATCTCCACAATTTTAGAACAATTTCATTAACCCCAGAAAGCAACTCTCATGCCCATTAATAGTCACTCCCTAGTTCCCCTCCACCCCCTGCTCCTCAGCCTTAGTCAACCACTAACCTCTTTCTGTCTCTATAGTGCCTCTCCTGGACATTTCATATAAATGGAATCCACAATATTTG
The DNA here is from genome assembly GCA_028533085.1 of Varecia variegata. Taxonomy (NCBI): domain Eukaryota; kingdom Metazoa; phylum Chordata; class Mammalia; order Primates; family Lemuridae; genus Varecia; species Varecia variegata. The sequence continues at coordinate 75,876,266 of CM052440.1, read as the reverse complement.
GTCTTTTGTGATAAGCCTTTTTCACTTAGCATAATGTTTTCAAGGCTTATCTATGTTGTAGCATTTATCAGTACTTCATCCCCCTTCTTTTCTGGGCTGAATAATATTCCATTATAAAGATATACCACATTTCATTTATCCATTCATCAGTTGATGGATAGAATTTCCCTTTTAGAATGAAATGTTTATACAAAGAGAAACACAAAAAATTCCCCATCACAAACAGTATGGATTAGAGTATGGAACACAGACAAATATACTTGGATGTGGAAGAGGGGGAACAAAAGCAGGAATGAGTTATTCTTCACCCCTCCCCACCTTTATCTCCTTCCTCTCCTACCCCTCAAAGAAGGCAACCTGAGAGGAGAGCCAAGGGCTCTCCAGGAGGGAATGGTCTCCTTGCTCAGCTGGCCCTTCCAGTTCCATCAGCCTTGTGGTTTATGTAAACATGAAAACTACAGTCCAACATCACCTGCTTTTATGTCTCAGGCAGTTTCCTAGTTCTATCTTTCTATTCCCACAGACCACTAAACTTACATTGATTTGCACTTTTCTCATTGTATTGTAATGGCGAGTACAGGAAAGAGCACAAGGTCTGAATCAGACCATCCTAAATAGTTCCCCCACTTACTACCTGGTGACCATGGTGAAGTTATCTGTTGAGGGGCCTCAGGGTTGTAAAAATTAAGTGAGTTATTAATAAAATAGGGGAAATGTCTGTGATATAGTAGAGTGGAAGGGACTTAAAAATCATTTAGTCAATTTGACACTCCTGAGATACATATAAAAGCTCAGGGTATTTACTTGTAATTTCTTGAAGCAAATAATATAAAATGGCTCGCAAAGCTCTGAGTACCCCAGAGCCACCTACCTCCTTGATGGCATTGCATTGCCAGGTTTACCTCCTTGATCTGACAAAATTGGCAGTTTACTTTTTGCATTACTTGTGCTCCCTCCTGCCTTATGCCGGTTTCAGAGTGACTTGTCCATAATTGTCCAGGTCCCCAGAAAGTGCCATCCTGGACTGTAGGGTCACTCACTTCTCTTTGAAGATGCACATTCCCTAATACGTGAATTTGCATTTTCTGTTTCTTAATTTTTCTCTTATTTCCAGCTCCTTCTTTCACCACCTCCTAATATTTTTTGTATGGTTGTCCACTGCCAAACTCTCAGTTTTTTGGAACTTACTAACAAAAAGTTGCACCTAGACAATTGTGGATTCAAATTTTGGGTCTATTTAGCATCTCTCTTTCTCCACCCACAAAACAGGGTTAAAAATACCCATTTTTAAAGTTGTTCTAATATGTGAGTAGGAAAGAGCTTCATATATGGGCAGTGTTTAAAGGTAACGCATCATTACACTAGGAAAGGGCTGACCCTTCGGGGCAGTTCTGGTTTTGAGGCTGTCGGGCCCTTTAAGGCGGCGTTGCCCTAGTAGCGGGCGCGGCTCATCCCCACCCTCCTCAGGCCGGGGGCGGGGCTTCCTAACCCGGAACTGACGGCTGCGCGTAGCCGGCGCCGCCAATCCGCGTCCCCGGAAGGAGCCATCCTGCGGCACTAGAGCCAGTGAGTGAAAGCGGCGCACGGGCGAGGCAAAGCTGGTGTCCCCTGTCTCTTCTCGTAGGGCTCCCCCAAAGAAGGAGGGCGAGCAGCGTGCATTCGCACCGCGCCTCCTTGCGTTTCCGTTCCCCAAATAGGGCCTCCCCATCCCCCGCCGCCCAAGCCCTGCGTGGGCTGAGCGCTCCATCCCCACACTTTGGCCTCACTGCGGCGCCCAGACTTTGTGTGGCCTCCGGGTCCCCGGCCCCTGCCCTGTCGCCCCGCCGCTGGGGCTGTGACGGCCCTGCCCGCCGTTCTTCCGTTGCCACCGCTGCCGGCACCATGGGCAGTGAGCAGAGCTCCGAGGCCGAGAGCCGACCCAACGATCTGAACTCCTCAGGTCGGTGTCCTAACCCCCCATCCTCCTCCAGCCGGCCTTGTGTGCTCGTGGAGCGGGCTGCTTCTCAGCCTAGTGGGGTCTGGGACGGCGGACGGGAACGCAGTGAAAGCCCTCGCCATGCTATTAAAAAAAAAAAAGTCACCATCTGTCCTAGCCTTGATTCCCCTGATGGAAGTGAGTGCCTGTGACTGCAAGCTAAGCCAGCGTGGGCTCCCATGCCCCTTGTTTGTTTTCGGAACAGCCGTTACTGCCAGCTACAGCCTACTCTTTAAAGGACGACCTAATTAATTTTTGGCTCTAGTGCTTATGGCTAACGTAGTGAGATTTGGCTCACACCGTGAATGGATCATAGACAAGGACCTCTAAGAATCGGCTCTTTCTTAAAAACGGGTTTTAGAGGTTCCTTTTCAGGAGAGATGTGTGTTAGGTGTACAGTTGCTTTGACCCTTGGGTGCAAACCTCACCAGAAACAGCTTTTTCTCCTCAGAAGGCGTCTTGGCCCCTTTTCTAATATTATAGAGGTTGGCCAGATAGCTCTGTTGTTTCCCTTGTTCCCCCAATGTCCAGTTTTCTTAGATTTTTCTCGGCTTTTCAGGTGGGAATGGGATTGAAATATAGTGAGTGCTCAATAAATAAAACAGCTGATGTTCAACTGAGGACCTTTTTTTTTTTTTAATCGTTGTTACAAACCCTAGGACAGCTGGGAGGGCCATAGATAAGCTCTGGGGTTGCTAATCCAAACTGGTTAAATCTGGGGCCTAAACAGAGTTCCCTGGTCTTAGAGTTGCTCTGTTCTTGGTAGAATTTGTAACTCAGAAGTGCGGAAGCTAACAGATCTAGGGATGTTTCACACTGGAGTGTGTCCTTCATTCTGGGGGCTGGATTTGGAACGGCTTGAATGATGAACAGCATCTACTAGCTTTGTTACATTCTTCTACTTCCTCGGAAGACCCAGAGTGTCCTATCTATCATAACAAGTATGGTGATAATTGCTACCTCTTACTTTCTTGCCTCCATGACAAGCCAGAAACATATTTTGGGAGGAGTGTGGCATCTTTTAAATATGCTAATATGATTGCTTGCCAATAAACCCATAGCACAGGTTTATTTTCTTTTTCTTTCTTTTTTTTTTTAAGAGATGTGTTGCCCTCTTGGGCTCAAAATCCTCCCAAGTCCTGAGTAGCTGAGACCACAGGCTCATTTCTGATGTTAGAATTTGCCTGTTCCCTTGTGCCAAGTGCTTTACATACGTTTACCTTGAACCCTTATAGTAACCCCACTTTACTGATAAGATAATAGCTAGAATGTTGTGAAGACCCCTTTCCTCGGGGGTCTGGGGAATAAGGAATCACACTTAATATGTAGCAGGAAAGATTTCTGGCATGGCTTTTGTAAAACATTAGATAAATTACCAAAAGAGATTAAGAAATCTTTCTTGAGCAATAAAAGCAGAAATTTTTGTGAAAGTCTGACTGCCAAACCTCAGGAGACTAGCTTACAGGAGACAGAGCAGTTCTGTGGCATCCCTAGATCAATCTTAGAGACGTGACCATAATGAACCTGAGAATATTACCTTCTAGAGCATAGAACACTTTAAAGGTTCATTCTTGCTCCAACTAGGAAGATATTAATATTTGGAGGGAGGAGGATGTCTTGGCTTAGGGATTCCTTTATAGTTTGAATCACTTCCCTCCAAATGGATTACATTCTCCCAAGGAACTTGACCTGCCTCTCTAGTAGTCCTCCAAATTTCTGAATTCTGCCTCAGCCTAGAATGGACCTACTAATTATTGGACTAATTAGTCCCTTCTTGGACTAATGCTGTAACTTTAAGAGTGATGGGGGGCTGTAGTCTCAACTACTTGGGAGGCTGAGCCAGGAGGGTTGTTGAACCCAGGAGTTTGAATCCAGCCTGGGCAACATAGACACTATCTCTTAAAAAAAAAAAAAAAAAAAAAGAATGAGGGGGCTGGAGCCTCAGGAGTAGACCCATCATCTGGGGTTGAGACCAAGGGTGTTTCCCATGACTAAGATTTATGAAACGTACCTGGCCTGCTGTGATGGGGTGGATAGATAGCTTTGTAGCCCCAGTGTCACAGGGATGGGCCATGTGCACTACTCTGAATTTTGTCTCAGCCTAGAATGGACCTACTGATTATTGGACTAATTAGGGGACTCCATAGACCTCCAGTTCATTTCCTAACTGATTCTAGCACTACTGACCTTGGGCAAGTCACAATCAAATACTGTATCCTCTTCTCATTTGTAAAATAGGGATGTGTATCAGGAGGATCAGGAAAATTAAGGAGAAATTAAAACCAATAGGCTTATACTTTCGTGTGCTGAATAATAAAATATGTTTAGCCATAAAAGAAGTTCATACATCTTATCTGTTCCTGTAATGTCTGAGTTTTTAATACTATAGAAAATACGGGTTTTCCATAATTCATCTTCCTACCCCCAGTGCAAGATAACTACATTTTGTTGTGTAAAAATATTCTTTTTAATGACTATACTGAAAACAGCTTTGGTGAGGCAGAGGTGGCCAACTAACATGCAACTCCTAAGCTGTGTAACTTTATTTTCAGTGACTCCTTCTCCAGCCAAGCATAGAGCCAAGATGGATGATATTGTGGTTGTAGCTCAGGGCTCCCAGGCCTCACGGAATGTCAGCAACGATCCTGATGTCATCAAGCTGCAGGAAATTCCAACCTTCCAGCCCCTTTTGAAAGGTAAGAGGTTGCATTTTGTCTTACCTAAAGTTGCTGGAGAGGTTTGTATAGCCCCCCTACTCTTGTCCCATACATCCATGTGCCTTACTCATCTCCTTTAGGTCTTGCATACGTGGCATGTTCCCAGTGAAGCCTTCCTTGACTGCCCTATTTAAAATTGCAGTCCATTTCCCTGCCTGTTTTTCTCTGTAGCGTTTAATTACCATTGACCTACTGCAGATTTGTTCACTGTCTGTATTTCTCTGCTGGAATGTGAGCTCCATGATGGCAGGAACTTTCTGTTTTTGTTCACTGTTAAATCCCTAGCACTTGGAATAGATCCTAGTATGAAAGAGAGACTGAGTGAATGAACAAATGATATTGAAGTTGGCCCTTCCCTGCTATATTTCCATGAAAAGATTTTCATTCTTACTTGTGATCTGGACTATGGGGTGACTAGTTCAGATCCATGGAGAAAATCCTCCATCACCATTGATACACTTGTAATTAATCCTGGCAGCTGTTTTGTATGAGAGAACAGCATGTGTTTGAGAGGAGAGATTACTCACCTGATTAGCGTGTACTGAAGTGGGAGGTGTAGGTAGTTACCTTTTTTTTTTTTCTGGTCTTGCTCTGCCACCCAGGCTGGAGGGCAGTGGAGTGATCATAGCTCACTGTAACCTTGGAACTCTTGGGCTCAAGTGATCCTTCTGTCTCAGCCCCCTAGGGAGCTGGGACTACAGGTGCACACCACCGTGCCTGGCTAAGTTTTCTATTTTTTGTAGAGATGGAATCTTGCTATGGTGCCTGGGCTGGTCTTGAACTCCTGGCCTCAAGCCCTCCTCCCACCCCTGCCTCCCAAAGCATTGGGATTACAGGCGTGAGCCACCACGCCCAGCCAGTAGTTAACCTTTTAATATGAAGGCCATAACTTTATATTATTTTCCAATCTCCATTAAGTGGTAGAGATGATTTTCTATTACCTGAGTGATATTTCTCCTGTAGGAACCCTCAGTCCCCTCCATTCTCACTCCCACCCCAAAGATTAGGAAATAACGAATATAAGGCCCTGGTTTACTTAACCTGGTATAATATAAAACATCTTACATTTGTATAGCTATTTGTATTAAAATGTCCCTCCCCAACACAAACATACACATATCATCCCTTTAATTTTTACATCATTAAATGTGTTTGAATGATTTCTGCAAGATTAGACAGCTGGCATATATCGAGGTTGAACTTGAACCTTCACTGATGTCAAATCCTGTATTAGTTACACTATTCCACACTGTACTTAAACAAAAACAAATGGTGCTTTATAGATGATCCATGTATCATCTCATTCTTCCTGGCACTTCATCTGCTTTACAGATGAGGAAATAGAAGCTTTCAATCTCTTCTCCACAGGCCTCAGGGTTAGACTTTGGTAAACACTCTGACTCTTACATAAAACAGCACATTACATCCTGTTACCCATCTTCTTAGTTTTCATTATTTTGAAGAAGAATGTGATTCTCCAAAGAAGCCAACATTAATGAAATTTCCATTTTCACATATTCTTGTGCAATCAGATTAAAAGACACAGATAGCCTTTATGTTTAGAAACTTTGAGCTGGGTACTTGTGTTTTATACTCCATCCCTTCTGGGGTTTCACAATGATAGTACTGCCTGTGTTGGAGTTTTCATGTCCCTACTTCTTATGATCTCCATCCTCTCTCCTCCTAAACTCTTCTGATCCTGGGTTGGGCCTTATGTGACCAATCCTTGTCTCTACTTTAGGGCAATATTTAAAAACAAAAAACAAAAACCCAGGACCTTGAGATACATTTAACAATTTTCTGGGATTATTTTTTAGCCATTTGAAATACAGTTGACCCTTGAACAATGAGGGAGTTAGAGGCACCAACCCCCTTGTGCAGTCAAAGATCTTCATATAACTTTTGACTTAATATAACTTTGACTTCCCCAAAATGTAACTAATAGCCTACTATTGACTAGAAGCCTTACTGATAACATAAACAGTTGATATTTGTATGTTTTGTATTATATACTGTATTCTTACAGTAAGAGTAAACTACAGAAGAGAAAATGTTATTAAGAAAATCCTGGCCAGGCACAGTGGCTCATGCCTGTAATCCTAGCACTTTGGGAGGCTGAGGCGGGAGGATTACTCCAGCCCCAGGAGTTTGAGGATGTGGTGAGCTATGATGACACCACTGCACTCTAGCCTGGATGACAGAGTGAGACTCTGTCTCAAAAAAAAAAAAGAAAAAGAACATCTTAAGGAAGAGAAAACATTTATTATTCATTAAGTAGAAGTGGGCCATCATAAAGGTCTTCATTCTTGTTGTCTTCACATTTAGTAGGCTGAGGAGGAGAAAGAGGTGGGGTTGGTCTTGCTGTCTCAGGGGTGATAGAGCCAGAAGAAAATGCATGTATGAGTGGACGTGTGCCCTTCAAACCTGTGTTGTTCAAGGGTAAACTGTAGTGCGTATTTGTGATGATACACTGACTAGTAGGGGAAGCATCTAGGAGAAGACCTGGTGTTAAGGAAAGCTAAACTATGATCTAAAATCATCACTGGGAACCCTAAAAGTGAATAATTAATGTGATGCAGCCAGTGCAGAGCTAGTGCGCTTTGTTGCATTGATAAATGGGTTTTAATTGAGACTTTGCTACCAACTAGCTGTGTTGCCCTGGCATTGTTTTTCTTCCTGTTTGAGCCTTGGTTATTAAGAACATTGAGAGTAAGTGTGGGAGGGAGAAAAGCTGGTGAGGAGCAGGTTACAGTAAGAGGTTATCTGGGATTTGGTTAAGGAAGGTAGAGAAATCCCTTGATGAGAGTGGCATGGTTCTAGAAATGGCAACATGTGGCTGTGAGCAGACTACAGGGAACAAAAAAAGCCAGTAGCACTTAAGACGATATTCATGTTTCACTTGTGAAGAAGAAACATCTTAGATGGCAATTAGAAAAGATAGACAAAGGGGAATATTGGGTGGAAACAATAAATATAATTATGATAATAATATTAATAGTAGCTAACCCCCCAGTACCTCCACATAATGATTATCATTCTTTCCATTTTATAGGTTAAAACATTGAGGCTCAATAACTTAAATCAATTGCCTAAAGTCACATGGCTGTAAGTGATAGCACATCTTAAGATGGCATCAGGACATAGAATAACACTCAGTTTCCAATTCTAGCAAAGCCCATTATAAAAATCACTAAGCTGTAATAGGAAATAGCATAATGGGTATGAAGTTTTTGGGGTTTTAGGTGCAGCATTTGTGGCAGAGCCTCCGGCTTTGCTGCCCAGTAATTTAAAGCCCTGCCTTCTGCTTGCTGGGCTGCTGCAGGCGGCACTCATCATTGTCGCCTTTATACTCTGATCTGTTTTTTCCCCCTTTCCTGCTTTTAGGATGAGGCTATTCCTCAAAATAGTAAAAAGGGCCATACAGTGAAGGCTGTACCCCCCAGGTTTGATTTCAGAAAGCTTTTATTCAAGTTAATGACAGTTTATTGTTTCAAAACAATATATTCAAGTGTTACACAGAGTTCACTGTTGTTCCATAATGTCATATGATGTAATGCTAACGCTGGTGGGTGATCTGCAGAGGCAGTGGCTGGGCGAGTTTGGGGCTATTTGTATGACTGAGGTAATGTTTGCATTTTTAATAAGCAAGCAGATTCTTTCTTTGGTCTTAATTAACCCTTTTGCATAAATATGCTGGAATATAATTTATGCTCCATAATCCAAATATCTGTTCCTCTTTTTTTTTAGTCAAAAAGATTACTATTTTTTCATAGCAATCTCTGAATTAGCAATTTATTTTGACATGCAAAGCATTTAATAGGAAATGAAAGATTAGAAAATTAGAGTAGCAATAAATGGCCATGAGAGAACACAAAATCAAAATAATAGATTTGATGTAAGATTCCAAAGATTAAACAAGCCATTGTAGATTTCTTACTTAAAATTCAGCCACTCTTATTTTTAAATGAATCCTACTCTATTTTATATCATTCTGTAGAAATGAAATATTTGTAAAAGAAATACAATATTGTTTATGTTTTATGTATAAAAGTTATAAAAATAATTATTCTATTCACTCTTGGTGGATGAATATATGCAGACATATACAAACGCATACATATGACATTCTTTGCAACTGACCTATCATTTTTGTTACTGACCTTGGATACAACGTAAGAGATTGTCTTGCTGTCTAAGGAAGAGACTGTCCTTGTTAATAATAAGAACAATCAAGCATATATAGTGTAGATGCTTGAGTGATACTAAGCTTCTTTGTTGGGAGTTCAGTGTTTGGTTGTTAAGAACTTGATGCATGTGAAGTAGATTTTGATCATTAAAAAGACCCTGGGGGCCAGGCGTGGTGGCTCACACTTGAAATCCTAGCATCTTAGGAGGCCAAGGCAGGAGGATCACTTGAGGCTAGGAATTCCAGACCAGCTTGAGCAACATAGTGAGACCCTGTCTCTACAGAAAAATAGAAAAATTAGCTGGGTGTGGTGGTGCACACCTGTAGTCCCAGCTACTCGGGAGGCTGAGGCAGGAGGATTACTTGAGCCCAGGAGCTTGAGTTTGCAGTGAGCTGTGATGACACTACTGCACTCTAGACTGGGTGACACAGTGAGACCTTGTCTCAAAAAAAAAAAAAAAAAGCCTGGAATTTTTCTTAGTGGAACAAAAATCTCATGGAACAAGAGTAAAAGCTTTCACATCACATGGAACATTGAGAATTAGTGCTTGAGATTGTAGCTGGGGAAGAATGAAGCAATGGAAAAAGGAGATAAGGAGAGAGCATAAGGGAGCTAAATTTCAGATGAGCAGTTTCTTCACATCCTTCTCACTGACTCATCTATCAACCAGTCAAATAAAATAAAGGTAGAAAGTCTTCGCATTCGTCAAACATCTGCCTCTCGCAGCTATCAGACCTTATCATTGCATGGAAATGACAAGCCAAAGGAGGGGATGAAAGACCATGGTCTTCTCTGAGTGGCTTAAAGGTAATCTCTAAGCCCAGGGTTGATTCTAAATATATTTTCCCCCAAACACCATATTTGAAAACTAGATAACTTATTCCTAATTACCTTGTAGATTTGTGTGTACAATGGCTCTTCAGTTAACCTTTTTAGCATGAATTGTTAACGAGCAAAGTGTTAGCCTTACTCAGAACAACAGGTGAGTGGTTGCTTTAAACAGATTGAAAAGGTGAAGACATCTCACCAGAGCAGCCTGACGTTTTCCCTCACTCCAGCAAATTTCTGTGTGCCTGCATCCATCTTGTTTCTTTCCATTAAGTCTCAGAGAAGGTGTCTATGCCTTTCTCTGAAATTTAATGCCTCTCTGTTTCATTCTTTTCTCCATTTGGTGGGACTTTGCTTCTGCTTTTTTTTTTTTCTCTCTCACTCTCTCGCATCTTGCTTATTGGACCTCTTTCCTCTTGTTCAGATATATAACTCTTCCAATCTTTAAAACAGAAAAGACAGAGAAAATTTGTTTCAATTCCATTGCCCTTTCTGGCTACTGTGCTTTCTCTTTTCTCATCTCTGCTGCAAAACTTGCTGACCACATGGCCACTATCTGCTGTCCCTGCATCCTTTCCACCTCTGCCATTCTCGTGGTTCTTGTGGACAGGTCTCATATACATCAACTCATCAGTATTTGCTGCTTTGGGGGGTTACTAGTGTTCTGTTTTCGTGCCTTAAGTTTTTTCTCAGTCCAAATCATCTTCCTCTCTTCATATTTACCATAGGTTTCTATCTCAATTAAACCTCCCTCCCTTTGGCATCATGACACACCCTTCCTCCCCATGGTATTCTGGTTTTTCTGTCTTCTCATTTTTCTCTGCACAGCATTTCACCTAGTGCTTTTTTGGAGAAGAGCCTTAAGTATTTTGAAATATAGACTTTTTTTTTTTTTGAGACAGAGTCTTGCTCTGTCACCCTGGCTAGAGTGGCAGTGGTGTCATCATAGCTCACTGCAGCCTCAAACTCCTGGGCTCAAGCAATCCTCCTGCCTCAGCCTCCCGAGTAGCTGGGACTACAGGTGCACACCATGACGCCAGACTAATTTTTCTATTTTTAGTAGAAATGCGGTCTCGCTCTTGCACAGGCTGGTCTCAAACTCCTGAGCTCAAGTGATCCTCCTCCCTTGGCCTCCCAGAGTGCTAGGAGTACAAGTGTGAGCCACCGCAGCCAGCCGAAACATAGACATTTAGATGATTGTAAGTCTACATCATCAGCTTCAACTTCTTGTCTTATTTCTCCAACTTTGAACTAGTCAGTACATCCAAGTAGTATTACTTTAAATTCAGCATGCCCCATCTTCCACCTATGTATGTATTTATTAATTTTATTTATTTCTTCAACAAATACTTATAGGATTTTATTTTATTAGGTGAACAATGTACATGTGGGTGTAGCATTCTATTAACATAAATGTCAATTAGGTCAAGGAGTGGTAGGTTTTGTTCATATCTTACATATTTGTATTGATTTATTTAATTTTATCATTTACTGAAATAGAAGTGTTCAAATATCCAGCTTGATTGTGAATTTTTTTTTTTTTTTTTTTTTTTTTGAGACAGAGTCTCACTCTGTTGCCCGGGCTAGAGTGAGTGCCGTGGCGTCAGCCTAGCTCACAGCAACCTCAAACTCCTGGGCTTAAGCGATCCTACTGCCTCAGCCTCCCGAGTAGCTGGGACTACAGGCATTCGCCACCATGCCCGGCTAATTTTTTCTATATGTATATTTTTAGCTGTCCATATCATTTCTTTCTATTTTTAGTAGAGACAGGGTCTCGCTCTTGCTCAGGCTGATCTCGAACTCCTGAGCTCAAACAATCCGCCTGCCCCGGCCTCCCAGAGTGCTAGGATTACAGGTGTGAGCCACTGTGCCTGGCCTTGATTGTGAATTTGTCTATTCTTTTATTTTGTCAGTTTTTGCTTTATGCATTTTGCAAGTCTACTATTAGGCGCATACACATTAATGTTGATTATATTGACTCTTCCATCATTAGAAAATGTCCTCCCGGCCAGGCGTGGTGGCTCACGCCTGTAATCCTAGCACTCTGGGAGGCCGAGACGGGCGGATTGTTTGAGCTCAGGAGTTCGAGACCAGCCTGAGCAAGAGAGAGACCCCGTCTCTACTAAAAATAGAAGGAAATTATATGGCCAACTAAAAATATATACAGAAAAAATTAGCCGGGCATGGTGGCACATGCCTGTAGTCCCAGCTACTCGGGAGGCTGAGGCAGGAAGATTGCTTGAGCCCAGGAGTTTGAGGTTTCTGTGAGCTAGGCTGATGCCACGGCACTCTACTAGGGCAACAGAGTGAGACTCTTGTTTAAAAAAAAAAAATTTAAATTAAATTAAAAAAAAAAAAAAAGAAAGAAAATGTCCTTCCATCTATGGTGTTACCCTGTCTTGTAGTCTAGTTTGTCTATATTAATGTAGCCACTCCTCCTTTCTTATACTTATTGTATGCATAGTATACCTTCTACTTTTTTATTTTATTCTTTTATTTTTAAGAATTTTTTTTATATTTAAAATGCATCTCTTGTAGAAAGCATATAGTAGGGTTTTTCTTTTTTCTTTTTTTCCCAACAATCTAAGTTGATGAATAGGGTTTTGCTTTTGTGTCCAGGCTGACAGTCTGCCTTTTAATTGGTGTGTAAATTGTTATGGCTGGAATTAGGTCTACCATTTTGCTCTTCATTTTCAATTTATGCTGTGTGCTTTTGGTTCCTTTCACAGTCCTTCCTTCTTTGGATCAATTGCCTATTTTTTACTACATATTCCATTTTAGTTCCTTTTTTGTTTCTTTTAGTGATGCTCCTTTGCATTATTTTTTTAGTGGTTGCACTAGAGATTGCAATATATATCTTTCATTTATTATAGTTCACTTAGAGTTACTATTGTACCACTTCAAATAAAACATAAGAACCTTTCAGTGGTATGGTTCCATTTCACCCCCACTCCTTTGGCCTATAGCTGTCATATTATATGGTGCACATCCCACTTGCATGGAAACACACACACACATATTTGTTTTAAACAATCATATATCTTTTAAAGAAATTAAGAGAAGAAAAAACTATATATAGAATGTTATGTTTACCCACAGAGTTAACATTTCCGGAATTCTTAGTTCCTTCCTGTAGATTCCCATTTCCATTTGATGTTATTTATTTTTAGTCTCTGAAGAACTTCTTTTAGCGTTTCTTGCAGTACAAGTCAGCTTGGAAAAAAATTCTGTTTTTATCTATTTGAAAATGTTATTTTTTGCCCAGTTTTATTATAAAGTCATTTTTTTAGTAAATCCTAAGTTTTTGAAGAAATACTGTGAGACTCTATGAAATCTCATTTTTCAATCTACTTTTTTCCACCAGTTATAGTATCTACTGATGTTTCTTGCTTGAATTAATTACACGGCAATGGTTGCCAAATAGTGGCTTTTTAGTTTTATCATTCCTTCTACATTTTTTAGTATGCATTCTACTGGAAGGAAGAAGTTTCTCTTCTTCCCATTTATTTATTTGTTCATTTATTTAAATTGAAGCCGGGCATGGTGGCTCACGCCTGTAATCCTACCATTCTGGGAGGCCAAAGTGGGAGGATTGCTTGAGGTCAGGAGTTCAAGACCAGCCCGAGCAAGAGCAAGACCCTGTCTCTACTAAAAATAGAAAAATTAGCTGGGTGTCGTGGCACGCACCTGTAGTCCCAGCTACTCGGAGGCTAAGGCAGGAGGCTCACTTGAGCCCCGGAGTTTGAGGTTTCTGTGAGCTAGGTGACGCCATGGTACTCTAGCCCAGGTGACAGAGCAAAATTCTGTCAATCAATCAATCAATACTCTTATTTTCTTCAGTGAGTTATATGTAATCTGTCACAATCATTATCATAATGCTCTAAATTTGGCTGGTCACAGCACCTTTTTTTTTTATTTCAGCATATTACAGGGGTACAAATGTTAAGGTTACATATATGTTACTGCCTTTACCCCACCCGAGTCAGAGCTTCAAGTGTGTCTATCCACCAGAGGGTTCATACCACACCCATTAGATGTGAATATACCCATCCCCTCCTCCCCCCTCCCACCTGCCTGACACCCGATGAATGTTACTACTAAATGTGCACATAAGTGTTGATCAGTTAATACCAATTTGGTGGTGAGTACATGTGGTGCTTGTTTTTCCATTCTTGTGATACTTCACTTAGTAGAATGGGCTCCAGCTTTATCCAGGATAATATAAGAAGTTGCAGTACCTTCAATCTAGCTTCCTATGTCTTTTTAATGTATCCCCTATTCTTTAATAATGTCTTTTATTTTCTGACAAAATATTAATATAATGTTCCAGGCTTATCTTGTTCTTCCCTCATCCTAGCCCTAGAATTAGGAATTTCTCAAAGGAACTCTGGTTCTTTTAGCAGAGCATGGTGTTCAGACTCCACTCCCAGACCCTCTCAGGGGATTTTAGATAGGAAATACATATGTGTGTGTATACATATGTATACATTCACACATGTTTATACTCATACCTATGTTTATTTCTATGTTTTGCTGTATATTGAAAATGATGAGTTCACGCTAATGTGCTCCATATATTCTTTGATCTGTAGGTTTATACTTTATCAACTACTTTGGCCATTATTTCTTCCAATATTTTTCTGCCCCCACCCCTCCCTTTTTGTGGGACTTCAATTTCTGTGTTAGACCACTTGATATTGTCTCACAGGTGACTAACATACCTTTTAATTTTTATTTTTATTCTTTTCCTGTATGTTCTTGCCGTGGATAATTTTTATTTCTGTGTTTCCAGGTCCAGTGAGCTTTTTTTCTACCATGTCTCTACTGCCCATAATCCCACCCAAGATATTTTTAATTCCAGATACTGTATTTTTTAGCTATAAACAGCCCCCCTTAAATGTCTTCCATTTCTCTGCTTTCTATGCTTATTTTCCTCTACTTTTTGAACATATGAAGTATATTTATAATAACTCATTTAACTTTCTTGTCTGCTAGTCCATAATTCTCAGATCTGTTTTTTATTGACTGAACTTTCCCCTGGTTACAAGTCATACTTTCCTGCTTCTTTGCATGCCTTGGAAGTTTTTTATTGTATAATAAACATTATATATATTTCATGTTTGTAGGTGCTGGATTTTGTTTTATTCCTTTAAAGGATACCAGACTTTGTTCTGGCATATGGTTAAGTTACCTGTAGTCATTTTCACCCTTTCTGGACTTCCTTTTAAGTTTTGTTAGGGCATACTCAGAGCGGTCTTGAATTTGGTTTAGTTTAGCCTCGTTACTCAGGCAATACCCTTCTGAGTATGCTCCCTGTTGCCCCATGTGTTTTGAATGCTCTTCACTGTGGCTGGTGGGAACATGAATTATTCAGAAATTGTTTGGCCTCCTGCTTCCCAGTAGTTGTTTCTCCAGCCTTGTGGAATTTCACCCCATAAATTTGCAGATTAGTGTTCAGCCAGAGATTCAAGAGGGTACCCTGTGCAGATTTCCAAGGTGCCCTCTTCTAGAGCTCCCTATCTCCCATATTCTGTCTTGTAAATTCTAGACTCTTCAGGTTCCCCAAACTTTGCTCTCTGTCCAGCTCAGTGAGGCTGCTGGGCGTTTTATGAATGGCTGTCCTGCTATAGACTGAATGATTTTTTTCTCTGTAGAATTCATAGGTTGAAATTCTAATCCCCAATATGATGATATTAGGAAGTGTGGGGCCTTTGGGAGGTGGTTTGGTCAGGAGGGTGGAGCCCTCATGAGTGGGATTCATGTCCTTACAAGAAGAGTTGGGAGAGAGCTTGTTTCTTCTCTGTCTGCCATGTGAGGATACAAGGAGAAAATGGCCATTTACAAACCAGGAGGAGTGCCCTCACCAGATGCTGAATCTGTTGACACTTAAATCTTGGACTTGGCCGGTCTCCAGAATTGTGAGAAATAAATGTATGTTGTTTAAGCCACCCAGTCTGTGGTATTCTTGTAGCAGCTGGAACTGAGACACCTCCTTGATCTGCAACCTGGAGATTGCCTTTAGGCAATGAGCTGGGAAAATGGTAGGGCTTGTTTTCCTTCTCTCAGGGATCAAAGTCCTGTGCTGGCTGTCATACAATATCCGAAAAGAGTCTTTTGTATATTTTGGTTTTCTAGTTGATTATGACTGCATAATAGCAGTTAATCCTTCATGTGCAGAAGCAGAAATCCTTTTTAAAAAATGCTTTTTAATCCATATTTTTTAGTCTAATACCATTTCTTCCGTTTTACTTAATATCCTCATGCCAGCAACCTTTTATTGGTCATTCATTTCTGCAACATGTTGGTAAATACCTGCTAAGTGCCTAATGTGTCTAGACAGTGAAGATGCAACGAATATAAGGCACAGTTGCTGCCTTTTAGGATCTTATTTATGAGCTATTCAGATGGGTAAATAACTCATAATAACATAGTATGAGTAATACTGGGTATATGCCCAAAAACTAGGCATGCATGGAGGGAGGAGAGAATCATTAATTTGGCCTGGGAATCTGGGGCAGGCTTCACAGAGGAAGTAACATTTGAGTGGGGCTTTATGGGATGAATAGGAGGTAGCCACATAGAGAGGCAGAGTCAGGGAGGGTATTCCTAGTTTAAAAGTCTTCTATATAAATGAAAAGATATAATTAAAAGATGCCAGAAAGAATTCTTGACGAAAATTATATTTGAGAAAAACTGCTTTGATTTTTTTTTTTTTTTTTTAGTTTTGATAGCTATAGCGATACAGGTTAAATTCTGATTTTTTTTTTTTTTTTTTTTTGAGACACGGTCCCACTCTGTTGCCCAGGCTAGAGTGCAGTGGCGTCATCATAGTTCATTGCAACCTCAAGCCGCTGGGCTCAGGTGATCCTCCTGCCCCAGCCTCCCAAGTAGCTGGGACTACAGGCATGTGCCACCATGCCTGGCTAATTTATTTTTATTTTTTGTAGAGATGAGGTCTCGCTGTTGCCCAGGCTGGTCTTGAACTTGTTGGCTCAAGTGATCCTCCCGCCTTGGCCTCCTAAAGTGCTAGGGTTACAGCCCCCGGCCCTGATTTTAATTTCAAGCAATCTTAAACATTAATTTACTCAAATAATTAACTGTCAGATACTTTGTGTGCCGATTATTCATTCATTTTTGTTTCTTTAAACTTTTAATTTGTGTTATATTCTGAATTTCAACAAAATATATGTGGTCTGCTTTCACTAGTATATCTTTCTAAGCAATTATCATTCCTGTCTGAGCTAACTGATTACTCCTAGAATATGGCTGTAAAGATAGATGTATATATTTCCTTTTAAGGCTCTGGTTTGTCAATAGTTCCTGTTAAATGACAGCCTGCAAACATTCTAAGGCTGAATGCTATAAAATTCTGTCATCCACCTTCAGTTTTTCTACTTTTCCAAAAATTGCATATAAAAATTTTTCTATTTTTAAGCACACCAGCATTTGAGACTGAAATGTTTATTTAGGAAAGCAGAGGCTTTGTAGGTGTACCCAGAATTTTAAAAAAATTTCCATTCTCTCCCCTCCCCAAATTTGAACTGATTAGTGGACAGATTAATTTGATGCTAATTTTATTAGTATTTGGAATTGATAATAGGTAAGGATTTTCACTCCTGAGCAGAAGTGGAAGTTATATATACATTGTTAGAACTGTGCTGTTTCAAATATTCATTTTGTTCACTGAGCTCTTGCTGTTTATTAGGTATCATTAAGCTAGGGACACAAAAACAAAAAACATAATTTCTTTCCACGAAGAGTTCACAGTCTGATGAGGGAGACTATATTATATTGTTAACAGATTGTGATTCAACATGGTAAGTGCTGTAAAGTATGACCCCTTAAGGAACCTAAAGGATGGAATAGGATGGAATTATTTTATCTGAGAGAGGCAGGAAAGATTGACTAGAATCAGAACAACTTAGAAGAAGAATTCTAAGTCTTCTTAGTATAAAAATTATTCATAGTCTTGTTAGTAATTATTGCCAAAACTTTATTGTGCATTAGCCACCTGGAGAAACTTTTTTAAAAAATGCTGTTTGGGCCCCAGTCTCAAAGATTCTGATCCAGTAGTTTCAGGTGTAAGCATCTGTATGTTAAACTAGCATTCCGGGGGATTCTGAAATCAGAGTTCATGGACCACACTTTGGAAAACATTGAGCTAGAAGATTATGAGCGTGAATCCTAATTGAGATCATGGAACTGTTAGGTAATTCAACAAAATGATTTTAGACATACTTTAAAGAGATATGGTTATCAGAAGAGTATTTTGGAATCTGTTATTAGGTTTTTACTATTTTTGGATGAACTCCATTATTAAAATTATGATTCACATTTAATGCCTGTCCCTTACATTTTGGACTCATTGAGAAATCATTGTTTTTAGAGGACTCTGTTGAAACATGGATTTTCAATAATATTTAAGTTATTTTCTGCCAGAATTCAGCTTCACAGAAAGCCAATAAAATTCAAAGTGATATTTTAAAGAGTGAGTTTGGGTAGATAATTATTTGTCTCTATGACCTGAAGAAAATCATTAAAAAATTTCTAAACATACTTCTAAACATTTTTACTGACATATACCAAAGTGTCAATAAGCAGATACACGTGAACAAAAAGGCTGTTTTGATTTGAAATGTTTTTGGAACAGACATATCACATCATGGTTGATTTGCTCTTCATTCAGTCCTTTTAACGGAGAGCTTTTCTCCATATTATAAATTTATATTATAAGTGATTCTCTAGTTAAAATACTAATATCTTTTATTTCAGTATATCTTATGTTGTATCAAGATTAATATTTATCAGCTACACGAGAAGGAAAAAAAATAAATCCCACTAAGAGGAGTTAAGTTACGTAGGCCAAAGATAAATTAAAACATTTTTTAATGCTAATAAATACCATAGTTTTTTTGGTCATATTTTGCCATTTTTTTCATAAGATGGCCTCCTTTTAATGTAGTAGCTCAGTTTACAGCCAACCTGTTTTTAACAACACTTTTGCCACTAGATGTCACTAGACTAAAACAATTGGTAAGCTGGTTCCGACTGATAGAACCTGTGGCAGTATTTTCAAAGGCCTTAGTGTTTACTCTGTAGCATCTGGATTTCTCATAAAATCAAGTCACAGCTTGCTTCAGGCACAAACTAGTTGGAAAATATGCATGTTCTGGGACACATAGTAATCTGTAATAACTTATTTTAGTGTTTATCAAGACAGAAAAGAAAAGGAAAAAATTTACTACCACAGGAAACTTTAGTGATCTTAATTTTTTGGAGAGAAAACTCTATTTTCAGTCTATAACTGTATTCAGTGAAGTATTTATTACACCACAAATTTCTCAAGAGCTGGGATTTTGTCTAGAACATCTCTGACTTCTCAGGGCCTAGCACAAAGCTTGGCACTTGGTAGGTATTCTGTAACTGTCATTAAGCATTAGGGTAGTATACTAGCTGTCATGGGGGAAAAAGGTCACAAGTCCTCCCCTCTCAAGAAGTCCCATCTGGGAGGCAGCACATGCCCACAGCTGAATGGTGCAGTCGTTAGATTCTGTAGGATTTCAGAGGATGAGTAGCTCTTGGGAGATAGGGGTAGTGATTAGAGAAAGTATCCTCAAGAAAAAGGATATTTAGAGATGAAAAGGGAGGGCGATTACGAGTGAAGAAGGTAACCAGCCAAGGATTAAGGAGAGGGTAGTGCAGACTGCAAAGATTCAGAGAGGTAAGAACTTAAGGGCCCTAAATTTATGGCTTACATTTGGATTTAATATTTTTCAGAGGAATGGGAGGGGACATTGAAGGATATTAGAGTCTGGAAATATTATAGTATGTTGCATAATACTTCTTAATGTACAAAACACTAGCACTTGAAAGATGAATTAAACATGATTACTCTTTGATTTTAAAATACTTCTAAAGTCTATTAAAAACACTTCTATTTTTTTTTTTTTTTTTGAGAAAAAACACTTCTATTTAAAAGAAAGAATATAGGCCTAGGATTTAGCATAGTACCTGGCACTTAGTAAACCCTCAATAAATGCTTCTTATTGATAATAATATTATTAAATAAGAAAAAAATATTAGGGACATTCTACAAAATAACTGATCAGTATTCTTCATAAAGGTCAAGGTAATGAAAGATAAGAAACAATTGAAGAATTGTCGTAGACTAGAGGACATTAAGGAGACACGCTTTGTGGGATCCTGAATTGGATCTTAGAATGGAAAAGGACCTTAGTGGAAAAAATGGTGCATTTGAATAACGTGTGTATTAATAGTTTAGTTGATTGTATTGTACCAATGTCAATTTCCTGGTTTTGATAAGTGTATTATGGTTATGTACTATGTTACTATCAAGGGGAAGCTAGTGAAGGGAATATGGGAATCCTATAGCTTTATGCAACCTTTCTTTAAGTTAAATTATTTCAAAAATAAAAAGTTTTAAATATAATTTTGTTTTAGAAAAGATTGCAATTCTATGTTTTAGAATAAGTTTTCTATTGAGAGGTCAGATGTTTTTAGGGTTTAGAATCTTTTACCCTGTAGAATTTTTAGGATCCACTAAAATCCACTAAGCTGTCTACTAGGATGGATTGCTCTTAAGTATGTTCTCTTAAAGACAGGGAAGTAGAACTTCTGAGGGCCTCAGCGTCCATTCTAACATCTCTGTGGACACTGTAGCAAATGGGTAAATTGCCCTAACATCTGGCCTTTCAGGGCTTTTTCACCCTAACTTTGGCTTTTCAAAGTGTTATTTAATATTCTTACCCTTTTAAGTTGTTCATTCTTACCTAGTAAGTCTTCCAAAGGCATTGCCATCAACTCATACCCTGTATTTCAATTTAAAAAATACTTTTTTAAAACAAAATTTTGCTTATGTGCCTTTCTTATGTAGTTGTTCATCTTTTTTTTTTTTTTTCCTAACAGAACCCTTGCTTACAGTATTTCATCTTTACTTAGGTTCCCCTGTGGGCCTAGAGCAACAATGGAGGAACATCTTGTGTTTGTAGTGTGGGGGTGGGTATAATTAGGTTCTAAAAGCAGCACATGAGCTGGGCACTGTGGCTCACACCTATAATCTCAGCTACTCAGGAGGCTGAGGCAGGAGGATTGCTTAAGGTCAGTAGTCCAGGCTGCAGTGAGCTATGATCGTGCCACTGCACTCCAGCCTGAACAACAGAGCAAGACCCTGTTTCTAAAAAGTAAAAATTTAAAAAGTAAAAAAATATAATCAGTGAATGAATTTTACATATACTTATAACCTTGGAAATTTAAAAAATTATCAATAAAGTATACTTTTAAAAATATATGCTCTTGAATGTTAATTGTTAAGAATAAAAGGAAAGTCTGCGTACATATATCTGGACATTCAAATCTTTTTGACCTATCATAAACAGGATGGGTAGAGAATTCCAGAGTGCTACTTGCCTGCTTTGCTTACTCATAGTTTTAAAATATTAAATTTCTAATATCCTAAACACTTGTTACTAGATTTGTCATGAGAATTAAAGGAGCAATGGAATCAGATCATATACGCATTTAGGTTTTAAAAGTTAGCTTGTTTAAGTAGAATAAGCATATAATACAGTTCTTCTGTAATGTCTCTAATTATGTCTCCCTACTAATATTCTTCGCAGTTTTAAAGTTATGGCTCAGGGCGACCTGCTTTAGCAGGTTTCCTTATGATACAAAGAAAAAATAAATAAACAAACCCTCGCTTCAGATTTATTATTTGAGAAACCTGAGCAATTTATCTATCTTTTGGGGTTACTGTTTCTTCATTTTATAAAATGGGAATATTAATAAACATGAAATTTTGAGAAGACCTAAAGAGAACATATTCAGTCTCCTAGAAACAATCCAAGTATCTATCCACTGGTGAATGGATAAACAAAATAACATATATATCCATACAATGGAATACTATTAAGCAAAAAAATTTAACTACTGGTACATGCTACAACATGGGAGAACCACAAAAACGTTATGCTTGGATTCAGGAGAGCCAACCTAAAGGAGATGAGATCCCACAGCAAGGTAGAAGCAGGAAAAATACAGGGGAAGAAATGCAATATAAGCATACCTTAGAGATATTGTAGGTACAGTTCCAGACCACCACAATAAAGCAAGACACATGAATTTTTTGGTTTCCCAGTAAGTATAGCTATATTTGCCAGGTACAGTGGCATGTGTTTGTAGTCTCAGCTACCTGGGAGGCTGAGGCAGGAGGATCACTTGAGCCTAGGAGTTTGAGGTCAGCCTGGGCAACATATCAAGACCTCGTCTCTTAAAAAAAAAAAAAAAGGAAAAAAAATTGAGCCATGGTGGCTCTTGCCTGTAATCCTAGCACTCTGGGAGGCCGAGATAGAAGGATTGTTTGAGCTCACGAGTTCAAGACCAGCCTGAGCAAGAGTGTGAGACCTCATCTCTACTAAAAATAGAAAAATTAGCTGGGCATGGTGGCATGCGCCTGTAGTTCTAGCTACTTGGGAGGCTGAGGCAGGAGGATCGCTTGAGCCCAGGAGTTTGAGGTTGTAGTGAGCTATGATGATGCCACTGCACTCTACACAGGGCACCAGGAGAGACTCTGTCTCCAAAACAAACAAAAAATTTATTTTTACACTATACTGTCTATTAAGCATGTAATAGCATTATATCTTTAAAATTTACATATCTTAATTTTAAAATATTTTATTGCTGAAAATGCTAATGATCACTTGAGCCATCAGTGAGTCATGATCTTTTTCCTGGTGGAGGGTCTTTCCTTGGTGTTGATGACTGCTGACTGATCAGGGTGGTGATTGCTTAAGGTTTGGGTAGCTGTAGGAATTTCTTAAAATGAGACAACAATCAAGTTTGCTGCATGAGTTGACTCTTCCTTGCACGAAAGATTTCTCTGTAGATGCAGTGCTATTTGATAGCATTTTGCCCACAGTAGAACTTCTTTCAAAATTGAGGTCATTCCTTTGAAACCCTGCAGCTGCTTTATCAACTAAGTTTATGTAATATTCTAAGTCCTTTGTTGTCATATCAACAATGTTCACATTATCTTCACAAGGAGTAGATTCCATCTCAAGAAACTACTTTCTTTGCTCATCCATAAGAAGCAACTTCTTATCCACTCCCGTTTTATCCTGCGATTACAGCAATTTAGTCACATCTTTAGGCTCTACTTCTAATTCTAGTTCTCTTGCTATTTCGACTGCATCTGCACACACTTTCTCCACTGAAGTCTCATCCCTCAAAGTTATCCATGAGGGTTGGAATCAACTTCTTTCAAATTTATGTTAGTGTTGATATTGTGACCTCACCTATGAATCACGAATGTTCTTAATGGCATCCGGAATAGTGAATCCTTTCCAGAAGGTTTTCAGTTTACTTTGCCCAGATTCATCAGAAGAATCACTGTCTATGGCAGCTATGGCCTTATGAAATGTATTTCTTAAGTAACAAAACTTTAAAGTTGAAATTACTCCTTTCCTCCATGGGCTGCAGAATGGATGCTGTGTTAGCAGGCATGAAAACAACATTAATCGCCTTGTACATCTCCATCAGAGCTCTTGGGTGACCAGGTGCATTGTCAATGAGAAATAATATTTTGAAAGCAGTTTTTTTTATTTTTTTCTGAGCTGTATGTCTTAACAGTGGGCTTAAAGTATTCAGTAAACCATGCTGTAAACAGATGTGGAATCATCCAGACTTTGTTATTCCCTTTATAGAGTACAGGCAGAGTCAATTTAAAGTAATTCTTAAGGGCCCTAGGATTTTCAGAATGGTCAATGACCATTGGCTTCAACTTAAAGTTACCAGCTCCGTTAGCCCAAATTTAGAGAGTCAGCTTGTCCTTTGAAGCTTTGATGCAGGCATTGACTTTTCCACTCTAGCTATGAAAGTCCTAGAGGACATCATCTTCCAATATTAGGTGGTTTCATCTACACTGAAAAAATCTATTGTTTAGTGTAGCCACCTTCATCAGTGATCTTAGCTAGATCTTCTGGATGACTTGCTGTAGTTTCTATGTCAACCCTTGCTGCTTTACGTTGCACTTTCATGTTATGGAGATGGCTTCTTTCCTTAAACCTCATGAACCAACCTCTGCTAGCTTTAAATTTTCTTCTGCAGTCTCCTTACCTCAGCCTTCATAGAATTGAAGAGAATTAGGGCCTTGCTCTGGATTAGGCTTTGGCTTAAGGGAGCATTGTGACTGGTTGGATCTTCTGTTTAGATCACTGAAATTTTCTCCATATCCGCAATAGGGCTGTTTCACTTTCTTATCATTCATGTGTTCACTGGACTGTCACTTTTAATTTCCTTCAAGAACTTTTCCTTTGCATTCACAACTTGGCTACCTGTTTGGCACAAGAGGCATAGCTTTAAGTCTATCTCAGGGTCGAACATGCCTTCCTCACTAAGCTTAATTATTTCTAGCTTTTGATTTAAAGTGAGAAATATGTGATTCTTCCTTTCACTTGAACACTTAGAGGCCATTGTAAGGTTATTAATTGGCCTAATTTTAATATTGTGTCTCGGAAGAGTAGGGAAGGCCAAGGACAGGGAGAGAAACAGAGAGAGAGAGAGAGAGAGATGGGAGTGGCCAGTTGGTGGAACAGTCAGAACACATCAGCATTTATTGACTAATTTTGCCATCTTACACGGGTATGGTTCATGGCACCCAAAACAATTATGATGGTAACGTCAAAGATCACTGATCGTGGATCACCATAATGGATATAATAATAAGGAAAAAGTTTGAAATGTTGCGAGATTTGCCAAAATGTGACAGACATGAAGTCAGCACATACTTTTGGAAAAATAGTGCCAATAGACTTGCTCAACACAGGTTTGCCACAAGCCCTCAATTTGTAAAAAAACACAGTATCTGCAAAGCACAATAAAGTGAAGTGCAATAAAATGAGGTATGCCTGTATATGGAAGATGGTTTGATCTAACTGGAGATCAAAAGAGATGAATAAGAGGGCCATATAGAAATGATTTCAAGTTTGCAGTTAATTCTCGCTCCCACCCTCCAGTCCTAGGCAACCACAGGTCAGCTTTTCTGGACATTTCATTTAAGGGGAACATACAGTGTATGTACTCTTTTTTGAATCTGACTTCCAGTTTTTGACTATTATAAATAATGCTGCTGTGAACCATTGTGCCCATGTGTTCATGTGGATGCGTTTTCATTTCTTTTGGGTAGAGTCCTAAGGAATAGAATTGGTGGGTTATATGATAAACCTATCTTCAGTTTTACAAAAGCATCAAACTTTTTTCAAAATGGCTGTACCATTTTATATTTCCTCTGTCAATGTTTGAGAATTCTGTTTTCTCTCTTTTTGATTATAGCCATTGGAATGGTTGCATAGTGGTATCTCATTGTGGTTTTTATTTACATTTCTCTAATGATGTTGAGATTCTTTTCATGTGCTTATTAGCTATTCATATATCTTTTTTAGTGAAATAGCTATTCAAATTTCTTGTCCATTTTTAAATTGGGTTTTTAACTTATATTGTAATAAGTTCTTTATACATTCTGGATACAATCCCTTTATCAAATATATGATTTGCAAATATTTTCTCCTAGTCTGTGATTTTTCTTTCCATTTTTGATAATATCTTTTGAAGTACATTTTTAATTTTGATGGAAGTTCATTGTATCAATTTTTTTTCATAGAGATTTATCCTAAAAGTTTTATAGTTTTAATTATTATATTTAGGTCTGTGATTCTTTTTGGGTTACTTTTTTTGTATTGCGTGAAGGTCTAACTTCATATTGCTTTGTTTGTTTACTTGTGGATATCCAGTTGACCTTGCACTGTTTGTTGAAAAGATTGGGCTTTCCCTTATTTAATTTTCTTGGTACCTTAAAAAAAAAAGACCATAAATGTAAGAATTTATATCTGGACTCTCAGTTCTGTTCTGCTGATCTGTATGTCCAATTTTTTCTTTCATGGATTATGCTTTTTTTTTTTTTTTGAGACAGAGTCTCGCTCTGTTGCCCGGGCTAGAGTGAGTGCCGTGGCATCAGCCTAGCTCACAGCAACCTCAAACTCCTGGGATCAAGCACTCCTTCTGCCTCAGCCTCCCGAGTAGCTGGGAGTACAGGCATGTGCCACCATGCCTGGCTAATTTTTTCTATATATTTTTAGCTGTCCATATCATTTCTTTCTATTTTTAGTAGAGATGGGGTCTCGCTCTTGCTCAGGCTTGTCTCCAACTCATGACCTCGAGCTATCCACCCGCCTCGGCCTCCCAGAGTGCTAGGATTGATTACAGGTGTGAGCCACCGCGCCCAGCCTGGATTATGCTTTTGTTTTTTTGTTTGTTTGTTTGTTTTTTTTTGAGACAGAGTCTCATCTGTTGCCCGGGCTAGAGTGAGTGCCGTGGCATCAGCCTAGCTCACAGCAACCTCAAACTCCTGGGCTTAAGGGATCCTACTGCCTCAGCCTCCCGAGTAGCTGGGACTTACAGGCATGCGCCACCATGCTCGGCTAATTTTTTCTATATATATATTTTTAGCTGTCCATATGATTTCTTTCTATTTTTAGTAGAGACGAGGTCTCGCTCTTACTCAGGCTGGTCTTGAACTCCTGAGCTCAAGCGATCCACCCACTTCGGCCTCCCAGAGTGCTAGGATTACAGGCGTGAGCCACCGCGCCCGGCCTGGATTATGCTTTTGATGTATCTAAAAAGTCATGACCAAATCCAACATCACCTAAATTTTCTTTTATGTTTACTATCTAGGAGTTTTATAGTTTTGCATTTTACGTTTAGGTCTGTGATCTCTTGAGTTAATTTTTGTGAAAGGTATAAACCGTGTGTACTTTTAAAGACTATGTACTCTACAGTTGTTGGGTGGAGTGTTCTATATATGTCAGTTACGTCAGTTGGTCATGTTGTTCAAGTTTTCTATATTCTTACTGATTTTGTGTTTAGTTTTATGAATTACTGTGAGTGAAGTACTGAATTATTCACCTGTTATTGTTGAATTATCTATTGTTCCTTTTGATTCTGTCAGTTTTTCCTTCATTTGTTTTGAGGCTATATTGTTGGGTGTGTAGACATTTAGAATTATGTCTTCATGATGTAATGACTCTTTTATCATTATGAAATGCCCTTCTTTGTCTCTAATAACACTTTCTTTTTTTTTTTTTTGAGACAGAGTCTCACTCTGTTGCCCGGGCTAGAGTGACTGCTGTGGCGTCAGCCTAGCTCACAGCAACCTCAAACTCCTGGGCCCAAGCAATCCTTCTGCCTTAGCCTCCTGAGTAGCTGGGACTACAGGCACGTGCCACCATGCCTGGCTAATTTTTTCTATATATATTTTTAGCTGTCCAAATCATTTCTTTCTATTTTTGGTAGAGACGGGTCTCGCTCTTGCTCAGGCTGGTCTCCAACTCCTGAGCTCAAACAATCCGCCCGCCTCGGCCTCCCAGAGTGCTAGGATTACAGGCGTGAGCCACCGCGCCCGGCCTCTAATAACAGTTTCTGTCTTTAAGTCTATTTTATCTGATTCTATTATAGCCACTTCATCTCTCTTATTGTTCTCTGATGGTGTATGTTCTTTTTCACCCTTTTTTTACTTTCAACCTTTTTATGTCTTTGAATCTAAGGTATATCTGTTACAGATAGCATATAGTTGGGTCTTGATGTTTTATCCAGTCTGACACTCTCTGCTTTTTGATTGAGGTATAAAGACCATTCACTTTTCATGTAATTAGTAATCTGATTGGATTTGCCTTTTTGTTATTTCTTTTCCATACATCTTGTCTACTTTGTTCCTCTATTCCTCCTTTACTGCACCTTTTGTTTTAAATAAATATTTTTAATGTACTACTTTAACTCTTTCATTGATTTTTTTAAACTATATACTTTTTGGAGTTATTTTCTTAGTGGTTGCTCTAAGGATTACAATATATATCTTAATTTATCTGAATCTACCTCAAATTAATACTAACTTAAATCTGGTAAAATACATGCGCTTTGTTCCATTATAGCTTCATTCTTTCCCCCTCCTTTGTGCTATTATTATCACACATATATAACATCTATATATGTTTGTAAACCCAAAACACAGTGTCGTAGCTATTTTTTTTTCTATTTTTTATTTTTATTTTTATTTTGCCACATCTAATGCCACTGTATGTCATAGCTATTGCTTTAAAAAATTTTATCTTTCAAAGAAGTTAAGATATGAGTAAAAATATATTTCAAGAATCTTTTTTTTTTTTTTTTTTTTGAGACAGGGTCTCGCTCTGTTGCCCAGGCTAGACTGCAGTGGTGCGATCATAGCTCACTGCAACCTCCAACTCCTGGTTTAATTTTTTTATTTTTTTAAGAGATAGGGTCTTGCCATGTTGCTCAGGCTGGTCTGGAATTCCTGGCCTCAAGCAATCCTCCCACCTCAGTCTTCCATAGTGCTAGAATTACAGGCATGAACCACCACACCTGGCCTAGAATCTTTTATATTAACTCACATATTACCATTTTTTTTTTTTTTGAGACGGAGTCTCACCCTGTTGCCCCAGCTAGAGTGCAGTGATGTCATCACAGCTCACTGCAACCTCAAACTCCTAGGCTCTCCTGCCTCAGCCTCCCGAGTAGCTGGTACTGCAGGCATGCCACTATGCTTGGCTAATTTTTTCTATTTTTTGTAGAGATGGGATTTTGCTCTTGCTCAGGATGGTCTTGAACTCTAGGCCTCAAGCAATCCTCTTGCCTCGGCCTCTCAGAGTTCTAGGATTACAGGTGTGAGCCACTGCACCTGGCCCATATACTACTGTTTTTGATGTTCCTCATTTTTCTTGGACTATAAGTACCCAACTGTTGTTACTTCCTTTCAGGTTGAAGAGAG
The DNA here is from genome assembly GCA_028533085.1 of Varecia variegata. Classification (NCBI taxonomy): domain Eukaryota; kingdom Metazoa; phylum Chordata; class Mammalia; order Primates; family Lemuridae; genus Varecia; species Varecia variegata. The sequence goes on along the minus strand of CM052440.1, from coordinate 75,847,706 downwards.
TTTTGTTAGTATTTCATGTAATGTAGTTCTGCTAGCAGTGGACTTTCTTAATTTTTATGTATCTGGGAATGTTTTTATTTTATGTTCATTTGGATAAAGGATGAATTTGCTCAATATGGAAATCTTGGTTGACAAAATTTGTTCCTCAGCACTTTGTATATGTCATTCCACTCTCTTCTATCCTCCATTGTTTGAGATCAGTTGCTTTCTCTTGCTGTTTTCAGGATTTTCTTTTTTATTTTCTGTCTTTCTTTTTTTTTTTTTTTTTACTTTGGCTTTCAATAGTGTGTTATATATCTAAGTGTTGATCTCTTTGTATTTGTCCTACTTGGTGTTCATCAAGTTGCTTGAATGTGTGGATTAATATTTTTCATCAAATTTGGTAAGCTTCTCTCCTGTAATTCCCATTATGTATGTGGTACCATGTTTGATGTTGTTGCACAGATATCTGAGGCTCTGTTCAATTTTATTTAATCTCCCTTTCTCTCTGTCATTTACATGGGATAATTTCTATTTTCAGTTTCACTGATTCTTTCTCCTGACATCCCACAACTGCTATTGAGTTGCTCTAGTAACTTTTTAAAAATTTCGGTTATTATAGTTTTCAACTCTAGGATTTCCATTTGATTCCTTTTCTTAAATATATATAATTTCTGTCTCCTTATTGAGAATCAGTATTTGTAGATTCATTGTTGTCATACTTTTCTTTATTTCTTTCATTATGATTTCCTTTAGTTTTGTGAATTTACTTATAATAACTGCTTTGAAAATTTTTCTGCTATATCTGGTATCTTGGGCACTCAGGGGCAGTTTCTATTGACTGTTTTTTCTTGAGTATGAGTCATACTTTCCTGTTTTTTAGTGTGTCTTGTAATTTTTTGTTAAGAACGGGACATTTTAGATAATATCACAGCTCTGGATTCTGATCCCCTTGAGATTGTTGTTGTTACTTCTCTGTTTGTTTATTGTCCTTTATTTAGTAACTTGTTTGCCAAACCTATGAAATCTTTTTTTCTGTGGTTCATGGCCATTGAGTGTCTGCTATTCCCCCCTCCCCTTTTTAAAGACAACAGTCACTTAATTATCCCTCAGATAACTGTGGGTCAGGGATTCTGGAAGGGCTCAGCTGGTCAGTTCTGACTTTATCTCTTATGCAGCTGCAGTCAATTGGTGGCTGGAGCTGAAATAGCAGGAGCTGGAGTAGCTAGGGGCTGTCTGGGCATTTCTCTTTATTTGCGTAGTCTCAGGTCCTCTCAGTATGTCTGCTGACTTTTTAAACTTGTTTATTTCTTTAAGTCTGCTATCCTAGGTGTTGTCCCTGGGTCTACATGGGTTAATAGCCAGCTATTAAAGAGAAGTTGTACTTACTACCTTGATCCAGGAAGGCTTCTGTCATCTGTCAATAGCTCTATGTGTGAAGATGGTTCAGGCCATCTTCAAGTCTCCTCCATCTTTGTTTTTCTGCTGGGCCTTTCATTTTTCCTCTTGGCACGCATACAATCTCAGTGTCAGCTAGGAGCACTTGACTGGTTGGATTCTTTTAGGTCTCTGCTACTAATGCATGCAGCCTCAGCCAGGCATAAGCTCACCTTGCTCATGCCTACCACCTCATGCTAGTATAGCTTTTGGCACTTTGCACTTGCCCATCTCTGAGATAGTCAGTTCCACTGATGACACCGCTGGGCTGGATGTCACCCACAGCTCCAAATAAGTCAGCTTCTTCCTTTTTCAGCAGAAAAGCTGCCTGTTCTCATAACCTGCCCTATTCTGTCACGACATCTGCTTCAATTGATACAGGAGGGATAGGAGAAGCTCCAGGTCTGAATGCCACCAATTCCTACTATTCTTACCCAAGTTCAGCTATTTTTAAGGCATAAATGCTTCTCAGATTGTTATATGCCTTTGCTTGATTTCCCAAGCCTCAAAATGGTTGTTTTTATGAATTTTGTTCAGCTTTATGTTAATAGTTATTTTTTGTCAAGAGGATTTGTTAATCTCCTCACTTGGCTCTATGAAGAAGTCATACTTGTCACATCCATTGGCTTTGATCTAGTTTTGTGTTTATATTTAAAGTGGGTTGCTTACAGCCAGCATATAGTTGAGTCTTGCTTTTTTATACATGTTGAAAATCTCTGTTTTTTAAATGATATCTTTAGCACTCTTAGATTTAGTATAATTTCAGTGTGGTTGGATTAAAGTCTTCCATTTTGCTATTGTTTTCTATTTGTTCCTGTTCTTTATTCCTTTTTTCCCTCTATTTCTGTTTGCTTTGGGTTGAGTCTTTTTATGATCCAATTTTTATCTCCACTATTGGCTTATTATTTTTATCTTAAATTTTTAAGTGGTTGTCCTAGGGTTTACAATAAACATCTTTATGTAGTGTGAAAGGTTTTTTATCACAGTATACTCCAATTTCCTTGTCATCTTTTGTGCTATTATTGTCATACATTTTTCTTTCACATTACTGTAAAACCACAATACATTGCTGCTTTTTTTGCTTGAGACCAGGGGTTGCCAAACTTTCTGTAAAGGGCCTGATAGTATTTTAGGCTTTGTAGGCCATCTGGTCTTTGTTGCAACTATTCAACTCTGTTGTTGCAACATGAACACTTGACAGACAATACATGGAAGAATGGATGTTACTGTGTTCCCATATAACTTTACTTACAAAAACAGGAGGTAGGTGAGATTTGGCCCTTGGGCCATACTTTGTCAACCTTGCTTTTACAGAATCAGTTATTCAGAGTGATTAAAAATAAGAAAAAGTTATTCATATTTACCTTCATTTCAACCATTTCTGGAGATCCTTATTTTCTTGATGTAGATCCACGTTTCTGTTTGATAGCATATTCCTGCTGCCTGAAGAACTTTCCTTAACAGTTCTTGTTGCACAGGTCTGTTGCTTTCAGTTTTTCTTGGTCTGAGAAAATCTTTATTGCTGTTTAATTTTTGAAAGATAATTGTTATCTTCGTTCCTCTGTATGTAATTTATCTCTTTCCTCTGGCTGCCTTCAAGCTTCAAGATTTTTTCTTTTTATTTTCCCCTTTTTCTCTTTTTAAAATTAAGAGATAATTAAATGCAATGAAATTTACCCATTTTAATGTACAGTTCTGTGTTGATGAATCCATACAGTTGTGTAGTCAACCTCATAGCCAAGATATAAAATAATTCTGTTGTTCTCCCAAACTCCTCCCATGCCCCTTTGTAGCTGATTTCACTTCTTGCCTCAACCTCTGACTACTATTGATCTGTTTTCTGTTCCTATAGTTTTTCCTTTACTAGAATGTCATAAAAATGGAATCATATGTTGTGTAGTCTTTTGGTGTGGCTTCTGTCACCTAGCGTGATGCATTTGAGATTCATCCATGTGGCTGTAATCAGTAGTTTGTTCCTTTGTATTGTTGACCAGTATTCCATCTATGAATGTACCACAGATTGTCTATCCATTTGCTAGCTGAAAGAATTTGGGTTTTTTCCTGAGTATTTGGCGAATACAAATAAAGCCACCATAACAGCAGTTTTGTGGCAGTTATCATGTATGACAGGATTGCTTTCCAAAAGATTTAATAAACCAATTTATAGTAAAACCAGCACTGTCTGAGCCTTTCAGTTTCATATTATCCTCTTTGGCATTGGGCATTATTTAAAGATTTTTTTCCTCCAAAATGGAAATGTCTTTTATTATGATCATAAAAGTAATGTGTGCTCATGTAAAAATTATAAGCTGGGTGTGGTGGCTTACACTTGTAATCCCAGAGCTTTGGGAGGCTGAGGCAGGGGGATCATCATTTGAGGCTAAGAGTTCAAAACATAGCTAGACCTGGGAAACACAGCACAACCTCATCTCTAAAAAAAATAGAAATTAGTCAGGCATGGTTGCATGTGCCTGTAGTCCCAGCTACTCAGGAGCCTGAGACAGGAGGATCACTTGAGCCCAGGAGTTCTAGGCTATAGTGAGCTATGATCATGCCACTGCACTCCAACCTGGGCAACAGAGCAAGACCCTGTCTCTTAAAAAAGAAATTATAGAACAAGCCGGGCATGGTGGTGCATGCCTGTAGTCCCAGGTACTCAAGAGACTAAGGTGGGAAGATCTCTTGAGCCCAGGAGTTTGAGGCCAGCTTGGGCAACATAGTGAGCCTAGCTCTAAAAACAAACAAACAAACAAAAAAAAGAGTATAAAAAGTGTAGAACAATTTCTTCTCTAGGTTAACAGTTTTAGTTTTTTTGTATAACATGATTTTGTGTTACCTGGCACTCTGATCCGAAACCTAAACATACTCCATTTTAGCCCTTTTAGAGCATGACCCCCAAAACCAACATAGTATTCCAGGTGTGAATTCGATCCTCTGCCTTGCTCTGCATGCTATATTCCTTCGAATGCAGCCCAGGTTTAAGTAGATTTTTTGGCAGCCACATGCATTTGAGTCATATTGAATCATCTAAAACCCTGAAGTCTTTTTCACATGTGCTCATGTTAAGTCACACCTCCCCTATCCTTTATTTCTCCAGATAGTTTTTGGACCTTCGGTGCATGACAGACTTACTTTCATCCACAGTTAGGTGTCAGATGTAGCCTGTGTTTCTAGCTTGTTGAGGCTTTTCTTCGATGCCCACGATTAACATACTCTGAGTGGCCTCATTCAAGTCATTAAACAATGTTTAACAAGACTGAACCCAGATCAGAGATCCAGGGGAAAGCTCATATCACATCACAGTCAACAGACACAGAACTCTTTCTGTCTGTTAAGAATATATATATATATATATATATATATACATACATACACACACACATACATATATATATATATTTTATATGTATTTTTTTATTTTGTAGGTTCTATTACTATTTAGTATTTTGGGGAAAAGAAAATGGACACCTCATATGTAATTCATGAGAGGTAATGTTTGTTACATTTATTGAGACTCTTTTTGGTACCTTATCAGCACTGTGTTTATTATGTATATTATTAATGCAGTATTTACTGTAGTATCCTATTATGTGTATGTTTTACTACTACATACATTTTTTACTAGTACAGTACTTATTTAAAATGTTGAGGTGTTTTTCCTGAGACTTTAAACCACATCCTGAGACCATACTTCTCAAACATACAGTGGTAGTGACCAGAGAGATAAAAATCACACCACTGAAGAGAGGGTAAAAATTTTATTTAACACTTACCCCCAGACCTCAAATAGGATAGCAGTGTTATGGCAGCTGCTAATTCAGATTGCATAAAATCAACAAAGGGGATCTGCTGGCAGGGGATGTTAATATCCAAATGCAAAAGAAATGTTTCTGTAAATAAAGAAGATAAAATAAATTTCATCATGACATCCACTGCTTTTTTTGGATGTGGTCGTTGAGCAGTAGTAGATAAGCATATTAGTAAAACCACCAGGTCAGGCAATGTTCCATAGTTATGCAATGAGGGAAAACAGGACAAGAAATGAATAATTCATGAAAGGAAACCAGACACATAAGGTGGGGGGCACATATAAGAAAAGGTAAGAGCCATTTGAGAGTCTGGTTTGAGGACCAGAGGAAGGCTAATGTTAACACTGCGGCCAGATAGGCTTTATCTTTCTGCTTTTCTTCCCATTTCCTGACAATATACTGGAAGAGATTGAAACAGAATATCAAGGCATTAAAAGCATGAGATGGAAATTTAAAAAAATGTTCCCAGATATGAGCATAGCTCCCTTCAGTTAGACAACTAAGCCATTCTTTTAGCAATGTTTGAAGCCAGTTCTCCTCCAACGTGGAGTGAGTTCTGGCAAGAAGCTACAGTTCTGAGGCCTATTTATTTTGGCTTCGTTTTATCCCCACTTTTACTCTGGTAACACTCATTGTCTCACTCATTCCAGCATAAGGGCCAGGACACAGGTTGTTGAGGCAAATGCTGTGTGTTCAGATAGAAAGTATATAGAAAGATACTAACTATGTCTGGCCAGAGTTTTGTCCTAGGCCAGTACAAATAAATACATTTTTAATGGATATTTATCATTCTTTCTAATAAGTTTTGCACACCTCTGCCAGAATCTTCCATAAGCCTGCTTCAAGTTATATAATATGATTCCTCTGCAGAATATTTGGTTGTTAATCCCGCCTGCCAGATTCAGGTGGGAACTCCTCAGCCTGGAGGATCCCAGTCAGCCTTCACGTCCTCATTTCCCACTGCATGCTTGCGTCTTGAGCTCCGGGCCAAACTGGCCTCCTTCCTTTGCTGCATCAGCTCCAAGCTTTGCTCCTATTGTTCTATCTGGCTAGAAAGCTGTCTTCTCCATGGAGGCCTGCTAAGATCTTATCATTCCTTTAAGGTTTTGATTGTTCATGTGTTTGGCAAATATTCGAGGATTACTGTGTGGTAGGCACTGTTCTGGTAGGTGAGCCTGTAGCAAAGTATACAGTGTCTGCTCTCAAAGAGCTTACGTTCTGATAGTTCACCCCTCTAGAATGTAGGTTTGTCTTAGATCATCTCCTTCATCAAATTTTTGACCGTCTCTAAGTTGATTTGATAATCTGTACACAAATCATTATGTGATGAGGGAGAAGAAGGTAAGATATTTAAAGTGATCGCTGTGGCTAGGCAGAGAACATTCCAAAATGTTCGAATTTTAAAAGTATATGTCCTCAACATAGAAAGAAGCAAATGTAACCAAAGACAGGTATAAAAGGATAATATGGACATGAATGAATAGTATCAGGGTATATAAAAACCAGGATAAGCAGGGACTTCTGAGGTGAGGGGCGTAACTAGAAATATAGAAGGTTATGGTCAAAGCAAAAGCAGCAACAAGTTGGTGTAGTCAGCTTCTTGGGCCAGCCAAGGACATTAATGTATGACAGAGCAGAACTACTTAACACCTCTTTTGCTTCCATATTTTTTATCAAAAAGAAAGATAATTGACTGGAAATGATAGGACAAAGAAGTAGCAAAAATCCCAGGTAGAAGACATTGTAAGTACACTTGACTGATAAAAAAGCATTGCTTTCTGCAGCTGTCTGCTCGCCCCCACCCCACCCTTCCCCTCCCCACTCTCCACACCTCTAGTCCAGGATATTGAAAGACTTTATGGATCAAATTTTTAAACCACCATTTTTTGATGAATTGTAGAGAACAGAAGAGGTACTGGAATTTTAGACACAGAAAAAAGTACTCTCATTAAAAGGAGAGGGGGGCAATTGAAAGAGGGACCATGATTCCAATGTGTGTCATGGTAACGTTCCATCCATTGGGGTTCCATCTCTTTGTACCTTCAGAGCTTGTTCCCTTTTCAATTATTTATAGATTACTATTGTGTCTCCAGTCAGTCTTGTCTTTTACAAACTAAATTTTTTCAAGTAAGCCCATAAGACAATCGTAAGTAAGATGCTACAGGGTTCTGACCTTGACCTCTACCTTATTCAACATCACATCAGTTGACTTGACTCTTAGTGTATTTAGCAAAGGATTGTAGACATACTAGACACTCATTAAAGATTTGTTAATTAGCCTTTATAAAGAAGTAGAGGCAAGGCCGGGTGCGGTGGCTCACGCCTATAATCCTAGTACTCTGGGAGGCCGAGGCGGGTGGATCGCTCGAGGTCAGGAGTTCGAGACCAGCCGGAGCAAGAGTGAGACCCCGTCTCTACTAAAAAAAATAGAAAGAAATTATCTGGCCAACTAAAATATATATATAGAAAAAATTAGCCGGGCATGGTGGCACATGCCTGTAGTCCCAGCTACTCGGGAGGCTGAGGCAGTAGGATCGCTTAAGCCCAGGAGTTTGAGGTTGCTGTGAGGTAGGCTGATGCCACGGCACTCTAGCCCGGGCAACAGAGCGAGACTCTGTCTCAAAAAAAAAAAAAAAAAAATTAAAAATTAAAATTAAGAAGTAGAGGCATATTAATCACATATGCAGATGATAAAGTGTTAGATGGAATATCTAACAGGATGAATGCTAGAACCAGAGGTCAAAATGATGTCAAAAGGCTTGAAAGATGGACTGAAACCATGATGACATTTAAAAGCAGTAAATGTCAAGTCCTGCGTTTTGATCAATTCAGTGGCAGCTTTTATTGATCTCAAGTTCAGAAAGCGGAAGCAGTGGTCTCAGGCCCTTGGCACTAGTCACTCTATACCTGTGAGAGTTTTCTGGGTGTCATGTTTAAGAAGATATTTATAAACTAGGGTATATCCTGAATAGAATGACTAGAAGATCATTGTCTGGAAACCTTGTCTGGTAAAGGACACTTGCAGGAGATAAGAGGTCTAGTTAGGAAAAGGGAAGACTTAGGGGAACACAACTCTATTCTAATAGTAAATGGCTGCCAAGTAGATACAGGATTAGATCTAGTTTTGTAAAGTCCCAGTGATCAGAACTGGCCAATAGAGAGAAGTTATTGGGAAGTACAGTTTGGTTTGATATGAAAAACTTTCTATAATTATAATTTAAAAGGTAATATTTATTGAGCAAGTACAGTATGTTGTGCAGTGAGCTAAGCACTTTCCAGGCATCTCACATTTAATTCTCACAGCGGCCTTGTTATATGGGTACTCGTTGGTCTCAGTTTAGGAAAGTGTTGTTCAGAGAAATTGATTTGTTCAATGTCGTGCAGCTAGGAAGTGGCTGACCAGCTGTCCTTAACCTACGTCTGACTATTCTCAAAAGTCTGTGCTTGTGGGCCCCATGCTGTCTTGCAGAGTAGTAAATTTTCCATTACTAGAAATGTTTAAAAGAACTGGAATGATTCTTCTTCATAATTTACAATCAGTTCCTGCAATTCATAAGAGTGCAGAGGGGCAGTGTGGCATAATGGGAGGAAAGAAGCACAGACTTTGGAGTTAGTTCAGAGATGGAAAATATCATACATTGGCCACAAGGTCTTGGTTAAGGCGCTTAACCTCTTTGAGCCCCATTTTCCTCATCTATAAAATAAGGGCACTGATACCTACCTCAGAAGGTTATTGTGAGGATTAATTTATATGAACAGCATGGCTTATGTAGTATGTATTTGTACATGTTGGGAACTCAACAAATAATGTATGCAAAAATTCTTTCTAACTTGAACAATTATGATCATTGAACTCAGCACACCATCATTTTAACTTTGTATGTCTTCATTTTTGAACATTAGGGCTACTTTACCTCTGGAATAATACCTGCTAATATGCCAATTAGAACAGAAGTTTTGGTTGCTAGACTTGATTTTATTTACAGTTTTGTACAGATCAGGTGGGTGTGTTACTTTTTGTAGTTTTTCTGTCATCTCCCTGCTGATAGCAAGTAGCAGACACCTCCTAATTTGCTATTGTTGGCTTGGAAACCATAATAAAAATCAGTAGGCCTTTGGGGCAGTCTGAAGGACTTCCTGTTGCTTGAATATGTAGGCATTAATGCATGGAATTTATAATAACTATTTCAGTGACCTGTAGGCCATTTTATTTTGTTTTCCCTGTTTCTTGGCTGTTCAAGGAGTTGAAATTATTAAATAAGGGAGATATAACTGGATGTGACAGAGAAAACAAAACCTTATGATTGACTTAAAGTCTAGGATTTTACAAGCATAGCATTCATGTGACATTATATAATGTCATAATATCATTATACCATTTGCTAAGTGGTATACTAGTTGCTCTCCATATAGGATCTTTTTTTTTTTTTTGAGACAGAGTCTCGCTCTGTTGCCTGGGCTAGAGTGAGTGCTGTGGCGTCAGCCTAGCTCACAGCAACCTCAAACTCCTGGGCTTAAGCGATCCTACTGCCTCAACCTCCCGAGTAGCCGGGACTACAGGCATGCGCCACCATGCCCAGCTAATTTTTTCTATATATATTTTTAGTTGGCCAGATAATTTCTTTCTATTTTTAGTAGAGACGGGGGTCTCGCTCTTGCTCAGGCTGGTCTCGAACTCCTGACCTCGAGCGATCTGCCCGCCTCGGCCTCCCAGAGTGCTAGGATTATAGGCGTGAGCCACCGCGCCCGGCCTAGGATCTTTTTTAATCTTTGAAACAACCCTATGAAGAAGATACTGTCATCATCCTCATTTTATAGATAATGCTAAGCTCCAGAGAGGTTAGACAACTTGCTCAACTTCCAAAGAGATTTAAACTCAGGTCTGTCGTAGTCCAAAGGCCAAATTATTTTCACCACTCTGGAATAAGTGTACCATAGTCATTGAAAACAACTGTATATAGAGAGAAATTATTAATTGAGCGGAACCTAAAAGGATGAGCAGGGTTTTGGTGGTTGTGTTTGGCGTGGGTCGGGAGAGTGGAGGAAGGAATGCCTGGGCTGGGAAGACAGTGTGAGCATAGTGGGCCTGAGCATGCTCAGGTTGGGGGGAGATCTTGAGGAGGAGCGGGGAGTAAAACTAGACTGGGGCCAGATTATGAAGGCTCCTAAAGGACAGGAAAAGGAATTTAGAGGTGATGCCATAATGAAACAACTATAGTTTTGTTTGTTGCAATAGGGGAGCAGTGTATTGACATGTTGACAGCTGTGCTTTTTGAATGATGGGTACCAGTGGCCAGAGATAAGCAAACCAGTTAGGAGGCTGTTGTAGTTTTCTGGTGATGAGCTGATGAAAGTCTGGCCTGGGGACAGTGGAAGGAGGAGCAAATTCGAGAGGTATTTTCAAGGAAGAAATAACAGGATTTGGCAGATTGGGTGCAGGGAATAAAGGGAAGGACAAATAGCCATAGTGTTGCATAATTGCGGGAGCAGAATAATGGCAGAATTCGGAAGAGAGATTCATTTTTTAAATTGGCTCTGCAGAGCCAGGTGTGGTGGTGCACATCTATAGTCCCAGCTACTTGGGAGGCTGAGGCAGGATGATTGCTTGAGCCCAGAGTTCCAGTCTAGCCTGGGCAACATAGTGAGAGCCCATCTCTAAAGAGTAAATAAATGAATTAAAATGGCCCTGAAAAACCACAGTTGGTTGGTGTCATTTCAGGGATGCACACTGAACATATCCTGACCTAGCTCCCTATAGCACCCCTCTGGTCATGGAGGAGAACACTTAAGAAGAAAGGCGGTACTGGGGGTGCGGTTGGGTGGGGAGCATGATAGGGAAAGGGAGGGGCAGGAGTCTGTCAAAGTATGCTGACAAAGTATGCCGCTCCTGACCTGATTTTGCCCCGGGTACATTTAATGCAGCATTACAGTCATGGCAAATGCCTCTACACTGATGTGCTTAACACAGATGTAATGTTTTATAAAGGGCAAGCTAAAACTCTTGGTGGGGGTGTATAAATCTTTGTACTATTATTTTACTGTTAATGCCGTGGAACAATTCACCCTTCTGGGTCTGTATCTTTAAACTGAGAGTGAATACTAATGTGAATTTGCAGTACTCATGTTGGAAATTACTACCCTCATTTAGAAGCCATTAACCTTTATGTTGATAAAATAATGTTCTTAACTGAGCATGTGAAATCTGTGCTGAACAGCTGCAGCCTTTCCGGAACAGTAACTTAAAAAGCACTCGTCATACTTTTTGAAAATCAAAAGCATGTGGGTGGGATGAAGTCACCTGAGCAATTTTCTATAATTACAACTTTCAAGGCCTTTTCCTTTGTCTTTTTCAGGCTAGCTTAAAACGCACACATGTGTACACATACACACACACAGCAACAACACAAACCTATGATTTTCTTCTTTTTCTCTGTAGACTTTTTGGGCTTGCCTTTGTTAAATAGTTGTAGTTCCTCAGGAAGGTATATGTATTCTTGTTCCTTCCCTAGTTTATTTGAAACCTTTTATCTCTGAAAGCTTTAGAACCCCCAGAACAGGCTAGATACCTAAGCCAAAAGATTTCCAAGCTTTGAGTGACACCTCTTAAAGCATTTCTAGGTGTGTTGGATCTAAACTGACTCTCCTAGGGTGACACTGGAAACCCCAAAAGGCCTTGACATCCTAGAGAATGAACCAGGAAAATATTAGGGTCGTCACACAACCTTTTGTATGTGGATTGGATTCCTCAGTGCCATCCTGGTCAGGAAATACTGGAATGTGCCAGAATTGGCATTTGTGCCCAGGAACAGCCCACGCTGGGAATTAGCTTCTGCATTCTGATAATTAAGTCAGGTTTGCTGCTAATGTTTCCTAAAGGAAGGAGAACTAGGCAATAATATCATTTCCAATTGTATGTCTTAATTAACAGAGGAATGGAGTGGAAAGGGTTTTAAAGAAGACTTTCATGAGGGAGGATTATTACCTGACCTGGTTTGGTAATTCCATCATAGTTGAACACATTTTAAAAATACTAGCCCCAGTTTTTCCAATAAGCTAACTGAAAATAATTCTGAATTTTAGATTATCTTATGTGCAGAATAAAATTGTTGGCTTTCCAAAAGTATTCATTAAGAAATGCTTTGCCAAAGTGTTGGGCATGAAATAGTGTAATATGTCTGTCTTATTATTTTAGGGGTCACTCTTTCTTCTTCCTTTTCTTTTTTTCCATAAGTAACAAAAATTTCTTCACCTGGAGTAGCATTTGGGGCTTGCATTTTTAAAAATATCTGTAGCTCTTTCTTCTTACTGAAAGCAGAGAGATCTTTTTCAGGGAGGTTAAAACTATCATTATCTTGTTATCACGTTATCTTTTTTTTCTTAGTAACTTGGAAGCAATGCTTTGTTTTCCTGAAGCTGTTTGAAAAGATCTTTGTATACATGTATAGTGCCTTGGGTCACAGAAATGAGGTGTTATGAATTACAAAAGAAAAAAAAAAAAGAAATGAAGCATTATGTCATTTGTTTCAGAAGATACTCTAATGCATCAAAAACAAGTGACAGGGAAGACAGAATGCAGTTACTAATCTTGTTGCTTCAAAACTGAGCAAACGTTTTTGGGAGAGCAAGTTCTTGCTGGACATCACTAAATAAGAATGAGTTGATGTCACACTTGGCAAGAAGCAACTCTTAAAAATTTTTTTTCCATACAAATAGTACAACATGGCCGGGAAGAGGGATTGCGGGCAAAGGGTAAAGAATTATGGGGAAAATAAACTGGAGAAGGAATGTGAGAATGTGTTGCTTGCTACAAAAAGAATGAATATGCTAGAAAAGCCATGTTTGTTTTGTCAGGAGGAATCTGAGTTGGAACATGAGCTGGTGGAGGGGAGAGATGTTTACCGTGTCCTCCCCCACACCCGCGGAGGGCTGTTGTGCGGATCCCTGTGGAGGTTGTGTAACTGCCTTGACTCATTTGCAGGGAAAAATGGCCCCTGTAGCTCTTTTGGCTCATTGTTGTTCTGCATCAAGTATGAGTGCAGAAGTCGCCAAAACATAGCGATATCAAACTCAAAATACAGTCATTTTAATTAGAATTCTCAAATACCAGCAGGCAATACTGCAGACTTTGTGGAGTATGTGCCACCACCTGCTACCCCCTTCCCAGATGCTATGCAGTATTGGGAATTGGGGCAGCCTGATGGCTGATTTTACATTTTCCTAAAAGGCAGAACATGTCAAGATTAGCCAAATACTTATTGAAATTATCTGGAGTTATCTGGCCAAATGAATGTCTGTGCTCTGGTGTTTCATAATGAGAGTGGGCGAGTGGGTCAGGGGCGCTACTGGCATTGTGGGTGGACCAGTCTTCACTGTGTGGCCCTGTGCTGTGGCCTGGAGGATGGTTAACATCCCTGCCCACCAAATACCAGTGCCCCCAGTCTCTGTGACAGCCAGGAGAGGCATTCATTATTCTAAACTCCTTCTGGGGTGGGGGGTGTCTAAAAACAATATGTGCTTTGCAGTATTACTAAACAGTAGTTTTCTTTGTTGTTTGTTTGCATAAAGATCTTGGGAAAGTCTTAGGAAGTTGTGCATTTGTAACGTAGCAGAGATTTCATTCAGGATGGATTTCATTAAAAAAACAGTATTAGAAAAAAAAGTTTGGAAAAATGGGTGGAGGAGAAGGACGTTAAAGGGTGAGGTGCAAAAGGCTTCGTAACTAGCCTGTTGTTGTTCCCAGATCTGCACTAGCTCTCTAGTTCTGTGAGGCTAGTTCTCTGGTTCTCTTTTTCTGAGAGGCAACAAATGCGTAGCCCAGGCATGGAGGCAGAGGTTGGAGGTACAGGACGTAGAACAGAGGATGTGGGAAAGAGGCAGACATGAAGAGAAGATTTGGATTGGGATGTAGAGATTGAAGACATGGAGATAATGGGAGACGGTAACAAAGCAACTGGAGATTTTACACGACATTGTTAAGCTTGAAGCATTGGTATTTCTGGGACAATTCTGAATACCACAGATCTAGAACTTCCTGGAGAAAAATCCTCTGAGATAATTACGTTAGTTAAAGGCCTTCACATGCTTGTTAAATTATAGTATTTAACGTCCCTTTGTAGGTTTCAGTTTTTAAGCCTACCCTTCAAAAAGACTGTGTCTTTCTAGGTACTTAACCGGCAGTCTAAGTATACTGTGACTGGTTGCTTTCATTTTGGCTTCTAGGTCTGAACAGCCATTTTCCCTTAGATTTCGTTACCTGAGTCAGTAACTGAAAGTGTCATCATTTTCCATTCATATGGACTTTCAGAAAATAATACAGTTCTTTATTGGAAAAGCTAAGCATTGACATTAGCAAGATGTTAGCTAAAAATGAGCCAAATTTAATGTTATTAAATAAGTGCAAATAGAGGAAAATTTTGAGAAATATGAAAAATCCCACCAATCTTTGTTATCAGTCACCTTGGCTTTGCCCCAGGCTTAATTAAGTACAAGAATATATCCTGGAGTACTTCCCCAACCTTTTCAGTTAGTTTTGAAAATAGCGTATCACTGGACTTTGAGCTTTTTCACTAGTTGTCACTCTGGCAGCCTTGCTTCAGTGACAGTCTTGTTTTTGTCACAGGCTATTTCTCTGAGCAACCAGTGTGTCACTCTCTCCCTAATTGTCTGGCCTTGCTAACTCTTAGCAAGAGTAGAAATTCCCCTTGGTCAACCACATGACTAAAGAGAGGGGCTAGATTTTCCTGAACGCCTCCCGAGCTGACTGCCGGTGGAGAGGTGGTGTTGCAATAAACCTCTGTGGGAAGCGGCCCCTGAGCCTCCATCAGCTTTGAAGAGGGGCCTTAGACCCGCTGAAGTTTAAGAATTACTGCTGTGCATAGAGAGCCCTGCCCTCAGTAGAGATTGCCAGCTGCTACCTAGAATTCTTTTTCATTTGCATTATCTCAGCATATAGGAAAAATAGCAAGCACCTGTGTCTTCATTTATCAACTTTGTCAAATTTCAATATTTTGCCATGTTTGCTCCAGATCTTTTTTCCCCTGGGGGAAAAAAACATTTCAAATAAACTTAAAGCCCCATCCCCGTCTATCATAACCTTCCCTGATACTGCTTCTCCCTCCCACTCCACAGGGAATCCCTGATCTGACTTTGGTATTCATTATACCCATGTGTTTTTTCCATGGATTTACTTTTTCCTACATATTTATGTATTAATATCTCTAAACAACATATAACATTATTTCATTTGTTTTGACTTTATAGAAATTACATCCTACTATATGTATCCTTCATATACTTCTGTAACTTCCTTATGTTGGCTTATGTTTTTGAGATTTATCCATGTTGACATATGTCTCATTTATTTTCACTGCTGTATAGTATTCCATTGAATGAGTATTTCACAGTGTATTCATCCATTGACCTGTTAGTGAGTATTTGAGGTTTTTTTCCATTTGTTTCACTATCAGACAGGTTGCAGTAGACATCCTTATACATAATCTCCTTTTGCACATGTCCAAGAGTTTTATCTCGGGTATGTAACCAGGAACAAATTGCTGTCTAGTAGGGCATACGTGTTTTCTGCTTTCCTAGCTATAGTCAATTTACTTTTCAAAGTGATCATGCTGATTTATATCCTTACTAGCTATGTATGAGAGTTCCTGTTGTTCCACATCCTCAATAAAACTGGATATTGTCCCAGCTGTTCCTTGTTTACTGATTAATTTAAAGACAGCATTGTGCTTAGCAACCATCTCAAACATAGGGTCAGATGCAAACTTGATTTTTTTGTATACTAGACTTCCTCCTTTTAAAAGAATTGTTTCGCTTTCTGAGTTATAAACTCAGGATAACTTTATAAATTTTTTTGCTCATATTTATTTTTTAAAATAATGTTTTTTCCAATCACAAGATGAATATATGATTATTTTAAAGAATTTGGAAAACAGAATTACAAAAAAAGAAAATTAAAAATCTCACTACCTAGACATAGCCAGTGTTAAAATTTTGCTATACATTTCCTTCTGGTGTAGACATATATTAAGTATACATTTACTTTATAATTAGAATTGTCATTTTATATCACAGTTTCACTTAAAATTAAATTGGGACATTTCCATGTCACTGGGTAATATTTGAAAACACCATTTAAATAGCTGCATAACATTTCTTTGTGTAAATGTGTTACATAGTTTAATCATTCTATTGGAGGACGCTTCAGGTATTAAAATAATGCTGCAGTAAAAAATCTCAGTACGTAAATCTTCACCTGTGTTTGTTTCTTTGGGATGGATTTCTAGAAGAGGTCAGTAAATATTTATGGAATTAGATTGCATAGATTATATTAATAAAAGCAGGGCATCCAGGAAGAAAAAAAAACAGTCATGAGAAAGGAAGAGGAAAACAGAACATGCTTCAGAATCATGAGATCATTTATTCAGCTTCTCTCATATTTGAGTTGAGTGACAAATCTGTCTCTTACCTGAATTTGGAGACCCTTCTCTTATGAGGGACAATATTAGAGAGAAACTGTACCCTACCATGGACACTACAGAGTTGGTTGTATGTTATAGTGTTGAAGGGTTATAGAATCTTAGAGTTGGAAGGGACTTTTTAAAGTTTTATCATTCAATATTCTAATTCTTACAGAGTTCCTGAATTAGGTGCCTTTTGCAGAATCTCTCATCACAGTAGACTTCTAACCTTGACTTGCTCAACATAAAATCCCAAGCAGCTTGTTGTCATATAAGGCAATTTGCTCCTTTACAGGATAGTTTTGATTAGTTGAGTTCCATTCCTTCCCATAAGCCCAAATTTGATTCCCTATAACCTTCACTTACTCTTTAATTTGTTTTTTAATAAGAGGCTCCCTAAAAATAATTCTGGAAATATTTCCATTTTATGTATTTCTCTATTAGTTTCTACTATAATTAACATGTAAACAAACATGTATTTGACCTACTTTTAAAGTCTTTGTTTCATTCCAAGGTATAATTTAGCTGTATCCTGTTCTTATAGTGAAAATTATATATGTAAACATTGGTAGGATAGAAAAATTTTCCACATATTTTTATAGTTGGTGGACAGAAAACTTAAAAAGTGTTTAGGTACTGCTAATTTTATTATGATTTCTTAGAAGTTGCATATAAGCAGTGGTTTTACACGGTCCCACTTTGTTAATAATAATAACCACTTTTTTTTCTTTTCTTCTTTCCTTTTTTTTATTTGCACAAAATTATTACATACCTTGTCTCATTTAATCCTTGTACAACCTATTAGTTTTCCTCATTTAGTAGATGAGAGTGCTGAGGCTCAGAGAGGTTAAAGACCTTTCCTGTCACATGGCTATTAAAGATAGACCTGAGATTTCCAACTCAGGTCTAATTCTAAAACCTGCATATTTAACTAGTTTGTGAATCTGTCCCTCTAACTTAATTAATTTTATCATAAAATCAAATATGTCCATGTTTTTAGATGACTTGGTTATTGTATCGCACTGGTAGTGTTATACCATTGTTGGATATTGCTCCTGCTTACTGCTCTTTGGTGATCCTAGCTCCTCTCCCCTTGGTTTGGGCACACCGAGGATTTTCTTCCTATGATCGCCCATGGGTTCCTATGGGGCCTTCTTACTTCTGGGGAAACTGAAGCACAAAATGAGAAAAGAATAACAAATTATTACCTAATTTTTCCTGAATATTATTAATCAAAGTGTTCCATAAAGAAGTGTGTTTTCATAGCTGTGTGCTTTAGGAATAGTGGGAAAAGTTTGAATTTTTATAACTCAGGTATCTTCTTCAGCAAAGACTGTGATGTACATGCTTGATGGACTTGGAATGTGGAAACCCATTCTCTCAGCCCTGTGATAGGAATCTTTGTGTTTGTGGTCACACGGGGATTCAGATATGTTATCTCAGTGAACTTGAGGCTCGGGGTCAGAGAACCAGGGAGTGGACTTGCTGAATATATGATTTAATTACCCTAGATCAATCAAGCGTTGACTTAGTGATGACGGGATATATATTGTGTGTGTTTTTACATAGTTGCTAGGGGAAAGGAACAAAGTTTAATCCTTCGTTTTGTTGACTTTTGGTATCACTTTTGTAGTTCCATATAACTGCTTTTGATGAATTTTCAAAAGGCTAAAGTCAAGTGATTTATAGATAAGGGCTCATTCAGTACTTGCACAAGAGGAGCTCATATCTTCAAATATGGGTGACGTAAGTTTACTTCAGAGACAGGAATGAGTTCATTGCTTTGGAGAGATATGAACAGAATGTGTGTCTTTGGCTCTGGGTGAGAAATAAATTTAAATTCATAACTTTGCTTGGGGGAAATGGAATGAAATAACTGGGCACTTGAGCCTCTTAGAAGTTAGGAATCTTTAGCTAAGACCCAAGGGAGCACTGTCTTAGTCCACTTGTGCTGCTGTAACAAAACACCCAAGACTGGGTAATTTATAAAGAACAGAGATTTTTTCTTTTCTTTTCCTTTCTTTTTTTGTTTAAACAGAGTCTTGTTCTATTGCCCCAGGTAGAGTACCATGGTATCATCATAGCTCACTGCAACCCAAACCCTGGGCTCAAGCCATCCTCCTGCCTCAGCCTCCAGAGTAGCTGGGACTACAGGTGCGTGCCACGATGCCCAGCAGATTTTTCTATTTTTAGTAGAGACGGGGTCTCACTTTTGCTCAGGCTGGTCTCAAACTCCTGAGCTCAAGCAGTCCTCCCACCTCAGCCTCCCAAGTGCTAGGATTACAGCCACCACGCCTGGGCCCAGAAATTTCTTTCTCATGGTTCTGGAGGCTGGGAAGTGCAAGATCAAGGCACCTGTTTGGTGAGGGTCTATTCTCTGCTTCCGAAATGGCACCCTGAATGCTGCATCCTGCAGAGGGGAGGAATGCTGTTCTCACGTGGCAGAAGGAGAAAGGGCAAAAAAGGGAACTAACTTCCCTATCAAGCCTTTTTTCATAAGCACACCTAATCCTATTCAGAGGGAAGGAGCCCTCATGGCCTAATCACCTCCTAAAGGTCCCACCTACTAATACTGTCACATTGACATCATCTAAATTTTGGAAGGGACACGTTTAAACCATCACAAGCACAGTGTGTTTGCAGAACTCATGCAAATGTAATCATTCCTCAGTGTATCAAACAGCAGATATCTGTGAACTACTTTGTATATATCTACTATGGGGCACTATGTGCCCTGAGTCTTTCAGAGATAACAATACACAATTCTTTCCCTCAAGGACCCTGCTGAGTAACTAGGGAGAGAGCAAGAATGTCAGTGGTAACACACAAAAAAGGTTCTATGGTAAATGCCAAAAGTGAACTTTCAACCACGTGTGTTCTAGAGATACAGTTCATAAAGGGAAAGATTTAGTCATAAATGAGCTATGTTGTTATTAAAACATTTTGATTCCAAAGTATAACCATTTCTCAAATAAGCAAAATTGTCTTAAGACAATTAAGCATAAATTAAGAAGAAAGTGGCATTTTAAATTAATTCCTCAGTAAGTTGCCAAGATGCCTCCTAAGGTCATCCTGACAATTAAACAAGATAAAAGATATAACATGCTTAGCACAATGCTTGGCTAAGAGAGTGCCATCATTAATGTTTTTCTTACTCATGAAATCTAAAATGCTTTGAATAGTGCCTGGCATATAGTTAAATTTTAGTAAATTATAATAATCACATGTGGATTATTGTTTACAAAGGACTTTAACGTACATTATCTCATTTAATCCTCTCAGCTACCTTCAAAGTATGTAATGTTACCCCTCTTTTACAGATACAGAAATTGAGGTTAAGTGTATCAGTCAGATTTTCTGGCTGATTTCAGCGGATAAAGAATTTATTGAATGGTTGGTTGGTGGATAGCTCACAGAATCACCAGAAGCGCTCTAGAATCACGTTTTGGGCCACCCTGCCAAGCACAATGGCCAAAATCATGGCACAGAACTGAGCCACTGCCAAGCACTTGACATGCCTTGCGCTGCAAACAGTGCTGGCTGGCGATGGAGACTGGGTTTTGCCACGTGGGCTTCTTCTACTGCTGCCTCAGAAACACTGTTTTCCGGAACTGCTGTCACCAGGGAATGTACCTCGTGGAAGGTTCCTATTTTGCAGTATTTGCTCCCTATTTAGAGTTTGGAGTGGGCGTATAGATTGGTGGAACTTCTGTCATATGCTTGTATTCTAGCTTTAAAGCAGGTGGGAAAACGGCTCTTGGTTCTTTAGTTTCTTAGTATAATAGGCAAAGAGGCTCTCACCAGTGACAGTTGATTTATTGCCAGCTCCTTGGGTTTTAACTCCCTCTATAGAAGGAATACTTTATTTATATTTCCTTTTAATTGGATATAAGCCAAGTAGAAACTGAGATTGTTTTCCTTATTAGTAGACTTCATGTGTGAAAAATTAGTTTTTTTCCTAAAATTGATCTTGTCCTTTGAAATTATCTGTCATAAATTAACATTATTGCCTTGGCATTTTAAGCTGCCAATAAGTGAGAACCTTTCATCTGATCAGGGCATTTTCTCCAATGTAAACAATCCTGCTTCCCGTTACCCACTGAATGGCAGGGTCCATAATCCTTCAAGCCATCAGTTAACATTTGCAAGGAGGATGACCCCTTTGAGCAAGAAAAGTCCTAGCATTAATATTTCAGATTTTTTTCTTGGATCCTTTTCTAGTACTTCATTTGTTTTTGTTTAAAGTGGACCTGTGATTCATCTTGCGAAAATCTCAACAAAAAAAAAAAAACCAGAAAAAGGAAAGAAAAAAGTGTCAGGTCCCTAATATGATTGCTGTTAACTCTATAAAAATAGCCTCCTCTTTTTAATAATCAGTCGTGGTGTGCCTTACAAAGTCTGTATTTCTAAGAAGTTGTGTATACCTGAAGTTGCTGTAAGTAGAAGCATGTGTTACATGCCAATTTTTAAAAGAACACTTTCCAGTTCCTGAAAGCAAACTCTTTTAGAAAGGAAAGACTCCTTTGGTGCTTTACACAACCATCTTAATTTGTCTGGAAAGCTGAGGTTTTGGGGTATTGATGTTTCAACAAGCGGAGAACGTCTGGGCTTGGTGAGCACTAGCTGCCAAATTGAGAGAGGACCCAAGTGGCCCGTTCTCACAGGCTGGCACTCATTCTTCCAGGTGAGTGGGACACAGTGCTTTCTGCCTTCATTCAGTGAGAGCTTTTAAAAGATTTTCTCATCTGAATTGTGAATGTTTGTTATATTTGTTTACTTTATCTTCATACTAAGGGGTGAGGGTCTTCTGAA
Source organism: Varecia variegata (assembly GCA_028533085.1). NCBI lineage: Eukaryota > Metazoa > Chordata > Mammalia > Primates > Lemuridae > Varecia > Varecia variegata. The sequence goes on along the minus strand of CM052440.1, from coordinate 75,826,198 downwards.
TTTAAATATGTTCCTTTCTGCAAATAATTTTGAATTAGTCCTGATCCCCAGTTAAAAGAAATGTGGCATTTCAGTATTGAACACCACTTTATCCCTTTTCCCTTACAAACATGAAATTTTCAAAGTTTAGACTTGGAAGAAAACCTGGTTCAGCTCTCTCCATTTTGAAAGTAGTAAATGAAACTTATTTTTTTGTTTGTCGTTTTATGGTTTTCATTTTGTTCCTTATTTGTCACTTTTTTTTACCTTCATATTAGAGGGGTATTATGGAATGTTTTTGCTAAATCAGTCTACTGTTTTATTGTAAAATATACATAACATAAAATTTATCATTTTTATCCTTTTTGAATGTAAAATTCAGTGGCATTAATAAATACATTCACACTGTTGTGCAGTATCATGACCATCTATGTCCAGAACTTTTCCATCATCCTAATTTGAACTCTGTACCCATTAAACAGTAACTTCCCAATCCCCTCTACCCCTAGCCCTGGTAACCATTATTCTGCTTACTTTCTCTATAAATTTTGCTATTCTCTGTACTTTATGTAAATGGAATCATACAATATTTGTATTTTTGTGTCTGGCGTATTTCAATTAACATAATATTTTTAGGGTTCATCCATGTTCTAGCATCTATCAGAATTTTGTTCTTTTTCTTTTTTGAGACAGAGTCTCGCTCTGTCACCCTGGGTAGAGTACAGGGGCTTCATAATAGTTCACTGCAACCTCAAACTCCTGGGCTCAAGCGATCCTCCTGCCTCAGCCTCCCAAGTACCTGGGACTACAGGTGTGCACCACCGTGCCTGGCTAGTTTTTCTATTTTTGGTAGAGATGGGGTGGCACTGTTGCTCAGGCTGGTCTCGAACTCCTGAGTTCAAGCCATCCTCCCGCCTCGGCCTCCAAGAGTGCTAGGGTTACAAATGTGAGCCACCACACCCAGCCAGAATTTTATTCTTTTTTAAAGGCTGAATAATATTCTACTGTATGTACATACCACTGTTCATCCATTGATGTGCATTTGGATTGTTTCCACTTCAGCTATTGTGAATAATGCTTCTGTGAATATTGACATATAAATATCTGTTTGAGTCCCTGCTTTCAATTCTTTTCAGTCTATACTCAGAGGTGGAGTTGGTGGATTGTATGGTAATTCTATGTTTAATTTTTTCCAATTTTTTATTGTGGTAAAATATACAACATAAAATTTACCATTGTAACCATTTTTTAAAGTATACAGTTCAGTGGTATTAAGTACATTCATACTGTTGTGCAGCCATCACCACCATCCATTTCCAGAACACTTTTCATCTTGTTAAACTGAATTTCTATATCCATTAAGCAATAACTCCTCATCCTTCCCTCCTCCCAGTGCCTGGCAACCACCATTCTACTTTCTTTCTCTACAAAGTTGACTATTCTATATAAATGGAATTATCCAGTGTTTGTCTTTTTATAACTGCCTTATTTCACTTAGCATAACGTCCTCAAGATTCATCCCATGTTGTACTGCATGTCAGAATTTTGTTTTTAGGGCTGAATAACATATAGTGGAATATGTCTTAATTTCTCCCTCACATTTGAAGGATAGTTTTGCTGGACATATCATAGAATTCCTGGTTAATAGTTTTTTTGTTTTAGCACTTTGAATATATCAATCCACTGACTTCTGGCCCCTAAAGTTTCTGATGAGAAATCTGCTGATTAACTATCTTAATGAGGATCCCTTGTATGTGATGAGTTGCTTATCTCTTGCTGCTTTCAGAAGTCTCTTTGTGATTATAATGTGTCTTGATGTAGATGTCTGTAAGTTCATCTTAGTTTGAGTTTGTTGAGCTTCTTGGAGGTTTATATTCATGTCTTTCATCAAATTTGGGAAGTTTTCAGACATTCTTTCTTCATATGTTCTCTCTGCTCCTTTTTTCTCTCTCTTTTCCTTGTGCGACTCCCACAATGCATATGGTGGTCCACTGATGGTATCCCATTGATCCTTGGGCTCTGGTCACTTTTCTTCAATCTTTTTTCTTTCTGTTTCTCAGACTAGATAATATTCATTGTCCTTTCCTCATGTTCACTCTGCCTGCTCAAAGCTGCCTTTGAATCCTTTTAGTGATTTTTATCAGTTATTGTACTTTTCCACTCCAGAACTTATTTTCTGTTTCCTTTTAGGTTTTTTATCTCTTTATTGATGTTTCCATTTTGTTTATACATCATTTTCCTGATTTTCTTCACATCATTTTAGTTCTTCAAGCTTCTTTGAGATAGTTATTTTAAAGTCTCTGTCTAATAGATCTGCCATTAGCTCTTTTTCAGGGACATTTTCTGTTGTTTTATTTTTTTCCTTTGAATGGGCTATACTTTCCTGTTTCTTTGTATGCCTTATGATTTTTTTTGTTGTTGGAAATTGGACATTTGAATGTAATAATATGGTAATTCTGGAAACAGATTCTTTCCCTTCCCTGGGCTTTTTGTTTGTTGGTTTTGGTTTTTGGTTTTTTTCTTTTTAATTGTTATAGGATGTTTCTTTGGTACCATAAACCAGGGTCACTGGCCATGGCCAAATGGATGCATAAACCCAGATGGATGAAGTGCTTTTCATAACCTACCACAAATTCCCTTAAAGCCTGAGTGCCCCTTTGCCTCTCTGAGTCTTAAGAAAGGCAAGAGTAAAGGGAACAGATATTTATCGAGATCCTATTATTAAATATATGCTAGGCAAACCCTAGGAGGGAGGCAGTTATTATCTTGTTTCTACATGTGAGAAAACTGAGGCTCCAAGATGTAAGATAAATTGTCCAAATTTACACAGCTAACATATAAGGGGGCTGAAGTCAGCTTTTTCCATGCTGCCTCAATAAAAAAATTCCTCTTTCTTATCCTCTGTTGGTTTTTGGGAACTGTTGGCTGGGAGCTCCTGGGAGAAATGTTTGTATCCTCAGCAAACATTGTGTGAGTGGGCATCTTACATTGGGGTTGTTCTGTAGTTGCAATCTCTTCTGCCACATAGTTTAACCAAAACAATGATGATAGCCATTCTAGGTGGATCCTCCTCCTGGGTGACGTTGGCACTCCTCTGAGGTGGCCAAATGGGGATAAAACTTCCTAAGGGAACCAGCTTTGGAGGGCACCCTTTTTCTAAATATCCTAAAGGAATTGATCACTAACACACATCACAAAATCCTGTCCAAGTTAGGAAGATATTTTTAGACTTTTCCCTTTCTTTAAGGGAAGAAACTGGGAGTACCTTTGAGAACTAGAGTTTATATTAAGTAAAGATTATACGTAGCTTAAGTGCTTTTATCTTTGAAATATACTGTGACCAGCAGAGTCAAAAATCTCTTATTAGTTTTGGGGAGATAGCATAGTCAGTTGAGGTTGCTATAACAGAGTACTATAGACTGGGTGGCTTAAACAACAAACATTTATTTCTTACAGTTCTGGTGGCTGGGAGATCCAAGGTCAAGATGCCAGCAGATTTGGTTGTGCTGAGGGCCTTCTTCCTGGTTTACAGATGGCCTTCTTATTGCTATGTCCTCACATAGTGGGGAACAGAGACAGTGAGGGCAGAGAGAGGGCAAGCTCTCATGTCTCTTCTTATAAGAACACTAATACCATTCATGAGGGCTCCATTCTCATGATCTATTCACCTGCCTAAGGCCCCACCTACTAATACCATCACATTGGAGATTAAGATTTGTCAAAATTACATAGATTCTACTTTCTGAATTCTGTAGCAGGAAATGGAGTTTGTTACACTGTTTTTTAAAAATGTGCCCCAATACTCATAATGCTAATTTCTAGTCCTAGAAGTAACTAAGCCCCTCAGAGTTAAGCAATTCAGTTTGGTAAGACTAAGCTAATACCCATATGGCTCTGTACTGTGCTTTAGAAAAACCATGGGTTTTCTTCCCCTCCACCACCTGACATTTCAGAATGAAAAGGATTGCTGAGCAAAATATTTTCCAAATTTCTAGCCCTGATGATTTTTCCACTCAACACTTTACATAAAAAGGTAGGTACAGATGGCAGTTTGCTAGATCTATAGAATATTCAGTCTTGGTCCTCACCCATTCCCTGGAGCCCACTCCTCATTCTTGTGTAAACAGAGTGGTTTTAACAGAGTCTCAGGAAATATCTCCAGTGTTTACGTTTGCAAACCCAACCCTTGATATATGGAATCTATTATATTCGATCAGGTTTTTAACTCAATAGGCATCTACTTTGTGTGCATAACTGTATTAAACTAAAGAAGAATTAGAAAACCAAAGGCAATGGCCTTGTTGCTTAACCATAAGGAAGATGTACTTTCCTTACATCTGAGACTCTGTCTCAGAAAAAAAAATGTATCCTATGAATATGAAAGTCTCCCTCCCTCCCCTTTCTCTTCATTGGTCTAATTCTTCTATTAATATATCATTCTAGAGTTTCTTTATGTACATATAAGCAAATCTGAACATATATTCTTTTTTATCTGTGTCCCCACCCCCAGTTTTACACAGTGATGGCACACTCTATTCACTATTCTATATACCTTTTTCAAAAATTACTTAATATCTTATGAAGACTTTTTATCCATGTAAGTACTTAGAGCTTCCTCATTCTTTTATATGTTCATATAATACTATTTATGGATGTATCTTGATTTAACACATTCATTGCCATGTGAGTTGTATTTAACTCATGCTAGTTTTGAGCGCAGGGCCTTGTGAAGCATACGTAACTCACACGTCTCTTCACCTTGGTAGCCGCAAGAACTATTTTTCAAGTTGCATATAACTCACGCACAGAAACCAATAAAAAATAACAAAATCTTCATTAAATTAGAAAGGATCATTTTGTTTTTGAAGTTTTTATTCTATTTTTGTACTAAAACACCATGGTCCCAAGGAAAAAAAAATTTTATCTAGAGTGACAGTCAATGTGTTAATCAACAAGCCCTGTATCCAGGGACATTGAGGTATTTCCTGACCTTTTGCTATTACAATCACAACTGCAATGAATATTCTTCTATATACATTATACATCATTTAGCATGTGTGGTAATGTATTTGTAAATTCCTAGTAGTGAGATTGCTGCATCAGAGGCTATATGCGCTTGTAATTTTGTTATACAAGCCAAATTGCCCTCCATAGAGTATTCACAACTTACACACTGATCAGCGAAGCCTGTTTCCTCACAGCTCCACCTATGGAATATTTTTCATGCTTTTGGATTTTTACCAATTTAACAGGTAAAAAAGGGCTTGCAGTGAAGTTTAAATTTGTTTTTCTTAGTATTGAGGTCATGCATCTTACAGTTGAGGCATTGGTATTTCCTTCTCTGTGAAATGCCTTTCATATCCTTTGTTCATCTTTCTTTTGCTAATTTTTTATTTGCCAATTTCTAGGAGCTCTTTATATATTAGGAAATTTACCATTTGTGATATGAGTTGCAAATTGTTTCCCAGGTTTTTGAGGGGTTTTTTTATTTTAACTATTTTTCTTTTCTTTTTTTTTTTTTTTACCATGTGGAGTCTTGGTTTTTATATTGTTAAATTTATCAATGATTTTTTAATGGCTTTTGCATTATCCTGGCTCACTTTTGATGACAGAAAATCATTTATTCCTCTTTCCATGGTGCCTCCTTCCTTACTCTTTTCCTCCTTCAATCTTGCATTGACAGCAAAGAGCTTTTGATATCTTCCTCCAAGTTTGCATTCCTGGAAATATTTTCTCAGTGACAGAAAAGCCCTCAATAGTTTTGTTAGATTTTAGTGGTCTGAAAAATCCCCATTTTCTTGGTACAGGGACTCTGGGAAATTGTTTGTAGTTTCTTATAAAACTAAACATGCAATTGCTGTATGACCCAGCAATTGCATTCTTGGGCATTTATCCCAGAGAAATGAAAACTTAAGTTTACACAAAAACCTGTACATGACTGCTCATAGCAGCTTTGTTTGTAATAGCCCCAGACTGGAAACAACCCAAATGTCCTTCAATGGGTGAATGGTTAAACAAATTCTGGTACATACATAGCATGGAATACTACTCAGAAATAAAAAGGAATGAACTATTGATACATCAACAGCATAGATGAATCTCTATGATGTTGGGTGAAAAAAATCCAATCCCGAAAGGTTGCATACTGGTTATTTATATAACATTTTTGAAAGGACAAAGTTTTAGAAATGGTGAACAGATTAGTAGTTGCCAGGGTTTAAGGATGGGAAGGGGAATGGGAGAGAGGTAGCTTTGGTTATGTTGGCAACATAAGAAGTCTTTGTGATGATGGAATTTTTCAGTATCTATGGTAGCAGACACATGAACCTACACATGAAACAATTGCGTAGAACTAAACACACACACACACACATATACAAGGGCAAATAAAGTGGGGAAATCTGAATAAAGATGAGTGAATTGTATCAATCAGTATCATAGTTGTGATACGATAACTACAGTTTTGCAAGATGTTGCCATTGGGGGAAACTGGGCAAAGGGTACACAGGATCCTGTACATGGGATCTCAATAAAAATTTCAATTAAAAAAATAAATCCCCATTTCTGCTAATACCAGATTCACCAAAAGATACTACCTAGTTCAAGTACCTGATGCTCCCTTGTGTTGGGACTAGCAGCGGGTCAGCTGGGGGACCTAGTGCTGGCAGTGGAATGTCGGGGAGCCGAACAATGCCTTGGGTTCTAGCCCTGCACTCTGTCCTGTTAGGCCAGATGAAGATCTAAGAGCACTGACCAGCATTTTCTGGGACAACCCAACTGGGTAGCCCATCATGCAGCCTGTTTGGGAAAGAACACTGGCTTAAGCTCCAATATGTCAGAACAATGAGAGCTTGGTATTAGTGGTTGGGGACAGGCGTGGGGAAGGGTTTCCAAGATGTGCTGTGGTGTGGGTGGGTTTGTCCTGATCATGCCCAGCATGTGCGCCATGGTCATATGTATTTTGCTGTACTTGTGCTGTCCGATTGGCTCTGAAATGAGACAGAGCATGGCCTGGCATAATGGTTCTCAGAGTATGGTAGGGGGATACCCAAGACCCTGCTAGGGAGTCTCCGAGGTCAGAACTATTTTTGTAATAAACATTATTTGCAAGTCATTCTCATTCTCTTACAAGTGTACAGTGGGATTTTCCAGAGGCTACATGACGTGAAATAGCAACAGATTAAATGCAGAAGCGGATATGAGAATCCAGCTGTTTTCTATTAAAGCAGACATTTAAAAAAACGTATGTAAAGCAGGGCCACTCTTTCTCACTTTTTTGTTTTGGAAAATACAGATATTTTCCTTAAAATGTTACCTATGTTATTTTTAAATGACTTAATATTTAAGAATTTTCTCAGTTTTAGTTTTTATAGGCAGATATTGGTAGATATAACTCACATAAACAAAAGCTCTTTGGGGTCCTCGGTAAGTTTCAAGAGTGTAAAAGCTTCTGACACCAGAAAGTTTGAGGACTGTCACCTTGGCAGGAAGAAGTAGGCTTCAGTTCTAGTCAGGGCTTTGCTTTGTGACCATGGGCAAGTCATTTAGCCTCATTAACTGATTTCTTCTTCTATAAATGTTCATAGTTATTCTGCTGTATACCTTAAAGAAAAGTGAGGTAACAATATATGAATGGCTTTGAAAATATATGTCGTATGCAAATATAGGGGAGTTTAATAGTTATTTGACTAAACTGATGTTGAAAGAATATGATGTTGAAAGAATATGTTTCTCACATGTTAGCTGACATTCTGTTTACTTGTTAAATTTTTTCATTTTAGCATCTCCTAGAAGTTTCCATATGCACTTTATTTCTTTTTGTCAGTTTCTCAACCATTTTAATTATTTTTAAAAAATTAAGTAAATATAATACATCTTCCAGCATTTTCAATCAAGTGGGGATTTATATTCCTCATACCTTGAAGTAGTATGATAAGCTCAGGAGCTCTACCTTGGAGAAACCACTTACTAGCTATTTGACTTTTGGAAGATTACTTAACCTCTCTGTGTCTTGGCTTCCTCATCTATCAAATGGGGCTAATAATACTTCACTTTCCAGGGCAATTATGAATATGAAAAATAATGCACAGGAACATAATAGATGGCTCCATAAATAATAGTTGCAGTGATTGTCATTGATGTACAACAAAAGATGCAAGATTAAAGTCTCTTACCCTGTCTTCAGTGAACTTACTAAACTACTTTATTCACAAGTTTATTAGCAGTAATTTCCATTTCATTTCATTTCATTTCATTTCATTTCATTTCATTTCATTCTTTCTTCTCCTTTGAAGGGCTGTTGAGTGGCCAGACTTCTCCAACAAATGCCAAATTGGAGAAATTGGATTCTCAGCAGGTGTTGCAGCTCTGCCTCCGATATCAGGATCACCTGCATCAGTGTGCAGAGGCCGTTGCTTTTGATCAGAATGCTCTGGTGAAACGAATCAAAGAGGTAATGTACTGCAGGAAAACAACATGGCTGACTCGTTATTGTGATTCTCTGCGACTCCTGATTCCATTTCTACTGCACAGGATAGACAGTGATCCCAGCTTTATGGGAAGTAGTCATTTTCTGGCTTAAGACTTGACATTTGTCCCCATTGCTTTGGAGAAATTATCATTCCTAGCATCACAATGTGGTGGTGAAAAGAGTGATTCACAGAGCTAGACTAATTTGGAGTTTGAATCCTGATTTGCTTGGGCAGGTTGCTTAACTTCTCTTTGTCTTGGTTTCCTCTTCTGAAAAATGGGCCTAATAGTAGCAACCTACCCGAAGGTAGTGATGATGAAATTGCTAATCTTAGTATGTGTAATGTCCTGCCATATTAATTTTCTCTAAAACATTCTATCTCTGAGTTGACTTTAACTGTTTCCTGTATATAATTTATATTTTGTTTCCCAGGAGGTTATCATTTCTTTTAAAGCAGGAGCCTTGACATCTCCCTCAATTATATTTTTCACTGTGTCAGCATATGAAGAGGTTCAGTGATTCTTACTGGTTATATGGAAACAGTTATGCCTACTTAACCAAGGTTTTTAGAAAAAAGCTATGTAATTCACGTGAAAGAACTTAGTAAACCAAAGAGCATGGTACAAATGTTGTGTAATTATCAGTAGCAGTAAGTAGGTGCTTCTTTTGAACACTTAGATGTACCAACTGGGCCGCTGCATGACACAGTTCTGGGGGCACCAAGGAATATGTAAACACATCTTCCTAAGTTTTCAATCAGGAAGGAATTTACGTTCCTGATACTCTGAAGTAGTGTAATGCCAAGGAAATGTCAAGAGCTCTGTCATGAAGAAACCAGTTATGTGAATGGCATTCCCTAGATTTGTTTTAACAAAATAACTCTCCCCACAAAATGGCCCTAGTCTTTAACTCCAGTGAGAGAAAGAAGAGGGACATGAGGAAACACACAAGTGATGGGTCAAGAATCACTGAAAATTAATTTTCATTTAGTAATAGAGGTAGCTCATCCTTGAGATTACAAAGTAGTCATTAGGTATATTGACAGATTTAAATTTGCCAACACCTCCAACTTTTAGTACTTTTAGTACTTTCATAAATATATGCATATACTCTTCTCTCATGGATTACATGCTATTATTTGGAAAGCTATTAAACATGACCTTTTGTATTGCTTGTCATTGATGTGGCCTTACAAATATTATAAGCTTATTATATTATGGTCTGTAGAGCTTTAATTCCCAAACATGATTGTTCATTAGCATCAGTTGGGTTTTTTGTTTGTTTGTTTTAATACTGAGTTCTCCCCTCTCTCCAGTAGGTCTAGGTTGTGGTCTGTGAATCATTATTTTAATAAGCTTACCAGATGATACTGATGCCACCTTCCATTGGCTGGGATGTGGGAGCCACTGGTCCAGAGCACTATTTCCAAAATAAGTTCTACAAAACTAGTTCCACATAAAGAAGGTCAAACTTTTTGCATATTCCATCACCACCCCTTGGAGAGTCACAGTGCATATTATCTTATTTAAAGTTTTTAGGGAGTTTTAGGCCGGGCACAGTGGCTCACGCCTGTAATCCTAGCACTCTGGGAGGCCGAGGCAGGCGGATCGCTCGAGGTCAGGAGTTCGAGACCAGCCTGAGCAAGAGCGAGACCCCGTCTCTACTAAAAATAGAAAGAAATTATCTGGCCAACTAAAAATATATATAGAAAAAAAAATTAGCCGGGCATGGTGGCGCATGCCTGTAGTCCCAGCTACTTGGGAGGCTGAGGCAGTAGGATCGCTTAAGCCCAGGAATTTGAGGTTGCTGTGAGCTAGGCTGACGCCACAGCACTCTAGCCCGGGCAACAGAGCAAGCCTCTGTCTCAGAAAAAAAAAAAAAAAAAAAAGTTTTTAGGGAGTCTTAGAGTAAAGAAAACCAGTACTTTTCAAACTTATCATACCCTTATCTTAGGTAACATCTATTGGTATCTATAGAAGTAGTGTTTTTTAGAGCATTCTTTGGTAAACTCTACTGGAGACATAGACTTTACCATTTTTGACTATTGTGATAGAAGTTAACTATGACATGAACTCTTAGAGAAGATTTTAGAATAATAAATTGGCTTTTTGATGCTACATCCTTTTGAAAGGTCCTCTAATCCTGCAGTCCCCAACCCCCAGGCCGCAGAGCTCCACCGCGCTTCCCTTCCCCCACCCCCAATCTGTGGAAAAATTGTCTTCCATGAAACCCATCCCTGGTGCCAAAAAAGTTGGGGACCACTGCTCTAATCCATACCTGTTGTTTTGCAGTTTAGGAAAGTGTGGTGTGGGAGAGTCAGTGACTGGCTCAGTGTCAGAGAGCTGGGAAAGTATGTTGTAGCTGGTATAGGCCAGACAAAGCCCCTCATTATGCCATATCTTCTGGACTCCAGAGCAGTATTTCTCAGCCCTGGCTACGTGTTAGAATCACCTGGGAATTTTTTCCTCCAATATGATGGAAAATTTTATACATACACAGAAGGAGACAGAGTAATGCAGTGAACCTTCATATACTCACTAGCCAGCTACTACAGGCATGAGCTTGTGAACACTCCTGTTTTATCCACACCTGCACTCATTCCTGCTGCCTCCCCAATTGCTCTATTTTATAGTAAATCCTAGAGATGTCATTTCATTCAAAAATATTTAAGTATAAATGGTTAAAAGAAAAGGATTTTTTAAACTTTTTAATTGGAATTAATTTTAGACTTAGAGAAAAACCACAAAAATAATTCAGAGAGTACCTGTGTACCCACCCCCCACCTTCCCCCTGCAGCTTCCCCTAAAGTTAGCATCTTATATAACCTGCTCAAAGGCAGGAAATTAGCTTTGGTACAATACTAGTAACTAAATGGAGACCTTATTTTGAATTTCAACAGTTTTTCCACTAATGAAGGACTCCTTTTAAAAAGTATAGTCACAGTGCTGTTATACCTAAAATATTTAACAGTGATTCGTTCCATATAGCTGAGTTGTGGTTTTTCTTTTTCCTTTATCTAGATGATCAAGAACAAGCTGAGGTGCTTTAGAAAGTACTGGATGTCTGGGTCTCACTCCAAACTGATTAGATTAAAATCTTTGAAGGGCTGTGGGAGGGAGACGGGAGCTTCGTATTGGTATTTATGAAAGCGATTCTAGTATGTAGCCCAGGGATGAGAACCAGTGTTCTGTAGCATTCATTTAAAAATATTAAGCTGAGTTTAAAATTCTGTTTAAGAACTTTGGAATTCACTTTGAATAGTCAGTAGTTACACAGCTTTATTGCAAAACAGAGAACAGTACTCACAGTACTGAGCAATACCTGAGTAGCTGCCTTAGGGCAGAGAGGTGAACACCGTTTTAGGGTTTTCATTGGTGACTCACTGGGTCTGCGTGTCTCTGTTGGTGAGTGTTAGCAAACTCCCGAAACTCATCCATCTGTGCTCACTTCAAACCTAAGGGTTGAAATTAGTCACTTCCAAATGAGTGAAGCAGAGGATGTAGTTTTGATCAAATACCAACTCTGATATTATTCCAGATGTTTCCTGGAAATTTGGTTACAAGGGTGAGGAAGTAACATAATGCTATATGTGTTGAAAAGTAGGGGAACTTGATAACCATGGAGAATACACGTTAGTGGAAGGGTAGAGCCTGGATCAACTAGAGGTTCATAAAGTTACAGGGCCTGTGATCACTTAAGTTTGGATCAAAGGGTAACATGGCTATAACCACTTCCAATTCAGATAAAAGAAAGCCAAAGAGTTAGCTAAGCTTTCCTGATGTTAAATTTGGATGATGCTCTTGAATGAAAGCTTTACGTGTACAAATTTATGTATGTGAGAGAGGAAAGACCAGAGGTAATTTCCTTCACAATCAGAGTCTTGTGATATACCTGGACCATTAGTTTCTTTAATGGCTGTAGGATGACCTTCAGCCAGCATTGCTGAGCATCTGTTGCAGACCCACTGCGTGGGAGGTCCTTTGGGGTTGTAGAGAACTGTGACATGGTCCCTGCTCTCTGAGGGCTTAGCTTCAATAAGAGAATGAAGATATGCAGAGCCAAAATATGAAAGGTCAGGCGCTATCGAAGGAGAGTGCTGAATTGTGGTTTATGACTAAAGTTCTGTAAGAGTTAAAGATCAGGATATCCTGGCACAGGTGGGATTTAAGCTAGGTCTTAAAGGAAAACCAGGATTTGGGAACTGAATCGAGAGGAAGAGGAGGGGCATTGCTGGTGTGGGAGCAGCTTTGACAGTCTTAGAAGGAAATTAACTTTGGGACTTCAGGGACAATAAAGAAACTGGCCTGAGTTTTCATAAGCTTGCTCAAAGAAATCTTCTCTGCTTTAAGAACCACAGAATGTTGGAGTAAGGAGGACCTTAGGGACCCTCCACTCCAGTGCTCTTGTTATTTAGATACAGAAATTAAAGCCTGTTAGAGAGTCAGCAATTTGCCCAGGGTCACAAAGTGAGATAGTGGTCAAAATTAAATTAAAAGTGGATGAAGATCGAAAAGGATTTTTTGTTTGCAGGTGGTACACTTGAACAGGTTTCCAGGCTGAGTGGGGAGGGGCAGAAGAGACAAGATCAAAGATAAAGGGGACAAAGGAGATTCTTAGAGCAAGGTTCCTAGGGAGGCCAGAGAGGGAGTCAGGAGTGAGAGCCCCAGGGGGCATTTGTTTTGAGGGAGCAGTGAGGGCACAGGCAGGTTTATGGTGTGAGGATACCAGCACAGGTCGGCCATGCCCGGGAGCTGTGCATTCTCTGTGTAGAACAGGGAGGCCGTTTGCTGGCCGATGGTGATCGGGTGGCAGTATGGTCATGAGGGCCCAGCTGAGGTGGGAAAGTCTGTGTTTGGTCTGTGGATTTGTGGGCAGTTTGGCAAAATGGTTCTGAGTGTGAACTCCAGAGCCACGTTACCAAGGTCCAAATCCTGGCACTGCCTCTAACTAGTGGTGTGACCTTGGACCAGTTACTCAATCCTCTGAGCCTCAGTTTCCTCTTCTGTTCAGTGTTATAAGACTAGTACCCACCTCAGGTTTTTGTGAGGGTTAAATCAGTTGTGCTACGTAAAGTGCCTGGAACCATGTCCACCATATAGTAAGCACTGTAGCATTAGCTCTTGTTACTATTTTAAATATAAACGATGACTAAAGGAGACAGGGCTAACCTCACTGCAGTGAATTGGCCCATATGAAATTTGGGCCAGCAGCAGCCTAAATATTGGCCCATTTTGAGCTCTGCCCTTAACAACCCAAGTCCGATAAGAGCTAGAGGCAAGGCAGATACTTTTTTAGCCTACTGTGGTTTCCTTCAAACTCTGCCTGATTTATTTCATGCCACAAATATGACATTTTTGGAATTTTTGTAGTTAATTTCACTGTTTGTTCGGCTTTGCGGATAGCAGAGCAGTGCCTGGGGAGCACGGGTCTGGAGAAACGTGCGTGTGGATAGTGACAAATGGTTAGTCTTTGGCTTCGGGCCTGTGGATACATCACTTCTTACGATTTCAGTGATTTCCTGTGATGCCTCATCATTTCTAGTTAGGGATTCAAGTGACAGAAAGACACTTTGGGCTAGAGGTTACATTTGTCGTTGACATTTGAATTAACTGAAAGGTAAATGGTAAAGGAGCTGATCCCTCCCTGCGTGTTTCCCCGGGGACAAGGGCTGGGGAGGCAGGTGGCAAGTGCACAGCCCCGGGAGACTGAGCTGACACATTTGGAGCTTCTCTGTCGCTGAGCTGGATCATGTTTCTGCCTTACTCTAGTTGCTGTCAGTGGGTAAATATGTTCATGGATTAAAATACCTTCTTAGCTAAGATAAAGCCACAAGGTTTATTTTGTTACAGTTACTGTGTACTTGCTTAAAGGCCTGGAGAGTAAATTCATGGCATGATTCTGGTAATCCCTGTGTTTTTAATTCTTAGATGCACTGATGAGCTTGCCATGTTAGCATAAAGCAACGTGAAACATGGCGGGGCCGTCAGGGGAACGGGTAAGAAAGATTGCAGTCCGTGGAAAGTAGCATGGTTAAACAGGATTATAAAGAAACCCTACAGTTTCTCTAACTCAGCCCTGTCATTGCACAAATAAAGCAAAGTCCTTCGAGTTTATTTGCAAGTTGGCTAAGATCTTTCTGTTGTGACTAAGATGACATTAGCAGGTGAGTCCTCCCGCTCGCCAGCCCTCTTTTCCCCTTTACCACACTACTTATGACCTGTTTCTTTGGAATCCTTCATTTCATTTTCACTTATTTCTTTTTCACACAGTAGGCACTCAGCTGGTGTTTGAGACACAGAGAAGCTCCAAATGTGTCAGCTCAGCATGAGAGCCGCCATTCATGGCCCTACACACAAGGCTAGGTGGGGAATTGTTCCTGTCCACGGTGCTGTAATGTTAAGACCTAGCTGGAGCCACTTTCCAAGTATTTGACCCAGCTTCCTGCACTGTGTCTCCTCCTGGGAGGAGAGATTGATCCAGATTAAATGAGCTGTTCCCAGTGTTGCACAGAGAACCAGTGTCCAAACCGGCATTAGCATTCACTCTGAGCTCCTTCACTTAAAAGCCTGGTTAGCACAAACTTTTGGCCAGGTGAGACTGTCACTATTTGCCTGCCACGTTGAACTGAATAGCCTTTAAATGACAACATTGTTAGATTCCTGTGACTGCTTTTAAACATATTCTGGCATCGGTTGCTGCTTTCTTGACCTGAAATCATAAAATGGGTTGAGAGTGCTTATTCTGAAACTACAAATTTTAACAAGAACATTGAGATGCCCACCTTGTTTTTGCTGAAATACTGAGGCAAGGCATTTCAAGAAAATGTTGTGTTCTCTTTCAGTCTCACAAGTTCCTCTGGTAGAAATTCCAGATTGAGACCTTACAATATAATTACAATTTTCCTCTTTCTTATCCTTTGGGCAACCTTTCTTTTTGGCAAGAAATACAGCTGGTCCCCTGGGTGGCAGGAGATCCAGGTGGGAGATTGGGCTTGTGGATGGGCGGGCTGTCAGGTGTGCCATGCTGGCGTCCTCGGGCCTGGCCTCACATTTTCTTTACCCCAGCGCCATCCTGCCAAAAGACAGAAACCCTGGAAGAGGGCCAAATCTGGTTTATGACTTGCCTTTGGAAATGTAGGCTTGTGTTTTTTGGCGAGGCATGAGCAAAGCCCAGTTATTTGACTGCTCTCAGATTTAACTCCTTTCTGATTTTGGATACTGACATCTGAACATGTGTGAACAGCAGCTCCATTTCCCCCCAATTTGCCTGCCCTAGACATGCCCCTGCACAGCTGGCTCTGCCAGCTTTCCTAGTACTGGTCGCTTGTGCCAGGCACTAGGGCCCCTGTTCTCCTTTCCAAGCTCATTGGAGTCTGCCAGAGAGGGCGGCGTCAGAGGCCCCATGATGTAGCAGAGTACCTGCAATCTCTCAGCCGATGGGGAGGCAGTATCGAGGGCACCTGGGTTATAGAAATGGAACTAGGGCTGGGGAAAGATAGACCCTGTCCTGTATTTCTTTCAGTGAAGAAAAACAAGGAATTTTAGCAAATTTGAACATTACTCCAGTGCCTAGGACAATGGCTGACATGTAGTAGACATTTAATAAATGTTTGTTAAATGAACAACTTAATATATTCTTCAATTATATCATCCTAGTGACTGATAAGCTTTCTCATTCTATTATAGAAAATAAAAGTTATGGGAGTCGTATTCTGTAGGGTAAGCCAGGCTGCAGCTATAAATAAACTCAAAGCTGTATAATGGCTATAAATGCAACAGAAGTTTGTTTCTTGCTCATGCTCAAGGCAGATGTTTCTGGTTAGCAGGTGACTGTCTTGCACTGAGTTCAGAGGGTCAGGTCCCTTCCATCTTGTGGCTCTGCTATCCCCAAAGGCCACATTGCTCATAGCATCCAGTTGGCAGAAGGGAAAAGAGAATGGACTAACACAGACAGGAGGTTTATACAGGCTAAACCTGGAAGGGTTGCACATTACTGTTGGTACAACTCAATTACATGGCCACAGCTAACTCCGAAAGAGGCTGGCAAATGCAGTCTCTATGTGTGCCCAGGGGTATACTAAATTTTGAGCTACACTGTGAACATCTGTGTCATCTTTGAAGTTACATTCCCAAAATGCATCTGTAGTCCAACTTTGAGATCCAGAAGGGCTGGTACAAGGTTCCATGGTAAATTTCACTTGGTTTAAGTCCTCTTGCCAAGGAAAACCAAGTGACATTAGGAAAAGACTTATGCTTTTAACAATAAGTTAACAAAACAGGATAAGATGTTATATATTCAATGTGGTTCCAACTATGTTAAATATTCTTCATAAAAGCTTGGAAAGAAGGAAACATGACAGCTCTTTAATTGTGGTTGCCCTTTAGGGATGAGATTATCAGTGGTATTTTTTTAGCCTGCGTCTATTAAACATGTATTACTTTTTTTTTTCCAATTTGGAACACTTCCTGTTGTTTTTGTCTCACAATGTATGAGCTTCCTAAGAGTTCCATCTCTCTGCCTGCAGATTTTTGACTCACTGAAATGAGAATATGCCTCTGAGAACTTTGTGTGCATGTGCTCTTCCCTGTCCACTTCACTCATGAACTGGTCAGCTCTGTGCCAGGCCCTGGTGGAGATGTCAGGGACAGATCACAGAACAAAACAGACAAAATCCCTTCTCATAGACCCTACACTCCACTGGCGAAACAGACAATGAACAAAGTAAAATACATAGCATGTAAGATGCTAAATGCTGAGAATAAAAAAATAAGAAAGGGGATATGCAATGTCAGTGGAGTAGAAATTTTACATAGGGTGGCCTGGGAAGGCTTTCCTGGAAAGGAACCTTGAACATAAAGGCTTACTAGCTAGTACAGAGCTAGGCAGGAGACCCTTCCTTGTAACTCTGTCTATACCTGAAATTTATCTCATTTTTTGACCAGTCCCAATAGTCAAATTCTATTTATTATCATCAGTCTGCTCATTGTCATACTTATCTGGGAGTTCTGACGTAGAGTCGTATCTGCTATGCTATCTCCATTGTGAGTTGGAAGGAGACTTGCAGATCTATACTTCTTTTAAAAGCATCCTCTTCATTCTTTCAGATCTCAAGGATTTCTTCAGGCTATGTCTCTAAAGCTTGTAGCAACAGCTAATTTTCTTCTGCTCATGCCTGACAGACTACACTCTGACACTGTCAGACTTTAGTTGACATCCTGGCGACACTCCACAGTTGTCATTCTACACATGAGTAGAGAGAGCATGTCTCTTGTCTAAGGTCGTGTCAAACCATGACTGGAAAGAGCCCACGCGGAAAGTTCAGGCGACAGCCTACCTGCAGCCTAGAGCGGCAGGGGTAGTGAACAGGAGAAGGTGCTTGCTCGGCGGGACTGTAAGCAGCTGTGTAAAGAAAGGGTTATTTTTTGGAGTAAAAGTCATTTATTTCAAATGCAGCAAGAAACAAGGAGAGATGGCAGAGTGTTACTCTGTAGAAGTACAAGCGCTTGTAGCATGTTGCAACATGGTTTCTTCCTCTGTCCCAAGTGCCTCAGCCGCTTCTCTTCCCTTCCCCATCTTGGCAGTTCAAGAATTCTCCCCCTCGCCCTTGCTGAGACCTAGAACCTGCGAGTCACTCACCTGCCTCTCCTCTTACGTTGTAATAGTCATTGCTGCATTCTCCCAGATCTGCCGGAGTCAGATGCTGTCGGCCTCCTCTGCTGCTCCGCGCCTTTTGCTCTGCTGCCTCCTGCTGGAATCTGCTCCCCGTCTCCGCCCATGAATCCTGTTCTCCCCTCAGCATGTGCCAACAGCCCGTATACACGAAGTCTTCCCGCTTCCCTTGATCAGAAAGAAGGGACGTCCTTCCTCATCCCTCCCCTGGTGCTCAGGGACATTTGCTGGGTCAACTGATGTAGTAAAGTTGAGTTGTCACCGCAGCCCTCTCTGTGTGGGAAACGAGACGGGCCTCTGCACTCCAGACCAGGTCCTAGCGTGTCGTGGGTGGTCATCCAGTGTGGCGTTCAGGAGCACACGTGTGGCATCAGCAGCAGATATCAAATTTGTATTATTAACATCGTCTTCATTATCATCCCACGTTGAGTGTCTTGGTTCTTTCTTCAGGCACAGCCTAGTGGGTGTCACCTGTCCACCAGCTCCGAGGGCTGCTCTCTACTCTGAGTCCAAAAGGGGCTGTGTTCACAGATGGTTTGGGTGCATAACCAGGGGAATTATAGAGCACATAGTTAATCCAATTTTACGTTGTTTAGTTACCTTAGCTCAGGTTTAAAAGTACCGAGTGTGTCACTTCAGTCACACAAACTTACTTTTACTTCCCTTTCATCCTGGACATTGGAAAGGGGAGGCGGGGTTAGTGGAGTGGCTCATAGATCCTCTTCCCCCACCCACTGCGTCTGCCAGCACGGCTCCTCCTGCTCCTCTCCTAAGGCAGTAGGAATAGTAGTAATAATATTACAGCTGTCATTTTTAACATACTTACCACGTGCCAGGACTGGAGTAGACATTTGACATATATCATCTGCATATCACAGATAAACTGAGGTTCAGCAACTCAAAACGTAGCGTGTTCGAGGTTACACAGCTGTTGCAGGTAGAGCTGGGGTGCAAACTCAGATCTAAAACCCACCTTCGAGACTCCACAGCCATGCTTTTCCTACTCTTCGTTTTCCTTTCTTGTTGATTCTTTAAAGGCCTGTTACTTCCGGCTCCTGTCCTCGTTCATGCCTAACGTTCGAACACTCTCCCTTACCTGGGATTCCTGTACAAGTCTCTCTTCATGGTGTCACAGGGTACTTTTACGTTTCAAAAGCAATTTTTATAGGATGCAGTCACACTTGGAAAGTAACCCTGAATACCCCACATTTACATCCTTAAAATGACAACTCTGGCTGCTTTAAGGGTAATTTTTCCATATTCCCAGTCATGTTTTTGAGCAAGGGGCCTTTTGCCAGTGTCTCGGAGGGCTGCGCCAGTAGTAAAGTGGGCAGAGAGTGGACTCGAGCTGAGGGCCTCGTCCTTCCCCAGCAGGACTGCGGACGGAGTCCTGGGTTAGTCGGAGAGGAAGGGCTGGGGGGCCGGGTTACGGAACAGCCTTCTCAAGGAGGCAGAAAATTTCAGATGTCTGTGTGCCCTAAACTACTGCCTTTCATGGACTCCGAGCACAGCTCTCCCAAGGAACAGGGAAGAGTGGGACTTCTGCCTTCAAGTTTTCACCTTTGCTTGTGATTCTTTTTCTTTTCCTGATTTGCTGCCTTTAGTGCCACTTTCAAGGGCTTTGGTGGGGGCAGGTGGCCTGTAAGCTGCCTGACTTTAACATGGTTAGTTTTAGGAACTGCTTAAAGATTTGGGGATTTCTTTCCCACCTAGACATGATGCCAACCAAGGGCAAGAAGGCATAAGGCAGAGTTGGGCAAGTCACAAATAGTTATTGAACAAAGTGATGCAATTCAAATTCCTGTGGTTCTGGTATCTCTTGATTCTCCTGAGGACCTGAATAAAATGTGTTCCTTTTCTGAGACATTTAGATACATTGTTTGAACAAAGGAAACAGGGTCACTTCAAAATGTCCATTATGTGGAAATGGATGCCATTCAGCCTGTGGTGTAATTAATGAAAACACTGGCGACAGTCTGCCCCATTGTTTGTCGTTGTGCAACAGGAAAGGGCAGACTGACAAGGCGCTGGGGAAGGCTGACGTCATTCAGAAGGAAGCAGATGTGCACACAGTGGTGACTGCCACCCTTCTCACCGCACACCGAGGCTCACCTGAGCGGGTTCCCGTTCCTGATGGACGTGGAGATGTTTGATTTTGTCATTTGATTTTTGACGTCGATAAGTGATAGATTTTTATTTCATTATGGCCAGAAATGGTATCATGAGAAACTTCCCTTTAGATCATGGTTTCACACAGTTATATAATTCATTGGGCAAAGTGGACCTAACTATGGAAAAGGACTTGTCACCAGCAGACTTCAGTTGCTTTGGACAGTCGTGGTGTGGTGGCCCTTGGAATCAGGAGGTCTGGAGTCCAGTCCTGGCCCCGCTGATCCCAGAGTGTGAACTGGGCAAGGCACTCACCCGCTCTGGAGCAGTCCAGTAGCAGGGGCTGCGACTGGTTAGCTCCGAGGACCCTTGCAGCTCTAAAATTCTTTGTCTAAGCCCCCTTGGTGAGGTCAAGGATTATGAAATGTTTGTACAAGTGAAATGTCGGAGTACAGAGTGTACAAATGGACTTTGCCAGTGAAAATGTCATTCAAGTTTATCTGCTAACAAGTAGTTTATTCCCATGGGTCTCCTCTCAGTTTTCGTTTTGTAAATGTCCATGTCATGTCTGGGAGTTTGTTATTTTTGTTATTAGAAAAGTAAACACCAAAGTGTTTGTCTTCTCTACTTGAAAACATTAAAAATTGCCATTTAAATTCATCTGTGAAGGATTTTGGAAAAGTATTGAACACATTACTCCACATGGTATGTGTTTAATTGAAATGAATTGACATTTGAATAAATTGGCTCTGTAGAAAAGATAGGCAAAGGTTAGGTGAAAAAGCATGGGTTCGAATTCTGACTTCACTGCTAGTGTAGCTTATGTGACCCCGGGCACATTTTGTCATATTTGAATCTCCAGTTCCTCATCTTGAGGAGGAGAATAACATTTTCCCTGTAGAACTGTTGTGAAGAATAAAGATAATGTGTATAAAGTACATAACACATTTAGTAGATAGTCAATGCATAGTAGCTGTTATCCATAATTTTATTACCCTAAATAAAATAACTAGAAAATTACTGAACATTGTATACTGAGTTCTCCTTACCAAGTTCTCCTAATATGATGTGTATAGATTACCAAAGGGAATAGTTTACCAATATGGATTTCAGTTTTGTTTTTGTGAGAGCATGTAGATTGAGATTTGCTAGAGAAGGATTTCTATTGTCTGACTTACACATCAAAGATACGCACATGAGAAGAAATGGCAAGTATTTG
This sequence comes from Varecia variegata, assembly GCA_028533085.1. Classification (NCBI taxonomy): domain Eukaryota; kingdom Metazoa; phylum Chordata; class Mammalia; order Primates; family Lemuridae; genus Varecia; species Varecia variegata. Next base: position 75,804,752 of record CM052440.1, on the reverse strand, counting down.
TTCTTACGATCTGCCATTGCAGACTGTTTTCTTCTGAAACAAGGTCACTGCAGAATGTCCAGTATGTGGTAATTAGTGCCATTCAGCCTGCGGTGTAATTAATGAAAACATCTGCCCATTGTTGTCTGTTGTGCAAGAGAGAGGCATACAGAAAAGACTCGGACAGAGAACTCCCAGCTCCTGCGTGGAGACGGTGACGTGGAAGAGGAACAGGCAGCCAGAAAACACATAGTTGACCCTGAGAGGCTTGTGTCGCAGCCTAGCGTACCCTAACCCTTGCAAACTGTCCGAATCCCACTAGGGGTCCAAGAGTGAAGGTCTGGTGAGGGTAGAGACCGAGGGTAGACTAGGAGGTGCCACACCTCGACTGGTGGCGAGGGGCCTCCTCCTCTCTGGAGTGGAGAAGCTAATGAGAGTCAAGGACCAAATCAGGGGGCAGCTGGTGTATGAAAGCTGGACAACTAAACATAAGCACTAGGTCTGTAGAATGGAAGAAGGATCTTGAAGAAGGTGTCTCCAGTCAGAAGCAAAAAATGATAACTGTGAGGAGATGAATATGTTAATTAGCTTGGCTGTAGAAACCATTTTACTGTGTGTATGTATATCAAAACATCCTGTTATATACCTTAAATATGTAGTTTTTTTAAATTTATTTTTATTTTTTTTTATTTCACCTTATTATGGGGGTACAAAAGTTCTGGTTAGATATATTGCCCATGTCCCTCCCATTCCCCCGAGTCTGAGCTTCAAGCGTGTCCATTCCCCAGACAGTGCACATCGCACTCTTCATGTAGGTATACACCCATCCCCTCCCCCACCCCCATCTCCCCAAGTCAGAACTTCAAGCGTGTCCATTCCCCAGGCAGTGCGCATCGCACTCATCATGTAGGTATACACCCATCCCCTCCCCCACCCCCCACCTCTGTCCAATACCCAATTGGTGTTATTCCCAAATGTGCACTTAGGTGATGATCAGGGAAAAAAAAATATGGAATGCTTCACGAATTTGCGTGTCATCCTTGCGCAGGGGCCATGCTAATCTTCTCTGTATCGTTCCAATTTTAGTATATGTGCTGCCGAAGCAAGCACAAATATGTAGTTTTTATTAAAAAAAAGAATACAGTCAGTATGAGTCTGTTTAAGAACAAGCATGGCAGGTGCCAGGAGACTGCTGAGACCTGGTATCCCAGGCTTCATTTTGGGGTTAGTTGATGACGCGTGGTACTGTTAACGTAACGATCCAGGATTGGATGAACACGCTTGCTACCTTGGACCGATCCTCTTGTGGACTCAGCTATGACCTTCCTTTATGGTTAAAAATGTTTTCCTTGGCCTCAGCAATTTGTTTAGAGCCAGTTTGACAGTGTCTAGTCCAGGATTGCCAAATAGGTTTCATCATCTTTGTGAACTCTGATCATGGAAGTGGCCATCCTGGGGTTCAGTGTCAGGAGGGGTTCTGAGTCCAAGTCAGACTTAAGCAGCAACTATGATACATTAACTGATGTCTGTCATGGGCTGGGAGAAGGAAGTTAATGTACTTGAGTTTATTTATTTATTATTTTTTAAAAATTGACAAATTTTTAAAAATTTAAAAGTATAAAAATTTTTTAAAATTTTCACAGTATACAATTCAGTGGTTTTTAGCATAATTGCAAGGTTGTACAGCTAATACCACTGTCTAATTCCAGAATATCTTCATCCTCCTAGAAAGAAACCCTGTACACATCAGCAGTCACACCCTAATCCACCATTCCCCTGTCCCCTGTCCCCTACCAATCTACTTTTCTGTCTGTGGATTTGCTTATTCTGGGCATTTCATATAAATGGAATCATATGATTTATGGCCTTTTGTGTCTGGCTTCTTTTATAGCATAATGATTTCAGGGTTCATCATGTTGTAACTTGTATCAGTATCTTATTCCTTTTTATGGCTGAATAATTATTCCATTGTGTGGATAGACCACATTTTGTGTGTCTGTTCATCAGCTGATGGACATTTGGGTTGTTCTTACTCTCTGCCTATGAAGAATAATGCTGCTGTGAATCTGTGTGTACAAGTTTTTGTGTGAACATGTGTTTGAGTTCTCTTGGGTATATACTTGGAGTGAAGTTGCTGGCTATATGATAACTTTATGTTTAACTTTTTGAGAAACTGCCAGACTGCTCTTCAAAGTGACTGGACTGTTTTACGTGCCCACCAGCCATGCTGGGGAGTCCGGTTTCTCCACCTGCTCACTGACATTTGCAATTGTCTGCCTTCTTATTTTAGCCCTTCTATTGGGTGTGAAGTTGTATGTGTTTGTGGTATTCATGTTCATTTCCTTAATGACATTGAACATCTTTTCATGTGTTTACTGGCTATTTATATATCTTCTCCGGAGGAATGACTTGAGCCGTAATTGCAAGGCCAGATATTGTCATAGGGACAGTACTAATTGATATAGTTAAGCTAACTGCTTTCTTTTTTTTCCCTTTTTTTTTCTTTTCTTTTCTTTTTTAGAGACAGGGTCTCACTCTGACACCTAGGTTAGAGTGCAGTGGTGCTGTCATAACTTACTGCAACCTTGAACTCCTGAGCTCAAGCAATCCTCCCGCCTTGGCCTCCCAAAGCATTGGGATTACCAGCGTGAGCCATTGTGCCCTGCCCAAGGGTTACTTTTAAAGGGTGGGAAAGATGAGTGACTTTTTAAATGTGGTCTTGCTGAAGTCCATGAACCGTCTTTGTTGTTTTTACCATTTCTTTTAAACTTAAGTGTCTTAGGGATAGGAAAATCAAGTCTATTGATCCTATTGCATGAATTTTGTTAACTGTGGGACACAATTTATGTACTCATTTTCCTTTTGACCCATGATAAAGTTATTAAACTTGTTTTTGACCATCTTGTACATATCTGTAACTTAAGATTTTAGAATTTAGAAGATGTACAATATCTTTATGAAGCTCTTACTGTTATATTTCACATCTTTTCTAACTTAAAATGATAAGCCCTTGTAGTCTGTATCACTACTTTGAAAAGTTTACCTTTACTTTGAAAGAAAAATTGCATCAAGCATAACATCTTTCATAGGATGACCCACCTGCCCCAACCAAACCAGCATCAAAGCTTATTTTATCAGGACATTTTATGTAACAAAAGTGTTTGAAGTAGTGTACTCTTGTTGGAGATGATATCATTTATCAAAGCTCCTGTGTTTGCTTTCAAAAATAATTTTTTTTTTAAGAGACAGGGTCTTGCTCTGTCGCCCAGGCTGGAGTGCAGTGGCCCAATCATAGCTCACTGTAAGCTTGAACTCCTGGCCTCGAGCAATCCTCCCACCTCAGCCTCCCAAAGTGCTGGGAGTACAGGCATGAGTCACCATACCCAGCCCAAAATACTTTTTGAAAAATAAATACGTATGTATTTTTATTTTTACTACGCTGGCTAGCGTCAAACAGTGGTAATAATTACTCATTCTCATGGCTGAACATATAGATCAAAAACACATGGACTTGTAGATAAACAATGATTTCCATTATTACATAATATGAAATGATTCTGTCAGGAAACCGTGGGATGAGTAATGTGACTGTAGTACGATTTTCAATAGCAGAAGTTCAGAACAAAAATAAAACATGTTAGTGAAGAACACAACGGTAAATTGTCATCAGAGTGATTGTGTATGCCTTAAAGGTGGTAATAGAGATGAGGCCTTTACAACTAAGATATATCGTGTCTATTTGGATATCTGAAAATGTCATCATTTTTTTCTGCTTCTGTTTACTACATTTCTTAACCTTGTTTTTCCATCCTTCATGTAAAAGAGATTTCTAGACAGTTAGTTTCAGTTCACATACATTTTATCATTTATGGTTTTTTTTTTTTTCTGGAGGCTCTTCTAGGTGTTTTATACATATTATCTCACATTCTACATTGAATCCTCACGTCAACCCCATGAGGTAGGTACTGTCATTATCCTCAATTTACGGACAAAAAGGCTGATGCTCAGAAAGGTCACATAAGTCATATGCAGAAGCAAGATTTTGACCCAGTTCTGATACCACTGTTTTCATTCGTAAGCTGTATATGTTTAATCATAAAAGTGGAGTGGTTACTTAGCCTCACATTTAATTCTTTATTTTATTCTTTCTGTAGAGGCTTTCTCCTCTTCTCAAACTCTGAGTCACTAAGCTCGAGGTCAGGAATGACTTCAAATGTCTAAAAAGGTCATTTGCAGGGTCCGGGTGGTCTACTCACACCTAATGTAAAAGCTCTGGCTAAATCTTGGCAGGTGAACTACTGAGAATTTAGGCCAATGGGACAGGAAGCAACTGGGCCCTCTTCTGCCACTCCAGTTCAGGCAGGACAAGAGCTTCCATGAACCATGGAACAGGGCCCTGCTGAGGTTAGATGTGCAGCCTCAGTAGGCATTGGTATCATGAATAGCCACTCCTCATTTGGCATCAATAACTATCCAAAGGTTAGCTTCAGGACAATCTTGGTGATGAGCTAGAAGCCTCCAGGGTCCTCAAAGTGATTTGAAAACTGAACAGAAGTTTTTCCCTTCCACACTGTGTCAGGGCTTCAGCAAAGGAGTTCCGTTGTGACAACTGTCTAGTTAATATGTAGCTACTCTTTTTTTCCTGATCTGGTCCAACTTACCTAACAGTGCCCAAAGGTACAATCTTCAGACTAGTTTTACTCTTAACACCTCCTTGGCTCCTTTGTCCCAAGAGGACCAGATCCCACTTCTAGGTGGTTTCCTGCAGGACTCTTCCCCAGCCCCTAACCCATTTCCAGTGGCTCTTCACTGGCCCCCTTCTGCTCTTTTTTCTTTCTTTCTTTTTTTTAATAAACTCAGCTGATGTTTAGTTAAGCAGTTGGCCCACTTTCCTATAAGCGTTCTTAATTCTCCTTTTAGAGATCTTAAAAGCTAACTTTTTTCCCCTTAGAAATTCAGTAATTGAGTTATCTTTTTAGGGAGACAGAGGCCCTGGGATAGTTCTTCTGAAAAGATCCCAAATTTGAATTTTTTCTTTTTTCTTTTTTTTTTTTTTGAGACAGAGTCTCGCTTCGTTGCCCGGGCTAGAGTGAGTGCCGTGGCGTCAGCCTAGCTCACAGCAACCTCAAACTCCTGGGCTCAAGCAATCCTACTGCCTCAGCCTCCCGAGTAGCTGGGACTACAGGCATGTGCCACCATGCCCGGCTAATTTTTTCTATATATATTTTTAGTTGGCCAGATAATTTCTTTCTATTTTTTTTAGTAGAGACGGGGTCTCGCTCTTCCTCAGGCTGGTCTCGAACTCCTGACCTCGAGCAATCCACCCGCCTCGGCCTCCCAAGTGCTAGGATTACAGGCGTGAGCCACCGCGCCCGGCCTGAATTTTTTCTTAATATTGAATCATAAGAGTTCTTTTTATATTCTGGATATACATCTGTTATCAGATGTATGTATTGTGAATATTTTCTCAGTCTACAGCTTGCCTTTTCATTTTCTTGATGGTGTCTTTTGAAGAGAAGTTTTTAATTTTGATGAATATCAATTTAACCGTTGTTTTCTTTTATGGTTAGTACTTTCTGACCCTAAGAAATCTTTGCCTACCCCAAGGTAGCCAAGGTTTTTCTCCTATGTTTTCCTCTAGAAGATTCACAGTTTTAGCTTTTATATTTAGGTTTGTGATAACATTTCATGTTGATTTTTGTGTATGGTGTGAAGTGTAAGGGTCCAGGTTCATTCTTTCCCCATATGGATAACTGGTTGTTTTAGCACAAATTGTTGAGAAACTTTCTTTTTTTCCCATTGAATTGCCTTGGAACTTTTGTTTAAAAAAATCAATTGACCATATATGCTTAGATCTGTATTTGCATTCTCTCCAGTTTCATTGATCTATATGTCTCTATGCCAGCACTACACTATACTGATTCCTGTAGCGTTTTATAGTTAAGTCTTGAAACCAAGTACTATATATAAGTCTTCAAACTTTGTTCTTTTTCAAAATTCTTTTAGCCATTCTTTGTACTTAGAATCAGCTTATCAAGTCCTATAAAAATGTGTTTTAGAATTTTGATTTGGATTGCAGTTAAATCTATTGATCAGTTTGTCAAGCATTGACATCTTAACAGTATTGAATCTTCTAATCCATGAACATGGTATAGTTCTCCATTTTTTGAGATCTTCTGTCATTTTTCATAGCAGTGTTTTGTAATATCAGTGTACTGGTCTTGTACATATTTTGTTGAACTTTTCCCTAAGTATTTCACGTTGCTGATGCAATTGTAAATAGTATTCTTTTATTCCGTTGTCTATTATTCATTGTTGTATAGAAATACAGTTGATTTTTGTATATTGACCATGTATCTTGCAACCTTGCTAAATTCACTTGTTTTATTAGTTTTTGGTAGATTCCTTAAGATTTTCTAAGTAAACTATTATTATGTCATCTGCGAAAAAAGACTTTATTTCTGATTTTTATGCCTTTTATTTCATTTTATTGATTTATTGTAGTGGCTAGGACCTCTAGTACAATGTTGAATAGAAGTGGTAAGAGTTAACATTCTTGCCTTGTTCCTTTCACCAGTAACTATGATGTTAGCTGTAGATTTTTCATGGATGCCCTTTATCAGGTTGAGGATGTTTCCTTCTGTTCCTAGGTTGCTGAAAATTTTCATAATGAACACATGCTGAATTTGTTGAATGTTTTTTCTGTATCTATTGGGATAATGATGTGATTTCTAACCTTTGTTGAAATGGCAAATTGGTTGATTTTCAGATACTAAAAAGCTTGTCTCCTTAAGATAAGCATCACTTGGTCATGATGTAGTATCCTTTTTGTATGTTTCTGGATTTGACTTGCTAATATTTTGGGTCCATCTATGGAGTGGATCAGCCAGTGGGCATATGGGTCCACACCATCCATATGAGGTATTTAGAACAAATTTGAGCACATTCTGCAGATATCTAATACTTTAGTAAAGCATGCAGTTATACCCACAAGTAATCTCTCCTCCTTTTTCACCTGCCCTTTGAAATGTACTGCCACCAGAGAGAGTATATGAGTATGTAGGGCAAGGTTTGAAGTGTGACTTGAGTAAATGATGAGTTCTTTGAGGGCAGGGGCTTTATCTCATTCAGTTCTATCAGTATAAGATTAAATTCAACTAGTGTTGCAGAAACCCCAAATTACAGTGGCTTATACAAAATGAAAGTTTATTCTTCTCTGTCAGGCCTGGTCCTGCTCTTACCCACAGACATCCTCCTGGACCCAGGCTGCTTCTAGCTCTCCTGCCCTCCCAACCCAAAGACGTGACCTTAGTTATTCTCAGTCTGCGTGGGCAGCACTCACATTTCAGCTGCAGCAGAGGAAGAAGCGGAGGCAAGAGTGCCTGCCAGCTGACTTCAGGAAGGTACTCAGAAGCAGCCATGAGAGACTTCCAGTGACTAGTCATGTGGTCACAGCAAAGCGAGGGTTTTGAGGCAAGTGTCGTGGAGAATAAACAGTTGTTTGCTTTCTGTTGGAAAATCAAATAGTTTGTTCATTTAAATGGGTTTCTTGGGAAGTTCCTGAAACAAAGTTTTTTGCAGCTTGTAATCTTTTTGGGCCTGAGTTTCCTGGAATAGTAAAGTCATGTTAATAAAGACAGTGGAAAAGTCAAGTCATGTTCATGTACACAGTAAGCTGTGTGGGTATAAACAGTTTTGGTTCTCCACATTTATGTCCTTAAGACCTAGCATGGTACATGGCACGTGACAGTGCTCAGTGCGTGTCTGTTGACTGTATATTAATAGCTCACACTTGGCGAGTGTTTGCTGGGTGCTGGGCGACACAGTAAGTGTTCTACATGAAGCATTTCAGTTAATCCTCGAGACAGTACTATAAAGTAGCCACTGTTGTTCCCACTACTTCATAGATGAGGAAACTGAGGCTTAGATAACTTTTCATTCATTTATTCAAAAAATATATATTCAGGACCTACTATGTGCTAGGTACTGGGGCAGGGTCTAAAACATACCAAAATCCTTGCCCTCATAGAATCCCCATGTAGGTAATTTTCTAAAATCACACAGATACTGGATAGAGAGTGGCCCTTAAACCTAGGTAGTCAGACTGTAGAACCTGACATCTTGACCACTGTTTGGTAGATGCATGGACTGATGGGCGTGGTGAACAAAAATTGTAACTGTCCATTTCCCCACTAGCTTCCTGGTTGCCCCTTAGCTGAAGCTTGGGTGGTTACATTGCCCTGTCTTCAGCTGTGTCTTTTGAATGGCTGTGGAGTATTCAGTGAGGGGACCTTAGGTAGTGTCATAGTACCTCTGTTTATCAAGAAGAATACAATTAGTGTATATGCTGTCTTGGTAGAATCTATGTGCTAAAATGGAAATAGAAAAGGCAAATATGGATATGTCCTTAGATTGTCAAAACAGTGATTCAGAATTGCTTTAGATAATTGATTTACTGCCTGAAGTTATGTCAGATGTGTTAGCATAAGAGTGCACCTGGTGTTCACGGAGCAAAGGTGGGGATTATGGATCAGGGAGTGTTACCTTGAGACCAGGGGGCAAGAACATCAAAGATAGGCATCACTAGTTTTATTATATATTTCCAGGTATTAAATTCTTGCTTTGCACCAAGTTGAGACTTTCTTTACAGCAATCAAAGAATGGGAAAAAATTTTAAAAATAGTTGTTTTCCCATCGTGTGACTCAATGTTCTTTAATGCCATGCTATGTACCAACTAAAGTCTCATGTCCCACCAATGATAAAGTCTCTTGCTTAGGTAATACATGTAAAAGGGAGATGCTGGACTTAAGAGATTGGTGGGGGGCACGTCTGGGTTCTGACACTGTGAGACCTTGGAAGTCAGGCAACCTGCAGTTTCCTCTTTCCTTTTTTTTTCTTCCACGGGGTGTAATGGAAGAGACTCTGGAGAGACTGATACAGGCGTGTGTGAGCAACACGCTTGAATGACATGTGTTCACCGAAGCATTAAACATAAAGTGGCTTTGGACAAAAGCTCTGGAGACATTAAACATGGCCCCCCGCCCCCCAGCTAAGTGTGGAAATGTTGGGGGGAGGATATGCCATTTGAACAGATACCTTGCAAAGATGTTGTGAAAACTGATCAGGTATATGTCGGGGGATGGGTTGATTGCCAAGGGCTTTAGACAGGTAAGTTGGAGCCTTGGAGGCCATTCAGATGACCTGCTCGAGGGTCTGTCTAGTCTGGCGGAGGTGGGGGGCAGAGGGCAGGAATGCCCCTGCCGAGTGCAGTGTGAGGCCTGAGGGCGTGCTGAGCGCTGGAGCAGGCGGCTCAGTGAGGATTCCACCCGCTCCCTGGCCCACGTCTGCCGGGTGGAGGGTGTCTGGGTGCTGAGCGCATCGCCGCTCGGAAGAGGCCTGGCACTTGACTGTCAGGAGCAGCGTGATCTGCCAGCTCGCCACCTCCAAGGGACTGAAGACTGAAGGGCTGCAGAAACCCCCGCAGGTGCATGTTGTTTCTGCATTATTTGGAGTTTCCTATTCAGATGGGCTTTTTTTCTCCCTGTGCCCCCTTCCCCCAGCTGCTGCTTTTGTCCCCTAGGCCTTTCAAACAAGGGAGGGAGGAGCCAGCAAAGGACCAAGCGGCTAATGTTGGTCTAATGTCATCCTGTGGTCTCCCCTTCTTCTTGTCCCCTGCCCCCCACAATATCAAAACAGACTCATTGTTTTTTCTTGGGGCTGGCTTTGGTCTCCTGTGCTTTTGTTTTTATCTAAGCCAGTTTCAGAGGTTCTGTGGTAACGTGTTGAGCCTTTGGCCTGACGCTGGGGTCAGGAAGGGGCCTTGGGCATCTGGGACAGAAACGCAGTCTTGGTAGTTGAACTGTTGCTTCCCTGGTCTGGGAAGGAACCACGGGGCGGATGCGGGTCGGGGCGGAGAAGGGGCTACAGGTGTCCGACACGACGGAGCTTTCCTCCGCCTGTTTTATCCAGGTGACAGGTTCTGAAGAACTTTATCTGGGGAAGAGAAGAGGTCACAAAAGGGGAGGCCGGAGCCTGCAGTTTGCTTAATGGGGGAAAGGGCGCAGGAGGCAGTCCGCACAGTTTGACCCGCAGTGGTACGTGCCACTGTACGGCCTGGAGCCTGGCTGGCATGTTTGGCCCTGGCTGGAAGAGCCACCCCCTCCCCTGCAGTGGTCCCCGTGCAGCGTCCTGGGGAAGAGACGGAGGGATGCAGCAGACGTCCCGAAGCGCCCCTGCGCGTGGCAGCCCTGGGTTCGCGTGTTCCCGTGTGTTGGCTCACTCAGTCCCCTGCGCGACCCTGCCACTCTGGGATTGGTTTCTGGTTTTTTGCAGATGAGGACCCTGAGACACACACGCTAAGTATTCGAGGTCATGGGGCAGAGCCAGACTCAAACCCTGGTGTGTCTGGTCTCCACGCCCAGGGTTCTTTCGTGCGCAGAGACAGAGACGGAAATCTCAGAGTCTCAGAAGCTATAAATAGCTCACAGTCCCAAAGCCTAGAGGCTGGGACAGTGCCCTCTTCCTCCCCTCCTAAAGAAGGTTCTGGTGCCGCAGTTGCTGTAGCTGCGTCTGTGAAGGGCCTTTGTCGCCCCTGTACTTCCCGTAAAGCTCGTCAGCTTCCACGCGACCTGTGGGACTCTGTCCCTCCCATGCTGGACGCCTGACCGTGTCGAGAGGGGTGGAGTAGACCAAGTTTGATGTATTTTACTTCTTTTTCCCGTCCACAGATGGACCTGTCCGTAGAAACCCTCTTCAGCTTCATGCAGGAGCGCCAGAAGAGGTACGCCAAGTACGCCGAGCAGATGCAGAAAGTGAACGAGATGTCGGCCATCCTGCGGCGCATACAGATGGGCATCGACCAGACCGTGCCGCTCATGGAGAGGCTCAACAGCACGCTGCCCGAGGGCGAGCGGCTCGAGCCCTTCAGCATGAACCCGGACCGCGAGCTCAAGCTGTGAGCGGCTGCCTCGCACGCCCCAGGGACACGTGGAGCCGAAGTCGTGCCGTGTGCCCAGGGCTGGAAGCTCCCTCAAGTGGGCGGCAGGTGGCCCGGCTGGCGCGAAGCCTGCCTTTGGCCTGCTTTCCCCCGGTTTGGTCTCCCTGTGCAAAATGATCCAAACTAACTCTCGGTGATAACCGAAGGTGGAACATTTGCATTATCAGGACTTCTTTAAAGAACTCTGCATTGAGAATTGTTTTCATTTTGTTTAGATTTTTTTCAATTAGAGTGTGTCTAGTTTAGCTGCTGGAGCACAGACACGGAGAGGAGAGAATAGTGTTTTAAGCAGCTCTGCGTTCTCGATGCGCTCGTGACAGTTTACTCAGTAGGCTCTGTGGGTTGTGAGTTGCAAACATAAAAACTCATTTGATCTCAGTGTGTGTGTCAGTCCTGTTCCTGCCCTGACCGTTTCTGTCATGAGACGTTATTTGGGGGCTGCCCCGTGAGACGTGGGTTTCTCGTTGTGTGCCAGGTTAGGATGTCCCTTGCATGTCATCATCAGAGACTGAAGTCTCCCTTTCTACACGCTCAGCAGATTCACCTCCACTGATAACTGGTTTCCTTGACGCAGACATAGTTTAGGTGTCTTTTTATTACATCAACACTGGCAGGACTCCAATTTTTGTAACAAGGTTTTAACCAACATTTGTTTTTCCTGGCCCAGTAAACGTGTTGGACATTAAGGCATTGACGGTGGACCACAGAGATCGCTCACTCAGCAGACATGTACTGAGCCCATTTGATGGGCCCGACATTGGCCAGCGATACAGAAATGGCTGGACAGCCTTTCCCTTCATTTCTGAAGAGAAAAATTCAAAATGCTGCTGAATTTCTGTGGGGGTTTAGGAAATGAAGCCATTTGAGTAACAACAAAAGTGCTTAGTGTCATACTTGGCACATCATAGATGTTCTCGTGGAAGAAAGGACTGAAGATGCTAGAAATGGAATGTAGGGCACAGACCCAGGCAGGTGGATTGAGACTGAGAGCTGGGGTTTGAGGAAGCTGCCGCCAGGACTGGGATCCGTCCTGTTCCCTGTATTCCTCCAGCCCTCCCGGGGTGCTTTTTAGATGTCACAGCCTTCAGGTGGGGCGCAGTGGCTCACGCCTGTAATCCTAGCACTCTGGGAGGCTGAGGTGGGAGGATCGCTTGAGGCCAGGAGTTCAAGACCAGCCTGAGCAAGAGCGAGACCCCATCTCTATAAAAAATAGAAAAATTAGCTGGGTGTGGTGACACATGCCTGTAGTCCCTGCTACTTGGGAGGCTGAGGCAAGAGGATTGCTTGAGCCCAGGAGTTTGAGGTTGCTGTGAGCCATTAACATGATGATGCCACTGCACTCTAGCCCAGGGTGACAGAGTGAGACTCTGTCTCAAAAAAAACCAAAAACCAGCCTGCAGTAGATTTGTAAGATTAAAATTGATCCTGCTTAATGTAGCATACATATCTCAGCTACATTTTATCTGATTCTAATCTTGGATTTTAATAAGATACTATCGTGTAAGTTTCTTAGAAACCAGAATAAAATGCAAGATATTAAACAACTGGGTGACAGAGCAGCATGCACATTCAAGCTAAATGGAGAAAAAGTTTTTAAAAATTCAGAAATAGGAAAAAATTAGTAGCTTTTTTAGTATTTTCTAATGACCAAAAAAATAAAATCCAGATTGTTCATTTCCGCTGAGCTGGAAAGACAAATTGGAAAACAGAGCCAAGAGAAAAGGCCCAAGGAAGCATCTGCCTTTTCAAAAGGCAGCCTGTAGATCCCATTTCTGCATCCTCAGAACTGCTGTCTTTATTTCCCCATTAGAAGGTGGAGTAGAGACATCGGCCTGGGAGATAAAGGTGGGCGTGGGCGCCAGCAGGAACGGAAGGAGCAAGCTGGGAGTGGGCAGCTGTTCTTGACCCTTTGCTGGGCCTGGCCAGTGAAAGAAGATCGTCCTGATAATGCCTTCTGACGATCAGGGTTTTACTGGGGGCTTCAGCCGTTTCTAGAGCAATTCATGAGAGGGTGCAAATCAAGAAATATGTTCTGTAACTTAGTAATCTATTAAATATTTAATATTAATAGCTAGGATTGTTCTAGGAAATTTGGGAGGTGGGGAAGGTGGCAACATTTATTGAGTAATGCATCTTCCCTCCAATGATTTGCAGTACCCCTTTTATCGTGTATCAAATTTCCACATAATTGAGGATCTAGTTCTAGACTATGTTCTAATCCACTGATCTTTCTTTCCTTACCATTTCATGGTTTTGTTTTTTTCTTGAGACAGGGTCTTGTTCTGTCGCCCAGGCTGGGGTGCAGTGGTGTGATCATAGCTCACTTGTAACCTCAAACTCCTGGACTCAAGTGATTCTCCTGCCTCAGCCTCCTGAGTAGCTGGGACTACAGGTGTCTGTCCACGCCCAGCTAATTTTTTAATTTTTGGTAGAGACGGGGTCTCGCTATGTTGTTGCATGCTGTTTTAATGCTATAATTTCACAATACATGTTAATATCGGATATGGCTAGACTAGATACCACCTACTTTCAGTACAACTTTTTCCTAACTTTTTTCTAATTTTAAACTGGCAGAAAAGTTGAAAGAATAATATAATGACTATTCACCAGTGAACCTAGACTGACAGGAAGTGGCATTTCTAAGCCATCACCATCATTGTTTTTCTTCTGGAGCACACAGAAGCCAGCTGTGAGCACAGGGACATGCGGCCTTCAGAGAATGAAGGGTCTACAGAGCTGCTCGGACAGCTCAGGTGCCGTTTTCACTGCACTGCACACGGTTGACAAATGAAAGCACAAAACGGGATGCGGACCAAGCATCTGAGGGCTGAGAGACAGTTACGTTGGCTACTACCCGATGACCTGTCTGGCCTCTAAGGGCTGTTTCCGGGACGGGCGGCAGGTCTCTGGCCCTGACCTTTGCTGAGCAGTTTCATCACGCTGAGCCCCGGCCTCCACCTCCCGACAGCGCGGCTGCCTGGATGGGCTCGGCCCCTTCCCGCTCTAAGGTTCCAAGTCTGCGATTTTGACACTAAACTCTTCGGCAACAATGAGTCGCATGTGTACCTGTTGTCGCTGTGCAGTGGCCCTAGTTCCTGGTAGTGACTCTAAATTTGAGCTCCCAAGGGAGAGCTGCTTTCCTCCCTTTTAATTATATATTGGACAGGGGCCCACTGGCTCCTTCTTTTAAGAGCCTCTTTTCTTACCTGTCTACTCACCTGTATTTATGAGGCCCCTGTACTGCAACCTCCTCGTTGCACAGCTGAAGTGGCGGGTCGGTAGAAGCTGCCCTTCACCCCTTGTATTATGATGTGCATGTAAGTTTATAATCAGTGCATTGTGGGCTAACAGCAAATGATAGTGTAGACTTCATGAGAGCCTATTTTATACTTATTTTACAGATTTCATGTCTTTGTTTTCCTCTAAGTTTTATTCTTAGTAATGATATAGTTTTACAGACTATATAGTCTCCTGCCTCTCAGATAATAAAATCCTCAGAATAGAAAATATATTTTGAACCTTGATACCTACGCAATGTTCTCTGCAGTGTAAATATTTGATGAAATGAGTTTCAAAGACTCCGTATCCTGAAATGTAGGCATACGCTCAAGAAATGCGGTGTTTTTGTTTTGGGGGGGTGGCATTCCCTAGTACTGCTTTGCTTTTCCTTCAGACTTCTGAAAGAGGCTGATAACGTTACCATTATATTATAGGTATCACAAGTGGTTTCCAGGGTTACATAAAGGGCCCTGGAGGCTGACATGTGCCATTTTGGTGTTGATTTGTAGAACTTACTTAGCTTTGGCATTTCCCCTAGTAAGTCCCAAGGCAAAAGCAGGAATCTTCAGAAACGAAACATGAGCAAACATGTATTACAATTCTAGTGATTGGGAACTTTGTCTTCCTGATTTGTTTATACCTCAGCTAAGCCCAGATATATAGTACTCAGTAGAAATTACTTAAAATGTTGACACTAAAGATTGAAGGATAGAGTGGGGAAAGGTAAAAATTTTTCTTCTTGTGGACTTTTTAGGTGTAAAATTTCTCTTCATTGTAAGAGTTTTGCCTTTCTTTACCCCACCCTGACCTTCACTGCTCTGTGAAGAAAGATATGGTGCCCCAGAGGAGGGGTCATTGTTGTTCACTAATTTGTAATAAATAACACTTACTTTCTTGTGGTTTTTGACACAGCAGGCATGTACCTTCCATTCAAATGTCATGGCTACAGAGGGCAAGGGTAACCAGGTAATTATTCACATGCCTCAAAAAAAAAAATATATCGGCAACTAAATCTAGTTGCTTACTAGAGAGGCCAGCATCATGCGGGTGTATATGTGTGTCCATTACTCTTAGGATTTTTTTTCAGGGTTATCAGTATCAATATAAGACCTGATAGAATTTACCGATGCCCAGTTAATGTCTCTTCACTAATCAAGGCTCATTCCTAGAGGCACGATTTATGCCAACGCTTTTGTGAACCAAGTACTTTTAATCCAGTCTTTGAAATTGTCATAATTCCCTGAGCAGAGAGAAGCCAGATCATAGCTGAACTCCCTGCAAGTCACCCTACTTGCTTATGACGCTGCTTCTACAAGGTCACGCCCTGCATTTTCCTGTGGGACAGCATTTTCAAACTGATTTCAGTGTTTTAGCTGGAACCAAAGGAATGAAACTCGTTTTTACATAAATGCAATTTGATGTCTCTGCACATAGACTGCAACAATATGATTGACTTGTAAATATCTTCCAAGACAGTGCTGTAATTTTCCAGTTGATTTCGCAACATTTTAAAGATATAACCAAGTATGATTCTGCTGTTCAAGGATGTCCCACAGAATGCTAGAAATAACTTCCCTCTTCCATTTATAGATGCAGAAACGTGATATTCAGAGAAAAGCACTTAAACAAATTTTGTTTACTAGACCTAGAACATTCCTGCTTAATGTCAGAAAAACAAAACCGGACAAGAGTATTTAAGATAAACTAATAATGAAGTTTTAGTTTTGAGGCTAAAAAGCTTTCATCACCTAGTTCCAGCACACACTCCCTACCCTTCACATCATCTCTTTGCACACTCAGGGCTCACTCCAGTTTGGCCAGATTTTTCTTCACATCTCAGAATCCACACCTTCCCGACTTCACCCTTGGTTTAAGTCCTGACCTAATTTTAGTTGTTAGATCCAAACTAGTCCTCCAGTGCCAGCTTGCTGAGGCTGGTCTCCACGGAGCTCCAAGGTCTGCCTTCAAGTAGGCCACTGGCCTGACCGTCAGGCCTTTGCAATACCTGCATCTTCTCATCTGAAGCGGAAACACCCGTTCCTCCCACTGCCTTCTATCCCTGGAGGCCGAGTTAGCCCGCATTCCCTGTATTTGTCTAGCCCACTCCCACCTGTTTCTCAGCAGAGTCCTGGCAAGACAGCTCTTCTCGTGTAGTTCACCCAGTCCAATCCTTCTTGCTTTTAAATGTTCTTAAATCCAACTTCAACTCAGAAGCCTGTTACAACCAACTTCAGTGAGGTCCCCTGTGATTCTCTCTATAGTCATTATTTTGTCTGCTTGCACTGAAGGCAAACACTTTATTCCTTCGATGCGTAATTTTTATTAAACTGATGAGACTAAGCTTCTAGTTTCGTAGGTGGTCATTTCAGTGCATGAGCAGAGAGGTCATTAAGATGTATTTGGCAAGGATGGAGATCAGTTATCGCTTTTTTTTCCCTCTGAGGTGGACTCTCACTGGGTTGCCCAGACTGGTCTTCAACTCCTGGACTCAAGTGATAATCCCACCTCAGCCTCCTGAGTAGCTGGGACCGCAGGCACACACCACCAGGCCTGGCTTCAAGAACAGATCTTTAACAACTATCCTTCCTCAGTTTTTCCTACAAGAGTTATAAAATCATTTACTTGTTACATTATAATGTACCACCAGTGTGTAGCTGGTCTTTTTTTCTTCCTACCCTTGGGTGTTCTGGAATGAATCAGCGGGAAAGTATTTACCAAGTGCCCTAGGTGTCTACACATTAGAGTGAAGGCGGGTGGCTAAACTGTTAGCTGATGATCCCGTGTTTCACATCAACGATAGAGCACGGACCGGATCTGAAAACGCCACCACTTTATTTTGAGCTAAATCCTCATTTGTGTGAGAACAACAGGACAGGTGCCACCACTGCCTCCTTTGGCAATTTGGGTGATACAGTTCCCGCTGAGTGTACAGCTGCAAGGAGAGGTCTCTTCTCAGAGTTATGTATAAACAGGTACCAGTTTCGATTTTATTTCATCATATTAACATACATGACACATCAAAATGAGAAATGCACAATTTAATCATTCAATAGCTTGCCTTACTCCAAAGGAACACTATATTCATATTAAACATTTATACAGTCTTTCGACCTAACTTTACAAATGCCCTAAACCATTTTCCAGCATTTCTCACATAGAATTCTAGTTCTGTTCTTTAAAATCACCACCTGTATCATCCTAGTAGACTCCAGGGCTTCCCCTACGATCACACGCTGAAGGAGCCACCACGCCGTGGACACCCATGGACACCCGGCAGCTCCAGGCTCGCCCGGGGACGCCCCTACAGCGTGGTAGTCTTGATTCCAAGCACTGATTATTTGACATTAGTGATCAAGGACTAAAGGCTGTAGTGTATGACTACATCACAGTTAAAGGAAGGAAGGGGACCATGGCCAAGAGAAACCCTAAATGACGGAATGCAAACTTCTGCCCAGAGATCTCCTTACAACCAAGTCCTCCAACCCTCCTGAAACATACTCAACAATGGAGCTATTGCTTTCATTTCTGAAAAAATGTTTGACAGATGTGACCAGATTCTGGAAGCGGTGAACTGTTACACATTTGGGGTGTGTGTGTATACATAACACAGCAGAAATTACTGTGTGAAACTGGAGGATGTCTGATTACATGAAAGATGTAAATGTATATATAAAAACTAACTCAGATCACTCAGCAGAACTTTTTCAGAATGGTAACAACGTACTCCCTCTGCAGTTTACTCTCTTCTGCCTTCATCTTGTCACAGCACACATTATTTGTGCATAATTCGTTATGTCTGTGAAGCTCACAGCCTCATGATCAAATCAGTCAGTTTTGAATCATGTCATTCTATGCTGGTTTTAGCAGTCACCATAGGAAACATTAAGTCACATCCTAGTCAAAGAAATGTCCATTTCTCAAACATAGAAAAACCTGAGATATGAGTCAGCAACTAGCTACACTTACAGTAAAGGAAAGAACAACGGCAACACCCGTCCCACACCCCACCCCAAGAAAGCTGCTGACGTGAATTAAGGTTTCAAAAGAGGACCACACTGTCGCTGATAAAACTCAAGCCAGGAAGTTTAAAAGCAGATCTGTACTCTCGCTTGTGTACTTGCTCTCATCACCTCCTATGTTCAGCTGCCAGGATTGATTCCACACAGTGATTGTAGCTCAAGGACTGAGAAGCCACCTTGCTCCTGCTCCACGTGCATCTAAAACCACGCTGCGGGTAGTTTCTGCAAACAGCTTGGCTGTGGCTTTCCACTCTACTCACAACCAACAAAATCAACAGTCTTCTCCTCACCTTCCTCTACTGTCGTATTCTGAATATTCCTTGCTTCCTACAGCCTCTCTCAGCCCTACTAATAAGTCTGAAAGTCTGAGGAAATTATAGAAATATCATCCTCATCACATGCTATTAGGGAAATAAGTTTCCTGCTTCTCCTCAGCGATTTTTACCTTCCTTAATCTTTCCACAGTTCCCTTGGTAGTTTGCTATGAAAGTCTGCCTTGTTGTTACGATCTTACCAGCCATCACCCATGCAGTGGAACAGAAATGGAGAACATCTACTTTGGCTGAGAACTTGAAGGTGCTGCTGCTTCTCTACCAACCCCAATAAATTCACATTTGGCTTTAAACCAAGTTAATCTTTATTTAAAGGATTACCGATCCCATTTTAAACAATTCTTTGATTTACAAAGAGGGAGGTAGACTTGTTTAGCCTCCCAACCTTAGCTTAAATCATTACGCTGCCAGATTCCTGGCCATTAAATTGAATCCTAGGTGGTTTCCCCTCGCTTTCTTCATAAAGCTGAGAAGGAAAAAAAAAAAAAAATTAACTACTTCCATCCAGCCCCAACTGGAATTTTGTGCATAGACAGTTTGAATTGGTCTGAAAAGTGTGACTAGCTACCTACCTATTCACAATGCCTAGAAGACGGGCTAGCAGACACGGCAGTGGTGGAAGCCCTGACTTTCCTGTCTGAGGTACTGGGTTGGTTCTAAAGTAGATCTTGGCAAGGCCCCTAATGGTCCGTCCAGCAGAATGATGCGCGCGTCACTCGGCTGTCGGGTGAGCTTGGATCTGCGCATCAGCTTTGGATGTGATCACTTCTCTTGGATTTACCAATCAGGCTCTGTCCCTAACAGGGTCTACCTACCCGACCCACAGCTGGCTCAGTCTCAGCACTAAGGTGCACTAGGGAAGGGTCTGGACAAAGATGAGTATTTGAGATCTCTCTGTAGCACAACATGAAAATGGTAGGGGATTTTGTCCTCTAATACCAAATGCCCTTGCTTTTGTGAGAACAAGAGCATGTGCAACTCCTTGAATAAAACTGTTTCCTCCATCTAGGGGGAATTCTATCATCTGCCCTCTCAAATGTCAAGAGAGAACAACTCGGTTGATCCATCTTTTGATTTTACACCATAGCTCCATTTTCCAAAAATATATATGTATGTACATATATATATTTCAGATTTACAGGGAATAGTTTCTGTGAACAAGAAAGAAACTGTCCATAGAAGTCACAAGTGTCTTTCTTCTCAGGAGACCTCGATGATTTCCATGCTGCCCGAGAAGCTGGACTGACTGCCCACTTTGCCCAGTTCCTCCCGCGACCTGTTCTCGGACATGATGCTCTCTCCAAATTCCATCTGGCAACTTCTGCGTTTAAACTGCTTTTCAAAGGGGCTCTCTTCATGCCAGCTCCGCCGCGAGTCGGCTCTGTCACTTGGCTTCTGCCGCCTGCGCACAGAATAGACTTGGTCACTGCAGGTGGGCAGCTGGCTACAGCTGTAGGCAGAGTAACTGGCATTGCCTCCGTAGATGGCCGAGGCAGAGTAAAAGTGAGAGGACTCTGCGGCAAAATACCAACTGTTGGTCAGGGAAGGGGTCGAGGTCTGGGGAGCCAAGATATCCGAATGCCAGCCCTTGAGGCCCAGCCCGGCAGCAGACTTCGTGAGGTGTTGCTGGCTGGTGGAAAGGCCAAAAAGGAAGTTGGTGTGGTGATTGTCCTCCACACTCCCACTTCGGTGCAATGGAGACAAGAAGGACCTCTGGGTGGCACCACTGTTGCTGGTTCTCACTGAGTGCAGTCGCTTGCTCTGGCCATCTGAAGGCCTGGCAGCCTGGGGCTTCTTGGGGATGTTGGCTTCCTCCTTATCCGGGCTGGTCTCAGGACTCTGCTCTGATACTTCCTGAACTGGGGAGAACTGGCATAGCTTGTTGGTCCCATCCAGAGTAGTGGAAGATTTATAGTATTCCAGAGCATCTTCTGATGAGGAGAAACCGTGTAAGGACGCTGCCACGCTGGATGAATACGACACTGATTTGATATCGAGAGAGAAGGAACGCTTGAGCTTACTGCTGTCTTCCAGCTTGTCTGAGGACAGGTGGATCCCATTGAGCGCCTGTACCAGTGGACAGTCCCCTAACAGTGACGGCTGCACACTGGGCACACTGGCAGCATGCACAGGCCTCTGCCCCGCTGCCTCTGAGGTAGCAGAGTCGGCACAGGGTGGACCGAGGGACGTCTCGCTTTTCTGTCCACCCTCTGAGACTGCAGGGACGGGTTCGTTTGTCTTCTCCAGCTGCAGCAGCTTGAGTTTGCTCTTTGGCCCTGAGGCTCCAGTCGGGTTCTTGATCTTCTTCTCATAGTCCAGGAGTTGGCCCAGAAAATTGAAGTTTGGAGATATAGTAGGTCTTTTTTCTTTCACAAATCTGTGAAGAGAAGGAAAAAAAAACAAAAAAATCCTATGTTTTACAACTACACTGTATCTTAAGAGTATTAAGGGAATAAATGAGATATGGAATTCTTAGACAGACTTTCTCAAATAACTCTGGACGAGGATTGGTTTAGAAGTTCAGGAAGACGCCCCAAGGTGGAGAACACAAAGGGCTTCTCTCTCTGAGTTGGGGGGGGGGGTCCCCGTCCCTGGAGCATGCTGGACAGGAGGAGTCAGGCCCAAAAAGCTCTAGGTTTAGCCTCCTTATTTCCAAGGATCCAGGGCTCCCAATGCAACCGATAAGAGATGATTCTCTGCCACCACCAAAGAACCGCCCCCAACACACACACCCTCCAGTGCTACCATCAGAAGGACAGTGTAGCACCCACTCTCCAGCTGCAAGTTCCAATATCCTCCCCTCTCAAAGTCCCCAGTCACTTCTCAAGATATTTCACATTTTAAATTAATGGCAAAAAGATGATGGTATCGGATGGTCAAAATATCAAAGCACACATTTCTGAGTTCCTTCTCTTTGTGCTGAACATGATAGAGTAGCCAAAGTGCTAAGGACTACGCTAATGCTCTGAGTTATTTATTTAATCCTCAAAACTACCCTGTGTGAGGTGGGCGTAATCATCCCCTCCACGGAGGCACACAAAGTCCATCAGTGACTTGCTCAAAGTCACACAGCTACCAAACGGTGGCACTGGATTCAAAACCAGGTCTGTATGATGCCTGGGTCCATTTTTGTGACCACCACATTAAAAAAGATTCATCAAGGGATCAAAACTCATAATAAAGAGCTTTCCTGTTTCACTCGGGAAACACAGTCTCTTAGAAATGGTAGACAAATTCTTCAGTGGCCTGGGACCTCATAAACACTCTTCAGATGATGCAGGAATAAAACCACGCTGAAAATTTGCATTTGAGTAAGGAACCAAAAAAACTTAAAACTCCATGGAAACCAAGTGACCTAAAGCCAATTAACAAAGCCAGAAATAACTGGCTCAACCATGACAAGTATAAACGTAGGAATCTGAAACCCCCTGTATTTATACGATAGCGACACCCCGTCTCCTGAATGAATGAATGAATGAATGAATGCAGGGTTCTCATAATGAAACTTTGTAACATGACACAAGGGTGCCTTTTCTTCTAGCTTCCACATGGAGCAGGAGGACCTCAGGGAGAAAAGCCTGAAAGGAGGCTCCAGTCTCCTGCCTCGGATGGGAAGCTGTTCAGGCAGCTCACTTCTGTTTTTCAAATTGAGGAAAAAGTCCAACTGCTAAAGCAGGCCTGCACCATGTGTTTCTATTTTTGATTTTTTATCACAAAAAAACTAATCACTTCTACCCACCAAGGCATGCAGGGGACTCTTCATCAGGGACTGGGGGGCAACCATGCCAAAATTAGACACTGCAAACTCTGGCCAACCCTAGAATGTAGGAGATTTTACTCAACGAGTGGAGACTGACTGGTTTTATACTTGCATGCACTAGGGCTTTTTCCTCACAGCAATGCAAAGTTTGAAGCAAAGCAGAGATTCCATAATGAGCATTCTACTAGATGTTTTTCCCCCTCATGTATAAATTAGAACAAACAATATTTCCCCACTTAGGGAAAAGAATAAAATCCCATAATAGGATAGGACTCTCTCCCTGGACTTGTTCCTCGGGCTCATGAAGTAGCTGACAATGAATTTGACATGAGAGGGCAGAATTAACGCTAAATGATAAAATTGAGTTCTTTTCCAATCTTTGCAAGACTGTTCAAAAACCCACAGTAATCTGTAGCGAATGTGACTAAAATAATCAAGATCTGCTTCAATCTGGTTACCCACCCTCCTATCTACTCATGTTTCCGGTCAAATGAAAAGCCAATCACAGGGGACACGATCTTGTCCTCACCTGTAAGCTTCATCTAAAGACATGTCCATCCTCTTCATGATGTAGGCAATGGCGATGGTGGCAGAGCGAGAGATGCCGGCTAAACAGTGCACTAGGACACATCCGTTGGAGGCTTTTGCTTTCTCTGTGTGAGTCAAATTCAAGAAAGGTCACTATGACAATTCTGTTCGGCAGTGAAATCTTGTTTCCATTTACTTACTCAGTAATCTTTCACCTGAAAAACCTCAAAGAAAGTCTCATCTATTTATATCATAGTTATTCTTTCAACATCCGTTTCAAGAGCTAGGGGGAGATAATTTCCTCACCATTAACATACAGGACAATTAAAGTCCAAAAGTGTTAAAAAGCAATTTGTTACTAACTCAAGTTGCCTGACTCTTATTTTAGTACTTTTCACCGTGTATTTTTTACATTATTATTAGCATTATTAGTATTCTTTAGAGACAGGGTCTCATTCTGTCGCCCAGGCTGAGTGCAGTGGCACAGTCATAGGTCACTGCAGCCTCCAACTCCTGGGCTTAGGCAATCCTCCTGCCTCAGCCTCCAGAGTAGCCAGGACTACAGGCATGCACCACCACACTCAGCTAATTTTTAAATTTTTTGTAGAGATGAGGTCTCACTATGTTGCCCCAGCTGGTCTTGAACACCTGGTCTCAAGGGATTCTCCCACCTTGGCCTCCCAAGATGCTGGGATTATGGGCGTGAGCCACCACGCACAGCAGTATTATTTAATAAACTTTCCTTGGTATAAATGCTATATTGTGATTATATGATTCTATTTGCTCAGTGTAGAACATTTCAGAAACAGAAAAGTATATAAAAAAGGAAATAAGAGCCATCTAAAATCCCCTCCTAAGATACAGCTAATATTTTGTTTACTCGTGTTATCTGACACTTTAATGTCTTCCCTAATTACATAAGAGATAGTTAAATTTTTAAAAATCCATTTTCATTTCAAATATATGTGACATACATTACTATTTAAAAAGGAGAGAGGTTGGGGAGGTCAGAGAGATCACAATGATATCATACCACAACACAAAAAGATGCCTGACCAAGTAACTTGTCAAATGCTGAAACTCATAGTACCTGTCTTCATATGAATTCCCTATTTTTCTTTAGGAAACTTTTCCGTATGTCATAAAATGACTCAATTTTATTTGCTGAATTTAGAAAGAAAATCATGTATATGCTATGAATCAGGTTTAACAGGTCACTTTAATGAGAACCAAGAGAACTTTTAGCCATTCCTTGATACCCAGGAGTTACTTACTGCATCATCTTAATTCCCTGTAACATGGTGGAAGTACTCATGGACACTTTGTTAGAACCAAAGAACCACAGAAACCCAAACAGTGCTGCCAAATCTCACTGTTGAGAGGCTTACAAAGCTTACATGGAGAAGTGGATGAAGTTATCCCCTTATATCCAACATAACACAAGTGTCAGTTGCCTGGAAACAACTAACATTTTAACCAGTACTATGACTGCCTTAATTCTAAACAATCGAATGCCTGCTTAGCCATGAAACTGTTGCCACAGAACTAAATTCTTCCCTTTTCATTCTTGGTAGATGCTACCAAAAGTTCACCAAACTTTACATTAAGATTTTTATAATGAACAGATATATGCAAGGAATCTGTTCTGGCAGCTGAGAAATACAAGGCTGTTCAATCTCACTGCCTATGCTATAAATATTACAGATTTCTAGTGTATATGATTAATTATTCATTATGTACAAAACAACACAGGGATTTTAGATAGTGTATGAATAAACAAGCAGCAAGCAGCTTCCCTTCTAAATAGGGAAACCAAACCCAATAAAACAATAATAAGTGAATACAAAGCAACACTGAAACAGAGAGTTAAGTACTATACGAAGTAATATATAAAGCTGTGTACATAAAGTCTCATGCCTTCCTGTGCCTACTCTTACATCTCTCAGCTATAATTCATCCTATACTACCTGTTTCCCCTTTTGCCATGGCTGCTAAGAAGCTCAAAGCTAAGGTTTTCATCCAATTTCAATAGGAAATGGCAATTCAGATTTTCTGTCATAGTTACTGTAGTCTGATATGACTTGGTTCTTGCCCTGTCATCCCACTTTAATGTATATGTGCGAGAATGTGTGTATCTTTTGGTCCTAACCTCTTATTGTAACATGCTTCAAATCCTTATTGGAAGTAGGCTGGGTTGAAGTGTTTTTTTTTTTTTTTGAGTGTTGACAATACTCTTATTATTCTTAATAAATATTTCAAAAACTAGACATGAGAACCTAGATGGGTCTTGCTTCTAACATTCCTCCCAAAAGGGTCAAATATGAGGCACATAGCAACATATACCCAGTTAATACTAGCTGATGGATACATATTTTAAAACAGCAATCTTTATAAAAAATTTTTTAAAAGGTTGGAAAGAAATAAAACAATGACAGTAACATATGTGTTATGATGTTGAGGTTATAGGTTTTTTTTTTTTTTTTGGTTTTTGTTTTTGTTTTTTTTAATGTAGGAAATTAAGGAGCCTCTGCAGGTTTCTGAACAGAGAACAACCAGAAGGCAACGATGGTGAAAACTGGAAATTCAGGTTGCCATTACAGAAATTTAGGAATAAAATCTAGGTTAAAAGGGGGAAGAGAGAACTGGAAATGGAAAGGGTAAAGACCCAGTGAGAATGAGAAGTTACAAGGGCAAAAAGGAGGAAGGAATAACTAAGTGAGGTTACAAAGTATAGCTCTAGGGAGAGACAAAAAGAGAAGAACTGCTCATAACAATTTTAAAAATATTTACTAAGAGCCCATTATGAGTCAGGTACTTTGCAAGGTGTTCAATGTTAACCCTCACAATATCCTGATACGGTAGATATATTACCTTCAGTTTCCAGATGAGGAAACTCAGGCACACAGAAGTTTTAAGTAACTTATCCAAACCACTTAACTAGTAACTGAGGGAGACAGTTACTCAAATTCAGACAATTTGGCCCAAAGCACCTGCTCTTAATCACCTCACTATAGTGTCTCCATGCAGAGTCGAGTTTAGTGGGGGCGAGGGGGCGGGAGTCCTGACACAGGGAGGAGGGAACGAGAGCCCGGGAAGCAGCCAGGTGGGCTCGGGCACACCTCACAAGCATCCCACAGCACAATCAGCCAAACCTTGTACTGCTGCCTACCGTAACTACAAACAAAGATAAAATTCCATGAAAACCTGAGTCCTTCCAACAAACCAAGTGACTTACTGAAATTTAATCTGAATAACAAAAAGAAAAAAATACATATGAGCCTATAAGGCATTAAGTCCAAGTCAGGGGCACATCTTCCACTTACACACTCTGCCATGACTAACATGGCCTAAAACACCACGCAGGCAAAGACTGGCAGTTACAGTGAACATGGGCAAATTCAAAGGTGGGCTGGAGATTGTGCCTGGCGTTATCTGTGCAGGGTAAGGACGATGACGCTAGCAAACAGGACCAAGCAAATGAAATACTGGTAAGTAAAAAATATCTGCAGGTATCACAAACATGGTGTGTGTTTGTATATGGGTGTTTAGCCAAGTTGGAACATAGTAAAGTTCCTTTTGTTTGAACAAAAATTGGCATGATGACCTCGTATCTCCCATGGAAGAAGAAAGGACGTTGGCGCAAACTGCTTCACATTCTTTTTCTCCTCACCCCTCCTAAAACTTAGACATTATATGACTTAACAGAAGCAAGTTGTCTTCTAGACAGACCCTGAAATCATTTTCAGGTGAAAATAGAGCCAAATGTCTCTGGATCAATGTGACATGCACTGGGAACATTAACTATGATTGTTATTTTTTTAAAAAGGCAAAAAACTGAATGATATGCTTAATATTTCCTAGAAGTACAATGGGGGGGGGTACTAGTTTTGGGAATTTTGTTTGTGATTATTTTAATGTGAACTATCTAGGTCATTTATCTTCAGATGTTTCATAGATTGAGTCCTAATTGAAGATGGAACCCTTGTCAATCTGGAAATCTTAAAAAAAAAAAAAAAAGAGAGAGAGAGAACTGTTTTGGAACTATTCAAAGCTCCAAAAGCATTACCTGGAAAACTCTTCTCTTACAGATGAAAAAACAGTGGGGTGTTTACTTTACATAATTCTATCTTTTTTTTTTTTTCTTAAAGAGATGGGGTCTTGCTCCAGGCTGGAGTATAGTGGCATGATCATAGCTCACTGTAACCTTGAGCTCCTGGGCCCAAGCCATCCCCCTGCCTTAGGTATGTACCACCATGCCCAGCTAATTTTGGGGGGGGGTTAAAGATGGGGTCTTGCTATGTTGCCCAGGCTGATCTCGAACTCCTGACCTCAAGCAATCCCCCTGCCTTGGCCTCCCAACGTGCTGGGATTATAGATGTGAGCCATCACACCTGGCCTACATAATTCCCCCTTTTTAAAGGCACTAGTTCTTTTATTTTTAATTATAATAACCAATTCAGAGTGTTTAATTAAGGATTACAGTGCTCAAACTTATCTGACTGGGGAAAAAAAAGCAACAAAAACTCCTCACACAGAACACTGAGCCTCACACTCCTTGCTATGCTGCTCAAGAGCCAGGAGTGTTTCTCCTTCAGCCGCCCTCCATTAGAAAAGCACTTCAAGTGCACAGCACCAGCTTACTGACAGCAGACGTGGTCCTGCAACACTAAAACGTCACAACAGCACCTAGGACTCAGAGAAGCTCCAGAACTGAACGTGCCCAGGAAGCAGAACAAAGCACTGCACAGACCAGATCCTGTCCCAACCACCGCCAAGGAAATGACCAAATGGACACGCGTGTCAGGATTTTATTAGATCCAATAATACCTGAAATTGTTGGCACACAGACTGAGGCTCAGCAATCTTGTGACACAAAGACTTTAAATGTAAGGAGACTTATTTTCACAGGATTTGACTTCTCGCTGGGGAAAACACAGCAGCAAGGTGACAGTGAGTATCACCAAACTTCCCAAAAGCTTTTTATATGGTTTGAAAAAATGTGGTAAAAAGTTTAACTCCAAAAGCTTAACTGATTTTCAAACACTTGTAAATATATAATGACAGATCCTATGAGGATTAACCTTGGTAGTGTTAAAAGTTAGCTAGAACGTCACAAGGCCAGTCTCTTAGGGACAACACCACACATACGTCACCTGGACCACTGAATGAGTAAATAGCATCATGTGTTGTTTCCAGACTTGAAATCTCTGAAATAGCTCCTTTTCTCTAATGAAAAAAAGGGTGGGAAGGAGTATACCCCTACATGAGACAATAACCCAAAGGACTTGTAAAATATTATTTGAGCTACTTACCAATGAAATCTACTGATTTGTCCAACCATGGCAAAATTTTCTCACAAAAGCTATCATTCACAGGCACTCGTAGGAAATGAGACTCAGGGATAAAGTCTGGCTTTGGACAGGTATTGCTGGCATTTAACACGTAGCCAATCCCATTCTGCTGCATCAGCTCCTACAGAGAGACAGAGCAATTAAAGCGACTAATGATATCCTACTACGATACTTTGAAAGAGTAAAGTTTAATGTAATGATAAAAATGACCAGTTTCCTTAATCAGAGTTCATTCACATCAGAGAAATCCAAAAACCCAGGAAAATGACACCTAGAGACTTAAGTGTAGAGCAAAAACAATTTTAAGGACAAAAAAGGATGTTTAAAATAGTATGCTTGAAGACCACGTATCATTAGTATTCACAACTCTCTATTTTCTTCATTACTAGAGAGAGAAGTAGAATAAAGAATATGAAATGAAACAATAGTTTATACAACTTTAGAATATATACACACAGAACAAGAACATTTCCTTCCCAAGAACATGGTGGTTGTTCTCTGAGATATAATCCTACGCATTCTTCTCACTCTAAATACTCTCTTTGAAGGCTCCATCTATTTTCATAGTTTTAATTATCAGCTCTGCATGCCAATGACGTGTGTGCGCGCGTGCACGTGTATCTATCTCCTCTTAAATTTCCAACCATATTTCCATCTACCTACTGGATATCAGAATATTCCACAGGCCTTTCAAATTCAAAATGTCAGAAACTAAACACATTAACTTTCTCCTTTTCCTGCCCCAAACTCCTGTTTCCTCTCTGTAATCCCAAATTTAGTTTTGGGATCCAAATGGTTGCCGAATACTTTTGGAATTATGAATCCCTCTTCCATTTACCCTCTTCTCTCTGTTCCCAGTCACTGCTCAGGGATCAATCCTCGCCAAGATAACTAAAAAAGCCACCAGGGAGCTCTTAAAGTCTGCAGTGATTTTCTCTCCAAACCATATTCTGAACAAACTAGTAGACTTACTTTCTTTCTTTTTTTTTTTTTTTTTAGAGATGGGGTCTCACTCTGTCACCCAGGCTGCAGTGCAGTGGTGTGATCATACCTCACTGAAGCCTTGAACTCCCGGGCTCAAGCAATCCTCCTGCCTCAGCCTCCTGAGTAGCTGGGACCATAGGCATGTGTCACCACACCCGGCTAATTTTTCAAAAAAATTTTTTGTATAGCCAGGGTCTCGCTACATTGCCCAGGCTGGTCTCAAATTCCTGGGCTCAAGGGATCCTCCTGCCTCAGCCTCCCACAGTGCTGGGATTACAGGCGTGAAACACTGCACCGGGCCCTAGAGTAGTGTTTTTTATAATTAAACATGGGTTAAGTGCTTCATCCATATTCTTTTACTTTCATTTCCTGCTCCTGTCCCCTACAACCCCGACCCCCTCCATCACAGGTCCATCCACCACCCTCTGTGCTTTTGTTCACACCTTTCCTGTGCTCATAAGGCCCTGAACTTCTTCCTGATGACTCTTCCCACTTTTCCTGCTTTGTTCAACCTTATCTATGAATTCCTTCCCACTGATGCATAATTACCCATTCAATCCTGTCCTTCCACAGTACTTTGTCCACACCATTAGTAAAGTACCTAGCAGAGTGTGTTATCATTAACAGATAATTCTTATCTCCCTGTTAAGCAATGAAGTAATGAGTGAGGTATTGGACTGAGTCTTGCCTGTTTGTCTACCTTTCGTACCAGGTACGCAGTTGCACTCACCAGGAGTCTTTTCAACTGACATCCCGTCTACCATGGGCCAGGCAAGCCCACACAACCTCACTGCATTTTGTCATCCTGTTGCTGCCCCGCGGGAAACGTTCCAAGCCTGGAATAATTCTCTTACTCTGAGCAACCTTGGTCATTTCTTCCTTTCCTTGGAACACTACCTTTTCTACAAATATTTTCCAACTACCTGAATGACAATTAATAATTTTCTTCCTAGTTTACCCTCCTAAAACATACCAGTTCCCTAATCTCTTCATTTACCACATTTGGCACAACAAATATATTCCATTTTACATAAAATGTAGACATCATAAATCCAGATGGTGTGCGCAACCCTTTCTCATCTCTGAGATGACAATGTCAAGAAACAGATTTTGGAACTAGGTGGGCTTCTTAAATTGACCAATACCCTTCAGCCATGCCAGAGCCCAAGTCTTCTAATGGTCTATGTGCTTCTGTTAGGTTAATAATCAGGCTGTGAAGATCTTAATGGTGTTTACCACACCATTTAAACTTTTGTACATGTAGCAAAGGTGACATTTGTTTTTCTAAGGGTAAACCAAAGCTACCCTGAGTTTACCTAGTACCAGCTGATGAACCACAGGATATAGAAACTGGTTCATGATCTCCGTGTAAGAAAAGGAGTGGGCCACTGGAGTTGAAGCAGCCCTTGAGGCCTTTCTCACCAATGGTTAAAAAAAGATGCCACGTTATATTTTTTTCTCCTTTTCACCAATGGTACTACAGATTCATTAAATTAAAAGTAAAGGGAAATAGTAATATCACTGTCCACCCAATTCAATAATGAAGACACCACAGAAGTTTCTGAGAAAAGGAGTGACAGAGAGGGTATTATCTAGTATATACAATCAAAAGACAACAGGCAATTCTCATTGAAGACATGTTCCAAGTCAATAATGACTGTAAAATTTGATTTTCCATAGAAAGACTATAATAATGTACACGTCTAACAAGTAGCCTAATAACCTACATTTTATAGAAATGACAATTTAATCAACCTATATTGGGTTGAAAAATATTATTGAGCACCTTTGCTAGAAGCCTATTAATAATTTATTATAATATTATGACACAAGGGACATACTAAGAAAATAGTATCTAACATTTAATGAATGCTTACTATGTGCCAGGCACTGTGTCAAGCATTTAAATGAATTGTCTTATTAAATTCTCACAACCAGCCTTTCATGTAGGTACCATTATTATCCTCATTTTACAAATGAGGAAACTGAGGTTTAGAGAGGTAATGTGTTTCCAAAGTCACAGAGCTAGCAAGTGGTAAAGATTCAAATTCAAACATACTCATCTCCAGAATCTACCCTCTTAATCACCACACTCTACTAAACTTAAGTTCCTTTGAAAGCAAATTAGACAAAGCAATAAATTAACCAGTCTACATAAATGTATTTTTTAAACTAAATGAAGTATTAGATGAAAAAGTTTTAATTTCATCCTTTTTTGCCCTTTTAAACTATGAAAAATTAGAAGGCCTTTTCTTTTCTAGGTTAGCTGGCTGGAGTTCTTAAGCAAATCACACTCAAATGCATCTACCACTTATAGTTTCCAAAGAACTTGTGAAATACTATCGGTACAGAAGCCTTCTAGATAAGACTATGCCCCAAATATTTTACAGTTGCCTTATTCCCATCTAATCTGACAGGAAAAATATACAAAGCAATCTGTCTTTCCCAAATCTTTCCAAAACATTTAACTTAGGTCATAGAAAAACAACTCTTTTCTCTCATTCATATTTCATCCATGTACGTAATAATTTAATAAATGTACATAATTATAAATAACAAGTACACTGGCCTAAACAGGTTCAGGAACGAGCACAGCTGATTCCTGGTAAGTATGTTCAAATAGCGGAGGCAGACGTGCCACAGCAAGAGCCCACTGCCGGCCGTGTGGCAGGCATTTGTCAGCTGAGCGCACAGCAAAGAGATGGTTCTGGATCTCTGAAGCCAGTTAAGAAAGTTTCTGAAGTTTCATGTAACTATTCTATTAGCTTGCTTTCTTGATTATTTTTTCTTGATTTTTTTTTTTTAATCAATGTAATACAGATGCCTGAGAGGGCATCTTAATGTGTTTCGTTGCTGGTCTCGAACTCCTAGGCTCAAGAGATCCTCCCACCTCAGCTTCCCCAGGCAGCTGGGACCACAGGCACGCGCCACCAGGCCTGGCCCATCTTACTGTTTTTAATGTTAGAACTGAGACGGAACTATAATTATGAAGAATGAGTCTATTTTATGGAATAATGATTGCTTGAATTCATAGATGGATGTCAATGACTTCTTACTAAATTATAAAGAGATATTTACATAATCCATTCAGTTTTTTTTACCATGTTATATAAAACACACACAACTGAATATTTATTCTGTCCCATAATTAAACATCATTAAGCTTCCAGAGAGCAGTCATCTTTTACTGTTAAATATTTAGCTCAACTTTGTGCTAAGTCTGTTAATACATACTTTCTACTGATAAGATAATCATCCTTCTCTGGCCTTAAAATATCCTTCTGACACTTTGGCCTTGCAGTTCTTTGAACTCCTCATCTGAGCCACTCACTCCTGTGAGATCTAGCCTGGTCTCCGTCGTTACTAATAACCACAAATCTTCCATAACGTCAATTCCATGCAACCCACCCTTGGACCACTCCTCCTCTCTCTAGCTCTTGTACCACCATGCCCAGGATCCTTCAGTCCCTCCAGGACCTACAATCTGATGATTCTACCCACTTTTTTGTGCTTCATCCCCTGATGTCTGTCTTCCTCCCTTGCCCAGCTTAAACTCTGTGCTCAATCATTACAAGCACTCTCTTGCTTGTGTCCACAACTTCCTTGCCAGTCACTTCCTCACACTCACTTGGCAGGATGACAACCTTAGTTAAATCTCATTCTCTGCCTAGTCTCCATTTGCACCCCTGCAGCTGAACATGGTCAGAGGAAAACTCTCAACAATGCTAATACTACCTGATCTCACTTTCAAGCCATGCTCCTCAGCAACTGTTGTATTTCCCTAGTCCATTCACTTTACCTCTCTCCTATATGCCAATTCTATCCATTTCCCCTTTTCTTCAAACTCCCTTCCCTATACATCCCCACTCATCCTCACTCTCAGCTGAAACATGATCTTGTTTCCTATTACACTGGAGAAATTGAAACAATCAGAAGCAAATTTTGACAGACTCCCACCACCACCTTTACCCTTCAACCACACATGCACCTATACACTCTGCCTTCTCACCTGTTCTGGATGAACTTTCCATGTTCCTAAATCCCTCTTACATGCTCAATAAATCCCATCCACTCTTACTCAAGGAAATGGCTCTAGCTGTTCTCCCTCACTCCTACATTAATTTCCCACTCTACTGGGTCAATTCTCCTAGCTGCAATCTAACAAACACTATTTCTCCCATCTTAAAAATATCCTCTCTCACTCTCCACCTCTCCCTTCAGCTATTACCCCATGTCTTTGTTCCTCTTATCACCAAAATTCCTTGAAAGAGCTGCTTATACTTGCTATCTTCAACTCCTTCCCTCCCATTATCTATTGAACCCATTCCCTTCTGGCTTTCACCCCCAACACCCTACCAAAACTGTTCGTGGATCACCAGTGATAGTCACATTGCTAAATCCAATGGCCAATTCTTAGTCTTCATCTATCTTTATCTATCTTTATCTCACCACTTGGTACACTCGATTACTCCTTCCTTCTGGAGAACACTTCGTTTACAGTCTCCTGGACTACTATAATCTCATGATTTCCTCCCTTCGTCAATATTTATCTATCCCTTCAAATTATAGCCAGAATCTCACCATTGCTACCACCTTGATTCCAACCCACTACCATGTAGCCTCCTAACTGGCCTCCTTGCTTCCATCCTGTAGGAAATTCAGTCTATTTTCAACACAGGAGGTAAAGTGATCCTAATAAAACCGAAGTCAGGTCATGTTATTCCTCTGCTCAGAACCTTCCAATGGCCCCGTTTCTCTGAGTAAAAGCTTCCGTCTTTACAAGGCCTATGACGTCTTGTGAAGTTTTTTGATCTGCTCCAGTTTTCTCTTTGACGACACTTCCCTCTTCCTCTGCCATCCTGTGCCGCATGCAGTCTTTGCCCTGGTGGCTTCTTCTGCCTGTACTACTTTTCCTCCAGAGAGTCAAACGGCAAATGGCTCATTCTTCGATCTCCTTCACGTGTTTGTTCTAATGTCACAACCTCAATGAGGCCTATCTTGACCACCCCATTTAATGACAACCCACATCCCTACAGGTAACTCCCTGGTCCTCTTACACTGTTTAAGTATAGTCTATTATTCTACATAATTTACCTATTTATTATGCTGTCAAGTTTCTTTCCTCTAGAATGTGCATTTACAAAAGCAGAGATCGCTGTCTCATTTACTGATATATCCCCAGCACCCAGACACTGCCTGGCATACAGTAGATGCTCAATAAGTGTTTGGTGAATGAATATATGAATGGACCATTATCCCTTAAAGTTACAAAAGTCAGGATCTAGTAACTAGTTAATTAGCATCTTCTAATGAAGAACCTTTGTATACTTTCCTGGCACATTTTCATTTTGCAAGTCATGGTAAAATGTCATTAACTTACATTCCATTCATTTCATAATTTGTAAAAGACTATTTTACCTGGGTTGAAAATTTTAGTTTCTCAAATTTATTAAGAGAGGGTTTTCTGAGTAAATTAATTGCATAAAGAAAATTGTTGGGAGGTGTGTTTACTTAAACAATTTTTAAGGACATGGTAAATTGCATACAAGTGGCACTGGTTACAAATTACACTGTACCTATTAATATTTATTTTGAAAAATAATCATCGAGGGCTTACTATGATCGAGGCACTCTGTAGGGGTGC
Organism: Varecia variegata; assembly: GCA_028533085.1. Lineage (NCBI taxonomy): Eukaryota > Metazoa > Chordata > Mammalia > Primates > Lemuridae > Varecia > Varecia variegata. The sequence goes on along the minus strand of CM052440.1, from coordinate 75,769,879 downwards.
TCTGGGGCATAAAAAGCAAGTGTTCCACTGAGGGATGAACAGTCTACAGGCAGATATAAGGCAGCTACACAAATATCGATGGATACAAAGAGGTATCTGATCGCTGGAAAAGAGGAGCAAAGCCGAAGGGAAAGGTTCTGAGAGGACCATTTATAATGGGAACTAAAGTTTTCATCTGAAGCTCAGATGGGGGTAGAGGCATTCTGGATGGAGCGTAGAAAATGAATAAAGACAAAGGAAAGTACAGAAGTAACTGGGGCACACTCATTAGTCTAGTATGTTCAAACAACGAAAGAGGAAGAGAACAGAAGAGAAGAACTGAGAAGACAGAATTAGATCGCACAGGGTCTTAGATATCCAGCTAAAGAGTTTTACTGCCAAGCTACAGAACTTACATCAAATGTCATAATGAGAAGGCCGATCAATGTATTAAAGTAAATTCCTAAAAATCTTATTAGAAACAATTCATTAGCAGTTAATGTGGAATTTCAGTGTGGCATGGAATAATGAAAAGTATGTGGGTACTGGCCCCAGAAAAACCAGAGCACAGTCCAGCACATTACTGACTGTTTGTTACCTGAATGATCTTGGCTTTAACTTCCTCACCTGTCAAGTAGAGTTAATGATGTGGATTTTGTAAAGCCAATATGAGGATAAAGTATCTGACACACAATAGCGAGTCTTATTAAATGTTAGCTTCTTTATTGTATCTTATTTTAAAAATAGCTTGTAAAGCTTGTATGTGAACTATATCTTAATATGGCTGTTACAAAAAAAAAAAAAAAGGCTGTGATGTGTATTTTTCACTAACCCAAACTGTCCTTTCTCCTAAATGGTGCTAAGTAGGGAGATTACACTGCATATAGCAGGCCAGGTTCATCTGCAAAGTGGAACACATGACCCCTAAGAATTTTTTTTTTTTTTTTTTTTGACAGAGTCTCACTTTGTTGCCCAGGCTAGAGTGCCGTGGCATCCGCCTAGCTCACAGCAACCTCAAACTCCTGAGCTCAAGCGATCCTACTGCCCCAGCCTCCCGAGTAGCTGGGACTACAGGCATGTGCCACCATGCCCAGCTAATTTTTTTTTTCTATATATTTTTAGCTGTCCAGATCATTTCTTTCTTTCTTTTTTTTTTTTTTTTTTTAGTAGAGACGGGGTCTCGCTCTTGCTCAGGCTGGTCTCGAACTCCTGAGCTCAAACAATCCACCCGCCTCGGCCTCCCAGAGTGCTAGGATTACAGGCGTGAGCCACCGCGCCCGGCCAACCCCTAAGAATTTTAAAAATGGATTCTGGATTCAACATACAATTAAGTAAACTTTCAAAAGTAATAATCTGTGAGTCAAAAAAAGAAAATAATTTTATTTTTTATTATGATTTCTATTCACCATTTTTCTCTTTAAAAGTTTCTCTCTTCTTTTATTTATTTATTTATTTTTGGGGGAGGTACATAGTCTTGCTCTGTTGCCCAGGCTAGAGTGCCGTGGCATCAACTTAGCTCATAGCAACCTCAAATTCCTGGGCTCAAGCGATCCTTCTGCCTCAGCCTCCCGAGTAGCTGGGACTACAGACGCATGCCACCATGCCTGGCTAATTTTTTCTATTTTTAATAGAGATGGGGGTCTCGCTCTTGCTTAGGCTCGTCTCGAACTCCTGAGCTCAAGCAATCCTCCCACCTCAGCCTCCCAGAGTGCTAGGATTACAGGCGCGAGCCAACCAAAATTTCTCTCTTCTAAACCCTGACATAAATTTTCCCCTGAAGTTGGAATAGTTTCTAATACAGGTTCTACAAACTGCTGATGCAGACTGTTGAGTAACACATGGAGTACAGGTTAACATATGGCCATAATAAAACTGTTCTGTTTGGTCGAGTTCCTCGTGTTCAGCTAGGCTGAGGACAGAGGAGCTCATTAAATCACCGAAGGCACTGCAATTCTAGATAAGAGAATTGTAATTTTTCTTTCTGAAGTCAATTCCATGACTAACTGTAACTGTACATGTGCCACTCCATTTGCCTTCAAAACTGACCACAAGTTCCACTTACTCCATCAAGCCTTCCTCGAACAACAAAACCCACCGAGTACCTACCACTCACCCTGGTGTCCTGCATACTTATTATGATGACAATAATGATGAGTGTCCCTTATGGGCCGAGAACTGTACTGGGTGCTTGGCATATGTCATTTCATTTGAACATCACAGGAACACTAGAAGGCAGGAAGGATTGCTGGTGTGCAGGTAAAGGAAGCAAGATCTAGTAACTTGGCTAACGTGATATGGCTGGCAAGGTGGAGAAACGGGATGTAAAACTGTCCATCCCCAAGCTGGCTCTCAACCATCATGCCATGTTGCCCCAGCACTGGGCGCTGTGCTGTAGTCACTTTGTCATGTGGATTGTTGTTTAATGAACAGGTCTTGTCTAACCAACCAACTTGCACACTGGTGTGCTAACCATAGTGGACACTGAATATGTTTATTGATAATTTTAATGACCTTTTGTCTCCTAGATCATATAGTGTTCTTGGAAACCCTGAAAACATTATTTGGCTGTATTGTGTCTAGGTTATTGCCTGACCCTCATAAGACAAAAGAGAAAGTAGCAGTAGTCCTAGTGGCAAGCAGAACAATAAGGTAGCATAGGAAAACCAATTTTGCATGTTAAACGGCTGAAATAAGAAGCTACATGAAGAATGCTGACAGCAAATTGTTCAAATGGAGAGGGAGGGACAGTAAAACTGCTTTAGAAAAGAAGCTGGAGTCGTTCACCTCAGATACAGTTCTGGTTTAGTAACTACTCAGAATAGGTAATCCCGTAATACATTTCATGTACTTAAGTGTGAAACAAAAGTCTCTATTTGAAATTTTAAGTGATAAGAACGAAAAACGATCAAGAACTTTTGTCTTTCACATAATAACTAGAGATTCTTTCTCAAATCCCACTCATTTCAGGTATGAACTGGGCATCCACAAATGACTTTCAGTACAATAAGCTGCTCCCATTTCAGCTCTAGTACAAAGATGAGAGGATGAAAGCACAGAGTGTGAGAAACAAAAGTACAGTTGTGAGGGAAAAGTAAATAAAAGTATGCTTTTGCTACCAATGACTTCTTACAGTCTTTTGCAAAAGAACCATATCTTTAAAACATCAGTAAAAATTAATACATGCTGACAGTTCTGACCTACACACGTGGCTACTGAGCACCTAAAATACGACTAGTCCAAATTTGAGATGTGCAGCAAATCTAAAATACACACTAGAACTGAAGGACAGCATAAAAAACGTAAAATATCTCAATAATTTTTTATACTGATTCCATTTGAAATGATATTATTTTAGATATACTGGACTAAATAAAATGTTATTAAAATTAATTTCACCTGTTTCTTTTTACTTTTAAAGGCTACTGGAAATTTTTAAATTATGTATGTGGCTTGCATTATGTTTCTTCTGGACAGTACTGGTAGAGAAGATGCTGTGGAAAAACCAGCCAGGGGAAAAAAATATCAATTGTGATTCAACAGACTTAAGATTTGTCAGTCCTTTAAACCGGCCTGCGAAAGAGAATTCCTTTCTCCAGAAGTTGGGTATTTTTGGTGTTATATATACTTAAGACTTAAAATCAGAGCAGCTTGGGTTTACATATGATCTCTGCCACTGACCAGCTCTGAAGTCAATAACATAATCTTGGGTAAGTGACAAGGGCAAACCTACCTCCTAATCCTATTATGAAGGTTAAATGCAATAATATAAAGAGCCTAGCATTTTAAATGGTAAATATTATGATCCTCTTAGGAAAATTCCTGTGACACGTTTTTAAACATATTTTGGTGGCACTTCACTTAAAAAAAAAAAAGGACTAATTAAATTAGCAGCCTCATGGTTGCTGTTTTTAAAGACTTAAACTTTTGAATTTTAATAAAACAGACTGTACTGTTAGGGACAATTATAAAATCTTCATATTTAGAGATCTTTAAGAAGAAAAGAAGTTTATCAGGCAATGTTTGTTGTAATTGAAAAGAGAAAAGTTTTAAAAAAGAAGAAAAGAAGCATATTATTTCTCCTGGAAAGTTTAAATCAGGAAGTAGAACAGAAAGGCCAGTCAGTTTATGCTATTTGCAAAAGAAAGGCAAATCTCATTCTAAAACTGAACTGGGTGATGCTGGGGAATTCATTTAACCTTTCTGGAATATCGATTTCCTCATTTATCAAATGATGATGGCCAACTAAATAATCTCTAAAATCCTCTTCAGCAGTAAGGCTCTTGTCAACAATGAATCTAGAGGTCAAATATAAATTTCTATTCACTGCTTTCAGAGGTGTCTGGCCTACCAATGCATTCTTATTCCTCATCACCCCTAGTCTAGGTTAAAGAAGCTTCCTGAGTTGGGCACGGTGGCTCATGCCTATAATCCTAGCATTCTGGGAGGCTGAGGTGGGAGGATTGTTTGAGGTCAGGAGTTCGAGACTGGCCTGAGCAAGAGCAAGACTCCGTCTCTACTAGTAATAGAAAAATTAGCCAGGCGTAGTGGTGCATGCCTGTAGTCCCAGCTACTCAGGGAACTGAGGCAGCAGGATCGCTTGGGCCCAGGGGTTTGAGATTGCAGCAAGCTGTGATGACACCACTGCACTCTAGCTGGGGCTACAGAGTGAGACTCTGTTTGGAAAAAATAATAATAAATGAAAGCAAAAATAAAAAAATAAATAATAGGGAAGCAAGCAAGCTTCCTGACAGTCTTCCATAATGAGTGCTTGCCCAAGTTGTTGTTCCATGAACTTCCACAAACACATTCTCCCCTCTGCACACGTTTCCTCTCGATGATACGTGTCCTGTTTAGTACTGTGTGTGTTTAGAAGCCAATTAAAAACAAAACATTACTCCTTTTCCCTACCTCAACTCCAAGTTCTGGTTTAACTGCTCTCACTTTGTGGGTGCTTTCAATGTTTATAACTGACATATTTGTTACATCTGAAAAAGGTATATAGCAAAATGAATGTGCCATTTAATTTAATGTCAAAAGTAACAAAAATGGTCTGTAACACAATTATTTGTGGAATGACCTGCTGACTGACTAGTTAAGGTTTACCAGGATTAAACAGGATTCTTAACCAGGAATTTTATTTTATTTTCTGATCTAGGGATTAAATAAATCATCTCCAGCTTTGCCCCAGGAATGTGTGCAACTTTAGGAAATTAATCTTGCTTTCTGTAACATAGTTTGCTTATCTCTAAAGAGAATTAGTAATAATCACATGCTCAATGGCATTGTGACCCTACCAGAAAGGCTCAGTACAAGAATGAGCTAAATGGGCAGATCACATAGTAAGAACAGACATATTAACAACACAGTGTTGGGACAGTTTTGAGAACAAAAAAGAATGCCTCATTGCTGCCCAATGATAGGGTACCCAAATCCCTGCTTTCCATGTGCTAAAAGAAAAAAAGCCAATCTGGAAGATTATTTGTAGTCAGCCCAGTTCTTCTAGTTAATCAAGGAGAAAATGTTAAGAGGTACTTCCCTTCGTATAGGAAAGCAGCACTTGTAAATCACCAATAGTTGAATTAAGATCTTAGATTGCTTTTTCAATTAGCGGTAACGTAAATTAAGAGGTTTTGGAGGAAAAAAATCATTTTTCCAGGCAGTAAGCGCACTGTTGTATAGCACTACTGGTTAAAAGCATATAACTGTGGAGTCAGACTGTGGCTCTCCTGTTATGCTTGTATGCTTCTATACAAAGGCCTCAATCCAATGTGTTCCTCCGTTAGGGCACGCCTTGTCCACTGCAGCCCATGTCACTTCAGCAAGAATCCATGCTCTTCCCTCTTCTTGTTCAACCAAACTGCTCCAATAGGCATTAGCCAAGGAAGACTGGCACTGCACACGTTTAGCCTTTGTCCTCCCCATCTTTCTACCACCTCGTCCCACCCCTCCAGCCAGTGTCACCATGAGGACCTTCCTCAATCCAAGACAATCTGAGACCCTTTCTCGTCTGCTGCAGTACATAAATACGTTCCCAAATGTGAAATAACTTAGGAGGTGTTAGCCTTCCTTAGTGTGCCCAATTACTATAATAGAACAATTAATACCCTAAGAAAATAAGGCTGAATTTCTGAAAATTCCTGTTCTATTTCAGGCCTCTTGGACCTATTAGGAACAAGCAAATATGACAATGGTTTAGGTTCCCTGTGGCAATAAATAGCATCAAACAAATTAACACTCCAAAAGATGATACAACTGCTTAACTGGGGAAGACACACTGAGAATGGTGCAGTAACTTCCTTTCTGGGATTATGGTGTGTTTCAAATGACATAATGAGCAATTGCAGTTGTTCTCCAGCTGCTAACGATAAACTCGGCAATGAAGGATTTTTCAAAGCACCCACCTTGTTGAGGACATCTCGCTGGCAGCCAAGATAAAGATTGGGAAGAATTCGGGTTGGCCCAATGTTGGCAACAGGTAAGCAAGGTTGAGAAATGCAGGTAGGGACTAGAGTGGATTTTCCTTCACAGAGGCCAGGGAAACAACGAGAGAACTCAGCAAACCCACCTAAGAATAAACATTATAAAATTATGCCAGGCACAAAGGAGAAACCAGCCTTCTGTGAACTACTCAGCTACAACTGTTTAAAACAGAAAAATCAAATCCCTCAGATCCAGGTGGATACCACTGCACACACACTCCTTTGTACAGCTGCTGGTGTGTATTCTAACACGTCTGAAGTATATGCCTGCACCGAGCCTTGAGCCCGGGCTTGTGAGGCTCCAACAGGGATACTCAAGCCCTGAAGGCATTTCAGGCTACACCCCCCCCAAACATTCTCTTCATCTTCACATATTTTACAACATTGGCTCCCCACTCCCCACACCCCATGCAGACATTTTTTGAGGACTATAAAGAAAATTTAAATTCAGTAGCAAGTAGCCAAGCCAATTATCCACAGAAGCAAAAAGGAGATATAAAAAAATGTGAATTGAAGCTGAATGTCACTTCTTCAAAATAAAATTGGTCACGTTAAACATTCTTTCTAGAATTAACTTTAAATCTTCCTACCATATGCATTTTTTAATCTCAGTGGTATCACACAAATACCCTTACTCTTACAAATATCCTCTCTATCCAGCACTTGGGAGTCCCTGGGCAGTCGGTCAAGGTCCCCATAATTACCACTGATTTCTGGAGCTTTCCTGTTCATTTCACTAAGCACTATAAAGAAGTGTTGATAGACCTAATTGCTGAGGGGACAGGAAGGCCTGTGGCAAGATTTTTGGACTCAGAATTAGAAGAATTCAGTTTTTTTCTAGTTCCGTCCTTACATCCTTATAATGATCCACTCTATGACCTTCATTAAGTCACAGTCTTGCCACCACTCAATGGAGAAAAATCTATGTGGTTACAGGAGGCACTCTCACCCTCTCTGGGAAGAGAAAAAATGAATAAGGTCTCCTTTGGGATTTCCAATCTAAATATTCCTTGCTACCCAAATCGAAACACAGGAACCAAATAGATTCTGATAAATTTTCAGATAACTCCTTTGCTATCCAAACCCTCACTACTCACTTTTAAATCCGAACTCAGGAACCGAGGAGATTTGGACTATAGGAGATACTTGTATATTTTTAATAACATTAAATTTAAAAACAATTAACATGTTCAGACTTATTAGTGCAACCTCACTTTTACCTCGTTAAATGAGCCTTAAACAAGACCCCAGAATCTCACTAAAGTATTTATCTCCATCTCTTTGAGTTACACTGTATTAGACTCACCCCCACTTCAAGAAACATACAAAATAGGCCCTCAAAAGCCTCCACAAGTACAGGAAATTGAGAGGGGGAGAGAGTCATTTCCCATTATTATCCCCTGTATTATGTTCATGTCAAGAATAGCTCAGCCAGACGCCTGTCTCTGCTGTCCATGCTCAGTACAGGGTCCCCGATGCAGGAAGTTGACAACTACACTACCTGCAAAATGTAAGACAGTCCATTCCTGGCCTCCAACCTGACTAGGTACCTGTACCTTTTTTCACTCAGAAGCAATTCAAGTTCTTTAGCTTATTTAATTTCTTAAGGTAGTCTGATAGAATAAGTGGACCTATTAGAGAAATCACAAATTCCTTTGTGTGATAGGCCCTTAGGATCTGTACCTACACAGTTTCATGGTTTCATTTCTTACCATTTCCAAACATGACCTCCAGCCATACAAAATTCATTGTTATTTCACACTTCCATGCTGTTCTCTTGTCTAAGAATACCATTCCTACCCATCCCAGGCATGCACTCGTGGAGGCCACAGTACACACAGCATACGCTCTGTACACACAAGCCACATGATCACACAGCAGAGAAAGTAAGAGCACAAGCTCTTGTGCTTGACTTCATGTCCTGGCTTCACCCCTTTCCAGTTGTTTGATTTGGTCAAGTTACATAACCCCTCTGACTCTTAGTTTCCTCATCATTATCCTCATTAAATGAGGATAATGATCATACCTACTTCACATAGTTGTGGAGAGGATCGGTTAATACATCTAAAGTATTTTGCGCCTGGCACACAAGTATCACTGATTACTATTTCATTAGAGTGATTGTACATTCAGGACCCAGCGTCATCTGCGAGGCCTTCCTCTATCCTTGATCTGCAGCTAATTGTTTAGGATTCACCTGAGACTTGAAGTGAAAAAAGGAATGCTTCTAAGGTTATGTTTCCCAAAGTGTCCTCCAGAGCACTGCTGTCCTGCAAGGAGCTGATAGATGGGACATTGGTCCAAAAAGTAAGAGAAATACTACATATCGTATCTCCCTGGGAGAGTCACAGCATATATTAACATAGTAAAGGTTCCAAAAAATATCTTCAAAGAAACTGGTTTAATTTATCTAAGTCCAATAAGTTTTCCCCAACTTATGACCATGAAATTCCCCCTAAAATACATTAATAGTTAGTGGAATTAACGATTATGGAAATGCTATACAAGGGCCATTGCAACTACTGAAATAAAGTCATTAGAAGTTCTACACCTATGAGTATAACCATAAACAATGACAAAAGAAGGGGTCAGCCAATATTGGTACATGAGTGCCCACTGTTTAGGATTTATAATTTTGTTCTATTAGTGTTTTGTTCATTTTCAGTCTAATTAGATAATATAGTTATTATTTAAGGTAAGGTTTTTTACCCCAAGGCAGTTCTTCTAACGATAGATGTTAAAGATTCTTACCATTCTTTGCTTATCTTACCCCTACCCAACATTAACAAATGACAGGCACTATTTCATTATAATTTAATTGTATGACTTAAATTTTAACTTCTGTTAACTTACATAGTTCTGGTGTTTCTCTAAAAAACTGTTTTCATGTTTTTTTTTTCCTCTTCTAGTTCCAAAAGAATTCATGGGATGGTCTGTTATTTAAATGCAACAATATTCCAGTACATGTTCTTAGAAAAAGAGAAACCACAGAATCCAAGGAAAATCCACTTGAATTCCCTTTTAAACTTATAAGTAACCATTTTTATAAATAATATAAGTAATCATAAAATGTACTTAACAATTACCATGCGACAAGGATTGTTCTAAGCACTTCACAAGTATTTATTTAATCACAAACACCCTATGAGGCAGGTGTTACCACTAGTCCCATTTACAGATAAGAAAATAGAGGTTTGGGATTACATCGTGCAGCAACTGGAAGAGCTAGGTTATAAATCTACTTCTCTAAATCCTATGGAGTTAATTTTAACTCTTCCTTGGATGCAGGGACACCCTTGCTGCTATCTGTGGGGTCCTGGCCTCACCAGCTGTGATCTGCCAGTTCTCAGTACCAGTCTAAAAAGGCCATGGCCCTCTCCCAAACTGACGGAAGAGCCTTGCTTCCCCAAAGCTATATAGCTCAAATGCTTTGATGAGGGAAAAGAAAAGGAAGATCTGATGTGACCAGAGATATGAGAGTCTCTTTAACTGCACTTCACATGAAACCAGTAACAAAGTGTACAGATGAACTAGCTGAAATGTAAATATAGACACTGGTTTGTTCGTGATCACAGTTTGCAAGCTGGCAGTAAAGCCGAAGCCTCGTCTTGGCTTTCAGGCCATCCTCCACAGAACAACTTTCAGAAGGGATATAATTCTGCAACAGTCATGAACTGAGTCATCAGCCTGGCGGTACAAGGTCCAGCACTATCATTAATTAGTACAGTCATCCTAGGTTACTTTAACTTCGGTGGACCTCAAAAGTAACTGTGGCTCTAGAAAATTCTAAGACGAGGGAACAGAAATAAATGAGAGAAACTATTGTTCAGCCTCAAAACAAAACCAAAAAACCAACCAAACAACACTACATTATAAAACACATTATAAAACAAAAATAAACCTTCTTCCCACAAACTTTGTCAACTAACATCTAGAACAAACTCAGATAAGACAAGTATTTTAAAATGTTTAACAGATTTCATTGAAATCAGAGCATTCATGTAGCATTCAGTTTGGCTTGAAATGTCCCAAACTGTGGCTCCAACTTTCTTCCAGAAAACACTACCTCAGCCAGAGTACATTATCCCTGATCTTTATCTACGACAATGTTCCACTCTGCTGACATCCTCCTTCATTGACAGTTTTTTCCATTCACTGACCTTTCATTCACTGCTGTACTCTACTGACTCCAGTTTCATTTCATTAATTAACAACAGATGAGACACTGCTTGATTTCCCCTGAACTCTTGAAAAACTATCTGTGGCCTCACCAGCAACCCAGTTTTGAAATATGTCTAGAATGTCCCTCTTCCTTTCATCGGTTCTCTTACAAACAAGATCTACATCAGAAGAAAAGTGAAATTCATTTATGTAAACTTTCTGTCACAAATGGCTGATGCAGACACAGAACGCAGCATCGTCGCATCTGCCCTTGTCATAACTCTGCTGACCCGTGGACTGCAAGTTAGATTCCATTACAAGACGTCACATCAGTTCATTATCCGCTGTTTAATGTAAAAAACAGTACTGAAAACCTGAAACGCTTCTTGAAAAGTTTTCAAATATTTTTTAGAGTTGTTCAAGGACTTGACTCACTGGCCAATATTGCCAAGTTTCTCTAATCCCTAAATTTTATGCTCTTTATCATCTAGGAATGCAAAAACTAGTTGTAGTAACCCACATGTGTTTCCCTAATGTAGACCTGAACTTAAGAATAGTTGCATCCACTATTCCCCGCTACTCTGGAAGTATTTGTGCTAAGACGAAAGAAGACACATACATAGACACCTCCAGCCCGCTGAGAACCGGGGATGGGCAGTCTTGGCAGAGACATGTCTTGGCCTCCACAGATATGGACACATGGGCAGACAGACTGCAATGCTGAGATTTGTTTCTGTCAGTCTTCTACAGATCCAAAAGAATGCATGTTTATAAACAAAAACATACATATTACTTTGGACAGAGAAAACATTTGGTATAGCTTCTAAGGCATTCATAATTCAGATACCATTTTATTTTAATTCAGCCCACAAAAACACTTTTTCCCTTAAGGGCACCTCCTTCACAATTCCAATCATAAATACTACTTTCTGTAAAAGCCAATGTGAACCACCATTCCATTTAGGGAGGAGAAAAATCTGCCAAGTAAAATAAAATACATAGAAAAACTTTACTAAATAATTCCAATTAGTCACTCTCTTCTCTTTCATCCATGCAATCAGTTATAAATCACAGGGTATTTTCTTTAAAATTAAAGAACCTTTACATAATAAACAAAAGTAGCACATTACTACAGCTTAGTGACAGTTCTTAAAATATTTTTATGGCCCAAATTCTAAAACTAGGTCCCTATCCTTTTAGACAACTACAGACAAATGGCAATTCCATTATTTTAAAGGTGGTTCCCTGCAAGAAGAGACACAGGACTTTTCCACTTATGCTTTCATTCAAATAGGTAGCAAGTTATTAGGGCTTTATTAATCCAATCGACAGAGCTGCCCAAAGTGGGAAGGCAGAATTAAAGAGGACTCCCCTGCCCCATATTGTGAATGGATTCCATGGTTATACACAGAAATAGTATTGATACAAAGCTCTACTTTATGGAGAGCATTCTTCTAAAAAGTCACATGCAAATTTAACTTTCATATTTTAAATCATTTGCATATAGTTCATATGGTTTCATAGTTTTTAAAACTATGTAGTTAAATCCTTTTGTAGTTCTCATGTAGTTTAACCCTTTTGTAAAACAAAAAAAAAATCTCCCTTTCTGTGACATAAATACAATCCTTTCATGTGCTTATTTTAGAATATATATGATGAAAGGCTAGAGTACACCTGTACCATAAAGAACAGCTCTCTATATACTGAAAATAAAGTCTGTTGTTTTACTATTGCATAAAGGAGACAACCCCAATATTAAAAATCTAGAATCTGAAAATGTTTATTTCACAATAAAGTATTTGAATTGCCCTTAAGAGTAATTCTTTTAGGCCTTAATCTGAAGTGACTGATTCAGGCGACTTTGCTCTCTAGACACTCAAAAACAGACTCAAGTATGGTTACAATTCTTCCAGGGTCAGCAGACTGTATATATGGAGAATTAAAACGACTTGAAGAAAAGAAAAAGAAGGCAACATAATTTTATACTCCTAAAGAAAGCAAACAAAAATATGCAACTATAATTTTTCAATGTAGACACTTTGGTCTATGTAAGCCAAGCCACACAGTTTTGATAAAATCGTTTCTGGGAGGGCAGAGAGCATGGCCTATTTTTCACAACATCAACAACATTCTGCCCACTTTCTATAGAGCCAACTCTCCACTGAGCAGCACTGAAGAGAAAAATCCCAAGTGATCCAAAGCATTAATTTTAAGCTCTTATTCCATCCACCCCCTATCTACTGGAGCACAGACCAAAAGGAAGTGGACAGAGATGACCTTCTCTGGAGACCCTTCAGGAAGCCTGACAAATAGCCTACATGTCATAAAACTTATCCTAGAAATGACACCTCCTAGAAAGCTCACCCTATATGAAACAACTCTATTATCTGACACAGTTGGAGCATGGAAAGATCTATGTGATCTAATTCTGGGATTAACAGTTACTATATACACAACAAATGAATCAAAAATTTTGAAAGTATTAACACACACATCACTAAGCACTAAATAATGCAACTTGTAATTTCTTGTGATCTTATTGTTTTTCAGGATAATGTTATCTTTTTTTTTTTTTGAGACAGAGTCTCACTCTGTTGCCCAGGCTAGAGTGCCATGGTGTCAGCCTAGCTCACAGCAACCTCAAACTCCTGGGCTTAAGCAATCCTCCTGCCTCAGCCTCCTGAGAAGCTGGGACTACAGGCATACGCCACCATGGCCGACTAATTTTTTTCTATATATTTTTAGTTGTCCAGCTAATTTCTTTCTATTTTTTTAGTAGACAGGGTCTCACTCTTGCTCAGGCTGGTCTCGAACTCCTGAGCTCAAACGATCCACCCGTCTCGGTCTCCCAGAGTGCTAGGATTACAGGAGTGAGCCACCACACCTGGCCAGGATAATGTTATCTAAATCAACTCAACTGGCAAAATCCAGAAGTGTTATTTAAGAAAAAGTTCTCAGAAGATGCAGAGTGATAGCTATTTTAGTGATCTTTCAAACTGGCAATACGTAACTATGCCCAGAAACTCCTCCTGTTAAAACAAATACACAGCCAGGACTCAATAAACACCCTCAAAGAAATAAAGATTATTCTAAAGAGTACAACCAGAATAACCAATCAGAAGGAACACAGCCAGAATCTACCACTTGGCTGAATAAAATTAACAGTCAGTAGGACAGCCAGATTCATAGAGGCAACCCTGACTGGTCCCCCAGTGACCTTAAGATAAGAAGACAACAACCAAATGAATAGTATCCTGGAACTTTCTGAGAAGGAAAGATTTAGAAGGACTTTACTTCCATCGCATTTGCTCATTTTCACTTAACCAAAGATTTCCCAGTTTGTACTTTTGGGCTTAATGTCCCAAACTCCAATCTAACATTTTCAATGTCATTTTCAAAGACTCCCTTTGGTCATTTCCACTTGAAAGACCTGTTATGGACACCGTAAAAATAAATTCAAATTTAAAACCTCCCTCTTTCCTTCTGCATCCCTGTCCAGGTCAGCACCACTCCCCCGGCACCCTCAGCAGTCTCAGCTGGTACATGGACTGGCTGATTCTCCTCTCCATTCCTGACTTCTGTCTGTTTCCTCCACCACAGTCCACGGCTTTCCCACCTCAGGCTCAGATAAATTCAGTTCACAGCTCCCTCTGATCCACTTATCCTTTTGTGCAACTCATTTCTACTCTACTGCCAGATTAAGCATTCTAAAATAAAGTTTTGATGTTATTCTCTGCTTCCAAACACCCACAGAATAAAATCAAAAATTCTTGGCCAGACATTGAAGACCCTTCATAATCTAATCCTAATCTAACACCATCCTAATTTCTCCTACCACCACCCTCAATGCACCAGACAAATCAGACTTCTTACTGTTTTCCTAGCACATCTGTGCTTTCCCATCTCTAGGCCTTTGACAACTCAGTCTTTCCAATCCATTTTATATTTCCTTCCAAACCACGAGTTACACCTCTTCTACAGCAGCATATTCCAAAATTTTTTTGCCATGACAAACAAAATGCATTTTACATCTAAACCCTCTGAACACCTACACATCCTCACCACTGAAGCAAAAGTTGCACAATATAATCTTCCCTTACTCTATTCTGTTGCATTAAAAATATATATATCTTCCCTGAACAGCATAATATGGTCTTGCCAACTTAGAAGTTCTATAAAATTTATATCAATCATTTGGCAGTTTTTGCCATTGACCTGGTAACTGTGAATTACTTTTGTGTGTGTGTGCTGTGACCTGTCTGAGTTCTCCAGTTATAATACAATGTGAACTGCTTATAGATAAGAATTATGTCTTACACTCCTTTGTAATCGCCTCAGCATTTAGCATAGTGCCTGGCACACAATTAGAATTCAATAAATGTTTATTGAATCCTTCCTTGTTACAATGAATAGCTGTTGACGGACATAAGTCTTGTATATTTTTGGTGTTCAAAGGATTTCCTGATTGCATTCAAAGCCAAAAGCTAAGCTGGCATGGGTGGGAGCACAAAATCTGCTTCCTATTCCTAGACCACAATGCCCCAGAAGACTCTCAGGGTGAGAAGGGGAGGCACAGCACAAGAAAAATGTTTTTAATCTACTAAAGGAAAAAAGGTAGAATTGGTACATGCCATTTTGGTCATCCAAAAGCAACACTGAATCCTCACTGTGCTCCTCCCATATCCACAGGACTTCGTATGAAAGACGAAGAACAAAAATTTTCTCTGATGCCCTAAATGGCTCAGGCCTTCATGGGTAGGGGAATCAGGGCACCTCCCTTAGGAAACCAATTAGACAGTAACTACAGTTATACCCCAGACGAGGATGAAGTGGCTGTGGATGTGTCTACAATGACTGTCAAAGTGCACAACGAAATGAAATTATCAATTGGGGTAACTACATGAGTCAAGAGGAAAAAGGAATACAAGTTTGGTCTCTGGAGAATGACTCAAGAACCAAATCTGACTAACTCATAAACTGTCCATGAATCACTACACAACTCATTTCTCAGGCCTTTCTGTGTGAAGCCCAAAGCTTTCTACTCTATCATGTAGCAGATTCTCCACAGACACTTCTGTGTATTCCACTCTACCCACAGTCCTCCTCTTTGGCCAAATGAAGTTTCACAGGAGATTTCAAAGAGGAGTGAGGAAGAAAGGGATACCTGTTCAGTCAACCAAACAACACTGGAGACCACTAGGTTTCACATATAAGTTCTAAAAACTTTTAATGAGCACCTACTGTGAGCTGGACACGGTGCTAGGTAATGGGGACAAGGGTGGCCAAGACAGAGCCCTCTCTGGAGTTGACAGTTTTACGAGACAAACTTTAACCAAATAATTAGATAAATAGTTAACTAATTATGGTAGGTGGCCAAAGGTGCATGGAAACCAACTTTGCCTGGTAACTAGGGAAGGCTTGATAACTGCTTTGAATGCAGTGGGAGCCAACAAGGTGAGCAGCAGAGAGGAGGAGAGGACAGGCCAGAGGAGAAAGCCTCTGCAAAGATCCAGAGAGCATGATTCTATAGGTCTGGAGCAGCTGGGATAAGGCCTGAAGAGCAGAAACAAAACAACTGAGGGCTTAAAGTGGCATTAGATGAAGTTAGCAAGGTAGGCAGAAGCCAGCCACTGCAGAGTCTTGTGAGTCAATTAAAGTTTTTATAATTTATCATAAGGGCCTAGATGCATATTAAACTGGGAAGTGACATAGTCTGCATTATTTTAAAAATACAAAATAAAACAAAAAATATAACTTTGGTTGCAGTATGAGCAATGGATTGGAAAGTGGCAAGACAGAGGATGTACGAAGACCAGTTAAGAGGTCCTAGAGCAATCCGAGGGAGGGATGATGTCTGCCCAGCTTCGTTGGTAGCAGGACAGCAAAAGACCAGACAGACCTAGGAGGTCAGAAGAAAGATCTGGTGATTAAGAGATGACCGGGGTTGCAGCCAAATCTCCAAGAGCTCACAATGCCCACCCCTCAAAATACAAATTCTTCCTTCCGGTTTAAAGGGCTTGCATAATTTGATATCATTTCCTCTCAATTCCCATTTCTCCCCTTCACAAAAAATCCACTCTGCTCTCCTCATTGTCCTCCCGCCAAATCTATGTTCATTCCTGGCATTTTTAATCATGTTTTCTTTCCCCCTCAGAATGCCAAGGACCCTCCTCACTCAAATCTTACTCATCTTTCAAGGTTCAGTGAAAATTCCATTGCTGTAATCAAGTCTTCCCCAACTTTTGCAGATGACACTGAATCATCCCTTATCACTATACCACATAGTTTAGCACATGATCATAAGCTTCTCTCTGTTTCATCCACTTTGGGTGTGTTCCCCAAATTAACTGCTAGGTCTCAAGGGCAGGGGCCACCTTTTGTTTTTGTCTGGTATCCTGACACCCTAGGGCCCAGTCCAGGCACAACCACAGAAGTGCCCATCAAACACTGAGAGGCTGACTGAGTGTAAAGGCTGAAGGATATGCTGGACCTGGCGTTTCTCCAGACTACACAGATGGCACAACTGGGGCAAGGGAAGATTGATGTCACTGTTGTCATCTAGGGTGATTTTGTTTGGCTTGTGCAAAGTATCAGGATGAGGAACTAAGAAACTATCTTTAGTTGGCTCTGTAGTTCGTTTTTTTTTCAAAAGACAATCTCAGGCATTAAGTCTCAGCCACTGGTAGCTAGGAAGGGACATAAACTGACTTACCACACTGGCAGGTAGAATTGGAAAAAAGATGATCCAATTTAGACAACCAGTGGGCAAAATAGCACCATTTTTCCCCAGCTTTATTGAAGTGATTGATAAATAAAAATTGTATATATTTAAGGGGTACAGGATGATGATTTGATACACATATATGTTATGAAATGACTATCTCACCTCATATAGCTACCCTTTTGTATTGTGGTGAGAATACTTGAGATCTACTCTTTTAGCAAATTTCAAGTACAAAATACATTACTAGTAACCACGGTCACCATGCTGTATTTTAGGTCTCCAGAACTTATTTATCTTGTAACTGAAAGTTTGTACCCTTTAACCAACATCTCCCCATTACCCCCACCCTCTAGCCCCTGGTAACCACTGTTCCACTCTGTTTCTACAAATTTGACTCTTTTAAATCCATATGCAAGTGATACCATGCAGTATTCGTCTTTCTGTGCCTGGCTTATTTCACTTAGCACAATGTCCTCCAGGTTCATCTATGTTGTCACAAATGATAGGATTTCCTTCTTTTGTAAGGCTGAATAATATTCCATTGTGTGTGTGTGCGCATACGTGTGTGTGTGTGTGTGTGTGTGTGTGTGTGTTTGTATACAGCACCTATTTTTAGCCCATTTTCAGTGACTCTAAGTCTTTGTAGATTTTAGACACAAGAGTAGCCAATTTCTAGTGTACTTTTACTGAAATCCATTAATTTCAATCTCTTTTACCAAATGCTACAGAATTTGAAATGGAATGACTGAAGACTTCCCTTCTCTAGACGAAGGAGCAGAAGAAACACCAAACTTGATAACAGAATTGATAATAATAGCAGGGACAGCAAAGCCTGTAACCAGGAAGATGAGGTTTTATTATACATCGATTAGGAAGGACAGTAACTGAGTCCATTAAATCAAAATTATGCATTCATTACACAGAACTGTTGACTGAATCTAGATCCCTATTAAATTGAAAATGTATACAGACTCAAATACATTTTTGTTCACCTGTAGATCTAACTACACTAGCAAATCTAACTGAAAACAAGTAACTATTTGGCCTTTAATCATATCAAACATTAATCTAAGACCTTAGCTGTGTTCAGAGACTAAATGTTTATAAAAGCCCTTAGCACTATACCTAACGCTGTAACACTACTAACCTAATAAAGTGCTTGATAAACAATATCTTCTGTCATTATTCAGAGCTATACTTCAGCACAGAACAGAGTAGTTAGACTTTTATTTGATGATCCCCTCTGGCTAAAATAGTTTAATGCTTTAAAAATTTTATATACAGCATATTCTGATATTAATAGATTGCTATGTTCCAATAATTATAAAGTAAGAATATGGCTCTGAAATCCATAAAGAGACTGAGAAAGAGCTACCACAAAAAGGGCCTTTCAGAATAAGCCTGATCTGAAACGTGCACCCTTGATTTCCAATCCAGCCTCCTGATGAAATTCCAGAAGACTCTGGAATTATTTGCGGATATGGGCCTTGGACACACAGTGAGAGCCTGGGAGAGTGTCACTCAACAGCTCTGCTATTTTCCTCATTTGTAAATGAAAGGGCTGAAGTCTATGATTCACTTATGGTTTTCTTCCCCCTCCTCCTCACCGTAGGTTTATCCTCTGCCTCATCACAGGATAGAAGTGAGTGCTGGTGAATTAATAAGCTGTTGTGGATCCCTTTTGCTTTTGCTCAAGCTACAGTAGTGAGGAAACAGAAGGAAATAATAGAATAGTATTTTTCATCGGTAGGTTGATCTCTATTTCTACTAAATTAACCCATTTATTCTCTTTTCTGTATGTTAGCACAAAATAAAAACCCACATTCAGTAGTTTTTTCTTTTTTTCTCCTGTATTTATTTATAATCTGGCACTCTTAGAAATAAACAAGGGCAAGCAGATTAAAGTGACACATAGTCAATGAGTAAAAGCCAAGAAACAAGTTTATTTTCTAAAGAGAACTCATTTTCTGAAGGTTAAAAAGACCAAAAATGTTGATCAATAAGTCAATGCTGGCAAGTGTTATTTTGTTTCCTAACTCATAATGATCATAGTTTTGTTTTTTTGTTTTTTTTTTTAAAGAATAGTCTAAAAAGAATAGTCTTTTTAAACTACGGATACAGAGATTTCACAATGCGTTATCTAGTACAATTCTCACAAAACGGCATGGGTTATTTTTTTTTTAAGAGCTGGAAAAAACCAAGATAACTCAGGTAAAATGATTTATCCAAAGTCACTCAGCCATAAGCAGCAGAGACAAAAAACATGGGCTGTGGTTTGGACCCCTCATACTGTGGTCCCCAAACCCTGGCAGGGGCTCAGTCTGTGGCATGTTAGGAACTGGGCAGCACATCACCGCCAGACTCCGCCACCCACTCCTGCTTGTGGAAAAACTGTCTTCCATGAAGCCAGTCCCTGGTGCCAAAAAGGTTGGGGACCACTGCCCTAGTACATTGTTCTTGCTAGCTTAAGCAGGCTTCCTCGAAGCAGATGTTAGCCCACCTAGGGAATGGGTGTAGGCATGGCACTGAATGGACCAGAAGACCCTGAAAATTCCTGAGGATACAGACCCTGTGCAAAGAGAGCACCTTTACCTAAATTTCCTTCCCTCCTGCTCTCTTTTCTGATGCTTTTCTTCTGTCAATATCTAAGGTTTAGCAGTAAAATTGTTAAAGGTATTAACAATCCATGAAAATGGGTTAGTTTGGGTTCTCCCAAACCCCCTTATCTCCCCTTCCCCTCAATCTTAAATTTTACTTCTGTTGGGGAAATAGCAAGGATAAGCCCTGCTCGTGGTGTGGTGTAACTCAGGGCAACTACCTCTCTCTCGCTCTACCTTCTCTAATTTCTACACCAGATTGCTCCCACTAAGTTGGCCCTCTCTACATTTGTGACTTTTTATTGCAAGTTCAAAATATAGTTTATTCTTTGTTAATATTTTTCTACAATTTTAATTTTTAATATATTTAAAATAATTACATAAGCTTTTCTGAAATATTCTCAACAGAATTAGATTCTGTTCAAATTATTAGAAGTCCTAACTTTTTTTTTTAGCCAAACAGAAATTACAGCATTTTTCTCTTACAAAACCCCATCCTAGGTTATAAAGTCATTTTGATGGAACAAATGTTTATGTCACATCCATCTTATCACTCAATTCACATGAATCCTTAAGTTTTAAAGAGGGTTGTGGGGAAGGTATGTGGGTCTATAAGCTAAGCTTATCTAGTAACTGACTTCAAAATTGAACAAAAAAAAGAAAAAAGAATCTGACATTACCTACCCATCAATGATGATGGAGAACTTTCTAAAGAGATCCTAATTCACCCTTTTTTGCTATGATGAGGTTGCTGATAATTAAACTCTTTAATCCACTATTGGGGGGGCGGTGAAACAATGTTATGGTTTGGTTTAACTTGGTAACTAGGTGACTTACTAAATAGAACATTCAATTTACACTTTTTAAATATAAAAATTATTCTGATTGTTCTCAATATGGATTCAAAAACTTGTATATTCCTTTGGGTAGAACTAGGTTTCCAGAGTTGTTAGCTCTTACCAAATTTTAGTATTTAAGGACCACACAAAATTAGCATTAACTGCAGCAGTATTTTTATTAGATTCTAATATCATGTTTAAATCTACTTAGATAAAAACATTTTCATATTAGATACTTTTCCCATAGCAGCCACGTTTGCTCTACCAGAATAAATACACTTTACAAATCATTTATTTCAAAACAAACTCAAATTTTCTCTATGCTTTCAGATCCCATCACTGCCTAATACACTTATAGCCCACTGCATTCCAGCACAGCCTCCCCAAATCCTATCCCTGCTTCCTTCAGTAATCCTTCATGTTTTATGTCCATGTAACTAGATCTGCCAGGTTAAGTTTAGGTCTCCTCTTGATGGAGGGAAAGAGCTCCTTAAGGTGCTGCAATCAATTTCTTGGGAAGTCCTCTTTCTCCCCTTCTTCAGAGTCCTTCTTCGGGTAAAGTAGCCCTGAGAGTAGAACTCCGGCCACAATTCTTCATTGCCATGTCAATGCCATAAAAACCATCTCACATGTCTGATGCGTTCTTCCTTTCTCAGGGTGGCTGCAAGTTCTAAACTGATGGAGAAATTACTCCAAGAAACCACTTTGTCTTTCTATTACCATATCCACATGGGGCTAACAAAAACCTCTAGTGGCTAAAAGCCATATGGGCAATTTGTAGTGAAAATCATCTATAGTGACCTTGTAATTTCCAGCAGGCCCTGCAAGAATGTAATGTGCTTTTCCATGGTCAGTTATTTCTCCACAAGCAAAATACTAAAAAAAAAAAAACTTGTCAGTACAGTCTTCCTTTCATTTTTTTGAGACAGGGTCTCACTCTGTCTATCGCCCTGGCTAGAGTGAAGTGGCATCATCATAGTCCACTGCAATCTCAAACTCCTCAGCTCAAGCGATCCTCCTGCCTTAGCCTCCAGAGTAACTGGGACTACAGGCACACACCACAACACTCGGCTAATTTTTCTATTTTTTGTAGAGATGGGGTCTCGCTCTTGCGTAGGCTGGTCTTGAACTCCTGGCCTCAAGCAACCCTCCCGCCTTGGCCTCCCACAGTGCTAGCTAGAAGTAGAGGCTTGAGCCACCATGCCCAGCCCAATATGTCGTCCTAACCCACATCCCTGACACATCCTCCGAGCAGCTAGACCTTGGCAAAAAAACAGGTTCCCAACGTTCTTTTTCACTTACCCCAATTTTCTATCTACCCCGCAGAACAGATTCACTCACAAAAAGAATTCCCAATTGGTCAGAGGCTTTTGGACGCTGGGGTGCCTTCTGACCATCCAGAACCCTTTCTTAGGTGTCAGAAGCGATCTGGCTAATCAGAAACACCCAAACAAGGCAATTCAGACCATGAAGCCACCTCCTAAGCTAAAAGAAATACAAGATTCTGAAGGTGTGGATGAGGATATGGTGCTATCATTACATTTAGGGAGGTTCTTGGCACTGCTTCAGTGCACTTTCCTATAGGCCTAAGAAACATTTCCTGTATGCAGTGTGTCTACCATGTGTCCCTAGGGTTGATCTAGCTGATCAGACTGAGTCCTTTGTCTTCCTTATTGCCCAAAGAATGCCCCTCCCAAAGCTACACATGATAAGAACCTTCCCAGGTAAGAAAGGAATGCTTTCTGGTAAAGGGAGTTAAGGGTAAACAAGTAGCTTAAGCACCTGTGCGTTTCTCTGCGGTGCTGTCTGCTTGGCCAAGCTGTCAAGTCAGAGCCCCCTACAGGGAAAAGGCATTTCAAGCAGGAAGAGGGTGGGATAACCACTCTATCAGGAAGCACATCTTGGTGTACAGCCTCTTTAAGAAAATCCCAGATCCCATTAATAAGATTCCAAGGTCCCTCACACAGTGGCTACAAGAAGCATGAAATGAGTTCTTAAACTCACCAAATTAGTTTAGTGAGACTCTAATAATGGTACTCCCAGTAAAAGGATATACCTATCAACAGAGATAGAACCTAATAATTCCTAGTTACAGAATTCTGAAAACTACATTCTGAGACAAGCTGGCTTCACTTAAGGACATTAATGGAATGATCAGACAGAATCACAGCATAAATGAAAGGTACGGCTACAGATGATCTGAAAGAGACTGGAAACTACCTTGTTTTTAGAGAACTGGAGCAAAAGCTTGTGAGAGAGAACTGGAGACATGGAAATCTTATTTAAACCTGCAGAGTTTAAAAGTGCTAACACACCAACAATTGATTAATCCTATTCTCTTAAAACTGAAATGTTTATACTTCTAATAATTGCCAATAACATCAAGTTCCCTGTACCCTCCACACAACAAAATACTAAAGGTGTGAATATCAGTATTTTGTTTTTCTTAGATCAAATTTTTAAAAGCACTTGTACCTATTGCTGTGGCTACATCTACCTGACACAGCGGCTTTATGTTAAGGTCACTATGCATTGTCAGACTATATTCCCAGCTCTTTGGGCCACAGCAAGAGAAAGGATTTTCACTTGCAAAGCACGATGAACAGTCTGCTTCGGAATTCGATGAGATGGAACTCGCACACAGCACTCCGTCAGGGCAGATGTAAAATATTTGGTCCTTCCCATGTACCTTATAAAATCATCTGGTTGCTTAGCATTTATAAGTTGAGACTTTTTTTCAATTGTAAAAACAAAACAAATAGAAATAAACAAGTAATTACATTTTAAAATAGCCCCCCTAATTATTAGAAGAAACATTCTGTACACATTGTCTCCCTATGTCATTGTTCATAATGCCCAAAAGGTGACTGTATCTCTGGAGTCCACTTTAACTACAAATGTTTCACAGGAGTTTGACACTGTAATACTGGTCTGGTTCTTGCCACAGGGGTGGGAACTAAGAGCAGGAGCTGAGATGTAGATCATTTGGTGTTTCTGTATCATAGGTGAATGAAAAAATCCCTGGACAGAAGCGGCTGGCTTTGAGTTATCCATATGGGCAGACAGATCCATGTGGCACTTCTAGCTAATAAACACCAAGTGAAGAGGCACTTGAACTAAGTCAAAAATATACTGACCAAGGTGGAAGAATGACAGTATTCAAGTTAAGTAGAACCCTTACATTAATCAAGAGCTATAAACAAATCATTTTATACATCAAAGTTGGGATGATCTATTGCACTTTGAGCTCACTGTGAAATACTGCTGACTCATACAGCTTAGTGAGATTCCAAGTCCTTTTAATTCTATCACAAGCCTTACCTACAAGCAGGTGAACAGAGTTGAAGCTCTTCTCCAGTTTACCCAGAAGTACAGTGAGAAAACAGTCTGAAGATAGAGAGGCAACATCTTGGGAGCTTTGATCGTAAACTACAACCTTCTGACTGCAATCAATGTCAACCTGAAATGCAAATGTGCCGCTTATTAGGCAAGAAGGTGAGGAAAACGATCTCATCTACTGGTTGAGTAGGATATCTCACAATTACTGGTGCTGAAGCAAATAAATGCTTCCTGTTTTCAATCAATAATTTGAATGAAAATTAGATGCAGTGAACTTACTGGATAAACTTAGCATACAAATGGTTTAAATGCTTGTAAAAATCAACTTTTAAAAGGCAAAACTGATAATTTCTGTGTGGATGTGCTCAGAATTCCTTGGTTTTAAATCCTTGACACTATAAAATGATAAAGTTCATAAATCAAGTAATATGCAAAACAAACAATTTCAACCTAAAGAAACATTAAAAAAATGGTTTCTATATAATAAAAAAAAAAATCAGTTGTTCATCAAAATTAAAATATGAACTCATTTTTATTCCTGAAAAAAAGAAATAGCCTTCCCTACCACACAGGAGGTATTTTGGGATTCCACGGGTAACTCTCCTTGAAGATAATATCCTTAGGTCTTGACCATTGTTACATATAGATGTTGTCACACATAAAAAGTACCACTAGTAATTCCTACTTTTTCTCCAAAGCACTTGGAAAGAATGACTTTCCTTTCATAAAATTTATAGATAACATTAAATAATGTTTAGATTGATAAAATAATTTTAGTAAGCCATGAATGGGAAAACATAGCACCTGTCCAAATTAAAGTGACTTAACACTTCTGTATAGTTTAGAAATATTCTTAAATGTGACAACATGGTTAGTAAATTATTTTAAGGTACCAAAATTTAAAAAGCAACCAAAACTTCCTCAAATTACTTTCTCCACTTAAAAATAAGGTTTCAATTAAAATTATTCCCCATTCAGTGTATCCCTTTATTGTAAAAAGGCAAAAAAGAAAGCATTTACCTTATGTTTCGCTGAATGCTGGATGAGCTCTGTAATTAACACTTTGTCCTGTTGCAACCTTCGCTTCATAAGCTTGGAGCAGTTGATATTAATGGCTTCCAAAATGTGGGATGTATTGTATTCCACAAATGGCCGGCTATCAATTAGCAGCACTTTTTCCGTTCCACTTTCCAGCAGAGCCACCAACCTCTCAGTAACAATTTGAGTTCCAATCATCTCATGGGCCATGACAACAATAAGTCCTCTTTTTCCACCACCTCCTTTAATTTGCCACGATGATGTAATGGTGGTGTGCTCAAAGGCTCAGCCACTCCATTGTACTAAAAATGTATGAGGTCAGGCTGGTGGTGACTGGCAAAAGGAGAGTTAAACCCATTTTCAGCAAGAGCCCTCCAAGTGAATGTCTCTTTCTCTTTCCCGTTGATGTGCTCTTGCAAAGGACTCTGTCCACAAAGCAGCCCCTCACATTTGATTCATAAAGAGATGACTGGAATAACCATTCCACAACAAAAGATGCTTTGGGGCAGCCAGTGCATTACATCATTCTTTACCTTTGCTCCCTCGCGCCAACAGCTTTACACTGGACTGAAAGCCTACTCGGAGAGAGAAACACAGAAAACAAAACATGAGGTCAAAAAAAGAAGAAAGAGTATCGGATGAGAGTGAGTGTATGATTCATAATATTTACTCCATTAATCTAATTCCATACTTGATGCACTGCTTCATTTGAACAAACAAACAAAAAGGACAATTAGGTATGGCTTCAGGAAAATGTGCTAGTGATAATTCAATTTTACCTCAGAATGTAAAAACCCAAAGAAAACAAAACAAAACAAGACATATTCATGAATTATAATCACCTGGGGCCCAGAACTAAATGACTTGTAATATGAAATTAAAGGGGCTATAAAAAGCTGAAGTATTACTATTCCAAATGGTTTTCCTCCATTTTATTTGCTTATTTCTTGAAAACAGCATAAAGAACAGCAGCCTAGGACCAAGTTAGGAATCCCATATTTGCCATATTATCAGAACAAAAAAAATTTTTTCTGATGGCTTGGGAATGACTATGTGATGAGTGTGTGTGTGTGGGGGGGGTGCGCACACGTGCATACACGCAAGCACCCACAAGTACCAAGGCGCAAACAGCAGCCCCTTAAAATTGCCCTCACGGAGGAGAGAAGATGCAGGGAAACAGGAGGGTCTATAAATTTCAGCTACCTATTAAGGAAGAGGAGGGACAAAAATGGCTGATATGCTTGTCACAGCAACTGCTAAGCTAACCGCTGGAGGCTGTCATGCACCCAGCTCCCCCACGCAGTCTCACAGTGGTGACCCTCGGCTGTCTCCTTCCCGTGACCACCTCCCCCACCCTGTTCCTGGAGCCCTCCTACCTAGCCTTACCCTTCACTCTCTCGTGCTGCATTCTGCAGAGAAGCACTGACTCGCAGCCTTAAAAAATCTCACTCTTTTACCTGGGCCTCTAAGTCAGCAACCCAGACATACAGAGCCCTTAAAGCTGGACCCAATGCTTCCCTATTCTTGTCAAACTCCTATAATCAACCGTTTCCTAATTAACACTAGTTGGAGTTTTGTGCTCATTGCTTGGACCTCACCTTGACCTTCAATATTCTCAGATTCCTATCTCCCCTAGTCCATCTCTGCTTATATGAAATCCTGGCCTACATAAAACTAGATATCTACTGTCAGCATTCAGTTTCTAGAGGATAAACTATTTGATGGCAAAGGTTTTGTACTGTTTTTCTTACTTGCACAGTGCTTTGCACATACTCAATTTACACTATTAGAATAAGTAAAATCCTCCTTATTCCAAAAATGATTTTAGATTCTAAATCAATATCTGATTAACTCATTTCAGATAAGGATGATAGAGCCTTCAAACATCTTTGGGTCATATTTCCTAATTTTATACTTACAAATTTAAAGTTGAAACATGCAAAAGAGAAATTAGGGTATAGAGAGAAGCCATTTACTTGTTATGTAACTTTGGACAAATCATATAACCTCTCTAAACCAGTTTTCTCAGCTACAAAGTGTAGATATAATAGTGGCCTTGTCTCCTCGCAAAGTTTGTTCAGGACAAAATTATCTAACTTATTTAAGTCTACAGGTAAATAACCAACTATGCATCGTACAGAGAAAGGAGGAAGCACGCTCTAAAGATGCCAATGGTGAACAAAGCTGGCCTGCATCTGGAATCTAAAAGACATCACTCAGCAGATAAAAACAGATGTAATTCCATCCTCCATTGTACAGCTGCAACCAAGCTGTGCCCTTTCTCACAGAGCCTGACACACACGGAGTTAGAAGGCACCTGAGATACCATTGCAATCACCCCACATTTTACAAATAGCTCCACTTAATACATTATATGTCCAGTTCTCGTTTTCCAAGAAACAAGCTTCATTACATTAATGTATTTATTTTTAGTAAAGCTTTATGACAATGAAGTACAAAAGCCATCTCTATTTTCAATTAAAGAAACTAGACCAGAGAATTCTTCCTACTCAATCAACTAATAAACTTCTGCAAAGCACCGATCAAAACTCTGGCACTGAATCGAGTCCTGACTGCTCAATGACACAGTTCACAGCAACGTGAGGTCCTGCACTCAGATTGTCTGACTCCCAAACCAGAGCTTCTACTACTGGGTTACCCTGTTTTCCCTAAGTGCCTGTTCTCATAATGGAGATGGACTGGGAAAGAATGACGTGACTTGTCCACGAGGGTGCCCGGGTGGCACAGAAAGTGGAAATCTGAGAATGAGAGCGATTGATTCCAACAATGGCACTGAGTCTCCGAGTCTGATTGGCTCCTCTAAACGATTAAATCCGGATGGGACAAAGTAGTTATCTGGGTTAGCAGATCAAGAGACAAAAGGAGGGGGAAGACAGCGAACAAGCAAAAGTTGAATTAGAAAAGTTCTCGTCTTTGCTTCCCTTCAGCCAAATCTCATAAGCCCAAAGACAGGCTATGGCAAACAGTTCTACAGAGCAGAAAATGGTCACTCTTGCCCTGAGAACCAGAGTCAGTAGTGACACATACAAAAAGATCCTTTCCCTGACCAAGAAAAGGTCTGGTCAAAGTGACTCTCACATGAGGATATAATTGAAGCAGTGGGGTGAAAGTGACGTGAGGATTAAGTTATAGCCTTTTTGCACTGTACTGCAGCCAGGTGAAGCCCTTCTGTTACACCTTTATGCCCAAGGTCTGATTTTCTGTAGTCCTAAATCGATTACGTGAGAGGCAGAACCCTGATGAGGGGTCATGGAGGGTGAGGTAACAATGGCCTTAACTTCGTTTATTTACAGCTAGAGAATTTTGGTTAAATCCCCATCCTTGGCTACAACTCTAATTTTAAAAAAATTTCTCTATATTCATTATTTTGTTTTCAAAATCTTTTGCACCAGGTAGTACTTAAAAGATGACAAGAGTATTTTACTGTTTGCAACACTACCAAGCTAACCTTACCCAAAATTTCTACAAGAAGTCAAAAGGAATAAAAATCCTTAGATTGAACCACCAAGTGCATATAACAAAATCCAGGGCAGACCAGCCTTGCTATTTATCTATTAGCCAATTTTTAAAGTCTTAATTAATTTCTTTTAATTTTTAATAGATGATATATTCACATGGTTCAAAAAAGCCTAAAAATGTATATATACCATTAACATGTACAGTTTATTATGTGTCACTTAAACCTCAATAAAGGCACTAAAAAATGCCATGATATTGAAATGCTAGCAAATAAATTTAAATTAAAAAATGAATATGTTGAAAATCCTCCTTCTACCCTTGTCCTCCATCTGCCCAGGTCCCAACTGTGCCCTCTAACTGGTAACAACTGTTAGCAGTGTCTTCTGATTTCTTCCAAAGATTTTTTTTAATGAATACAGAATAAAACACAAATATATATTGTTTTCCTTCTCCTTCTTTGTTCTCAAATGGTTACATGGTATATACACTGTTCTGCATCTTGCTTTTTATTTCACTTAAAATAGTTCAATTTGGTTTTCTTCAACATTTAATTAGAAAGGGAATCAATCTATATATCTATAGGTGGTGCACATATGCACTTCTGGAGCTCTAGATAAAATATACAGAAATGCTTAAAAGATAACTCCCCTGTTCCCCCTACCATTATACCTACTCAACCAGCCATTTACTGGGGCACCTAAAAGCTGAAGAGTAATTCATAACAGTGCACTCAAAAGGTCAGCAAATGGTTTTATGACATTCTAGTAAGAGAGTATCTTCTATAACTGCTCTGGCTTAAAAGAAAGTTAAAATGCGACAATGTACATTCATGGAATTAGGGTGATTATCTTTTAAAGGATACCCTAAAGTCAGTAATATTTAGCAAAGAGTTGTAACCTTAACAAGGGGTACTAAATGAATAATTGCAAAGTATCCCATGTTCAAAAATAAAGGTTTTAAAACACTGTATTGACCTAGGTATAAAGATAGGCTGAGGCAACATTTTAGTATAACAAAATGACTATACAGGTCAGGGACAAAATGGGTAAATCGGCTAAAGAAATACCATTTCTGGTATATTTTACATTTCAACAAATGATTTATGTTTTATATTTTTTAATATTAATACAAGTTGTATAAGAACTTCCCCCTTTAATATACAATTTTAACGTTTTTCTGGTTTTCTACATGTAATTTATTTTATGTTTTAGATTCCATTCAGTTACCTATGGAAATGTATCTATGACTTTATATGGACTTTATTTGCTGATACTCACTCTACATCCAACTTTGCACGAATAGTATATTTATGAAGTATATTACTGAATTAGTTAAATTTAAGAACTTTAAGTCCTAAGCCTATTTTAATGATAAAGTGAACAAGTGGAGCCTGTTTTAATTAAAAGAACAATATAAAGTCTGACCTTATAAAAGTTAGTATTTGCCATTAAATAGCTAAAAGGCAAAATGTTTTGTTTTGATTTTCTTCTGTACTTGTAGCCTTCAAAGTTAGTGCTTAATCAGAAAAATTTTTAAAAGATTATTTTCAAATGATTCCATTAAGCATCTTTCTCTTCTTCTCAGATGAGGCATTTTTCTCTTCAACCTCCCAAACATGATCCTGGGCTCTGGGTTAGTCACACTGGCACTGGCTATATCCCACTTAGAAAAAAGGTGATAACATTTCTCACACATGACTTTTCCCCTTCTACCCATGGGTTATATTCTGCCAACGGCAACAGTTCAGCTGCTACCCGGCACTGCTGCCCTAAACACCCACTCCAAGGTCTACACCAAGGCCTATAGCAGGTAGGGTAGGGGATGGGGCTCCATGAACACACATAATGGTCTGAAAAGTGCACTGCCCCCCAGGAGGTGGGGCTTCCGTTTCAAACATTTCCTTTTATAAAGGGAAATTATCAGGGGAAGGAAAAGGATCCTATAGCTATGGGGTGCTTAAAAGGCCTGTTCAGGAAGGAGAGGGATCTACCTCTATGTGGTTGGGCTACAGCTCAAGTTCAAATTCTCAGAGAGTTTATGGAAAGGTGAGAAGTTTACTTTTATTAAACTACAAGCCAGACTTAAATTTTTTCCTACCAATAAAACTGAAGAAACAGGCAACAAGATAAACCAAACAGCCTTTCAGTAGAACCTTAAACACAGACTTTCAGTAAGAGAAAAAACTGAACAATTTATCAAAAGGGAAAAAAAGTAGTCTACAAGGTATGGAAGCAAACAAGAATGCCTTAGGCTTTGACTGTCTTAACTCTATGAGATTAAAGCAACTTTATCTCATATGCTATGGGGTTAAACCTGATAAAAATTCTGAGGTCTGATATTTGGAAAATATATTCAACAAAAAAATAAAAACCACCCTCACCAAAGCCAAGAAGGCTATGAACTTAATGTGTTTTGTAGATGCCTATTAATGTCTTGACCATAATTTCTTACCCAAAAGGTAAGGATGCATATTCTGACAAGTGATGGCAATAATGGGATAGACTGCCTGAAACAAAACTGTTTAGACAGTACTCGACATGGAGACAGCAGTTACTAGCACTGTGAAACCTAGCCACTTCTCACTGACATACAGCACCACTGAAAGCGACCACGCCAACCAGAGGTTCAGGTTGTTTACATACATCTCAAGGACTCACAGATAAAAGCTGGAATAGGAGCCATCCTTCAAAGACTAACTATAATGCCTTTTCTTTTAGACATAGGCTAGCGCAGGCAGGGGCCAAATCTGTGAGAAGCCTTCATCGGTTTCTGCCAGGAGCATTGCATTCTTGGTTCTGGTGACCCCCATCTCTCTACTTAGTGCTGCTTCCTGCCAATGCGCACCTGTTGCACCAGCTTCCCCTCTCTGACCCACCTGAGCTCTCCTCCTCCTTCCCCCTCCTCGCATTGCTCTTTCCCTCTGCCCCACAGGCACTTACTCTGCATTCAATGCTTCCTCCTGGTACCCTGTCTGAAAATGGAGGACCCTGCCCACTAGGAGAGGGGTCTGACTGGGTATGGAGGTGGTCTTGAGGGAGAGGGAATGGAAGGACCCCTGGATGGAGTTGCTGGCAAGAGGGAATGTGGCCAAGGGATGGTTTAATCTGAGAGTTAAGGAGAAAATGTTGTTGGTGGTTTTTTGTTTTTGTTTTTGTTTTTTTTTTTTGAGACAGAGTCTCACTCTGTTCCTAGGCCAGAGTGCCATGGCGTCAGCCTAGCTTACAGCAACCTCAAACTCCTGGGTTCAAGGGATTCTCCTGCCTCAGCCTCCCAAGTAGCTGGGACTACAGGTAGGCACTACCACGCCAGGCTAATTTTTTCTATTTTCAGTAGAGATGAGGTCTCGTTTTTGCTCTGGCTGGTCTTTAACTCCTGAGCTCAAGCAATCCACCCACCTCAGCCTCCCAGAGTGCTAGGATTACAGGCATGGGACACTGCGTCTGGCCAAGGAGAAAATGTTTTAAAAGGATATTTTTAATAAAGGTAGGCTGGAGACAAGAGAAAAGAGATTTAGAACAAGCCGAACAGAGGTCAGTTAGGGATTAATTTGTGCATCCTGGTTTTGTTGAGCATCTGTCAGACCTACTGTAACTCATCACACCTACTATAACTCATTGAGTCAACTAACAAGTACTCATCGGGCACCTAATATATGCCAGGTACTGATGTGAGAATATAGCAATAAGTGAAAACTATTCATTATAATTTACAAATTATAAACGCATTGCCTTGTTATAAGTTAACCAGGCAAAAATTCTTGACCTCCTGGAGTTTCTCATTTAGCTATAGGGGACACATAGTAGACAACAGAAACAAAACATTTTCTATGACAGATGGTGATAATGCTATGGAGGAAAAATAAAACAGGGAAGGAAGAAGGGGCATGGGGGGTGGTTCAAATTTTAGACGGAATCGTCAGAGAAGGCCTCATCCTCATGGTATCATTTAAGTAAAGACCATGAGAGAGGTGAGAGGGTGAGCTACGTGGATACCTGGAAGACCAGGTATGAAGATACTGGCCAAGACAATGTTGAATTGGGCAAATGCCAATAAAAGATGTGGCAGGTGTTCAGTCTTTCTTCAGAACTATGGTTATAT
Organism: Varecia variegata; assembly: GCA_028533085.1. Lineage (NCBI taxonomy): Eukaryota > Metazoa > Chordata > Mammalia > Primates > Lemuridae > Varecia > Varecia variegata. Next base: position 75,737,145 of record CM052440.1, on the reverse strand, counting down.
CTATTGGAAATGATGCATTTCCAGGAAACTGAACTTTTAAAATTGACAGATAAAATTATATGTATTTATCACACACAACATGGTGTTTTGAAGTACATATACATTGTGGAATGGTTAAATCTAGCTAATTAACAAGTGCATTACTTGTTGTCATTTTTGTGATGCGAACACCTATCCACTCTCTTTGCAATTTTCAAGAATATATCTTCAACTGTAGTCGCTCTGCTGTACAATAAATCTCTTGAACTTATTCCTCCTGTTTAATTGTAATTATGTATCTTGTGACCAACAACTCCTCACCCTTCCCCTCCTCCCTAACCACCTCATCCCCTGGTAACCACCATTCTACTCTCTGCTTCTATGAGATCAACTGTTTTAGATTCCACATAAAAGATCATGCATTATTTGTCTTTCTGTGCCTGGCTTATTTCACTTAATGTCCTCCAATTCCATCCATGTTGTTGAAAATGACAGGATTTCCTTCTTTTTTAAGGCTGAATAGTATTCCATTGTGTATTTTTGCCACATTTTCTTTATCCATTCATCTGTAGATGGATACTTAGGGTGGTTCCATATTTTTGTTATTGTGAACAGTGCTATAATAACATGGGAGTAAAAATATTTCTTAGACATACTGATTTCATTTCCTTGGAATATACCCAGTAGTGGGATTTCTGGATCATCCGATAGTCCTATTTTTAATTTTTTGAGGACCCTCCATACTGTTTTCTATAGTGGCTGTACTAATTTACCAACAGTGAATAAGGGCTTCTCTTTCTCTACATCCTCACCAACACTTATCTTTTATCTTTTTGATAACAGCCATTCTACCAGGAATGGAGTGATATCTCATTGTGGTTTAGATTTACATTTCCCTGATGATTAGTGATGTTGAGCATTTTTTCATATACCTATTGGCCATTTGTAAGTCTTCTTTTGAGAAATGTCTATTTAGGTCTTTTGTTGGGTTTTTTTTTTTTTCCTCCAATATTTGGCTACAATTTTGTTCGTTTTTAAATCAGGTTATTTGTTCTCTTGCTACTGAGTTCCTTATATATTTTGGATATTAACCCCTTATTAGATGTATAGTTTGCAAATATTTTCTCCCATTCGGTAGGTTGTCCCTTCATTCTATTGACTGTTTCCCTTGCTGTGCAGCAGCTTTTCATTTGATGTAATCCCACTTGTCTTTCTTTTTCTTTGAGACAGTCTTGCTTTGTCCCCCAGGTTAGAGTGCCATGGCATCAGCCTAGCTTACAACAACCTCAAACTCCCGGACTCAACTGATCCTCCTGCATCAGCCTCCTGAGTAGCTGAGACTATAGGCAAGCACCACCATGCCCAGCTAATTTTTTCTATTTTTGGTAGAGACAGGGTCTCGCTCTTGCTCAGGCTGGTCTCAAACTCCTGACTTCAAGAGATCCTCCCACCTCGGCCTCCCAGAGTGCTAGGATTATAGACATGAGCCACCGCACCTGGCCCCACTTGTCTATTTTTGGTTTTATTGCCTGTGCTTTTAAAGTGGACAATTGAACTTTTAACTTCAGGGTGAAAAATTAAAGTTTAGTACAGTTTCTTCCTTAAAACTATAAAGAGAGAAGCTGTGATCCCCATATTAGTACATTTCTTGGCAAAGAAACAAAAAGAAATACTATAACAAGAAAGATTACTATTAATGTTAATTCAATACAATTCCTCCAAGCCCACAACAAATGTGTTGTATCTAATAACAGAATCTTGGTTTTACTGCATAAAATGCAGTAAAATATCAAAGACATGTCAAGCAAGATGCATGCTGGAAAAAAATCTCTACAACAAGGGAGTAGTTTAATGGATGTTTACATTAAAATAAAAATGCTTTCAAGGTGCTCTCCCTGTCAGAAGGTGGATCAAATACTTACTTAACACAAGGACTTTACAAGTCAGATTATCATATTCAAGGGATTGGAAACACTAACGTAAGTTTTTCACCTTTATTGATACACACCATCCTCAGCCCATCCTCAGCCCATCCCACCCCCAGAACAAAACTCCACTACATGAAAGAGTTGTTGTACTTTCCTGACACAGAGCTAAATTACTAAAGGTCTTAAGACTAGGGTAAACATCTGGACAATTTGGAACACCATTTAATGGAAGAGAGGTTATAATTTAATTTTTCCAAAGAGAACCAGAAGGCTCCAGGAGCAAGCAATGGAATGCAATTAGAGATCACCAGCATCAATCCTTCCACCCACCTGTACTTCAGCCCAAGTTCACAGTAGCGATATTCCTGAATTTTATCTATTTTAATTTTCTTAATACCAAAATAAAAGTAGAATGCCGAGCTATATTCTCCTGAAGATAATTTCAAAATGGCTCACAAGGATAATTTCAAAATGAGTTACAAGAAACTGCTTCACCTTTCAGTTAAAACACACATGAAAAATACTAGAAAAGGCCTACTTGTATAAAAAGGGGACTAAGTAACATAAATTACAACAAATCCTGCAACACAGTATCATGCAACATTTAAAAATGATGGTGTAAAAGTATTCTGCTTGACAAGCAAGATGGTCATGATATACTGCATAAAATCAAGTCACAGAAAAGTTATGCAAAGTAGACCGTCAAAGACCCACATACATACAAACACATAGGATGGATATATATAAAATACAAAATAGTTTTACTTAGGTAATTAAAGGTATTACCTTTTCCATAACCTTGCAAACTATGAAAAATATTAGTAAAGGGCATGGCATATACTCAGACCAGGTCCCAGTAACAGGTCCTGCTATACTCCTTATCAGGCTTGTTAAGAAAAGTTTGGGTGTGCAGGGTAAGAAGATGAACAAATACAATATATGGAAACTGATGTTTACCCTCAAAGTAAAAGCTGAGTTGCTGCTTCACAAAAGCACTTATAAAGAATTCTTTTAAATTGCAATAATGTTTGAGAGGGGGAAAAAATTAGAAAAATTAAATTTTAAATCACATACTTGTGACTATAAACCTGGAATTTTAAAATAAGTCCGCTGGGATATGATTCATTTAATACAAAAGATTTCTTCTGTATACAAAGGGTTTATAACTGAATTTTTAAATTAACATATTCCCTAACACTCTTAAAATGTGTTTTAATTTTAAAAGTTTCCAAAATAAATCTGCTTAAAGTATGCACAAATGCAACACAGTATGACTTTCATTCCTCTCACGGAAAAAGTGCAAATTCCTCTAACAAAGTATATGCAGCGGTTTTGTCACTATTCTCAGGTCCTAAGTAGACATGCACGACAAGGCTTGAACACATTCCAGGCATGGCCTTCAAGCCCTGACCACACCTGCTTCCAAGGCCCTGGGGCTAAAAATAACTCTGGGGCCTCAAAAATGGGACACCAGCCAGGCCCAGGGGTAGCTGCAGGCCCCTTGCTCAGCTCCAGTAACAGTAAAAGCAGGAGCTACAAAACTCTACAATCACAGAAACTCCACCAAGGGCTTCTTTCTCTCAGTCTTTGTGCCAATCACCTACAACCTAGGCCTGCTCAGTTTCTTTGCTCCTTGAGGCCAAAACTAATCCTAGGAATTTAGAAACAAGTGAGGATTTATGGTGTATTGTTTTT
>CM052440.1:75717048-75733043 GCA_028533085.1 Varecia variegata | reverse complement strand
GGTTTGAGACAGTCACCAATGATTCAGATGTTTTATCATTTATCAACCTTTAAAATCTTTTATTTATTACTCTAAAAAAAGTTTCATTTTGGAGGAGAGAGGTAAAATTTTTCCAGTTTGGTATTTTATACATGGTTGATTATACTATTAATAAATAAAGATTATTAATTCAGTATCTTACATTTACATTATCCCTTAAATAACCAGATGATCTAGATACTAGAAGTCAGACCTCTATCTAAACCTCAGAGGAAGATATGAATTCTCAGAATTTTTACACTAGATTATTTAGAAAATAAGATCTGAAGTATTTTGTAATCTAGTACTCAGATTCTTAAAGCAGAAAGGAACCTCTGTCCCTATAGGTGTGGACAAAGTGGGCTTCATCGAGAGTCTGAGTGGCAAGTCAGGATTGACACCTGTGTTGAGCTGCTCTGTCCTGTCTCCCCCAGCCCCCTCATCTCAGGTGAGCCGTTAGTTCTCCTCCCAGTTGAACACAAACCTGATCCAGAAAGAACTTGAAAGAGAAATAAGAAAAGCCAGAGCAGAAAACTTTAAATAAGCCCATTATCTAAGCTCCCAGTAACTCTATTTTTTAAAAGGATTTCCCTGCACAATCTGAATAGCAAAATAAATAGTATTGGATTATATCTTACAGAGTAAGAACCAAGGAATCAAAAAAAAAAAAAAAAAGGATTTTCCACAAAACTCCTGCTCTACAATGAAAGTTTAAGAGGATGGTGCTTCTCTTTGTTATTCTTTTTCCTTTTGAAAGAGGTTATTCTGTCATCTTTGCATAGTACTATATTGGCCCTCTATAAATTCTGGGTGTGATGTCAGTCAGGCATGCCACTAAAGCAGCAAACACCTTCCTACCAAAGGCTCAATTTCCCACTCTAAAAAATACCAACCTGTGTTTTGGTTTGAGTTCAATTAAGTTAGGTCTCTACACCAATACAGTGGAAAACAGAATAGATGGCAACTTCTTGATATTAACAAGTTGAGTAAATAGTTGAAAAATGACATTTTGAACAAATATAAAAAGATAATGTGCTAGTGGGATGAACAGCAAGTCTAAGAGGAAGGCTTCCTGGAAGATGTAAATTTCAAAAAGAGTTTTAAGGGAAAACAGGGACATGAACTGCCAGAGAGAAGCAGGGAAGAGAATTCCAGACAAAGAGAACGCATGAGCAAAGGCTGAGGGACAGGCAAGTCGTGTGAAGATTTTCCTGTCTAGAGCACAGATTATATCAGCAAGCCACAAAACAAGCTGGCCGTGTAGAAGGGGCTCGCTGGTAAAGTATTCTGAGAGTCTAAGGCCATCTAAGCCCCTGTAAGCTTTATGAAAATAACATGAGAACAGTACTAGAAGAATTTCACTCTGGTAACTCTATTTAGAATGGACTGAAATAAGGAGAAAATGCAAGTAAGGAGACTGACTAGCTATAGCCCATACAGTTTTAGTTGCTTAAGGATGGGCTCAGCCTAGAACGGTGACTATTAAATCTGACAGGATAGGAAAGAGCCAGGAGACTGGTGATAGGTCTAAATCCAAGGCAGGGTGCCTGGCACAGAATATACCGTTATTAAATAATTGACTTCTGACTCAAAGTGCCCATGAAAATGGCTATCTAGACTACATTATTGAATTATTCCACCATAACAACATATGAACGTATCTCAAAACTCTAAGATGTCCCTGCTTCAGATGAGCTAGTATAAAGCAAGATGAGCACTACATACAGGTTCAAGTTTTACCAGTCAGGTTGCTGTTTATAAACTGGAAGAATTAGGCATAATAAAAGGCTGAAATAAAGTAGAGCAGAATGCAAACAGAAGTGGACTCTGAATGTTGGCATTATGGGTGACTTTCTTCCACATATCTTTCTGTAATTTCTAAGTTTTCTATCATATATATACATAACATTCACAACAGAAAACTAAAGTATATATTTTCTGAACTCCCATGTCATGCTGTTCAGAGGAAGAAAGACACGGAAGTCAAAGTCAAACCAAAGTGAGTTAAGACACTATCATGAGACTCACCTAACAATGACTTAGTAGTGTGAAAAAAATTTTTTAAATTTTAAAATGTAATTACATATCCCTATGACAGCCATGTTGCAAGGTACAAGGCATTCATATGTATTCCTTATAAAGCAATTTAAATATATATGGCTTAGTACAGGACAGTGCTCCTTTTCTATAGGTAACCTTCAGTATCAAAGATCACATATTCAAAATTAAAATTATAAGTAAAACCATTACAAATACAATAAGCTTGCTTTGAGTGAAATTTAGTATAAAGCAGACCATAGGATTGTCCATTAAGAAACTCAACAGCTTAAATACCAAAACCACCTATTTTCACTATCTCATCTAAAATGTAGTCCATTGTATAGACCCTAAGAATAACGCTCACAAAGCTCTACTGTTTAATCCCCCACTGCAGATTCTGAAATAGGTTCAAAAGAAACCTGTCACCTTTTGCCATCAACACATTTAAGCATTATGAAAGTATCAGAGACTGAAAGGCCCTCTAAGTAAAATACAACAAATGTTCAGTTTCTTCTTTTGTAATCCTGGGGTGCAGATCTCAGCTACTCTGCAAAACTCCAGGAAGGAAAATTAAATGGGTTAGTGAGCCAGGCATGGTGAGACCCTGTCTCATTCATTCATAAATTCATAAATAAATAAATAAAATACATGTGTTCACTTATCAAGCATCAACTATGTTCAGTTTCCTACAGTGCAATTTCCCACTTCTGTCTGGTCACAAGAATCACTCAGGAACTTGATAAAAATGCCCATCCAAGCCCCAGCTCTGGAGATTGATTCTTGAGTCTAGAGTAGAAACTGTGAATTTGCATTTTTAACAAACGTTCCAGGAAGTTCACTGGATCAGGCAAGTTTCAAAAATACTGTCCTAAAGACAGCTTTGGTCCTTCTCTCAAAGTTCACAGTTAATCAGCTGTTAAGATGTACTGATTTTCAGTCTCTCTCACCTGGAGGATATACAGGCAAAAGAGTTGGATTTGAATTCAAAATAATGGTTAAGGTGAGGAATGGGAATCAGCCAGAGACACATGAAATCTCATAGCTGAAGGAGGACTTCCAGTAGTCTAGTGCATGCCTTCTAGTAGGTTAATATTGTCCCATTTACAAAATGTTAAGTATTTGCCCAAAGTCACACAATTCATCAGTGGTGGAAGAAACAAAGAGCTTCTGGGAAATAGTGCTTTCCACAACCCCATAGGACTTATCAAACATTCTGCAAATTTTAAGAGGCTCCTGAGAAGCACAGAAAGAAACAGATTTCAAAAGTTGAGAAATAATGTATCCTTTTAAACACTTGGTGTGTGTGGCTATGAAGAGAGCTGGCCTCACCAAAACACCAGCCTGCCATGAAGTTATAGATGAAATGCCACGTATGAAGTAGAGAACCAAACAGTGAGGCTACAGCCCCAACACGACAATAGTAAAGAATGAGGAACCCTGGAAACAAAAGCTTGTTTACTTCACTGGGTCACTGTGAAAATACAATAAGATAATTAAAGTACGTAAAAGAATAGTAATTTGTAAATTGTAACATTCACGAAAAAAGGGAATAGCTGAGCATGGGATTAATGGAGGAACATTTTGGCTAATACAGTAGTAGTTCTGAACCTTGGCTGCACATTAAAATCATCTAGCAGTTTTTAAATGTGCTCAGACCAATAAATCAGAATCTCTGAGAAATGGAACGCTGGCATTAGTATTTTTGACACAAACAAGTGGAGGTGGATTCTTTACCTCCTCCCAAGGGTCACAGAGGACAGGCCACTTGGAAGGCAGAGTTTATAAGAGAGAGCAAAGGAGAAATTTGGTGACACACATAATTATTACTTGAGGTGCTTTATAATATATGCCAGAATATATTATTAGGTAAGCGAGAAAGTTCTCAAAAGTTCACAGCCTCTATAGTTCCAATAATAACAAAGGAGCACAATAATTTACTTACGATACTCAGCATAAGAGCACAAGGATATGCTGGGGCATAGAACGTAATTACAGCTCAATAAAACAGAGTTTATGGTTGAAGCAATCTAGTTTCCAATCTTTCTCCATCATTTTCTAGATACAGCTATATCAAGGAAAGGCTGGGAGGAGATAGAGCTCAGTGTTCACCTGCTTATGAACACAAGTTAAATAAATATCCACACACCCAGGAATTTCCCATTACTAAGGGCTAATCACCACTACAAGGACATACAATCCTTTGGAATTCCTCCCTCTATCCAATCCTGTAAAACTTCATTGACGTAAAATGATCATGGAAACCAAGATTTTGGCCTCCAGCCACACAATCTATATTACATTAAATAAAGGGTATCCCCACCCTTCTCAAGGTTGGGCCAGTAGTTATTAAAAAAAAAAAAAAAGATGCTATATAGCTAGAGTCAGGAGTTCGTATTCAGAGCATACCTATTGTACAAGGCCTTTTGCTCAGGTAACTTTGGAGGACACAACTTTAAGATAAGTTCAAAAGAGAAATAAAATTTGGGCCGGGCGCGGTGGCTCACGCCTGTAATCCTAGCACTCTGGGAGCCCGAGGCGGGTGGATCGCTCAAGATCAGGAGTTCAAGACCAGCCTGAGCAAGAGCCGAGACCTCGTCTCTACTAAAAATAGAAAGAAATTATCTGGCCAACTAAAAATATATATAGAAAAAATTAGCTGGGCATGGTGGCGCATGCCTGTAGTCCCAGCTACATGGGAGGCTGAGGCAGTAGGATCGCTTAAGCCCAGGAGTTTGAGGTTGCTGTGAGCTAGGCTGATGCCATAGCACTCACTCTAGCCTGGGCAACAAAGCAAGACTCTGTTTCAAAAAAAAAGAAAAAAGAAAAAAGAAATAAAATTTGTACACAGATAGTACAAGGCTCTGTTTGACGGTGCTGCAAGAGTGGCAGGGAAAGAATTTCCAGTGGCGATGACTGGAAATTAACGAGGAGGTGATAAATCTCACCAACATATATTTAGTCTTGATGCTCTCCTACCCCAACTCCTTAGGGTGCTACACAATTTCTTTGTATTCACAAATAACCTCTGGCCAAGGGAAGTCTGGAGGGGAGTAGGAACATCACTGGCCAGCAAACTTCTACTAATTTTGGAGGCAACTTCCTTTCAGTTGGTCCCTGAAGGCTGGCTGCTTCCTTCCAGGAACCCCTCAGCACAGATTCATCTTCAGGAGGCAGACAGGTTGCTCATTCTTACTGTGGCACTGACTTAGCAAAGGGAAAGGGAGAAGGGGGAGACATTTCTTCTCCTTTCAGAGCCCAGGAACATACACTCCCCTCTCCCCACACAAATGCAAACATGAAGAACGGAAGAATAAAAGAGGGGCACAGGCCTTATAACTCTGGGTTACTTGACAAGATTACTCTGACATTGTTTCTACCCAACAGCATCTCCCACATAGCATAAGCAGGAAAAATAAGAGAACTCATTAAAATTATTCCATTTTATTGTAAGGCCCAGTAAGGTAGGCAAATGGCATAAACTCTCAGGAGCTGGTCAATCTTTTATAGTTATAGACGGGAGAAGTTGGCTCTCTAGACTCATGGTCCTCAAGATTTTTAGTCAAAAGACCCCTTCAGAGTGACAAAGTGCCTAGTCTGTGTCTTCCTAACAACTGTTTCTCTCACTACACGTGACCCACCACAAACCCTAAAGGGAAGTAATGGTGAAGAAAGTTCTGCAGAGTGCTATAGTGAGATGTGAGGCCTAGATCAGAACATAAATACAAGATCCCTGAAAACGTACACACAAAAACCTATACAAGAATGTTCACAGTGGCTTTATTTATAAATGCAAAAAAATCCATCAACTGATAAATGGATAAACAAAATGTGGTATGTCCATACAATGGACTGTTACTTAGTCATAAAAAAGATTGAATATTGATACTTGCTACAACATGGGTGAACCTTGAAAACATTATGCTAAGTGACAGAAGATAAACAAAAAAGGCCACATATTATATGAAATGCCCACAATAGGCAAATGCATAGAGATAGAAAGCAAATTAGTGGTTGCCAAGGGCTGGAGAATGGGGTATGACTGCTAATGTATATCGTGTTTGTTTTGGGGTGATTGTTTTAGAATCGGATAGTGGTGGTAGTTATACAACTCTGACTACACTAAATACCACTGAATTGCACATTTTAAAAGGATTAATTTTATGGTTGTAAATTATATCTCTATTTCCTTAAAAGAGTAAAAATTTTATGGCATATGAATGATATCTCCATCTGCTATTAAAAAAGGGGGGGGGTAGGCAGGCAGGCCAAGAAACTATTCCAGATGAAAAGAAACTAAAAAGACACATGCCAAATTTAGCACATGATCCTCACCTGGATCCTGTATGCCATGGACTGAATGTTTACATACCCCTCAAAATTCATTAAGTTGAAACCCTAATCCTATTGTGATGGTATGGGGGGGGGGGTCTTTTGGGAAGTAATTAGGTAATGAGGGTGAAACCCTCATGAATGAGATTAGTGCCCTTATAAAAAGGACACCAGAGAGCTCTCTTGCCCTCTGTCCATCATGTGAGGATGCAACCCAGAAGAGGGCCCTCACCAGAACCAGACCATGGTGGCACTCTGATCTCAGACTTCTAGCCTCCAAAACTGTGAGAAATCAACTTCTTTTATAAGCCACTCAGTCTATTATAATTGGACTGTACTGGAGGGTAAAATGCTATGAAGAATCTTGTTGGGTCAACTAACAGAATTGGAATACAAATGGTGGGCTGGGTAGAGATATTACATCAATGTTAGGTTTACTGGGGTTGACAACTGTGCTGTGGGAAGGAGAAAATGTCCTGTTCTTTGGAGACCTGCTGGAGTGCTTGGGGATAAAGGGCCATGACACGTGCAATGCATTCTCAAATGGTTGAGAAAAATATATCATGTATATAAGTGAAGTGAGAGCAAAGTGATAAAGCAAAGGGGCAAACTGTTAACAGTAGATGCTGTTCTGTAAATTTAAAATTATTTCCAAACAAAAAGATAAAAAATATTCACACTCTAAGACTCAGAAATTCTACTTCCAATAATTTGTCTTATATAAATACTTGCCCAAGTAAATTACATGTGAAATATTGTCCACTGAAACATGTTTATAAACTGTAAAAAGAAACAAGTTCAAAGTCAATGAATGATAAACTGGCTAAATACACTGAGTCAATGTAGTACACTGTTTGGCTGTCAAAAAAGAAAAATGTCTATCTATATGTACTGATATAGAATGATATCCAGAAATATACTCTTTTATGAAAAAAAGAGATATAAGGAAGAATGGGTTTATCCCTAGCAACCAAAGTAATTAAAATAGTCAAGAAGTCTAAGAATGTCTGGATTTAGTTATAGGAAAGAATCTAAGCCTGTTCTCTGTATTTATTTGTGGAGCTAGTTATTTTTATTTGTAGATACAAATAATTTTCTCCCTTACGGCATCGATAATATAAACTTTACTAATGAAAAAAGAAACTAATACAATTTTGGATGCCATTTACTCCTATGGTTAACTCAAAACATATTTAAATAAACTTTTTAAGAATTAAAGTATAACATATATACCAATAAGCAAAGCATGAATATACAGCTCAAAGAATTTTTACAAAGTTAACACACTCATGCAACCATCACCCTGATCAAGAAATAGAAACTCACCAGTACTCCAGAAGCCGGCTTTACATACCTTCCCATTACTCATCTCCTGCCTCAAAGTAACCACAGTCCTGACTCCTATACCACACATTAGTTTTGCCTGTTTTCAATCTCTTTAGAGTCTGAACTGTTTTGCACAAAATTATACTCACACTCATGTCATTTAAGTAGCAAGAGTTTTTTTCATGTTTACTGCTATAGAATATCTCATTGAATATATACAACAACTTATTTATCTTTTCTTCTACTGATGGACGAATATATACAACAACTTATTTATCTTTTCTTCTACTGATGGACACTTAGGTTGTTTCCAGCTTGGAGTTATTATTAATTATGCTGCTATGAACATTCTTGTACATGTCTTTTGGTGAACATAAGTACATATTTCTGTTGGATATACACCTAAGAGTGGATTTGCTGGGTCAGAGACATGATGAGTATATGGAACCTTAGCATAACAGATATTGCCAAACAGTTTTCCAAAGTAGTTGTACCAATTTACAATTCTACCATCAGTATATGAGAGTTCTAGTTGCTCTACATCCATGCTGACACAGGTATTTCCAAGTATTTGTTTGTTTTTAAATTTTTAGCTACTCTGATCAGTGTGTAGCAGTAATTCACTGTGGTTTTATTCAGCATTTTTTGATGACTAATGTGGTTGAGCACCTCTACAAGATTTATTTGTTTAACCTTTCACATTTAGATCTACAATTGACCTAGAATTTATTTTTGTATATGATGAGAAGTAGAGGCCAAAATTAGTTTTTCTGCATATGGACAGACAATTGACCTAGGATCATTTATTGAAAGATCTTTCTTTCCACAATGCTGTAGAGAACCACTTTAATCATAAATTATCTATCTATATTATCTATCTATATTTGGGGGTCTGTTTCAGGACTCTATTTTATTTCATTGATCTATTTGTTTATTCTATACTCTATATTCAACAGTGTGAATCCTGTAACTTTGTTCTTCTTTAATATTACCTTGACTATTTTTGCCATTTGCACTGCCATGTGAATTTTAGAATCAACTTGTATAAAGGTTTTAGATATCTTTCATTAGATTTATTCCTAGGCATTTGGTATAAACATTTTTCTAAAAATTTTGCTTTGCATATTGACCTGGTATCTAGTAATCTTACTAAATTTATTTTTAAAGTATTATTTTTAATCTACATAAAGTAAAATTCATGCTTTTCAGTGCACAGTTCCATGAGTTCTGACCAAATGTATGGTAATGTAACCATCACCATAAGCAAGATATTTCCATCACTCCAAAAAATTCCCTCTTGCCACTCCTTTTTAATCAACACCTACCCACCCTCATACCCTGGTAACCATTGATCTGTTCTCCATTCCTATAGTTTTGCCTTTCTAGAATATGACTGAAATGGAATCATACAGTGTATAATCTTTGGAAAGTGGCTTCTTTCAACTCAACATGAGACCTTTAAGATTCATCCATGTTGTTACAGTGGTTTGTTCCTTTTTATCACTGAGTAATATAACATTACAGGGATCTCTACCACAGTTTTTACACTCACCACCTGAAAGACACTGGGTTGTTTCCAGTTTTTGGTGTTTAGGTTTTTATTTGTGAACATAAGTTTTCATTTCTCTTAATACCTAGGAGTGGGACTGACAATTCATATAGTAAGTATATATTTAGCATTATAAGAAATTGCCAAGCTGTTTTCTAAAGCTGCTGTACCATTTTGTATTTCCATTTGCTCTGCACCTCATCAGCACTTGGTATTATCAGGGTTTTTTTGTTCTTTTGTCATTCTAAAGGTGTTTAGTGTTATTTCCATTGTGGTTTTAATTTGTGTTTCCCTAATAAGCATCATTTCATGTGCTTTTTGCTCTCAGTATATCTTCTTAGGTAAAGTGTCTTCAATCTTCGGCTCTTAATTCTTATTGGCTACATATTTTCTTACTTTTAAGTTTTTATGAGTACTTTATATATTCTGGATACAAGTCCTTTGTCATGTGTGTGATTTACAAATATTTTCCACCAGCCATGGCTTTTCTTTTAATTCTCCTAACAGTCTTTGGCAGAGTAAAAGTTAACTTTGATAAAGTCCAATTTATCAATTTTTTTCTTTTATGGATCATGTTTTTGGTATCATATATACATATATCATTAAGAGACAGGGTCTTGTTCTATTGCCCAGGCTGGAGTGCATGATCATAACTAACTGCAACCTTGAACTCTTGGGCTCCAGAGATCCTCCCACTTCAGACTCCCAAGTAGCTAGGACTACAGGCACACACCACCACACTCAGCAAATTGTTTTTTTATTTTTTGTAGAGACAGCGTCTTGCTACATTGCTCAGGCTGGTCTCACTGGTGTCATATTTAAGAACTCTCCACCTAACTCAAGTCACAAAGAATCTCACCTATGCTTTCTTACAAAAGTTTTATAGTATGATGTTTTACATTTAGGTCAATGATCCATCTGGAGTTAAATTTTGTATAAGGTTTAAGGTATAGGTTGAGGTTCAATTTTTTGCATGTGGATGTCCAATTGTTTCAGCACCATTTATTAAAGAGTATTCTTTCTCCACTGAATTGCTTTTACACCTTTGTCAAAAATCAACTGACACCTCACTTCCATTAGGATGGCTACTTTTAAAAACACAGAAAATAAGTGCTGTCAAGGATGTGAAGAAATTGAAACCATTATGCACTATTAGTGGGATTGTGCAATGGTGCAATTGCTATGGAAAATAGTATGCAGTTCCTAAAAAAAAATTGAAATATTCTTTACAGAATTAGGAAAAACAATCCTAAAATTCATATGAAACCAAAAAAGAACCTGAATAGCCAAAGCAATCCTAAGCAAAAAGAACAAAACTGGAGGCATCACATTACCTGACTTCAAATTATACTAAAAGGCTATAGTAACCAAAACACATGGTACTAGCGTAAAAGTAGCCATACAGATCAATGGAACAGAATAGAGAACCCCGAAATAAAACCATATACCTACAATCAACTTATCTTCGACAAAGTAGACAAAAACATACACTGGGAAAAGACACCGTATTCAATAAATGGTGCTGGGAAAACTGAATAGCCACATGCAGAAGAAGGAAACTGGACCCCTCTCTTACCATACACAAAAATTAACTTGAGATGGATTAAAGACTAAAATATAAGACGTGAAACCATAAAAATTCTAGAAGAAAATCTTGGAAAAACTCTTCTGAACATTGGCCGAGGCATAGAATTTATTAGTGAGACCCCAAAAGCAAACACAACAGAAACAAAAATAAATAAATGGGACTTAATAGCTTCTGCACAGCAAAGGAAATAACCAATAGAGTAAACAGACAACCTATAGAATTGAAGAAAATATTTGCAAACTTTGCATTTAACAAAGGACTAATATCCAGAATCTATTAATAAAAGGAATTTAAATCAGCAAGAAAAAAAACCATTAAAACTGGGCAAACAATATGAGCAGACATTTTGCAAAACAAGATATGCAAATGGCCAAAAAATATATCAAAAAAATGCTCAACACTAATTATCAGAAAAATGCAAATTAAAACCACAATGAGATACCTTCTTACCCCACTCAGAATAGCCATTATTAAAAAGTCAAAAAACAATAAAGGCTGGCATGGATGTGGTAAAAAAAGGAACACTTATACACTGTTTGTTCATAGGAATATAAATTAGTACAACCTATATGGAAAACAGTATGGAGATTTCTCAAAGAACTAAAAGTAGACCTATCATTTGATCCAGCAATCCATTACTGTGGATCTACCCAAAGGAAAAGAAGTCATTATATCAAAAAGGTACCCACACTGGTATGGTTATCGCAGCACAATTCACAATAGCAAAGATATGGAATCAACCTCAGTGCCCACCAACTGATGAGTAGATAAAGAAAATGTAGTGCACACACACACACACACCCATGGGATACTATTCAGCCATAAAAAAGAATGAAATAATGTCTTTTGCAGCAACTTGGATGGAACTTGAAGCCATTACCCTAAGTGAAGTAACTCAGGAATGGAAAAATCAAATACCGCATGATCTCAGACTCATAAGTGGGAGCTAAACTAGGGGTATACGTGATCAAACAGAGTGGAATAAAAGACAGTGAAGACTCCAAAGTTGGGAGGGCAGTGAGGGATCAAAAGTTACCTATTGGGTGCAAGGCATACTACATGGGTGATGGGCACACCAGAAGCCTAGACCTCACCTCTATACAATATATCCATGTAACAAAACTGCACTTGCACCGCCTAAATATACTGACATTAAAAAAAGTTAAAAATAAAACTACTATAAGATCCAGCAATCCTAGATATGGGAATACATCTGAAAGAAATGAAAGCAGGTTCTCAAAAAGATATTTGTACACCTATAGTCAAAGCAGCATTATTCATAATAACCAAAAAGCAGAAGCAACCCAAATGTCCATTAACTGATAAATGGATAGATAAAATATAGTATATACATACAATGGAGTATTATTCAGCTCTAAAAAGGAAGGGAATTCTGACATATGCTACAATGTGGATGAACCTGGGAGTCACTTTGCTAAGTGAAATAAGCCAGTCACAAAACGACAAATACTGTATAATTCCTCTGATAGAAGGTGTCTAAAGAAGTCAAATTCATAGAGACAGAGGGTAGAATGATGAGGTAACCCAGAGGGAAATGAGGAGTTGTTGTTTAATGGGTATGAAAAAGTTCTGGAGATTTCAAAGCACAACAGTATGAATGTACTTCACACTACTGAACTGTACACTTAAAAATGGTTATAAAACAATCAATTTTAAGATGTAACAATTTTTTAAAATATCAATTGAGCATATTTTTATGAGTCTATATCTGGACTTTATTCTATTCTATTAATCTATACAGTTAGTTTTCAAATTTCTGAGTCTTCTAACTTCGTTTTTTTCCGGAATTGTTTTGGTGAGTATAGTTCCTTTTCTTTTCTTTTCTTTTTTTTTTTATTTCTTTTTCCTCAAGTCTGATTTTAGCTTAAATGCTTTTCCATATAAATTTTAGAATCAACTTGTTGATACCTACAAAGTCCTAATGGGATTTTGATTGGGATAGTGTTAAATCTATTAAATCAATCAATTGTGGAAGACATGACATTGTAAGTCTTCCAATCCATGAATATAACATATACATAAATTATTATATGTGATATGCAAGTCTTTGCTATCTTTCATCAGTGTTTTTAGCATAAAGACTCTGCACATATTTTGATAGTTTTAATCCTAAGTATTTTGAGTTTCTGATTATGGTAGTTTTAAAAAAATTTTTAACTCCAATTGCTTATTGCTAATATATAGAATACAACTGATTTTTTTATATTAACCTTGTATGTCCTAACTTTGTGAAACTCCTATCTTAGTTTTGGAACTTTTTAAATAGATTCTTCAAAATGTTCTATGTAGACAATCATGTCATCTGCAAATAGGGAATACTTTATTTCTTCAATTACAATCTATATGCTTTTTATTTCTCTTTCTTGCCTATTACACTAGCCAGAACCTCTACAATGACTAGGAATAGTGAATGGACATCCTTGCCTTGTTTCCAAACTTAGGGGGAAAGTATCCAGTCTTTCACCATTATACTTTTTAATTCTAATAATTTTTCATAGATTCTTTTGGTCACACAATTGTGTCAGATTTTTTTCTCTTCCTATCCAATCCTTTAACCTTTTATTTACTTTACTGACTCATTATACTGGCTAGAATCTCCAATATAACATTGAGTAGAAGTGGTGATAGTAGGCCTCCTTATCTTGTTCCCAATTTCAATGGGAGAGCTTTCAATACTTCATTATTATGTGTGTTTCTGCTATTTTTATAGATATCTTTTATCATATTTAGGAAGTCTCTTTCTATTTTTGTTTGCTATGAGCTTTCATCACGAACAGGTATTAGATTTCAACAAATACTTTGCATCTACTGTGATAGTCATACAATTTTTCTACGTTTTTTTAATAGTTCATGTAGTGAATTATATTAGCTTTTGAATACCATCAAAACATTTTGACAGTCACAGTGGCTTACACCTGTAATCCTAGCACTCCAAGAGGCCGAAGTGGGAGGATTGCTTGAATTCAGGAGTTTGAGACCAGCCTGAGCAAGAGCAAGACCCTATCTACCAAAAACAGAAAAATTAGCTGAGCATCACGGCGCATGCCTATAGTCCCAGCTACTTGGGAGGCTGAGACAAGGGGATTGCTTGAGCCCAGGAGTTTGAGGTTGCTGTGAGCTATAATGACGCCACTGTACTCTACCCAGGGCGACAGAGCCCTGAGAGACTGTCTCAGAAAAAAAAAAAAAAAAAAAGTTATACGTCTATTCCCTATTTACTTAGAAAATCTTACTTATTCATTATTACACAAATCATGATCAAATCTTGTTACTCTAATAATAGATACAAGGGTATATGGACAAATGAAGTCTAATGATATTCTATACACTACCAGCTAGCCATAATTTTATGATAGCTTCAGTCTCATTTTCTAGGAAACCTTTGCCCACCAAATACAAAGCAGATCAGAGAAATGGTGACAAATCAGAGTCCTAGACTCTAATATGTAATATGTGGATTCTGAAGCATCTGCAAGGAAAAAGAATTTCTGTATATTGATGTTACAATAATAGTTAAATCATATACTTTTAGAAAGCAGAAGTGAAATTTAAGTATATCCTGCTTCTACCTTTGGCTTTCTAAGGGAAAAAAAAAGAAACTGTAGTATAAAAATAAGTTATATTTCCTCCACATGTTCTCACTAACAAATGGGAGCTAAACAGTCGGTACACAGGGGCACAGTAAGATCTGAAGGACACTGGGAACTAAGAAGGTGGGAGGCTAAGAGAGGGGTGAGGGATAAAAAACCTACCTACCAGGTACAATGAACCCCGTCCTAGCGGCAGGCACAGAGAAAGCCTTGACTTCAGCATTATACAGTGCATCCATGTAACAAAAACATTTGTTCCCCCTTAATATTTTGAAATTTTAAAAAAGTATAACATTTGAAGTCTTAAAATAAATTATATTTCCCATTCAACATAAATGGATGAATAAATAATGAAAACATTTGATAGTTCTTTATACAGTACTATAAATTTATGAAAATACTATCATTTGCAGGGGAAACTTTATACCCTTTTGATAATGATTACATTAATAAATTCTGGTCTACTAATTATCACCGATAGGTTAGTTTTATCTTTTTACTTTACCTGTGTTCTGGTGGTTGTGTTTTTTCCACAATTAAATGACCAACCTATAATCAGAGATGGAGGGCGATGAGTAACCCTAAAGGGCCTAGATAATCTTTTGAAATAAAATTGTCACAGTGCTACCAAGTTTATTTTCAATCCTTGAGTCAACTGTACAACCTAAGTTAAGAATGAATGGGCCACCATGAAGCAATCACTCTTAACGCCAGTGCACCTCTAGCTCCCCAGCTCCAGCAGAGGGAGAAGGGGATAAGTAAGGAGGTCTCCACATCATGGCTCCTACAAAGCACATGGCCTCAAACCAACCCTGGTAAAGCACCCAGGAAGCAACTGGCTACCAAAGCTGCTCCCAAGAGTGCACCCTCTACTGGAAGGGTGAAGAAACCTCACTGTTACAGGCCTGTACTGTGGCACTGTGTAAAATTAGACATTATCGGAAGTCCACTGAACTTTTCTGATTCACAAACTTGCCTTCCAGCATCTGGCCTGAGAAATTGCTCAGGACTTCAAAACAGATCTGTGCTTCCAGAGTGTAGCTACTGGTGCTTTGTAAGGAAGCAAGTGAGGCCTACCTGGTTGGTCTTTTAGAAAACAACAACCTGTGTGCTATTCATGCCAAATGTGTAGCAATTATGCCAGCAGACGTCCAGCTAGCACACTGCACACATGAAGAATGAGCTTAAGAATCCACTAGGGGCCGGGCAAGGTGGCTCACGCCTGTAATCCTAGCACTTGGGAGGCCGAGGCGGGCGGATTGTTTGAGCTCAGGAGTTCGAGACCAGCCTGAGCAAGAGTGAGACCCCCGTCTCTACTAAAAATAGAAAGAAATTATCTGGCCAACTAAAAATATATATAGAAAAAATTAGCTGGGCATGGTGGCGCATGCCTGTAGTCCCAGCTACTCGGGAGGCTGAGGCAGTAGGATCGCTTAAGCCCAGGAGTTTGAGGTTGCTGTGAGCTAGGCTGACGCCACGGCACTCACTCTAGCCTGGGCAACAGAGCGAGACTCTGTCTCAAAAAAAAAAAAAA
>CM052440.1:75690309-75716548 GCA_028533085.1 Varecia variegata | reverse complement strand
CTGGCCAACTAAAAATATATATAGAAAAAATTAGCTGGGCATGGTGGCGCATGCCTGTAGTCCCAGCTACTCGGGAGGCTGAGGCAGTAGGATCGCTTAAGCCCAGGAGTTTGAGGTTGCTGTGAGCTAGGCTGACGCCACGGCACTCACTCTAGCCTGGGCAACAGAGCGAGACTCTGTCTCAAAAAAAAAAAAAAAAAAAAGAATCCACTAGGATGCGAAACATTCATTCTCAAAAAAAAAAAAATTTCTCTTCTTCCTGTTATTAGTAGTTCTGAAGGTTAGATATTTTTTCCCACAGGGTCAAAGAGTACCTAACTATATGATTATGAGTGGAAAAATAGGGGGCAGAAATCAGGTATTGGCAGTTTTTCCATATTCATTTGGATGTGCATTTCTAATATAAATGCAGAGATGTAAAGCATTAATGCAAGTCAATATGTTTCAGTGAACAAGTTGCAGCAGTTCAACTTTGTAACAGTGATTTTTAAAAACCTGTTAAATTTTTCTGGACAATGCCAGCATTTAGATTTTTTTTTAAATAGATAAATTTCTTATTGACAGCCAGAAAAAAAAATCTAGGGTAGCTCTGAACATTATAGCAACTTTCCACAATGCAGTTCTCTGAAGCTGCCTCAGTCCCCTGCATTACCTCCTCTATTCATGCATCCAGCTGTGGTTAGTATTTTGGAAGAAGGGACTGATAATGTTCCATCAAGACCTGATAACATTCCAGAAAGCAAGATAGATGGTCATAGGTAGTCCAGCACAAAGACACTGCGAGACTAGGTATCTCGGGTTCTATCACAAACACTACTAACAATTCACAAATTCTGCATCACCATACATATTCCTCACCCAGTCCTATTTGGTTTACTGGATTTTGCTTGTTTACTTTATTCCTTCTAAAGTACTGTTAGCATGAGAGCATTTTAAGTCACAGCACCATATGACAATAACATATAACTCCATATAACTAAAGCAAGCATCCTCAAGATTGGTTGTCTGTCAAAGAATACCTGTTAAGATGCAAAAAATTTAAAATATCAAGTACTTGAAACCTTAAAATAATTTTATAAGCATATCACAGCAGAATACATAGTACCCACCCTTCAACCTCAACCACAATCACATTACTTTTTCCTCTTAATTATTGTGATATCATTACATGAGAGCCATGAACAAGGAATAAATAAATCAGTTGAGTAATATTGCTTTAAACTTAGCATTTAACACTTAAAAATGTAGCCATTCTTACAGAAATAAAAATTCACTAAATTTGGATTGGTTGTTCTGTTTGCTCTATGTATTTAAAACAACAAATACACTGTCCAATGAACTTTTCAGCTTCTACTTCCTCATGACTGTAAGTAGGCATAAAAAAACCAAACATTTATATATCTCCAGGGTAAAGTACAAGTTCCACCACTGTATGACGTACCCACTATAGGACTTGTGTACAGCAGCAGTTAGAATTAACCTTGGCTGGGCACAGTGGCTCACGCCTGTAATCCTAGCACTCTGGGAGGCTGGGGCTGGAGCTCAGGAGTTCGAGACCAGACTGAACAAGAGTGACACCCCTTCTCTACTAAAAATAGAAAAATTAGCTGGGCGTGATGGTGTGTGCCTGTAGTCCCAGCTACTCGGAAGGCTGAGGCAGGAGGATCACTCAAGCCCAGGAGTTTGAGGTTGCAGTGAGCTGTGATGATGCCACTGCGATCTATCCTGGGCAACAGAGCAAGACCCTGTCTCCAAAAACAAAAGTTAGGAAACTGAAAATCTAACATGCTACCTACTAGCCATCAGCTGGCAAAAATTTCTCAATCCAAGAGTCAGTACTTATATTCCTAGGAAATTTTAGGCACAAGAGGTCAGTTGGTAAATGGCAATACATTCAAAATTCAGAATTTTAGAGCTGGAAGAAACCTCAGATATCACTTAGTCATCCCCCTGGTTTATAGATAGTGAGGAGGCGGAGGAAGAGGAGACTGAATCTGAACCCTCCAAATCTCTTCTAAGGATCTGGAAACCCTCAACTAAGCAGGCTGTACTGGCAATGGCTAGTGATGGGAGAGGCAGAGACGGCAGCTGCTTACTCCACTCACTCCATTTTTGTGTTCCTCCTGATCTGTGAGTAGTTCTAAGTTGCTGATTCAGATTCTAAAAAGAAAAAGGCATCCTACAACTCAACAACAAAAAAAATCAAATAACTCAGTTAAAAAAATGGGTTAAGGACTTGAGTAACATTTCTCCAAAGATGATACACGAATGGTCAACTATATCAAAAGATGCTGAACATTACTAATCATCCAAGAAATGCAAACTACAATGAGATATCACCTCATACTCACTAGGATGGCTACTATTAAAAAAACAGAAAATAACAAGTATTGGTAAGGAAGTAGAGAAACTAGAACCTTTGTATGCTTTTGGTAGGACTGGAAAACAGTGCAACTGCTGTGGAAAATAGAATGGAGGTTCCTCAAAAATTAAAAGTAGAACTACCATAGGATCCAGCAATCCCACTTTTGGGTATATAGCCAAAGTAACTGCAAGCAGGGTCTCAAAGGGATATTTGTATAACCACGTTCACAGCAGCATTATTCACAATAGCCAAGAGGTGGAAAAACCCAATGTCCATCCACATATAAATGGATTAAACAAATGTGGCTTATACATGCAATGGAATATTATTCAGCCTTAAAAAGAAGGAAATCCTATCACTTGCTATATGGATGAACCCTGAAGACATTACTGCTAAGTGAAATAAGCCAGTCACAAAAAGACAAATACTGTATAATTCTACTTATTTAAGGTATCTAAAGTAGCCAAATTCATGGAAAGAGAATGTAGAATGGTGGTTACCAGGGGCTAGTGGTGGGGAGAAAAGGGAAGTTTTTTGTTTTTTTTTTTTTATTTTTATTTTTTTTTATTTTTTCTTTCCACTATTGCACATCAGTGGCAGAGAAAAGGGAAGTTGTTGTTTAACGGCTATATGGTTTCAGATTTCCAAAATGAAAAAACTTTGGAGATCTTTTTCACAACAATGTGAATACATTTAACACTGTTTAGCTGTACACTTAAAAATAATTAAGATAGTAAATTTTCTGTTTTTTAACAATAAAAAAATGAAGAAAAGAAATGAAAAGGGCAATAGATCTCTTGCTTTTCCTTGTTGTGTCCCTCCCAATCGTTCATACTCTACAGGTGACAAGAATTGCTCCAGGATGTTGTCTTCCTTCTCCCAACCTACCCTACAGCTCACACACTGCTCTCAGAGCAAGCAGGGTAGGTCTGCAATCATAGGACAGAAGGGGAAATGGTCAGGAGAGGACTTCAGGTGGACTGTCCACTTCTAATCTTGACTTTATCTCTCGGCCTAGGAAAAGGGAGATGGGGTGATGGACCCCCAGTTAAAGAACACCTAGGGCAAAAAATAAGGAGTCTTTCATAGTGTTTTGTTTAAATTGTGAAGAGTAGATAATCAATAAAGAGATGCCACAAACAAGCATAAGCTCCTTGATGACCAAGGCCACGTGCATCTTCTTTGCTTTCTTTCTAATACCTCACTCGTAGAAGTTGCTAAGTACATATAACTTCAAGCTGATGACAAGGACACCATTGGCAAAAGAATGGATCTTTTGTCCAGAAAAATGCCTGCTAGATTCAAAAGTCAATGTACTGGCCAGGCGTGGTGGCTCACACCTGTAATCCTGGCACTCTGGGAGTCTGAAGCGGGAGGATCGTTTGAGGTCAGGAGTTCGAGACCAGCCTGAGCAAGAGCGAGACCCTGTCTCTACTAAAAATGGAAAGAAATGATCTGGACAGCTAAAAATATATATAGAAAAAAATTAGCCGGGCATGGTGGCTCATGCCTGTAATCCTAGCACTCTGGGAGGGTGAGGCTGGAGGATCGCTCGAGGTCAGGAGTTCGAGACCAGCCTGAGCAAGAGCGAGACCCCCGTCTCTACTAAAAATGGAAAGAAATGATCTGGACAGCTAAAAATATATATAGAAAAAAATTAGCCGGGCATGGTGGCGCATGCCTGGAGTCCCAGCTACCCAGGAGGCTGAGGCAGAAGGATTGCTTAAGCCCTGGAGTTTGAGGTTGCTGTGAGCGACGCTGACGCCACGGCACTCTAGCCTGGGCAAAAGAGCAAGACTCTGTCTCAAAAAAAAAAAAAAAAAAAGTCAATGTACTTATTTTAATGAATGAATTAAGGTCATTTCTATAATTAAAATCTCCACTGATTTCACAACTTTTATTAAAAACTTCTATACAAATACTTTTTCCTGGCAGGTGGATATCATATTGCACAACACTCGGTACTTGGTAATTCCCCCCAAAATATACTGTATTTCTATAAACTAATGTCACATTAATTGTTCTATAATGAGACAGCCACTGGCAGCATGTAGGAGCACATAAACCATTCATTTACAACAAAAATCACCTGAATTTGTCCTTCAGTTGGGACTGCTGGTAGACAAGAGAAGCAGAGGTTTTCTATTGTACGTGATTTTTATTGTTGTTTATAAAACCAAGAAGTTATAAAATCAAGCTTCCTGAGTATTTACATTAACAAGGCTCTTAGTCATTCACAGAATGAAAAGCGAAAATAATTGCTTTAATTACATTCTTCTTTTTTAGAGACAGGGTTTCACTCTATCGCTCATGCTGCAGTGACGAAGGCCTGGGCCCGAACAATCCTCCTGCCTCAGCCTCCCAAGTCGCTAGCACTACAGGTATATGCCTCCACGCCCAGCTAATTTTATTATCTTTTATAGAGATGGGGGTCTCACTATGTTGCCCAGGCTGGTCTCCAACTCCTGGCCTCAAGCAATCCTCTCACCTCAGCCTCCCAAAGAGCTGGAATTACAGGCATGAGCCAATGTGCCCAGCCTAATTACATTCTTAAAGGGTTTCAGTAGAAAGAAAAGGTTTCTAACTGATATTTGAATATGCTGACTCTAAACTGTTCAAAGCAGCTGTTAAAAATGAATGTACACATGCATTCTTAAAAACACACCCCACATTGCAGATGTCTCTTGTCCTTAAAATACTACATTTAATAACATTTATCTCCAATACCTAACAACATAAATAAAACGCAGTAGGATCCTTCTGTAAGATTTTTGTTGGAGTCTAGGTGCAGTGGCTCACGCCTGTAATCCCAGCACTATGGGAGGCTAAAGTAGGAGGATCGCTTGAGCCCAGGAGTTCAAGACCAGCCTGGGCAACATAGCAAGACCCTGTTTCTACAAAAAATTTAAAAATTAGCCAGGCAGAGTGGCTACTGTAATCCAAGCTACTGGGAAGGCTGAGGCAGAAGGACCACTTCAGCCCAGGAGTTGGAGGTGGCAGTGAGCTGTAATCCTGCCACTGCCACTGCACTCCAGCCTGGGTGACAGAACAAGATCCCATCTCTTTAAAAAAAAAAAAAAAAACAAACAGATTTTTGGTGGGTATAAGATGACCCTTTTTAGGCTAACATATTTTAATAGACTCATTTATAAGCAGAGTAATTTCATGATTTGTTAGAGGTGGTAAAATGATTTTCAACTCACTGTATATCCAAATTCACACAACCTTGATAAAAGATTCCATATGAGGCCAAATCATCACTCTTTTTGAAACAGAAATAAGAATACTATTTTAAGGAACTTGAAACATCAAAGGTTCTGCTTCATTCAAGTAAAGTTTATATGCTATAATGCACAAAGGAAATCACTTTCCTTTAGTTGTCCTTTAGTTTTATCTAAGGCAAAAACACAGCATGAACAATACTAACAAATAAGAACAAATGCCCAATAAGCAAAAGGGGATGTTTTACCAGCTTTTTTACAATACTGCTTAAAATACCTCCTCCGTTGGGATGGAAAGCACTTCCTCAGAACATTGTACTGAGGGTATTTTGCTTATGGACAATACATAAATACGTGTATCTTTCTCTATTAAAATAAAAGTGCAGTTAGTTTTTCATTTTCAGTGGAAATTTGGGACAGAAGTAATGTAACTGCACAAAAGCTAAAATCTAATTTTAGCTTTAGCCTTCTTTACCATCAAGATCTTTATTAGAGATACTACCCAGTAGTCAATATGACTTTAAAAAGTGGCATTGCTATTTTCCCCTACTATAACTGAATATATGAGTTAATAACAGAATTGGGGCTGCATATAAATGTAGCAGTTCACACCAGTAATCCCAGCACTGTGGGAGGCTGAGGTGGATCACTTGAGCCCAGGAGTTCAAGACTAACCTCAGCAACATAGCAAGATCCAGTCTCTATAAAAAAAATTTTACATTAGCCGGGCCTGTTGTCCCAGCTACTCAGGAGGCTTAGGCTGGTGGATCTCTTGAGCCCAGGAATTTGAGGTTACAGTGAGCTATGGTCACACAACTGCATTCCAGCCTGGGCGACACAGCGAGACCACTCCGTCTCTAAAACAATAATAATATTAATAGAACTGGAATACTGGTGACACATTAGAAGTCAGACTACTAGTACAGTTACTTTAACCACATTTTGACGGCAATCTTTCAAATATATGTTCATCTACATGACTCCTGTGGCACCCATCTCTGTACTTATCCTAACTCATTCTTCAGCGTCCAGCACACAGGGGAACCCAGCTCAACCAGCAGTCTTCTTCTGTGCCCTCCAACACCCGTGTCCACTGTCCACAGCCCAGATCTGCCTACAGCCATTCCCATCATCACTAATGCCTATTCCATTCACTTTTCCTTACCATTCTTCTTTCTAACCTCATTTGTCTTCTGTTATCCCCCAGCTTTCCCAGGGGGGAGAAGAAGAAAAAAAAAAAGGTCGGCTCTGCATAGCTGGATGGAACAAACAACAGCCGTGAGTGCTCCATTCTCCTCTCATGTATGTTACCATCACTTTCCCCTCTTGTCATTCAAGGAAAAATATAACTCAGTACTCCTGATTTTAAATAAAAATATAAATGAGTATGAACAGGTATTTGTGCATATATGTGGGCACAGTGCTTTTTATTTAAAAAAAGAGACAAAGAACAAATGCTCATTTTTCGGTAAGTTATAAAGTGCTTTTACTGACTCTTCCCTTCTGTCTACCTTTCACCCACCACTCTCCGATGTCATATGACCTCCCAACCATTGTGGTCTCTGGGTTAAATGGCTCATAACCACACACGAGCAGTCTCTTCTCCCTGACAAATTAATCAGTTAAGATGGCAACATTACTTGATTGATGTAGATATGTGTGTCAGAATGCTCTAAAAAGATTTGTTTGGCTGGTCCCACCTAACACTCTGGGTGGCCGGGGCGGGAGGATTGTTTGAGCTCAGGAGTTTGAGACCAGCCTGAGCAAGAGCAAGACCCCTTCTCTATTAAAAATAGAAAAAATTAGCCAGGCAACTAAATTAGAAAAAATTAGCAGGGCGTGGTGGTGCACGCCCATAGTCCCAGCTACTCAGGAGTCTGAGGCTGGAGGATCACTTGTGCCCAGGAGTTTGAGATTGCTGTGAGCTAGGCTGACGCCATGGTACTCTAGCCTGGGCGACAGAGAGAAGCTCTGTCTAAATAAATAAATAAAAATAAAAAGATGTTGTTAGCACACAACAGTAGTTAATACCAGCAGTTTTCAAAGTGTAACACAGAGATGAGGGTGAGGGGCGATCCCTTCAGGGTATCCACAATGTTAAAACTATCTTTGGTAATACAAAGATGGTATCTGCCCTTTTCTCTTTCATTCTAAGTGTACAATAGTGATTCCAGAGGATACATGGTATGGGATGATGATGTATCACTGGGACAGCTAATGAAAGTACCTGTATATCCTTTACTGCCTATCATTTAAAAAAAGCCAGTTTCACTTAACAATGTCCTTGATAAAATAATAAAAGGTATTAATTTATTAAATTTCTACTCTTCAGAACTTGGTCGTTTTAATATCCTGTATGATGAAGTGGGAAGTACATACATAAAGCACTTCTGCTGGATACCTAACCACAATGCCTATTTTGAGGAAAAGTATTTATGCAATTGCTTAAGTTATGAGCTTTTTTCATAGAATACGATTTTTGCTTAAAAGTATGACTGGCAGACAACTTATAGTCATTCAGACTTTGGTAACTGGCAGACATTTTCTCTAAAATGAATGAAGTGAGCCTGCCACTTCAAGGAAAACTGACAATATCTGTTTCCAATGATAAAATTTGAACTTTCAAGAGAAAATTCGAATTTTGGAAAACCTGAATTTGTCACCAAGAAATTGAACCCTTCCCAATTCTTGGAGACTTTTTTGATGAGACTGATAGTCATACTAATCAATGTGACTTGTTTAATATTATGTACTCAAATGTGCCAAAATCTCAAAGATCTGCATAATTCAGTTACTTTTTGAATGACCAATACATGATGTTACAAAATTACACACAGGTCAAAGATCCATTCAAAGTGCAAGACCAGTAGATTTTAATGTTACAGAGTACAAAAAATTTATTGATAGGGTTTCAGATTCAACAGTGCAACTAACCCTTAAGGATCTGCCACTTGTTGAGTTTTGGTGTAACAAAGATTATTCACAATTATGTGAAAAGACTATTATAACAATATACGCCATCCTTTTTCAACTACCTATCTGTGTGTAGACAAGTTTTCTTCAAATATTTCAACCAAAATAACATATCATAACAGATTGAATACAGCAGTTATGCAAATCAAGCTATCTTCTATTAGGCAGTACACTAAAGAGAATGGCAAAATGTAAAACACTGCCATGCTTCTCACTAGATTAGTTTTAGAATGAATACCTTTTTCACAAAAGTATGTCATTTATGTTAACCATTTAATGTTTGCTATTTTTAAATAAACATTCCTCAGTTTTAACATCTAATATGTTAAATGTTGATAGATATATAGTCTACAGAAAAGATTTTTGGGGTCATTAATAATTTTTGAGAGTGTAAGAGTGTCCTGAGACCAAAATGTTTGAAAACTGCTGGTTTATATTGTCACCAAAGAGCACTTATATATGTGTAAGAGAATGGGCACCTGAATACAAATCAGAAGATCTTGTCTCCAGGTCTAGCACTATGTCTTACTTACTTTGGGATCTGAATAAATTACCTAGTCTTTCTAAGGTCTTGTTTCCTCATCTGTAAAATGGATAATTCCTGTCTTGTTCTGAGGATAAGAGAAACAATCTATGAAAAAGGAATTTATAAACTAAAAGGTATATTACTATTATAAGCTCTCAAAGTTTAAGAGTTTTAAGTACTTTTTATGAGGTTTCTACAAAATTCTCCCTATTCTTAAAAATTTGTTACTAAAAACAGAACTTACAGAAAATGCAAAGTGGAGATTTTTGATTAGCCAATTAGCTCAAATGTCTAACCACATAAGTTTATTGCATTAAGTTCCTGTCCCTACAGTTATAATAGTAATATATATATTAATTCATTATTATGGACATTTCCAAAAATACAGTGTACAGAAGATAACAAACTCCAATGTACCCATTACTTAGCTTCAACAATTTTCAAAAATTTGCCAATATTGTTTATTTCTCACTTATGTTTGTGCCTATCCTGATGTTTTTTAAAACAAATATCAGGCATCATTTCATTTTGCCCATAAATACATCTATATATATCTTTAACAGATGAGAATATTTTAACATGACCAGAATACCGTTATTATACCAAAACATTAAATTTATAATTCTTAATTATCACCTAATATACACTCCATGTTCAAGTTTCCTGATTGTCTCAAAAAAAAAGTCTTTGTTAGTTTCTAGTTGGTTTTTATTATCAAAATATCATTCTTACCAGTTCTTTTCCAAGTGAAGCCAAGATTTTTAAAGCTAGGAAGGAAGAGGAAATAATATAATGCTTCATATACCATGTACAGTTTACAAAACAAGGTCAAGAACTATCTTCCTGAGGAATGTGCTTCTCCACCAACCAAACAACAAACCAACCCACTATAAAATAGGTCAGCATGGCGACACATTTACTTTGGTATTCTGAGAAGTGACCAGAAGAGGACAGCTCAGCTGTTCAGGGAGAGAAGGAGCTGTTACACTGTGAGCGGAAAAAGGTGACAGGAAACAACCACCCACCATTTCGGAAAGGATGAGGTCTAAGCTGAGGGTGAGGTCAGGAACCTGTTTCTAGTATGAGCATACTCAAACAAGAGTCAGGTGCCCAAGACTGTGAGTTAACCCCTGCAGGCTGCAACTCAAAGCTCAAAAAATAGTGCTCTAACCTAAAGATATAATGGAAGTGCTATAAAAAATAACAGTTGTGAGAATTAATTCAAATTATTCAGCCAACATTCATCAACAGGTGACTCTACTAGGCACTACCCTAGGATATGAGCTGTGTATTTTAAAGACTGGTATACAATGCACACAAGTAGCATATACTTCTCTACACAGATCATTTCCATTAATTTTAAGAGGAAGAATGGATATACATAGTATAAATTACCTTGCCATACCATTACAATTTATCTTTTTCCTATAAACTACAGTTTGCTCCACCCCCCGCCACAGACATTAAAACAAATTTGAATTTAGCTTAGAACACTAAAGAATTTCCTACCTTGTCCTTTTTTTTTTTTTTTTTTTAAGAGTGCCAGAGTGCAGTGGCACAATCATAGCTTAATGCCACCTCCAAATTCCTGGGCTCAAGTGATCCGCCTGCCCCAGCCTCCAGACTAACTGGGACTACAGGAGCACACCACCATGCCCAGCCCTTACTTTCTCTTAAAATTGTTTTGTTTTCCATAGGTTTATCCCAAGTATATTGTAGATGAAAATTGGTTAGGGGCGTATAGAATGATTTTCAAGGGATTTGGTTCTATGGAAACACAGACTTAATATTTGGAATCCTTTACCCCAAATTCACCTACAAAAGTTTTTTTAAAGTTAAAACTGCAAAAAGAATGGAGAAGGGGGGAGAACATATTTTTTAAGGGATGCCTGAAAATGGCAGAGCACAGTAGCTCATGCCTGTAATCCTAGCACTTTGGGAGACTGTGGCAAGAGGATTACCTGAGGCCAGGAGTTTGAGACCTGCCTGAGCAAGAGTGAAACCCTGTCTCTACAAAAAATAGAAAAATTAGCCAGGCATGGTGGTGCGTGCCTGTAGTCCCAGCTACTTGGGAGGGTGAGGTAGGAGGATCATTTAGTTTGAGGTTGCAGTGAGCTATGATGACACCATTGCACTCTAGCCCAAGCAATACTACAAGACTGTCTCAAAATAAAGCAAAATAAAAAGAATGCTTGAGAAGCACTTTGTAAATGTGCCTGAAAACATGAAACAGTCACTGATAATGTCTGTTTTTAGTTGACACTATAAAGGATATCTTCAACAAAACAAATCTGGCAGATAATACAATAAAAATCCAGACTTCCCCATTTCTGAACAGTTTTTTTTCAGGTTTCTACTCTTTGTAGAAAAACAGGAAAAATTATAAGTTTAAGATATTTTCAGTGAGACCACTACAAATCTTTACACAACTACAAATCCCCTACAAATCTTTGAGGAGACATAATTAAGCATACAGAGCACAAAACAGTCTAAATTTGTCATCTGATTTCTGTATCACCCAGACAAGACCTGGACAGGTGTTATCCCTTACCCTATTTTACCTACTGGTAATCAACTCTAATAGCTTACTTATATTTTTTATAGATTTAGTCCTTTTTTATTTTTTAAGAGACAAGGTCTCGCTACATTGCCCAGGCTGAATTTAAACTGGGCTTAAGTGATCCTCCTGCCTCCGGCTCCTGAGTAGCTGGGACTAGGTGCCACCACGCCCCACCCAATAGCTTACTTACACTGTCTTTACATCTTTTGTTTCGTATGCTCTGTACCATCAAAACAATCATTCTTGGAATTTAGCTTCACTTTGTAACACTATTGTGACTATTGTTCCTAATGAAGAATCTAACCTAAAAATAAAACCCAATACATGAAAATCCTAACTAAACAGTAAACAGTGATGTTAATCTCATTGCAAAAAACATGAGATTCTTAACAAATGGCAGCAAAAGAACTGTGGATGAATTGTTAACAAGGAGTTAAAAAAAAATCAAAGTTTGCATACTTCAACCTAAAGAAAAAGTCACATAGGTTTCTTTACTGAAAATCTGGGTAAAGTGAATTAATGTGTAGAAATCTATTCAAATTGGTTGGACTGCACATGAATATTAAAAAGTTATAATATTAACATTATTCATCAGAATATCATAGGCAAAACAGGTTATTCACAGAAAAAATGGGAGTCTAGCCCTTTCCTTGACCCTGATCATTACCTCCACTACTTATTGTGACATCAGATTTTTCATGTGTTGTTTATTTTCCCTCTTGCTGTCCTTATTGTTTCTTGTTCCTTCGGCCTTCTCCCACTAGAATATAAGTTCCATGAGGGCAAAAACTTTATCTTATATTCTACTGTAAGGCCAGTGTCTAGCACTTAGGAGAGGCTCAACATAAATCTGCTGAATGATGAAATGGGTGAATAGCCTCCCTCTCTGACCTCCCACCTCCCCCACTTCCCGTTAACCAACCTTTAAAGCCAAGGTCAAATTCTATTACTTCTATGAAGATTATCTCCCAGAACCCTCTTTCTCTTTTTATACCAAGAATTTGGCACTTAACGTCTGTCTAATAATTGTTTCCCTTTGCATATGTACATATCTCCCTTAAAATGCTTATAATCCTATTCTCCTTAAGGGCATGGGCCCATGTCCCCAACTTTTGGTAGCCCCCTCAGCACATTAAATAGTATACCATTAATAAATGTTTTGCTTGATTGATTTATGTCTTTAGTTAATGCAGAAATTCAGTTAATCCAGTTAATAATCCACATAACTCAAAAGAGGCCATGATTTGCAGTCAGTCCCCTTTTACTTTAAATCAATCTCTGGCAATTTCAAGTTTTATATTCTTATGTAATCATAATTTATGTGCATCATTTACCCATTCCCCTCTCCCAAGACTAAATTTTTTTATGTAATAAAAAAAACCCTAGTGACTTTTTGGTGATATTTATTCTAACCCCAATAAAAAAGGGGGTGAAATTTCATTTACTCTCTTCTTGTTGCTGAGGCATGGAAGGGTATTTTTCCATTTATGCCTTTTTCCTTTCATGCCAAGATGTATCCCATTTCCTTCTTTCCTGATCATACCCCTGGCAAGCTTTTATTATTTCTTTGTACCTGTCCTTAGTAATCTGTTTTAGATCCTTCTTTTGAGCCACTCTTGTTTCCTCCAGTCATTTATTTGATTAAATTTCTAACTCCCTGTCTCAATCACAGTGTGTAGAAGAATGGCCTCTTCTTAAAGCCTGAGCCTGCTTCTTTAAATTTAGCCAACCTTTATGAACCTCTCTTCACACAGCCAACCCTTGATCATCTCAGCTAATGAAATGTATAAAAATAACAGATTATCTACAACACAAGAAAATCAGAAAAAAATAGACATCGGGCTTTGGAACATATGTGTAGCTTTGGGCAAGATTTACTTTCTTAATTATGTTTTTGTTTAATCCAACATTAGTAAGATTTTCTTTTGTAATGGAGAATATTTATCTCAGTTTTAAAATTTCATGTTACTTTTTTAAAAAGCCAATCAAGCATCAACTGTAGTTTTTCCTATGAGTCTTTTTAACTAGTTCCTTCAATCCCTTGAAATCTGTCATAAAATCTGTTTTCTGTTTCCTTTGATTTATCTCCTTTTCTTAGGATTCTGATTCAAATCAGTTTACCCTGTATTAACTTACTTTTTCAATCTAAAGTACCTTTTGCTTGAGAATGCAAAGCATTTTTTTTAACAAACCTGATATCATGAACATAAAAGCATTTTAAAAACATTGACTGTCCATTAAAAATTTTTTGTCTAGATAACAAAGGATATAAAACTGTTTTTGTCAGATACTATAGGAAAACTTGGGGTTCCAAGGTAAATTACACTGGTAATTCTAGCAAACTGTATTTAGTAGGATTTCATGATTAGTTGAAAATAGAAAAACTTTAATACTGGTCAGCTTCATCAATATATTAATTCCATATGCTAAAAACCCCATGGCATTTAATTCCCAATACAGGCACTTATAGAAAGCATCAAAACAAATTCACACATAAATCCTGCCCCTTTCTCTGGCTCCAGCCTAAACTCAGCTACCTTATTAGACCTCCTCTTAAACCCTGATCCTGGCCTCACTTCCACTCCCAACCATTCCACAAATAATTTTTACATGTATAGGAAAAAGGAAAAGAACTGGGTTTTAACAGGATCTTCTCTTTTGCCCCCTTCTCAGTTAATTGCCATTAAGCTTTTGGCCAAAGAGACCCCTAACCCCCAATTTCACATGACTATTTTTCTTTTACAGGTACTCAATTACATTCACCAAACTGAACCAAAGGACAAGGACTTCCCAAATTGAAAAAGGGACAAAACTGGAAAATTCTGCAGTTCTGTTCCTAGCTCCCTCCATAATTACGCATTATCTGAAACATGAAAGTAAAACATGTACAATTTTAAGCGAAATCAAATATTTTACTTTGAGTTGCTGATATACCACAGAGGTTAAAACTAAAAATGTTTAAATATTACCACAGTTTACACATTTTTTGCATCTGAATGTAGGTTTATGGTGCTTGAACCATATTTTCATATACTATTCACATTACCAGAATTCAAAACAACCTCATTTCTAATTTTTCCCCCATGTGCAATTTGCAAATTATTTTACCTAAAACCCAACTCTTGGGCTGGTGTTATTTAGCCCAAATTTTTACATAAGATGCTAAATATTAGCCAAATAAATTATTTTAATAGCAACCTTCCACGCTGTCTTCAAACTCAGTAAATTCCACAACTGTGTTTAAAAAACAAAACCCTTTCACAGTGCCTAGTCGCATTCTGTCTAAAATACCTACACAAAGCCATATATTCTTAGTTTTTCATTTTACTCTTCCAGCCTGCTGCCTTCACCAAATACACAACTCTACAAGCCTCAATTACAGCCTTCCAAGCTGTGTCCACCAATATATGCAATTCTCAAGGAAAAGTAAATCAATAAAGAGTAATTAACTTAATTAGTAAAAATTATTCTTTTAAAAATTTACCTTAACTTTAACAATCTCTTTTCTTGATGGAGATGAAATAGCATAAATCCTTCGAGGAAAAGTTGTCATCTACATGTACATCAGCCCATAAAGTGTGGCATAAAGAGGCATTTTTCTGACAGTCCCCCAAATAGTAGTCATAAGGTCTTTCATGGATGGTAAATTTCACACACACGGAAAAGGAAGAAGAGAAAGAAACATACCCGGTCATTTTCTAAACAGGTTTGATAGGTTTGGTTCACTTCTAAGAGCGGAGTATTTACTTATAATCTTTTAAAGCAGAAGTGGCAGCCGGAGCACTGGGTAAATAAAAACTTCATAGAGTTTTAAAACCCTGCATCTTAACTCACTTCCCCTTGGTTCAAGGGGATGGCTCTGCAAACCTCACGGCAAATGAGATTATGCAACAGGTCTTTCCTCCCCACCTTACTTATTCATCACAGGCTGGTTAGAGGTGTGCTTTCTCCAAACAATTTGAGACACCCAGGACTTTAAAACGCCAACGATCTTTGCAGATGACGTTTCATAAACTTCTTCAGGATTTTGCAGTATCCATTCTTTTTCAGATCTAGTTGTATTTTCTCAGGTTCTTTACCGGCTTTCTTTAGGAAATAAACCCAACATTTGAAAACTTAGGTTTTGCATATTTTCCGCCGTGGTGTTTTATTACATGAAACTACACCTGACACAGACCCTCAGTTGTCTCCCTGGGCTTTTTTATTTCTCACGTTTTATAGCTAATGTAAATAAGCCACTAGCGCACTGGGCCCCCCAACACCATGACCCGAGCCCCTGAAGGAAAATTGAGATTTTTTTTGGTTGGTTGAAGAAAGCAGCACCGTCACCACCCAGGTGGCCTCGCCGCTTACCCCAAAGGCGAATTTGGGATAATGGGAACAGTCAGGCCGGGGCCCCACTTGGCAGGCGTGTTGTGTAACAGTCGAGCCTGCAAGTGAGCAGCTTCGCCCGCGAAGGTGCCCCGTCCCGCAGCGGTCACTCCCCTCGGCGGGGCCGAGTCCGAGCCCGCTCCCGCAGCGTGGCACGCGCAGGGGCGCATGGACCGCGACCCCACGCCGGCCGCACGCCCCCTTCCCGCTCGGGCCAGCCCCCCACAGAGGCCTACACCCCCGCTTCAGAGGCTCGTGCGGCTCCGGGCCGCGGTCGCCCCCACCCCGCCTCCCGAAAGGGTGGCCGGGACGCCCGGGACGGCAGAGCCCGCGGCGCCAGAGCGCAGCGCCCGAAGTCGGGGCGCGCCGCCGAGCGTCCATGCGGCCGGGCGGGAGGGCGCCCCGAACCCCGCAGCCTCCCGCCCGAACACCCCGCGCGGTGCTCCCAGGCCACTTACTTTTCAGGCTGCCGACCTCCCGACTCCCTCTGAGGGAAACGAAAGTTGTCACGGCGTCTCTCCTCGGGCCCCCCTCGCCTCCCGTGCTAGCGAGGCGCCGCGGCGGAGCCGGGAGGGCGGCTGCGCTCCCGCTCGCGTCCCGTCCCGTCGCTCTATCCTCCTCCTCTTCTTTTCACTATATTATCTTCTCCTTCTCTGAGGGGTGGGTGGGGGCGGGAGGCTTAGGAAGAGAGGAGACGTTTGCAACTTTTCTTCACTCTTTCTCTTCCACCCTTCCCCCCATCAGCCTTCAAAAAAATGTCGAAAGGGGTGAAGAACTTGAGGAGGTAAAGGTAGGGGACCGCGTGGTGAAAGGGGAGGGGAGGGAGAGGTGATAATAATCGTCTAAAAACTGATTAAAGCCCCCCCAAGCAGTGATACACAGAAAGAGGGGGAAAGGCAGGGGGGGTGGGGTGGGGGTTGGGGAAAAGAGAAAGAGTCGCTGGTCAGGAAACTTCAAGCGCGGATGAGGTCATTGGTTTAAAAATAAAGAGATGGCGTCACTTGAAACCAATCCCAGTGAATGAACTCAGCAGAGCCCCGGGGAAAGGAGGAGACAGGCGAGGGCAGGGCGGTGGGCGGTGGGCGCCGGGCGGGGCCGCGCGCCCGCCCGCCCATCCCGCGGCCGCCTGAGCCCAGAGCGCGGCTCCGCGCCTCGTTTCGGCAGCGCGGGGAGGGGTCAGGTCACGTTCCCTTCCAGATTCGGCGACTCGGAGGCAGGTTCCGCGGGCGCCGCTGGGAGGAGCCGGGGCTGCGGGAGGAGGCGGCCCCGCGGCTCCCCTCCTCCTCCCGCGCCCGCGCGCCCGCCGTCCCCTCCCCCGCCCCCTGGGCTCGCGCCCTCCACCCCGCGTCGGGGTGTCCGCAGCGCTGCGCCCCGACAGGTACTGAAGGGTTTTGCCCCCACCCAGACGCAGAGCCTTTCTCTCCTCCTTGGGCTGTTTCCAGCCGCCTCACCGACGTAAAGAAAAGCAAACACTGATTTGAGAGCGTTACAATCGCTCTCTAAAAAGTCTGACGAGTCTAAAATGCAGGGCTCTGCTGTCTCTTAGGAGAGAAGTTGCAGATACTTCAAGAAAAATCACACTGGTGTCGGCAGGCATTCAGCTATCTGTGTTTGCGGTTGAAAGCCCGCACATGAATCCTCATGAATTATTTCGCTTATATTTACAAATATGAGTATAAGCAGCGTAGAATTCTCTTCAAAACTGTTTTCTACATCGGGCAGCACAGAATCATCTTCAAATCAGATCAGAGATTCACTCACTGCCCTCTTGAGAGGAGCAAGACCCTTCCTGATTTAACTCTACATACCTCATGCATTTTTTAAAATTTGAATTCATTAAAATAGCTTTGTTTTGAGACGACATTATGCACTTCAGAAAGCTAGAGACCTGAGGTGGTGACAAACCAGGACTTGGAATCACTGAATAGGACAATCAGTGTGTTCTTTGAGCATTTGAGCATGAAGCTGCTTCTACTGAGAAGTACTCACGTGGATATCACATAAAGATGTGATTAATGATGGAAAAGCACGCTGCGAGTGGACTGCTCCATGAGCCAGAATTTATGTGTAGGAATAATCTAATTCTTAAAACATTCCATCTGCAATGTACCATACTGGGACACCGGCCCCTAAAGCACTGTTCGCTGTGAGATAGCCATGTGGACACTGCCTAAGTGTGGACTTTTTTTTTAATTGGCAAAAGAACTGAGAAGCAGGTTTGAGGTGAGTTAGAAAGATAATACAGCTCTATTGCTACTTTTCTGCCTTTAAATCCTGCAACGAAAACGTATTCGTTATGATTGGTAATTACTTAAGGTTAGTATTATGGGGTCACAGCCTCTGGGAATTTCTGACCCATTTTTTTAGAGAAGGAAAAGGAGCCCATTTGGAGATGGGAGACGCACTTCTGACAGTAGGTGAAGCCTGAAGCCTGAAGGCCTCAGATGCAGAACCAACTTTCAGCCTGTGCCTTTGACCTCTGGACTTCAGCTGAGGGGAAGCAACCAATCTCTCCCGCTGCTCCCTGTCCTCTGGCGGCCAGAACATGTTACTGCAGCCTCATTGGGATTGCTTGTGCTCGGTGAGTAAACCCCTAAAAATCTAGTAACCATAGCTCTGCTGTTTTTAGAGTGGTTTGGAGGGGGTAGTTAGAAAGGATCTGCACCTCCAATCTGCTTAGTTGGAGGTGTTGGGATTTTTAGGAAGGAAGGAAAACATAGTCCTTGTATCAGAGGTGGAGATCGTGGATCTTGCTTAGATGAAATATATGGGAATTTATGATATACCCTTCACATGCTGCAGCTCCAGTTGCCTTACTTTAACTGACAGGTCTTGAAACCTTTCTCCCCTTTCCTTATCTATACAATAAAGTTTGTGTAAT
The DNA here is from genome assembly GCA_028533085.1 of Varecia variegata. Classification (NCBI taxonomy): domain Eukaryota; kingdom Metazoa; phylum Chordata; class Mammalia; order Primates; family Lemuridae; genus Varecia; species Varecia variegata. Next base: position 75,697,651 of record CM052440.1, on the reverse strand, counting down.
GTATGCATGTAGTGCTATGATTGCTATTATGGGAGCCTCCTCAGTGTATTTCATCGAGTTAGAGACATAAGATATAGATTAAAGCTAATTAAAAGCTAAATGAATGATTGAGTAGCATACAACATTGGTTAGAAGAGTCTAAGGGAGAAAAGGAGCAATGTAAGCTGGGATTGTCAGGGAAGGCATCTTATGAAGAATTTTGACCTTACCCTTAAAGGACAGTTAAAATTTAATTTGGGATAAAGAAGTCACTGGGGAGACTATTCCAGAGGGAAAATGTCATGAGCAAAGACATGGAGGTGGAATGAATAATGAATAAGGTGTATTCAGGTGGGAGAGGAGTGACTTGTCCAGTAGTAGTAGAGATGGGTGTTTAGCAATTAGGTACGAGGTTAGATTGAAGAGATATAGAGGCACATTGTGGAGGTACTTGAATGTTAAGATAAATAGCTTGTTACCAGCCCAGCAAGTTAAGGGGAAACCATTAAAACAAGTTTACTTCACTGAAGAGTACATTTCTCCTTCTACTTAAACAGTTTCTATATATACTAACAATAAATAAATATGTGGAAATAGAAATTAAAAACATAATACCATTTACAGTTGCTCCAAGAATATGAAGTATTTAAGTATAAATCTAGCAAAACATATACAGGACCTGTATGTTGAAAATTCTAAAAAGTTGATGAAAGAAAGAAGACAAATAATTGGAGTGACTTACTCTATTCATAGATTAGAAGAACCCATAAAGATGTCAATTTTTCTGAAATTTATCTATAGATTTAACATAATTCCCATCAAAATCCCAGCAAGTTTTTTTTGTAGACATAGACAAGCTTAAACTCAAACAGTGTCTAGCACATCTAGAGGCATGAGAGAGTGCTAGATTCCCCAAAGGCAGAGGAAGAGCTCATATGCTTAGGGAACCAGCAAAGCAGGGACTCCAAAATTTACAATCAAATAATCTAGAAAGAAGCTATTTTCACTTCAGTACATGAAAGTGTATGGTTTAGTTTTGTTTTTAGTTAGAGTTAAATGTGAGGGAGGAGCACAAAATTTTTTAGTTAGAATTAAATATGGGGGAGGAGTGCCATAATCTTTAGTGTTTAAACCCTCTTAAGGTCTTAATCCATCCCTGGCTGAAGTTTATTCATTCATTCAACAAACAGTGATTGAGTGCCTACCACCTGTATGTGCCAGGCACCAGGCCTAGCTCTGGGAATATGGTTATAAATGAGATAGGAAAGGCCCTTCCGTCATGGAACTAACATTCTAGTGGGGAGAGAAAACAATAAACAAAAACAATGCCCAGGACTGTGACAAGATCGACTACATAGGGAAAGGTGAGGTGATAATGAATGATTGAGGGTAGGGGTGAAGGTAGTTGAGGAAGTTCAAGGGGGGTGGGGGGGCATTTGAATTGAGACCTGAAGGATGGCAACCAGGGAAAGTGATCTGGGCAGAGGAAACAGGTCACTCTAAGACCCTTCAGCAGAAACACCATGGCTTGCAGAGAGTTATGTGTTCCCAGAGCCAAAGGGAGGCCAATGGGACTCAAAGGTATAACACAAGGGTGGGGAGGAGTCAGACTATGTAGAGCCTGCTTAAATCTTTTAGAATAGAACCCACATTGATTTAAGCAGGCTAGTATATGATCTGATTTATGAAGAGGAAATTTGCAAGTAAGCATAATAGGTTAGTTTTTAATAATATTCTATAAATATTTTTTATTTTAGCAGCTTCCTTTTCCAATAGGAAGAGAGTATTTTTGATAATTTAATCTCCAGGGATCCCTTTAATGTCCCCAAATCAAGTGCTCTCAGCCCAGGATTCATAGATTCCTAGAGAGTAAATGGGTGGGCTTTAGAAGGTATAGGAGGCCCCTGAAATCTTGTGCATACATGCTTATGTGTGTTTTTCTGTAAGTGGCTCCCTAGGTTTCAACAAATTTTCAAAGGATTTTGTCACATGCAAAAAAGTAAGACCCACTTCACATGTAAGTCTTGGCTGTGCTTTTTGGATAGTAGTTGCTGCTGTCATCTTAGGGTTCATAGCCCTGTACAAACAAATTATAGTTCTGGACAGAAGCAAGCTCTGCATCAAAGAGATGACACTATATTGGAGGAGGGCAGTATTTGCTGCAGAGCAGGAGGGAATATTCCACGAGTTTGCCAGTGAAGGAACTTCATGGAAGAAAAATTGTACCTGTGTAATATGAGAACTAGAAGATACCTAAGACATTCCCTGGTACCATCCCACTCACATTACATATAAGAAAGTGAAGCTCCAGAGAGGTTAAGTGGCTTGCCCAAGGTTGCACAGCTAGTTAGGGACTAAAGTAGGATTACAAACAGGTCTCCCAATTCCCAGCTCCTCATGGAAAGGTTTATAAAGGAACTGTACCAAATATTGAGCTTAAAAGTTTAATGGGAATTAAGTGTTCATTCAATTCAATTGCACAAATACATGCCTATTCCTGAGGAAATGTAAGGAAAGAGGTTCAAAAATGTATAAGCACGGGCCGGGCGTGGTGGCTCACACCTGTAATCCTAGCACTCTGGGAGGCCAAGGCAGGAGGATCCCTTGAGGTCAGGAGTTTGAGACCAGCCTGAGCAAGAGCGAGACCCCTGTCTCTACTAAAAATAGAAAGAAATTATCTGGCCAACTAAAAATATATATAGAAAAAATTAGCCGGGCACGGTGGCACATGCCTGTAGTCCCAGCTACTCGGGAGGCTGAGGCAGAAGGATTGCTTAAGCCCAGGAGTTTGAGGTTGCTGTGAGCTAGGTTGACGCCATGGCACTCTAGCCTGGGCATCAGAGTGAGACTGTATCTCAAAAAAAAAAAAAATAAATATGTAAGTTCTCAACCCTGAAAGAGATGAAAGACATCAATATTAAGATGTACAACCAAGAAAGAGTAAATACCAATAATACTCTGTGTTATCTGGTATATCTGATCTTTTTGTGGCATATGTGTAAACAGCCACAATAACTTACATACTAGATGATTTTTCATTTATGAATTTGGCAATTATTTTAAAAATTGGCAATCCCACGATTAAGTCAAGAAAGAGTATGGAGAAACCGACTTTCTCAATACCACTGGTGAGAGCATAAGCTGACATAACTCTTCTGGAGGGCAATTTGGCAATATGTTTTCAAAAGCCTTTTAAAATGCATACCCAGCAATTCTACTTTAAGAATTAGTCTTAAGGAAATGATAGTACTATTTCCAAAGACATATGAATAAGGGTGTTAATCGTAATGTAAAATAATAGCTAACATTTATTGAAAATTACATCATTCAATCCTCACAACTATTTTTACCTCCAGTTTACAGCTGACTTGCTCGACATTGCACAGCCCATGGACGAGCTGGGATCTGGGTAACATGCACTACACATCTAAGCAGAATCAAGATCCTAGGGGCTTTACAAGCTGTATCAAAGGGCTTGGACTTTATTCAAGGCAAACAATGGGCGCATCTTTGAAAGATTTTAAGCAGAAGTGACAGGATCAGATTCGCATTTTGCCACGTAAAGAATGGTTCGGTGGGGTCCATAAAGCAAGAAAGGAAACAATTGTACAAGTTAGAGAACTAAATGGAAATAGAGAAGAAAAGGCAGATTCAAGATACTAAAAAGCTAGAATCAAAAGGACCTCGCAACCAGTTAGATAGGAGCTGCTGAGGGGAAAGGCAGCGTCAGGGGTGACTCCTAGGTTTCTGACTTGGTTGGATGGTGGTGCTGCTTACTATGGCCAGAGGAAAGGTGAGAGTCTGAATTTTCAGCATGTTTGAGGGTCCTGTGGAACCTCAAGAGGTACTAGGAGGCCATTGCATTTATATGTCTGAAGGTCAGAGGCAATATCTGGGCGAGAGATTTTGCCCAGGATTTGGGATTCATTAGCCATATTTCATTGCGGTCATGGCCAGTAGATGAGATCACGGGGAAAGTGAGAAAAAAAATGTTGGCAATCAAGGGAACTGTAAGGCTTAAAGCTCACAGGGAGGCTGAGGAGGAGAAACTAGAGAAGTAGAAAGAAGAGCAATGAAAGTGGCGGTTACAGAAAGCAAGCCAAGAAAAGAGTTTCAAGCAGGGAAAGAGTGTATTTCTGGAGGGTTAATACCTCAGGGAAGACCGGTGAGATAAGTACTAAAAAGTCTTTCTTTGATTTAGCAATAAAGTGACCATGGAGAGGGTGGTTTCACTGAAGACAGTCTTACAGAAAGCAAGATTGCAGTGAGTTGAGAAAGGAATGAGAAGGAAGAAAATGGCAACAGTGAAATAGAAAATACTCTTTCAAGAAGGTTGACTGTTAAGAATAGGATAATATCTACTTAGAGACAGATGGAGAACATTTCAACCCTACGAAAATCCTAATGACCTGATAACCAGTCTAAGGTTTGGTTTGGTTTTGTTTTAATGAAACAATTCATAACAAACAGGGATTAAAGAAATGAGAAATGAGAATTTCTCAGTTGCAACCTCAGGAGAGTTGCAGATGGACTTTCACTACCTATAGCCCAAACTTTATTTTTAGTATTATGTGGAACACACATTTGGAGATTTTGTCAAGGATGTTTTGACAAGTCTTATGATAACTGTAAAATAAAATATTAATAATAAAAGAATTATCATTTCCAACATCAGATGTATTTTTCTTTTAAAAGGCTGAAAAATACTTTTACAATCAGAAAAAAATAATGGTGGTAGTAGGGGGAAAGTAAATAAATAAAAGGCTAAAAAAGATTTGTTAGTAATCACTTACAACTTTTCTCAATTGTTGACTCCAACTCACAAAACTTTAAATGTAAGTGACAAATACCTAAATTTTTTATTCTGCTTCCAATTATCCGAAGGATTATATACAACTTTCATAAACTTCAGAATAAAATTAAATTTAATTCACTTCAGTAAATAAAGGTCTTATAGCACCTGTAATAGAAAGTCTAAACAGGAATTGAAAAATTAGAAAACAGGAATAAGGATGCTGCAACAACCAAAAAAATTGTGAACCACTAGGTTAGATGAATTTTGCTTCTTTTCATCTGACCCTAAAGGAAAATAATTGGAATGAATACAGTAATGTCCTTTTTTTTCTACATAAAGAATATGTTTTTAAAAATTGGTATCTGTTTTTGAAAGCCAGAGATTTTTAAATGTTTTTTTTTTCCCATTTTCTGAGTAAACATACATCTCAATGTGCTCAGTTTTTAAATTCTCAGTGGCTTCCTAGACTAACAATGACAACATTCAACAACAACATTCATGTTTATAAGTGTAAACATTTACTTTCAGGAACAGTCTTTAACCAGTAACTAAACATCTTGTTCAGTATTGGTTAAGGAGCAAGATAGGATATTCTGACCAAATAACAAAATATTATTTTAATTAAAAATACTCTTTAAATTTGTGTAAAGTCAATTTTTTTTCTTTTTTTTTTTTTTATTTTTACCGCAGTTCATGCTTCTGTAAAGTCAATTTTTTTAATGACAAAAAGATCTATTCCTCTAGTTTAGATCACTGAGTTTTAGGAATATCTCAAACCACTACTATAAAGAAACTAGAAATTCAGTGGAATTTGAAAATAAACTATCACCATATCAAATGTCAAATCAAATACAAAAGCAGCTCTTTTGTACAAAATATGTACTGGATTTTGTTTTCTTAGAGACAGGGTCTCACTGTCGCCCAGGCTAAAGAACAGTGGCATGATCATAGCTCACTACAGCCTCGAACTTCTGGGCTCAAACAGTCCTCCTGCCTTGGCCTCCCAAGTGCTGGGATTATAGGTGTGAGCCACCTCGCCTGGCCCATATTGGATTTTTAACTCTCATAACAAACCTAAGAGTTAGATATTATTTTCTTTGCTATTTTACAGTGGAGGAAATTGAGGCTGAGAAAAGTTAAGGCATTTGCTCAAAGACACATAGCTAGTAAATAGCAAGTTAGGATTTGAACCCAAGAAGTTTTCCCAAAAGATATTTTTGAAAAGATAGACAAAAATACAAAGTATAAATATAGGAGGCTGGGCGCGGTGGCTCACACCTGTAATCCTAGCACTCTGGGAGGCCGAGGCGGGTGGATCGCTCGAGGTCAGGAGTTCGAGACCAGCCTGAGCAAGAGTGAGACCCTGTCTCTACTAAAAATAGAAAGAAATTATCTGGCCAACTAAAATATATATATATACAAAAAATTAGCCAGGCATGGTGGCGCATGCCTATAGTCCCAGCTACTCAGGAGGCTGAAGCAGTAGGATCGCTTAAGCCCAGGAGTTTGAGATTGCTGTGAGCTAGGCTGACGCCACGGCACTCACTCTAGCCCGGGCAACAAAAGCGAGACTCTGTCTCAAAAAAAGAAAAAAAAAGTATAAATATAGGAGTCCAAAATAATATTATATGCAATGCCACTATCTTAGAATGTACTTCTCTGATTACTGGTCTAACTGATCACTCAGATATGAGCTGTAAAACTTAGAAAAAATGGGAGCTTGCTGACCTGGAGCAGAGTCAGCCAGCTACAAATTCCAGCTCTGCCACACGTTGGCTGTGTGACCTGAGGGAAACTTAGTTTCCTCATCTGTAAAATGAAGATAACACCAACCTTTCAGAGTTATTATGAGGTTTAAATAAAGTACCAAGTAGAGCTCCAAGTGCAGTGCCTAGCATACATGGTAATACTACATACTGATTCCTTCCTGCTTAGGAAAGGCTGTTTGTAGAACTGACTCAGATCTTGAACAATGGATTGAATTGGGATATTAAAAGAGAATGGGAAGCTCATTCTAGGAAGAGAAAAAAAGCACAGTGAGACACAGCAGGGAAAATGTGTTTAAAATACTTTAACTGAAGCAGAACATTTGAATTTAATAGTATATAATAAGCCTGGAAAGCAGTTTGGTCCAGATTACATCAAGTCTCAGACAAGGAATTTAGCCTTTATATTACAAATAGCAGGGAAGGATGGAAAGTTTGATTCTTTTTTCAAATTATGCTTTATTGGCCTTATTTTCTATTATAATGCAATACATAGTCACTGTAGAAAGTCTAAATTATACAGAAGTATAAAGTGTAAAGAATATATAAATCACTTTATTCAATAGTTACCTTGGGAGAGAGATAAATTTTTTTATTGTTATATTCCTTGGTGGAAATTTTTTCTTTTTTCCCTAGCTTTATTGAGGCATAATTGACAAATAGAAATAGTATACATTCAAGGTGTACAATGTGATGATATCATATACACATACATTGTGAAATGATTACCACAATCAAATTAACACATCTGTGACCACACAGGTACCATTTTCCTTTGGCGGTATTTTTTTTTTTTTTTTTT
>CM052440.1:75666611-75680405 GCA_028533085.1 Varecia variegata | reverse complement strand
CAAGAATCTCACCAGCTTTTATTAACTAAGCTAATTTCAAAATTGCCTCATACATTTTTGGTAAGGTCATCACTATGATATTTATATGTGGGACTATCCCAGTTACTATATGTCATTCATCTTCTTTGAAACCCTACAAATTATTTATGGGATAAAACCTAAGCTTTTGATCATGATATACCAGGATCCCCAGGACCTGGCCACTCCCTACTTCTCTGACATTATCCCTGCTACTCCTTTCCTGGCATTTAAGACTCTGAAAATACAGTCTTGAATTATTCACAGCTGCTGCTATGCTGCACATCTTCGTGCCTTTGTTTATACTCTTCCCTCTACCTGGAATGCCATTTTCTCTACTCCTCCTCCTTTCCCTCTTGTGCCTATTTGAATCCCATTTTAGATTCAGCTCAGCTACCACCAGCGACTCATCCATACCCATCCAAAGATGGTTCAGTCCAATCTCCAACCCAGTTCAGGAATCCTAACTAAGGCATTCCGGCAGAAGGTCATGCAAGGAAGAGCTCATGATTTCACAAGGCAACTGGCTATATCTTTGGAGTGTGCTCATGGTCACATAAACCAACGATGGCCAGTTCTTATTCTGTTTCATCAGGGAGTCTGTTGGTCCCTGTTTCTCCACCTTTTCTGTGTACAGTGGTTAAAATAGTACTCACCTGAAGCTTCAAGATGAATGGAGAGTTAGAAGAAGGTGGGAAGCTGACTGAGAAATTCCCTTGGCAAGTCCTGTAGAGATGATTTCTAGCTTTGAACCTACAGATCCTGGGTAGGGGCAGAGGTGGGGAAGATGATAATGAGGAAGGACGGAGCTTGCCAACAAGCCATTGATCATTTCCTTCTGGCTTTAATTTCTGAACTTTCTGGCTTTTCATTTCTAAATTCCCTCCCTGTGATTCACAGATGTTTCAGGAGGACTTCAACATGCCCGTGGACTTTAATAAGCGGAGGCATGGGTAGAGGGAAGACGTAGCCAATGATAAACCACGTAAGGATTAGGATTTGGCCACAGCAACTGCAGTTACTGAGATTCCAAATGTTTCTTTAGTGCTTTTTGGCAAATCTCTCATTTTCCAAGACTGAAAAGTTGCATCTAGAACTGGATACATGGATGGAAAATAGTTGATGTGGAGGAAAAAATAGTGAACAAAGGCTAATTCAGAAACCCTAAGTTTATCTTGATTGTGGGATGAGAAGTCTGATGAACATGAGATTTCTTTATCCACATCCAGCATAGGCATAGTGTTTCCAGTTTTCAGTAGGTACTGCCTGTGCTTCTGTGCATTTTAGAGGGTTCAGGATAGTGACTGAGTAAGCACTGGCACATTGTGAAGCAGTTTTCACTTAAAAGTTTATTTTGGGGAAGCACAAAAAGGACTTGTAATACATATGGACAAATCAGAAAAATAGATATGAATAAAAATTTCACCACTAGCAATGTTGTTTACACTGCAATATTGGAAATGAAAACAACAATAAAATTGTACTGACCATTAAGAATCATTAAATCATCTTACCAGCCATTGTTGCTCTGTACACAGCATACAATTAAAATTTTTATTGGAACTTAAGTATCGATCATCTGGAAATATAAACACGAGAATAGAATGATGAAAGGAAATGAGTTGCATTAGGTTTTAAAATGTATTCTAAAGCTACACTAATTAAAACAGTCAGTATAGTGCAGAAATAGGCAGATCAATGGAAAAAGGTAGACGGTGCAGAAATGGACCCATGTGTAAGCAAAATTAATTTAAGATAAAAGGAACCTTCAAAATCAGTAGGAAAAATATTCAATAAGTGGTGTTGGAATAAATGATTCATCTTTTAGAAAAAAATGAAAGTAGATCTATATTTTTCTCTGCATATCAAAAATAAATCCTAGGTAAAGACAAATATTAATATAAAAATGAAATAACCAAAGTACTAGAATAAAATAATGAATTTTTATATAATCTTACATGAACACAGATTTTTATAACAGGAAACCCAGAATTCATAAACAGAAGATTAATAAATATTACTACTTAAAAATGGAAACTTCTGAATAAAAAAATACAATCAACAAAATCAAAGACAATCAACAGTCTGGGAGAAAAGTGGGCAACACATATGATACATATATAACTTGTAATTCCTTTAGTATAGTTGGAACTTTCAGAAATCTATAAGGCAAAGACTAACCACCCATAAAAGAATGAGCGAAGAACATGAACTGGTAGTTCACAGAAAAAGAAATATGAGTGTACTCAACAAACACACACAAAAATACGCAACCTTACTGCTAATTTTAAAAAATGCAAATTAAGGCCAGGCGCAGTAGCTCACTCCTATAATCCTAGCACTTTGGGAGGTCAAGGTGGGAGGATCACTTGAGGCTAGGAGTTCAAGACCAGTGTGAGCAAGACTGAGACATCATCTCTACAAAAAATAGAAAAATCAGCTGGGCAGAGTCCCAGCTACTTGGGAGGCTGAGGCAGGAGGATCACTTGAGCCTAAGAGTTTGAGGTTGCAGTGAGCCATGATGAGGGCACTACACTCTAGCCTAAGCAACAGAATGAGATCCTGTCTCAAAAAAAAAAAAGCAAAATAACAATGAGATGCCATTTTTAACCTACCAAATTAGCAAAGCTTTAAAAGTCTAATAACAAAACATGTTGGCTGGCAAGAGGAAACATGCACTACTGGTGAAAGTACACATATCTGTAACTTTTTGGAAGAAAACTTGGCAATATTTGTCAAAAATTCAAGTGCTTATATACTTCATCTAAAGGTTCCTCTTCTAGGAATCTATCCTACAGATAAATTCACACAAGAACAGAAAGATGGGCTGGGCACGGTGGCTCACGCCTGTAATCCTAGCACTCTGGGAGGCTGAGGCGGGTGGATAGCTTGAGCTCAGGAGTTCGAGACCAGCCTGAGCAAGAGCGAGTCCCTGTCTCTACTAAAAAAATAGAAAGAAATTAGCTGTACAACTAAAAATATATAGAAAAAATTAGCCAGGTGTGGTGGCACATGCCTGTAGTCCCAGCTACTCGGGAGGCTGAGGCAGGAGGATCACTTGAGCCCAGGAGTTTGAGGTTGCAGTGAGCTAGGCTGACACCATGGCACTCTGGCCCGGGCAACAGAGTGAGACCCTGTCTCAAAAAGAAAAAAAAAAGAACAGAAAGATGTATAATCAAAATTATGTGTTTCTGCATTGTTTAATAGTAAAAATAAAAAGTAAAACAAGAAGTAAATTCTGAAAGAAAGGAAAGAAAAATAACAGAGGAAGGAGTTAGTGTTCTATACTGTGATATGAAATAATATCCAATATTCATTTTTATTTTATTATTAGAGACAGAGGCTTGCTCTGTTGCCCTGGGTAGAATGCTGTGACGTCATCATAGCTCACTGCAACCTCAAACTCCTGAGCTCACTCGATCCTCCCGCCTCAGCCTCCCAAGGGTGCTAGGATTACAGGTGTCAGTCATGGCACCTGACCCTCCAATATATATTTTTAATTGAAAAATATAGAACGATGTGTATAATATAATACTATTTGTGTAACAATGAAAGGGAGATCTCTATACTCCTTGTAGTGCATAGATAACTTCTAAAAGGATATACAGTAGTTGTTATTAATAACTCTGGAGAGTGCATCAGAGAGGTGGGGAAAGAGGTTTTATTTTTCACCTTACAACTTATTGTTTGAATGTTTTCCCATGGGCATGTATTACTTTTAAAATAAAATGCTACTTTTTTTACTTTTACAAATGAAAAAGATAAATTCAGTCAGGTTAAGGAAAGTTTCTGTAGAGAACATGGAGGGTTTTTAAAAAATTTTGTCAACTTTCTCAAATAATATTTGTTCAACTCTATTGAATAAGTAAATGGTAAGAGTCTAAATTCAGTCTCACTGTCTACTGATCTGTTTGCCCATCCATCAGTTCTTGGTAATAGGCATTAACAGTTGTGCCTGGGGAAATGAAGGGCGCTGAGAATTTCTAGTCTGTCCTCTCTATATCCATTACAGGTATCACTCACCTTGCAAATGGATGTGGTTCAACAAAGTTGAAAATAAAAGACTTCTCTAGAGTGAATTCCATGTCTTACTAAAATTTTAAAAGTTAATATTGTCCTGTCCCAGATATATTATAATAGATTAAGTTAAAATTTTGGATGAAGAAGGGATGAAGATAATTTCTAGAACATATATTGGGTATTGTCATATAGCTGCACTGCATATCTGTGGGGACGTCCCAGCAGTTCCTTTGTCACTTGTGGCTTGTGTGTGACAGAAAGGATCTGGAGAGAAATGAAGTCAGGACACTTGGCCTGTGGTCCTCCAGTACCGCCAGCATCTGACCAAGGGTGAAAGACTTGTGTCAGAGTTTTTGTTCAGTCATCAGATATTGTAAGTGCTTAATATATGCTAGGCCCCTACACTCCAACATTTGATTTTTGTATACCATGCCAAAATATACCATATATTATGAATATGACATAATCTAGTGTAATAAAATATACCAAAATAAAATAAGAGGTATTGAAGAGCTGCCTGTATGTGAAAGAGCCAACTTGTCCCAGATTTGTCACTCTCCTGCTTATTAACTTCAGTGCCTCCCAAGTACCTTCAAATTAGGTTCACACTCCTAAGCTTGACATTCAAAGTGCTTCTTCATCTGTCACCTGTCTGCTTCTTTGCCCTTAGCTCTTGACACTGCTCTCATCTCCTGGGATGCCTATGTTATACCCAAACCTAATTATTTGCAGTTCCCTACTATAATTTCACAGAACTATGCCTTTGCAAATATTTCTTTTCTTGCCTGCTTGAAAAACTTGTCCTCATCCTTTAAGACCTGGCTCAGAAATCAGTCTTTCAGTAAAGACTTGCCTCAGTTCCTCTCTATATGTTATGTATACCTTTATTATCAAACGTAATACGCTATCCTCCTGAATTTATACATATACATACTTAAGAAGGTATGTAAATAAAATATAAATAAATCCCCATTGGTGTGTAAGCTGTTTGAGTATAGGGACCCTATCTAGTTAATCTTAATATCTCTAGTGTGTGTGGCACAGTGTCTGGTGAGAAGGAGCAGCTCAATACGTTTTATAAATGCATGGATGGATAAAAGAATGAATTAATCATACTATGGCTGAAAGATTTCCTTCCAGTTTGATATTTCTTTTTTTTTTTTTATGGACCGCTTCACGAATTTGCATGTCATCCTTGCACAGGGGCCATGCTAATCTTCTCTGTATTGTTCCAATTTTACTATATGTGCTGCCAAAGCGAGCACGGTATTTCTTAATATAGTGACAAATCAAGTAAAACTTGCATCTCTCTTGGACTCCATTAGAGAGGTTCCTGTAACACTTCATTGAGTGTCAACTGTACAGTCGGCGCAGTCTTACATAGGGAAAGGCTAACTTTAAAACCCACCAAATTGCCGAATATCTATCATTTGAATTTTGACAGTATACTTTTAAGCAGATGCTTGAGTATCTCTTCCTTCACATAGCTAGCATCCCTCCAAACAAGCTTAGATAGCAAGCTGTTTTCTTTGGCAAATTGATTAATGGGGACATTACTCATATGCCTGGTTGTGTGACATTTCCAATAACGTCGTCATTTTGTTTATGGAGTTTATGGTGGGTAAAAATACCCAGGAATTTACTACCAGTGGAGGGACCACCTGTTTGCTGAAAGAGTTAAAGAAGAAAAGCTGGGGAGGCAGATTCCTTGAAGAATGCTGAAAGGGTCTAATTCTGTCCCCAGCCTGCCCCACAACAAACTGCCTCCTCCGGGCTTAGCAATAGCCCCTGTGGAAACAAGAGAACCGCCTTGCTGGGTACCTTAGCACTTTGGTTGGCTGGGGATGGAGCTGCCCTACAGGCACCTGGCGAAACTGCAGAAGTAGCGCTTCCCAAGGCTAAAAGATAGCAGAATAGCAAATGGGGGGGTGACAAGGGAGGGGGGGAGAAGGGGAGGCAACAGAGCACTGCAGCAGTGGCAAGGAGAGAAGTAGATCTGTGTGGATTTAGGAGTAGAAATAAGGGAGAAAAGCATGAATGCGAGCAGGGATGGGAAGGGGTCGGGGTGGGGGGCCAGTGCAGCCAGCCTACAACTTCCGCCTCACATCAGGCATCTCACAGTGTCGGAGAAAGGAGATGTGATCTTGTCCTCTGGGAGCTGGGACTGGGCAGGAAGGTAACAAGCATGGGCCTCACCTTTAGCAGCAAGAACAGAGCTGAGCTGGAAAGGAGGCTATCCGAGGGAAATGCACCAGAAGGCCTGAAGTTTTCCAAGACAAAACAAAATGAAACAAACTGCGGAAAATCTTTAAGGATTAGGGAGAGGCTAACAAAGTCCAGGCTGATGACCAGAGTGCCAAGCACCGAAGGAACAGATCAACATTTCTTGCACAATCCCTGACTGCATGTCGGCAGCCAGCGACAGGCAGCTATGCAATTCGAGAAGTTTATTTGAGGAAGGCAGCATTACTTAAGACAAATGACTTCCTAGTCTACTTTAGAAAAATACCTAGAGACCAGAGCTTCAGTGTAAAGAAAATCAATAAAATTCCCAGTGGTACACAGGTACTCCTGGTGAAAAGTGGAAGTGTTACAGCGAGTGTTACAGCGAGTGGTCCCGAGGACAAATCAAGCGGCTTATGGAGAGTTGGAGAATTCGCCGGCGGGCTCAGAGGGGTCTCGCCACTAAATTCTGAGCCCCGTCTACCCAATTTTTCCCACTTTTATTAAGTTAGAATGATCCAAGGGGTGGGGTCTCAGGTGACTAATGCCTGCCAGGTAATAGGTTAGTATTATGTTGATGCACCAGGTAATAGGGTAGTTGCTGCACCAGGTAATAGGTTTAGTGTTATGCTGATGTGCCAGGTAATAGATTAGCTGATGGACCAGGTGTGAGGTTAGTGTTATGCTGATGCGGGTCTTCCGTGAGGGGTGGGGGTCTCAGGTGGCTGCTGTGCTAAGTAATAGACGGGTGTTTTCCTTATCAGAAGGAGGGTGTTGCTGCCTTTGCGTTTTGTATCTCATTGTGAGGGCAGCAGAGTGTCAGGATAGGCCAGAAACAGGCAAGCAAACTATGGTTCATCTACACACAGGAGATGGGACTGAGGCCTTTCTGGTGACTGCCTCTACAAAGAGAGGTGGTGGTCTCAGAAACTGCTCAGAAAAGACCAGTGGAAAACTTTACAGGGGCCAAGTGTGGGGAAAGACGTTTTTAAAGCAGCACCTTTCACCTTGGATGGGTAAAAGCTGAGAAATAGCATGGTGTGAATCTATAAAAACCATAAACAGTGAGGATAGCCTCAACCTGAGTCTGTTTATAAAATAAGAATGAAAGGGTACCCTTTGAAACTTTTTTGAGATAAGCTTGGAATACATATTTTTATTTATTTTTTTGAGACAGGGTCTTGCTCTGTTGCCCGGGCTAGAGTACAGTGGTGTTATCGTAACTCACAGCAACCTCAAACTCTGGGGCTCAAGCAATTCTCCTGCCTCAGCCTTCCAAGTAGCTGGGACTACAGGCACATGCCACCACGCCCAGCTAATTTCTAAATTTTTTGTAGAGATGGGGGTCTTGCTCTTTTCCCCAGGCTGGTCTCAAACTCCTGCTCTCAAGTGATACTCCTGCCTTGATCTCCCAAAGTGCTGGAATTACAGGTGTGAGCCACTGTGTCTGGCCTAGAATGTATATATTTTAAAGGAATATTTTATGTAGCAAGCAAAAAAAATCTTTAAATGATTTGGACACATTTATGAATGACAAGCTACTAAGCAAAATTATGCTATTGAACTTCCAGGGATAACATGTTGGTTGGAATAGCCATGCCCTCTAACAAAGGACTGCTGTTCGTGACAAAACAGCATGTTAGGTTAGATTCCAAGTGACAATACCTTTATTCCTATAAGATAAAATTCATACAAACATTATGGAAACTAAGTGGTATTACTACTAATTTTATAATTTGTGACACAGATATCAGGTAATTCAGGTAACATTATATTAACCAAAGAAGAATGACATTAACCACTTTCAGATTTAAACAAATGTTATGGAGAACAATTCTATGTATAAGCAGAAAGGTTTAAATGTATATCCTACAGTGGGCTGAGTGCTGTTGCTCGTGCCTATAATCCCAGCACTTTGGGAAGCCGAGGTGGAAGGGTTGCTTGAGGCCAGGACTTCAAGACCAGCCTGGGCAACATGGCGAGACTCCATCTCTACAAAAAAGAGGAAAAATTAGCCAGGGATAGTGGTAGATGCCTGCAGTCCTAGGTACTTGGAAGGCTGAGGCAGGAGGATCATTTGAGCCCAGGAGTTTGAGGCTGCTGTGAGCCATGATTGTGCCACTTCAGTCAAGCCTGGGTGGCAGAGTGAGACCTGTTTTCTAAAAAAAAAGAAAGAAAGAAAAAAATCCTATAATAGAAATCTTCTATACAGATGAAGCCTTTTAAAGGTAAAGGAATGCTTTTAAAAATTCTTAACCTAAATTTATAAATTAAAAGAATAAATGAAGATATGTTACTGCTAGATGATCTCAAATAGAAACATCAGAATATCCATAATATTACAAAGTAATGCTGGAAAGAATAAAAAATGTTTACATATAGCAATAGATAGTACCTGAGTAGAGACAGGAGCTATTGTTAGCACTTAAATTCTTATAAATATTGTTCGTGGCTTTTTGAAAGTATCTTTATGGTCATAAGTAGGTTTGATAGGATCCCAATAGTAAATTTTAATTTGTATTGTTTTTCTCAGAAATGGGGAAGATTAAAGCAAAAATTGGAACAGTTAAGGCTATTTATAAAGAAATGATTCCAGGCCGGGCGCGGTGGCTCACGCCTGTAATCCTAGCACTCTGGGAGGCCGAGGCGGGAGGATTACTCAAGGTCAGGAGTTCGAGACCAGCCTGAGCAGGAGTGAGACCCGGTCTCTACTAAAAATAGAAAGAAATTAGCTGGACGACTAAAAATATATAGGAAAAATTAGCCGGGCATGGTGGCGCATGCCTGTAGTCCCAGCTACTCAGGAGGCTGAGGCAGAAGGATTGTTTGAGCCCAGGAGTTCGAGATTGCTGTGAGCTAGGCTGATGCCATGGCACTTTAGCCCAGGCAACAGAGCAAGACTCTGTCTCCAAAAAATAAAAAGAAAGAAAGAAATGATTCCTCTGTTGCTTTTGTGAAAGTCCCCAGGTACCAAAAGCACACTTCCTCCTGAATGACCCAGGATTCCTGTCTTTCACTCCTTAAAAATAAAAGACCCAGAAGGGGAGCACTCTCAAGCAACAACTCTGAGTTTACCAAACCTGAAACTGGAACAACTACCTCAGAAGTGAATTTTAAAGAAAGAAAGCTGCTTTTTAAAAAAGGCTTTCAACCTATAAATGCAGGCTGAGTGTTTTGACTTGCTCTGTAACATGTGCCACAGTAAGTTAGACATCTTTAGGTCTGAGTCAGTAAACGAAAATGTGCCTGGCCCATGTGTGTCTGTTGGGTAAATCCTCAGGAGGATTGTGAAAGAAAGTACCTGATCACTTGTTCTTTCTTCAGCTCTCAACTACCTGCCCCACCCCACCCCTCACAAGCATCCAGGGCCTATTTGCTGTTCTTTAAATGCTCAAAGCCCAACCATAGTAATCAGATCTACCCAGATCTTCCCCCTCTTATAACACCTATTCTTCAAAACTACATATTCCTCTTTTCTCCCCCTACACAAACCCCATATTAAATGAATCTTTAGGGAGCAGGTAAGAAAAGAAGCATATTCATACT
Source organism: Varecia variegata (assembly GCA_028533085.1). Classification (NCBI taxonomy): domain Eukaryota; kingdom Metazoa; phylum Chordata; class Mammalia; order Primates; family Lemuridae; genus Varecia; species Varecia variegata. The sequence goes on along the minus strand of CM052440.1, from coordinate 75,670,598 downwards.
AAAGTGTAAATGACTAATAGTGATGCTTGGCAAGCCATCATCTTACAAAAGGTAGTTCAATTTTAAACAGTTGCTTATTGGCCAATAATTAAATTTTCTATTATTTGTTCAAATAAGGGCACACTTTATTCTTTCCCACCAGGCTACGTATGTATATGGCTTGGGAATAGCAACAGTATTTTAAGTGGAAAATGGTAGTTAGGGCAGTGTAAAGAACAGCTGTTGTTGAGTTTGAGGGGAAGCTTTTAGTAGGTTAGTGAAGGGGAAGAGGTGAGGGAAAGTTTGAACATGGAAGGTTTTAGTTCCTTCAGCTTCATTTTCTCTTCCTTATTTTTATGCTGATTGGGTCTCTTTTTCCTTCCCTGTCAACAGACTGTTTCAGTACTTCTTGGCTTTATTTATTTATTTTGCTCCTGCTGACAAGCTGGAGGCTGAGTTATGTGCTCACTCTGAAAATGTTCCTTTGACTCTTGCCTCTGAACTTTCTAGCCAATGCAGAGAGTAAATAGGTACTGTGCTGTATGCAAATGTAGGCATATTTGTCTGTGTAGGCCAAAGGAGGAGAGGCATGTTGCAAAATGCCTTTAGAACAAAACCAAACTTTTTAGATGGAATATTTTATAGTCTCATGAAAATAAGCTAGTTTCAGAAAACAAAAAGTACAGAGGAATACTTATCTATAAAATAAATTGGAAAAAAAAACCACACACAAAACAAAACATGACTAATACTTCAACAGTGAGTTCACCTCAAGCATCTCATGAATTTCACATGAACCACCCACTTTTCTCTGTACCTCCGAAGATTACCATATCAGCAGCAATAATACTCTGTTGTTCAAGCACTGGATTTCCATATCAACGTAGCCATGGCATTCCTCAATGTAGAATATTGTACTGCTTGCCTCGTTTGTGGTTTCTATAATAAGGTTAATTTTTGTTCCCTTACCCTCCTCTCTTAATCTCATGCCACCCGCTACCTCTCTTCAATCAGTGGTTTGTTTTTTTCTGTGAATAGTTTTCCTCCTTTCTTTTCTCAGTCTCTGTGTCATGATTTGAACTATCTGCAAATTACGCTGCCTGTTAAAATCTTTATCACTCAGCCACAGATGATCAACTCTTTGAAAAGACAAGCTGGGGACAGAGAAGTAATGAATGGTCATTTCTGGGATGACTCTGGGATATCGTCTTCCCCAAATTTATGGTGTGCAGTAAGGTGGGTCAGAAAACCCACCTATGGGAGATTTCATGGCCACCTTTGTCTCTTCCTTGGTAGGCCTTTTATAAAATTATTGCTATTTCTAGTTTGTATTGGAGATGGGTCTAGCAAAAATTTCCATGCCAGAATTGTATCAAATATTTTTCATTTCCAATGGCATTTTGGAAAGGGCTTGCCAATTTTTAAATTTTAAATTTTCAGGCTCATATGTGTCAAACTAAATGGAAAGTCAGCTGGAGTCTAACAAGCTATTTTAATGAGCTTCCTTTCTCTCTGATGTTCCCCAGGAGATATGGGCCCAAGCAGACCCATGTGGCCCATGGAGTAACATGATCATCTTGGCTCTGTTTAGACACCTGTGCTTTTAGCCTAGCAGCAAGGGGAACAGGAGAGAGAGAAAGAGATGAATAGAGGGAGAGAGAGATGAGGGCATGGAGGGCATGCGAACTAGTAGGATCGGGTGTGTACCACACTACTTAGGAAATCACTACAAGAAACTCCATAGCAGCTGCAGAGGCTTGATGCAACATAGGCCAACAGTGCCTCTACGTGGGGTGTCTGAGAGTATATGGAATATGTTTGTGTGATGGGGAGGAGGGGGAGGGAGGAGAAATACATGCATTTTTTTAAAGGAATTGCATGCCTTGGAGGTTCCTTTTGAGAAAGAAGATGGTATAGGAAGAAAAGATGGAGAACCACGGACACAGAGTATGCCCAGGACTCTGAGAACACATTCTTCTAAACTTCCCCCAACCACTTTAAAAATTCTGTTTGCTATGCTCACTCTTCTTTTGTCCCCCATCAGTCTAATGCTTATCTCTCCCTTTAACTTCAGCTTATCAGCACATAGATGTTAAACTCTGTATTATTTTTCACCAGATGCCCTGTTTAGTGAATGATTTTAGTCTTTTGTATGTATGTATTTCCCTCTCCTGCACTGTAAAGTCCTTGAGGATTTATACTGTACTTACAGAAGCTAATACACCCTCTTGTTCTCTTTTCATCCCTTTGTTACCAGTTCTAGGGACTTCTCAGCAAATGTTTAACATGACTGTACAATACTTGTTCACAAGACTTTCTTCCCTTTACAAAGTCTCTTATGATGTGATTAGAATTCATTTTCATAAATTAAAATTTGTTTATAATTTGAAGTATTTCCATAAATTTTTAGAGTGAATGGGCTTACTTATAGCTTTTTAATTTTTAAATTCCAATTTTGTGTAACATTTCAAACGTACAGAAAAAAAACAATACAACGTATACTCCATACCTACCAATACCTGACTTATACTTGCTTCACCTCTTTAAGAGTGAACTATATAGCTAACCACCCAAGACCCTTGGCATCCCATTCCTCTCCCTTGAGATAACCACTGTCCTGAAGCTGGTGGTGTATACTTCCTCTGTATGTTTTCAGGTTCCACCACATCATTCAAAAGATCTTAGTCTTCCTTCCTGAGGGGCTGGCAACTGGGCCTGAGCGCTTCTCCCACACAGCCTAGCATGGCCATCCTGGTGCCTCCCAAAGGCGCAAAGACAGATGAATAAGCGCCATTACAGAGGGCTGGGTGAATTTTTGTTGGTGGAGACACTCTCTTTACCACAGCTGGGGATGCACGAAGAGAGTGGCAGGAAAGGAAGTTCCACTCTGAAGAAGAGAGCTTAGCAGTGGCAAAGGCATGGCTGGACCCAGGCTGAGAAGGAGGTGTCCCAAGGTGGAAAGCAAGAACGGCTCTAGCAGAGACTTTTGTCCCTGATGGTCAGAGTGGATGGGCCTGGGCATCCCTGGGCCCCGAGGAATGCAGTTTGGGGAATGCTAGTGCCACCCCAGCTGGGCCCCGACCATCCCCCCACCCACAGGCCAGACCCCTTCCAAGTCGCACCATCTGGCTGGGCATTTATGTGGAGGAACTGACCTGCTTTAGTTCCTCTGAAGCGTCGTATAGATGGGATGGAGACCGTCCAAACTTTCCTGTTATTACTCCTCCTCAATTTAGAGTTGCCAGATAAAATAGAGGAGCCCAGTTACATTTGGTTGTCAAATAATGAATCATTTTTTTTTAGTAAAAGTATGTCTCAAATATTGCATGGGACATACTTATACTAAAAAGATATTTGTTTATCTGAAATTCAAATGTAACTGGGTGACCTGTATGCTTATTGCTAAATCTGGGAACTCTACCTCACTTAAATTTTGCAAGGGTTAGCAAAGCACTTCAGGAGTCTTTGAAAAAGTGTGAGCCAAAGGGCTGTTCAGGCATACTATTATCAAACACAATCTTTGTCAAGTTCTCAAAGGCCTAAGGTAGGCTAAAATAGTAACAACAAAGACAAGCTCACTGACTTTATTAAGTGAAGATGACACGGGCACTCTTTTTAAAAATAACTTTATTGACATATAATTCACTTATTTAAAGTGGTTTAGCCACAATTAAACCACAATTTAGTGGTTTTCAGTATATTGAGTTATGCAACCATCACCCAAATCAATTTGAGGTCATCTCAAAAAGAAACCCAGTACCCATTAACAGTCATTCTCCACTCCAGGCCCCCTCCCTCCCTGCCATTCCTCAACCCTAGCCCTTGGCAACAACTAGTGGACTTTTTGTCTCTTTAGATGTGCCTGTTCTGGACATTTCATTATAAATAGAATTATACAGTATGTGGCCCCTTTTGTGTCTGGCTTCTTTCACTTAGCACAAACGTTTTCAAGGTTCAAACACATTGTAGCGTGTATCTGTACTTCATTCTTTTTTAAAAATCAATTAA
>CM052440.1:75622797-75666111 GCA_028533085.1 Varecia variegata | reverse complement strand
GTGTCGCACTCCCGCCCACTCTCCGGTCTCGGCCGCTCTCCAGGGCGTCTGTAAACACACCCAGAGACTGTCATGGAGGGGGAGGAGGAGGCGGCGGCGGCGAAGGGAGGCGATTGGGGCCGCCTCCAGGGTCCGCTCTGCCATTCCTGAACTGGTCCCTCGTCCCCGTGACTGTGGCATCAGGGAAGCGAACTGTTAGGCGAGAGGAGGAGGCAGTCAGAACCATATCCCCTTCTTCCCCGGGGCGGGGGCCGGGCCGGGCCGGCTGAGCCGGGGGAGGGCCCGGGGAGGGAGTGCCTGGCCGGGCCAGCCAGTCTGCCGAGATGGATGACAGTAAGGTAAGTCTTGTGGTTTGCACGCGCAGCTGCCGCCGCCGCCGCCGCCGCCGCCTGCTTCTCGCTAAAAGCTAGTCCTGCCGCTGAGCCTCAGCTAAGTAGTCCATGCCAACACCCAAAAAGCACCTGCCTTAGACATCCCTGCGCCTCTCCAGTTGTTGCCTGTTGGTAACCCAGCCAGGAATTCAAGGAACACCGGGGCCGCGTTTTTCCAGGAAGGGCCCTCTTCTATGGAAATTTTTCACTCCCAGGGCAGCCTGTTTGCCACCTTTTCCAGGTAGTGCAAAGCCCAGTCCTTGACTTGCCTATTGAGATAAGTCAAGAAACTACTGTGCTTTTTCTTTTTGCTCTCTTTTCCTCCCTGCCAGCCTGTCTCCAGTTTGAGGACCTTAATTAGTGCACCCAGAACCAGCTCTATTTCCCTTGACGACTCCCCTTTCTTCTCTCAGGCTCCCTTACTCAATGCCCCATTCATATCATCAGTTCACTCCTTCCCACCCCCCTCACCCCCCAGCTATTTTCCTGTGGTTGGTTGGAACACTCTGCTAAGCTCCTGTTGCTATTCGGCCAGAGGAATCTAACCTCTAGAAAGCCACTGTAAGAAAAGTAGTGAATTTCTTCTTAGTACACGTCAATATACTGTCACCATCCCACTTTCCCTATCCAAATCACTTAGCCTTATGATCGTAAGTAATAATGTTCATTATGGGTTCATTCATATAGTTTATAACCTTTCTGTCTTTATAGCTACCCACATCAGTGTTGTTTAGTTTTATTTCACGAAGATTGGGATGGTCAGGGATTCACTTATTGATGTTTTAGGATGTTTAGGAATTGGACTTTTTTAAGGCATCAGACTTATAAATCTTGCTGATTTTTAAAGTAAAAATCAGTCCTTCCCTGTTCTTTCCAGAGTCTTATTTTCCACAGTCTCTGGCATACTCCTCATGATAGCTTTTTCCTTTGGGTGCCTTTTCTCCCTCCACTAATCAATAAAACTTTGCTTCTGCAAAGTTTTTGTTTCACACATCCTCAGAGAGATTGAAAAAATTTCCAGCTTCTCTGGGCTCCTTGTTTTATTCTTCATCGTCTTGTCTTCCTCTTCATGCGGAAGGCTCTGAGAAGAGTGACAGAAGGGAAAGTCCAGTGCAGTACTCTGGAATTGGAACTCATCTAGAAGAACAGATTGCTTGTGAAGTAGCAAATCCCTCTGAATAGGAAGTGGTATTTCCAAGATAGAAGGGGGCATTTCTGAAAATTCTCCAGAAAAATCAGAAAATAATTTTTCTTAAAAGTCTTTGCTACCTTTATCTTTCAGTGTTTATTTTGAAATTAAATCTGAATACTGTATCCATTATCTTTCCCAGAAAATAATGTTATGGCTGTTTAAGAATTCTAGAAGAACATATTGTTCTTTATTTTCCTTCTTGAGACTCTCAAAGCATATCCTATCTAATTTTCAGTTGTTTCCTTTGAAACATTTGACAACATCTCAAAGTCTTCAATAATCTCAAATAAGTTCAAGAAAAATACATATGATTTGGGGTTATTTTACTTACCTATAAGATCACATAGGAGTTATTTCTAAAATTAGCAATCTGGTGCAGGAGGGGATATAAAATTTCTTTGTTTTGCCTAAAAGAGTGAAGTTAAGTTTTGAGGGTAGGCTATCTATAACTTACTTCCAATAGGGTACACAGGCAAACAAAATGAATTCAGTTCTCATTCTTTATTAATTCATTGTTTTTATGAGAGTATTTAAAAAATCAGTTTTTAAAACCTTAATGTTATCAAAAAAGAAAATTTATTTCCAGTATCTCTGGATGGATAGTGCCTCTGGATGGATAGTGCCTCTGGAGTACACTACTTTCACTTTGGGTGCCGTAGTTGTGGATGAGTAATATTTAAATGTCATGTATGGCAAGACTGGACTACTCCTTCCACAGCCAGGCAGTGTGAACCAGCCCTAAGTAAGGCTTTGGCAGCTCCCAGCCATGCCTTTCTCTGTGCCCTAGTTGTTATAATCCCGCAAAATTGTATTGTCCTCCTAGTGTGTACAGACATACTCACACACAAAACACACTTTTCCCTCACATTGTATATGGGCCACAGAGTCTCTGGTTCCCTTTTCCTCAGTATAAGAGGAGGTGAGGGTTGGGACTTAGAAGTGTGGTGGCTGTGCCAGTGAGAGCATAAAGGATGACAAACGCTGACAGCAAGGCCAGGGTAACAGGAAGAGGACAAAGTGGGCAGGAGCAGCAGTTATAGAAAGGTAGTGTTTGAATGAGCTGGCCAGGAAACAGATGATGATGATGATGCTGTGAGGGCCTCCCTTTATAAAGATTCTGTATTACGAGTTGTTTTCATCGGGAGCAATAAATGAGTTTGCCGAGAGTTCTCCACACTGTCATCTAGCCTCCTGGAGCGAGAGCAGGACAGATTTGAATGGAGGTACAGCTTTGCTTCCCAAGCATCTCACACTGTGCCTACTACAGCATCGGGTACTAGTTAATACTGATTAAACTGAATTGGAACACAGTGATATTAAGGAGATTGCCCTAATGTACCTGGGGTTTATTAATCAATGTGCTCCAGTTGAGCAAACCAGCCAGAGCATAAATACAATACCAAATGGGAAAAATAAAGCAAAAGGTAGATTGGGCATCTAAAAGTAGGGGCTTAGGAAAGTGCTAAGTAGCAGAAATCAAATACCAAGTAGATCTACTGGGCTGGTTGGAAAGGAAAAAAATCTTGGCTAAATTTTTTAACCTTTCTGAGCCTCCCTTATCTGTTTGTTTTTTCTTTATTTTTATTTTTGGAGACATTGTAACCTCAAACTCCTGGGCTCAAGTGATCCTCCTGCCTCAGCCTCCTGAGTAGCTGGGACTACAGGCACACGCCACCACGCCTGGCTAATTTTTCTATTTTTAGTAGAGATGGGGTCTCGCTCTTGCTCAGGCTGGTCTATAACTCCTGACCTCAAGGGATCCTCGCGCCTCGGCCTCCCAGAGTGCTAGGATTACAAGCATGAGCCATCTCGCCCGGCCTCCTTATCTGTTACATAAGGCCAATACCTTCTTTACAGGCTTAGTGAGGATTAGAGGTGATGCATATAAAGCATCTAGCACAGAGTCTAACGCACAGTAGGCTCTCAAGAAATGTTATCATTATTATATTACCTAGCAGTGACTCCCCTGGGCCTTAGCAAAGTGCAGTAGGTACCTGAGATGCTCATTTTAATAATACTTAGGCGTATGCTACTGTATAACATTTACAGCCATGTTTATGCCAACACTACCTTTTGCTCCTCACTGTGCCCCAAATGGGACAGGGGCAGTGGGATGGGACATAAAAGGAACTTCAGCTCTGCACTTAGCGGTTAGATGGTGTGAGAAAGGTAGTCCCCTGACCCCACCTGCATGTCTACCACTAGGAAAAGTACTTGTTTTTATAAAAGCCTCTTCTCCTTGACCTGCTGTGTTCAATTACAAAGAAAATAGCAATATGTTGTTTTCAGAGGCTTTGATCATAGACAGAGGTTCTTCTTTTTTATTTTATGTTTGACTTTTATGTTTATCAAGTGAACACATGAATAAAGTGGAATATCCTAAACCAGATGTGTTCCTGCTATAGACTGTTAGCTGGTAAAAGACCACCATACTGTATTGCCCAGTCTGACAGTTTAAGGCATCAAGTTCCAGTTGAGAGGATGATGAGAAAGTGGACCAGGTACTGGCCACAATATGCTAATATGGGCTGCTGTTTCCCTCCATACTTCCTTTCCACCTTGTGCTACACAGGATTATCTGGAAATGAGGTTTCTTACACTTTCCTTACCCCTTACACCCTCCCTGTCCCCCACCAAAGTCTTCTGTCCAGTTCTGAGTAGTGCTTGTTCTTAAAAAAATTTTAACTTGGCCAAAAAAATCTCTTCAACATTCCCAGACCTATCCTTTGGCCCCTTAGCCATTCTCTGCTACACTTGGAACTACCCTTCTTGGGCAGTGCCACGTAGCCCAGACATTTTCTGCTCTTCTGCCCTCTTACTCCATCATCTCTTTCCTCAAGACCAAGACAGAAGAGCCAACTCATCTACTAAACAAATCTCTAACAGTAGATATTAATGTGTCTTCCTTTCCTGTCTAGATTATATGCACATTTTAACTTGGGAACCTCTACAGATAGTTTAAAAGCCAAGGAGTAATTTAAGTACTACAGAAACCAGTTGAAATCTAAATTTAAATAACCTTATTGAGAATGTTTTGCTCTCTAAAGTTTTCCAAAAAGTTTGTTATTTTATTTATTCATTAATTCATCAAACATTTGTTGGACACCTAATATGTATCAGGCATTGTGCTAGGCAGCAGAGACACAAAGATGATGAAGAGTTCTTAACTATTCCTGGGGAGCTTACATTTCAGTGGGTGAGGCAAACAAATAGAAAAGTAATTACACTATAGTGAGGTAAAGAGTGAGGACAATAGAGGCAAAGTGCTTTTGGGCACTAAGAATGGGTGCCTAACTGTCAAGGTCTGTCAGATACCAGTTCACAGAGTAGGAATGAATCTTTAAAGAAGAATAGGAGTCCCCTGCCCCTAAACAGGAAAGATGGCAGGCATATCCTGTACTAAAGCATATTGCATAGCAAAATAAGTATTTTGGCACAGCTCGAGCAGGGATTGACAAACTTTCTGTAAAGGGCCAGATAGTAAATATTTGTGGACCATATTGGTCTCTGTTGAAATTACTTGACTCTGCCATTGTGTCACAAAAGCAGCCATAGGCAAAATGTAATGAATGGGCATGTCTGTGTTCCAATAAAACTTTATTTACAGAAGCAGGCAGCTGGTTGTGTTTGGCTTGCCAGCAGAGTGGTAATTTACTGACCCCGAGCTACAGCATAAGGCACAAGTAGAGGTGTAGTCAGAGATAAAGATGGAAAGATAATCAGGGGCCAGAGTACAATATGCCTGGTAAACTAGGCTAAGAAATTTGGGTCAGTATTTTTCAAAGTGTGGAAGACACCTGCTGAATCAGAATCTCTGGGGATAGGGCCTGGGAATTTGAATTTTAACAGGCTCTCCAGTTGAGTGTCTTATATGTTTATTAAAGTTCAAAAACCAAGGCCATAGCTGTCAGGGAGCCATTGAAGGATTTTTAAAGCAGAGGTGACAAAAATCAGATTTATATTTTTGAAGAAAAATGCTAATGGCTATATGGAGAATGGATTAGGGTAAAGATGTAGGAACTGGGACAAGACTAAAAGGCAGATGGTCCAATTATGAAAGAACATGGGTTTTGACATAGCATATGACCTGAGTTTAAATCTCACTTCCACCCTTTTAAACTGTTAGGATTTTGGACAGATTATTTAGTATCTTCAGAATTTACTTTCTTCAAATAAAGACTGGGTGTGTTAATATGGACCTCATTGAGTTATTGTGAGAATTAAATGTGATATATATGTGAGCCCATACCAGAAGAACTTAGTACATAATGAGTTCTCAATAAATGCTGGTCCTTTCTGACTCCTCACCAATGTGGTTAGATTGTTCAGAAGAAAGGCCTGAAGACCATATTAGAGACTATAAAATGTAGGTTGCAGTTGATGCAGCATGCATGAAATCCCTCAAGGATGAAGACTTTGGAGAGAAGAAAGAGCTAATAAAGAGAGCCCCAGAAAACTCACAAATGATCAAAAAAGACTGAAGAGTAGGACTCACCAGAATAAACTGAAAAAGAGACAGCAGTGATGTAGGAGAACCAGAAGAAAGGGCTGTTATGCCATCTATCTAAGTAAGGGTGGAGAGATTTTTAAAAGGGGACTTAGTCTACAATGTGAGATGCTACCAGAAAAGTCAAGTAAAATAAATAGCAGGTGGTGAGATGGCTCATGCCTGTAATCCTAGCACTCTCAGAGGCCAAGGCAAGAGGATTGCTTGAGCTCAGGGGTTTGAGACCAGCCTGAGCAAGAGCTCAAGACTCCATCTCTGCTAAAAATATAAAATATTAGCCAAGTGTGGTGGTGCGCACCTGTAGTCCCAGCTACTCAGGAAGCTGAGGCAGGAGGATCATTTGAGCCCAGGAGTTTGAGATTGCAGTGAGCTATGATGACTGGCTGGAAATAAGTAGTGAAAAAGTATCCATCTGACTTGGAAAATAGGAGGTTGTTTGCAAACCTAGCAAGAGCAGTTTCAGTGGAATGACTGGGCAGAAGCCACAAGCTATCAGTTGGGGAAGAAGTGGGTGGGAAAGAAGGGAACACAGTAGGTACAGACCATTTTACTGAGTCAGTTTGTAACAGTTTGAGGATTGCTGAAATATGTGTAATATTATGTTTAGATGAAGTTATACTTAGCTCTAGCTTAAAATAGTAGCAGTTGGGAGGCTAGGGGAAGGTCTAGGGTTTGAGACCCCATCTCTCTAATTTTTCTTCTTTCTTTTTTTTTTTTTTTTTTTTTTGTGAATAGAAATGGGGTCTCACTGTGTCGCCAGGCTAGTCTTAAACTCCTGGCTTCAAGCAATCCTACTGCCTCAGCCTCTCAAAATGCTTGGATTACAGGTGTAAGCTACAACGCCTGGCTTTCTTATTTTTCCTTAATCCATAGGAGACCACTTTTCACTTTATGTTTTTAAGAGAAAGGCAAAACAAACCCTCTTGCTTTTTTCCTGAGGCTGCTGGTACTACTCCATGTAAATACAATAGTTCTCTTACACTTAACAACTTGAAACTTTTATAAGTTGCCTTAAGAATTAGAGCATCAGGATATAAATAAGTGCAAAAAGTATGGTAAAATAATAAGAGTTCTTAGTTGATTTTTCAGATTTTATATCCCTATAAATTAGTTTTAAAATATTGCTAATTTTTCTTTTCATTTATTCATTAAATTATCAGGGTTTTGGTTTTTTGTTGTTTTTGTTTTTGTCTTTGTTTTGAGACATGGTCTCCTTTGCCTTGGTTACAGTGTAGTGGCATCTTCATACATCAACCTCAAACCATCCTCCTGCCTCAGCCTCCTGAGTAGCTGGGACTACATGCATGTACTACCATACCCAACTAATTCTTTTTTTATTTTTTGTCTCACTATGTTACTCAGGCTGGTCTTAAATTCCTGGCATCAAGTGATCCTCCTCCCTTGGCCTCCCAAAGTGCTAGGATTATAGGTGTGAGCCACCATGTCTGGCCAAATTATCACTTTTATTAAATGCCTCTTAAATGCCTGGCTCTATGCTAGATATTGTGGGGGCTGCAAAAGAAGTAAAAAAACAGCTTCTGTGCTTGAGGAGCTCATACTACTCGGTGGAGAGAGAACATAAATATGCAAGGCCACTTAAAAAAACAATATAACAATTCAGTGTGATATCAACTCTATGTTCCAGACATTTGGAGAAGAAAAATAATACATGGGCAGAGGGTGGTTGTCAGCAAGAGCTACTGAGAAAGAGGGCTAGAGCTGATCTTAAAAAAAGAAAACATAGGATTTGCCTTTTTGGATGCTTGGAGGATAGAGGGAAAACAGTTACAGAAATGGTGGCTGTGGGTAAAAATGCAGGGATGGGGTTCAGGCTGGAGGTCTCTAAGGAGACTGGCATGACTTGATATGGAGGGTGCTGTTGGGCATAGTGAAAGAGAAAAGTGGCTTGGTGAGAGGGAGCCTGGATGGAGTAGGCCAGATGGTGGCCCCTAAAAATGTCTGTGTCCTAATCCCTGGAACCCGTGATTATCACTTTATATGGTAAAAAATTGAATATGACCTTAATGTGGCAAAATATGTGATTAAGTTAAGGATTTTGAAAGGAGGGATTTATCCTCAGTTATCCAAGTGGACCCTAAATTCAATGACAGGTGTCCCCATGGGAGTATGGCAGAAAGAAGGAGCTTAGGCAGATGAAAAGGCAGTGTGACCACAGAGGATGGAGGCAGATTAGAGTGATGTGGCCACAAGTCAAGAGTCCGGAATGCTAACGGCCACCAGAAGCTGGAAAAGGCAAGGAATGGATTCTCCCCTGGGGCCTCCAGAGGGAGTGCAGCCCTGCCAGACTTCTGCCCTCCACAGCTGGAGGACACATTTCTGTTGCTTTAAGCTACCACATTTGTGGTAATTTGTTACAGCAGCCACAAGAAACCATTAATAATATACTGGATATAGTGATTTAGCAGTGCTGAGCTAGGGGTCTTCTCTTAAGCTCAAGGGTGACATGGCCAAGGGCTGCTAAAGAAAATTTATTCTATCTATAATGATCAGATGTTACTTTTTTTTACAGTGAAGAAAAACACACTGAAGTTATTTTCATAAGCTGAAAAGAAAGGTTAATTTGGCAGCTCTTTGCAAGATGGGTTGACTAGGGAAGTGGGGAAGGGAAAGGAGAGATGGTGGAGACCTATTGGAAATCTGTTGTAATAATCGGTGAGCAGAGCCCTGACTAGTGTTGAAGTAGTAGAAAAGGAGAGGAGGAGAGAAATCAGAGGTTTTATAGAGGAGCACATTGGTGTGACTTCAGTAGGTGGGCCTGGAGAGTCACAATGGCAGAGGGAAACTTCAAGGAGTTGTAAAATGAGAAAGTTCATTAGTAACCCCCTCACCACTCTCCTTAATCAGGTGCCTAATGTCACAGTGAGTTGGATTAAATGAATGACTACATAGCAATAATCCAGCAGTGCATTTAAAGCACCTATCCATTTTAGAACGTTTTCAGGGAATTATATGTTCGGGGTAATGAGCCCTGAGAATATGGACAGAAATAGGCATGTTATATGTTGCTATGGTACAAATCTGGGGACTTGAGTTTTAGTCCCTACTCTGACACTAAAAATCTCTGGACTAAAATTTTTTCGTCTATGAAATGAAGAGATCACATATGCATATCTGTGTGTGTATACACATCCCTTCCCCACCAGCATTCCTGTATATAATGATATCCTGCACTCTGTAATGATATTTATTGCATGCCTGATGCTTTTCACTAGTATAAATGCATTACGTGTAAGTATTCTATTGTCTTATATTTATACTCCAAGAATTTTACAGTGTTTGGGACAAAGTGGATATTTAATAAATGGTTGCTGAATAAAGGAATTAATTTTCCCTTCCAGGATAATAGTGCTTACTTCATCTGAGGTGGTGTGAAATAACATGAGATAACATGTTGAGTGCCCAGGGCCTTGTTCACAGTGCACACCCTGAATTTAGCCCTGAATTTAAGTTTTTGTTCTGTTTGTTCGTGAAATACAAGAAGTAAAATGGTCTAAGAATCTGTAGAATAGGATTTAGTCCAGATGCTGGAGGCTTCCTCATTTTAGCCCCATTAACGCCTAAAGAGCATACAACTACAATCATGTCTTCTCTTTCTGTGGAAGTTACACCAGCTCACTGTGAAGCCTAGGCCATTCATAATTTCCTCAGGCCTTTGCATACTGATTTCTATTTTGTCTTTCACTTTAATGATTAATTTTAGAATTATCAGCAACCCTCCTCTTGGCTAAGTCCAGTAGTTTTATCTTAATTCTCAACCTTTTAAACTCATGAATTAGGACCCTTATGCTCGACCCCTCTCCTCCTTATATTTCTCCTATAAACTTCTGTGTCTCTGTGCCACCTTGATTGTTCCCTTTCTACTATTCTTTTTGCTTTTTAAGGTTTACTAGGTAACTACGTCTTTTTTAAAAATAACAGCTTTATTGAAAGAATTCGCATACCATAAAATTAACCCTTTTAAAGTATACAATTCTGTGATTTTTAGTATATTCACAGAGTTGGGCAATGATCATCACTATTAATTCTAGAATATTTTTATCACCCCAAAAAGACAATCTTATAAACAAACTATAGCACATCCATACAATGGAATATTATTCAGCAATAAAAAGAAATGAGCTATCAAACCACAAAAAAACATGGAGGAGACTTAAATGCATATTACTAAGTGAAAGAAGCCATTCTGGAAAAGGCAAAGCTATAGAGATAGTAAAAAGACCAATGATTGCCAGAATTTTAGGATAGGGAGGAATAGGGGATTTTTATGGCAGTGAAACTATTCTGTATGATATTGTAATGGTAGATAAATGGCATTATGCATTTGTCAAAACCCATAGAACATACTACACCAAGAGTAAACCTTAATGTAAACTGTAAACTTCAGTTATTAGCAATAAATCTATATTGGCTCATCAGTTGTAACAAATGTGCCACCTAATGCAAGTTGTTAATAATAGGGGAAACTGTGAGAGTAGAGAGAGATAATACGGGAACACTGTACTAAGTCTTATTAACTTTAAAAAAAAAAAAAAAAGCCTGGACCCATTAGCAGGCACTTCCCATTCTTTCCTTCCTCTTCTCAGCAATTAGGAAACCACTAATCTAATTTAGTCTCTATAGATTTGCCTATTTTAGGCATTTCATGTAAAAGGAATCATGCAATGTGTGGCCTTTTGTATTTGACTTCTTTTACTTAGCATAATGTTTTCAAGGTTAATCCATGTTGTATCACGCATCAGTACTTCCTTCATTTTTAGCTGAATAATGTCCCCTTGTATGGATATACCACACTTTGTTATATATTCATCAGTTGATGGACATTTGGGTTGTTTCTACTTTTTAGCTATCGTGAATAATGGCGCTGTGAACATTCATGTACGAGTTCTAGTATCGACATAGGTTTTCATTTCTTTTTGGAATATACTAGAAGTGGAATTGCTGGGTTATGTGGTAACTTTATGTTTAACTTTTTGAGGAACTGCCAAACTGTTTTGCAAAGCAGCCATACTGTTTTGTATTCCCACCAGCAGTGTGTGAGGATTCCAGTTTCTCCACATCTGCACCAACACTTGTTATTGGCTTTTTGATTATATAACCATCCTAGTGGGTACAAAGTGATATATCTTGTGGTTTTGATCCACATTTCTCTAATGACTAATGATGTTGAACATTTTAAAATTTGCTGGACATTTGTATATCTTCTTTGGAGAAATGTCTACTCAAATCCTTTGCCCCCCTTTTTAAATTGGGTTGTCTTCTTATTGAGTTGTAAGAGTTCTTTATAATTCTAGATACAAATCCCTTGTCATATGTATGATTTACAAATATTTCCTCCCATTCTGTGGGTTGTTTTTTTACCTTGTCTTTTTTTTTTTTTTTTTAATAGAGACAAGGTCTCGCTATGTTGCCAAGGCTGAAGCGTAGTGGCTATTCTCAGGCATAACATACTACAGCCTCAAACTCCGAGCCCCAGGCAATCCTCCAGCCTTAGCCTCCCAAGTAGCTGGGATTATGGGCATGCGCCATCTCCCCAGCTCCTTGATTGTCCATGAAGCACAAAGTTTTGGATTTGGCTGAAGTCCATTTTTTTTGGGGGGGTCACTTGTGCTCATGGTGTCATTAATCTAAGAAACCATTGCCTAATCCAAGGTCGCAAAGATTAAATCCTATGTTTTCTCTAAGTTTTAGCTCTTACATTTAGGCCTTTGTTCTATTTTTAGCTAATTTTGGTATATGGCGTGAAGTAGGGGTCCAACTTAATTCTTTTGCACATGGATAGCCAGCTCAGCACCCTTTATTAAAAAGACTATTCTTGGCCAGGCATGGGGGTTCACACCTGTAATCCTAGCACTCTGGGAGGTCAAGGCAGAAGGATCGCATGAGCTCAGGAATTTGAGACCAGCCTGAGCAAGAGCGAGACCCTGTCTCTACTAAACATTGAAAAATTAGCTGGGCATGGTTGTGCACGCCTGTGGTCCCAGCGACTTGGGAGGCTGAAGCAGGAGGATTGCTTAAGCCCAGGAGTTTGAGGTTGCTGTGAGCTAGGCTGACGCCACAGCACTCTGTGGTGATGCCACTGCACTCTACCCTGGGCGACAGAGCAAGATTCTGTCTGTCTCAAAAAAACAAAAAAACCCACAAAGACTATTCTTTTCCCCATTGAATTGTTTTGGTATTTTGTTGAAAATCAGTTGAGCGTAAATGTAAGGATTTAATTCTGGATTCTTCATTCTTTTTCAGTGATCTGTATGTCTGTCCTCGTGCCAGTATTATACTATCTTGATTACTGTAGCTTTCTAATAAGTTTGGAAATTAGACAGTGTGAGCCCTCCTACTTTGTTTTTTTCAAGATTGTTTTGGCTATTCTGGGTCCCTTGTATTTCTATATGAATTTTAGGATTAACTTGCCAATTTCTGCAAAAAGGTAGGTTGGCTTTTTTTTTTTTTTTTTTTTTTTTTTTTTTTTTTTTTTTTTTTTTTTTTTTTTTTTTTTTTTTTTTTTTTTTTTTTTTTTGTGAGACAGTGTCTTGCTCTGTTGCTCAGGCTAGGGTGGGTGCCATGGCAGCAGCCTAGCTCACAACAAACTCACACTTCAGGGCTCGAGGGATCCTCCAGCCTCAGCCTCCCCAGTAGCTGGGACTACAAGTGAGCACCACCACAATCAGCTATTTTTTTTCTATTTTTAGTAGAGATGGTGTCTTGCTCTTGCTCAGGCTGGTCTTGAACTCCTGACTTCAAGCAAACCTCCCGCCTCAGCCTCCCAGAGTGCTAGGATTACAGGTGTGAGGCATTGCGCCCAGCATAATCTGGATTTTGACAGGAATTTTATTGAAAGTGTATATCAGTTTGAGGAGTATTGCCCTCTTAGAAATATTAAGTGTTTCAACAAATTAACATGGGATGTCTTTTCATTTATTAGATCTTCTTTAATTTCTTTCAATGATGTTTTATGGTTTTCAGTGTATACATTTTGCACATCTTATGTTAACTTTATTCTTTTTATGCTCTTATAAGTGAAATTCTTTTCTTACTTTAATTTTCAGATCATTCATTGATCGTGCATAGAAACACAACTGATTGTTGTATATTGATCTTGTATCCTGCAACCTTGCTGTACTCATTTATTAGCCCTACTAGTTATTTTGTGGATTCCTTTGGATTTTCTATATACAAGATCATGTCATCTTCAAACAGAGATAGTTTTACTTTTTCCTTTCCAATCTGAATGGCTTCTCTTTCTTTTTCTTGCTAGTATAATGTTGAAGTGATGAAAGAAACAAGATCCCTGTCTTGTTCCTCAGCATTCAGTCTTCCACCATTAAGTATGATGTTTTCCATAGATGCCCTTTATCAAACTGAAGAAGTTCTCTTCTGTTCCTATATTCCTAGTTTGTTTTTGTTGAGTGTTTTTATCACGTAAGGGTATTGGATTTTGTTAAGTTCTTTTTTTTTTTAAGTCTATTGAAATGAACACATAGTTTTGTCCTTTTTTCCTTTTGTTGATACGGTGTATTATAGCAATTGATTTTTGGATGTTAAACCAACCTTTATTCCTGGGATAAATCCCCCATAGTCATGGTATATAATCCTCTATATGTTGCTAGTACCAGTCTTCTATTATTTTATTGGGGATTTTTGCATTTATATTCACAAGACATGTTGGTCTCCAGTTTTCTTTCCCTATGATGTTTGTTTGGTTTTGGTGTCAAGCAAATGTTGGCCTCATAGAATGAGCTGGATATGTTCTTACTTCTTCCACTTTTTGGAAGAGTTTGTGAAGGATTAATGTTAATTATTTAAATATTTGGTAGAATTCACCAGAAGTCACCTGAACCTGGGCTTTTCTTTGTGGGAAATTTTTTTATTACTAATTTAATTTATTTCCTATAGGTTTATTCAGATTTTCTATTTCTTCTTGTCTATTTTGATACTTTGTGTCTTTCTAGGAATTTCTCTCTTTCATCTAGGTTATCTCATTTTTTGGCGTGCAGTTTTTATAGGGTTTTTTGGTAACTTTTTATTTTGTAAGATTGATAATGATGTCCTCTCTGTTGGTCCTGATTTTAGTATTGTTGAGTTTTCTCTTTCTCTTGGACAGTCTAGCTAAAGGTTGGTGAATCTTGTTGTCTTCTTGAAGAACCAACTTTTGGGTTTGTTGATTTTGTCTGTTTTGTTTCCATTCTCTATTTTATTTATCTCTGCTATTTATTATTACATTCTGTCTGTTTGCTTTGTGTTTAATTTTCCCTTTTTTTGCTAGTTTCTTAAGGTAGAAGTTTAGTTTATTCATTTAAAATCTTTCTTCTTTTTAAATATAGATGTGTACAGCTCCCTCTGAGCAATGCTTTTGTTGCATCCCATAAGTTTTGGTATGCTGCGTTTTCCTTTCCATTCATTTCAAAGTATTTTTCTGATTTCCCTTATAATCATTTGTTGACCCATTGGTTATTTAGAAGTGTCTTTTGTTTTTTATCTGTTATATTTATTAAATACTTATTATCATACACTAAGATAGAATTATATGACACAGTCCCAAGTGCTTACTTTCTATAAGTTACGACCTTTAGTTTTAGTTTGTTTCATAAGAGCAAGTGCTTAAAACATGTAGTTAACAGAAAAGTAGGACCTTTACTGTTACTTGTTTGTTATCAATAGACTTTAACATTTATGACATATAATGAAGACAGACTTAGTATTTCAGAGGCCCTACTGAAATCTGACATCCTTAATATCCTACCTTTGTGAAAGAAGATCTCTGTGGAGGGTAAGAAAAAAATCACTTGACTGGTAGGTTTCTTTCCTTAGTGGTAGTGGGTAGGCAGACAGGTCTTCTGAGTGTTTTCCTTAGTGTCTGCTATCCGCAGCTCACAAAAGTGTAATGGGACAGAAAAAGAGATAAAAAATGGATAGTGGGTAAAGAGGTATACTGTTTTAAAGCCAGCTATTTAAATTTTCATGTGGCTCTATGTCAATAGAAATTAAATTAGAATAGGAAAAAAAGCTAGATGTCTGTGCTATTTTCATAGTTTTCTTTGGAGTTTGTATTGGTGCATGAAAATCACCACTTTTATTTAGCCATATTAATATGCATCCTCACAGAAGAAATACAAGAGAACAGAACAATGTGGTTATCATTGAGTTTGTGAAAATTTTATGAATTGGTAAGAATTTCTTTTAGCTCAGGAATAAGTAGGAATTTGTGGGGTTGGTTTTAGTTTTAGCTTCAGGTTCTTGTTTCCTATTCCTAATTAACTTCCCCTATCTGTTGCTCAATTTTTTTTTTTTTTTTTTTTTTTTTTTTTTTTTTTATTTTTTATTTCAGCTTATTATGGGGGTACAAAAGTTCTGCATAGATATATTGCCCATGTCCCTCCCAATCCCCCGAGTCCGAGCCTCAAGCGTGTCCATTCCCCAGACAGTGCACATCGCACTCCTGTAGGTATACACCCATCATATATAAAGTTCAGCTGCTGAGTCAACTAGTATACTAACCTACATTTGTATGACATTTTTCTCTTTAGAAAGTACTCTCATATACATTACTATGCTTAAAAATTGCAATAATCCTGTGCTGTACTTGACTCCCTTGAAAACTTGAGGCGTTAGCTAGTACCAAAAGCCAAAAAATTGAGCCTGCTACTGAGAAAAAGTTAAGCTAGAGAAGTGGTGGTTATGTAGTTTTAAATGTAATTTTCTTTTTTTAAAATTTTTTTTTTAATGTGGCTTTGCCCTACTTTTAGTAAATTGTTAAATGTAATTTTACAGACGATGACATAAAATACAGGAACCTTGGATTCATTTACTATGACTTTCTAATAAAAAAATAGTTCCAATTTAAATACTTTGCTACCATGAAAACTGAACAAAGGGTTCTAGCTTTTGTTTGATATTTTTATGACTATGCTAGGTTTGTTTGAAAAATCAGTCAAATCCATGAAGTACACTGTGTTCTCTTGCTGGCTTCTCAAAGGCACCCACTCCTGAATTAATTAAAAACAGGAATATATGAGGTATTGGATTATAGTGTTGTATGATTGATGACTCATTTTACTACATGAAGAATAGATTTCATTATCCATTTATTTAACTATAGACATGAGTTTATGCTATAATATATTGCTTTTTAAAAACTGTAACAATAGCAAATATATTGTTTTAATATAGGGTGATTTCAAAATATTTTATTAAAATTATGCAGTTGATGAGATAAAAGCATAATTTAAAATTTAGCCCATAGTGATATTTGGATCAACTAGATCATCCTGCAATTGCTACCAAATATTTGGCTCTGAAGAAAAGTTTCCTGAGATGTATATTGTTATATTGGAATAAAAAGAGGATGACGATACAGAATAGAAAAGCTTTAAAAGACCAGTTTTTGAAAAATTGAAACTAACTTGGGAGTTGTACTGAAGCAGCTAGCTTTTATTTAAGCTGGTGGTGGAAAGGACAGATTTTTTTTTTCCCCAGAGCCTTGGCATAATCTGTCTCATGTCAGAGCCACCCCATAAAATGCTAAATACAATTGTTAGCCATCATGATATGACACAGGGTTGGTAAATGTGGCTGATTTGCATTGGCTTTCTTTCTTTTTATTTATTTATTTATTTATTTAGAGACAGAGTCTCGCTCTGTTGCCCAGGCTAGAGTGCCCTGGTGTCAGCTTAGCTCACAGCAACCTCCAACTCCTGGGCTCAAGCAATCCTTCTGCCTCAGCCTCCCAAGTAACTGGGACTACAGGCATGCGCCACCATGTGCGGCTAATTTTTTCTATATATTTTTAGTTGTCCAGCTAATTTCTTTTTATTTTTAGTAGAGACAGGGTCTCGCTCTTGCTTAGGCTGGTCTCAAACTCCTGACCTCGAGCGATCCTCCCGCCTCGGCCTCCCAGAGTGCTAGGATTACAGGCGTGAGCCACTGCGCCCAGCCTAGTTTTGGTTTTCTTGACCTAACCATTATACTTAACTAAGATCTCATCTTTATATGGTGAATGTGATGCTAATAGTGATTTCAAATAAATCAGATATTTTGTATCCAAATATTGACCTTTTGAGTTTTGCTATCTAAGAAGCCTTCTACATTTATTCCAGTGATTTGCCAGTGTTTGAGTTTTGCATTTTCTCTTTCAGAATTGTCTTTAAAGCCTTAGCAATATTCCTGTCAGTACGCTGAAAATGTAACATTCTTATTCTCTGAGGGTGATTTTCAGAAAGAGCTAGACATCATTCAGAACCTTGTCAGATAAGTAAAGTGGATAATCAGATTGGGAATTTAGAGAAGGATTAGCTCTGAATAATGAGACATATTTTGTTTTGGCTTGTGAAAACTGGCTCCACTGGTACTTTCTAAAAAAGCTTTGAATGGTGGCCTCATTGGAATAAATGTACCCCTTTTCAAAGTGATTCCATTAAAGAACATTTATTTAATGTATAAGTTCAGGTTCATGTATTAAAAAATTTATCATCTTTACCTCATAGTTACATCTGAAATAAGAACTTGGGAAGGTTTCAAAGCTAAACAATGAAGAAGATTAAATTACTTTGCCAGTCACCTAATAATTGTGCCTCAGCAGGTACATGAATAACAAATAGGGATATTGAGAGGATGTTTTATGATACCAGTGGGAGCAGGTAGAAATCTACTGAGACAGTCTAGGGTTATAATTATAGGTTTCCAAAGGCAGGAAAAAATATCATGAAGCTTTCAGGGACTTCCTACATGTACATTTAGGCTCAACAAATTTGAAGAGGGAATTTATAGCCAAATAGCTTTGGATACTTATTTACATATATATAAATATATGTATGTTTATATGTATATGTATTTTGAAATTATATATATAATATATATAAAAATATGTAAAATGTATATATTATATTAAAATGTGTATTTTATACACATAATTGTAAACATTTAAAAATCATAAAAAATAGATAAGAAAAAAGCTATTTATAATTACACCTATCAGAGAAATCCTTACTGACCTTGTTTACTTCCTTTCATCTATGTATTGTTTTATAATAAGATCATAATGAACGTACAATTTTGAATATTGATTTTTCACTTATTGCAATTATTTTCTCAATGCAATAAAAAATTCTTCATAGACAAAATATGTAATAGCAATCTTTTAGTTTTTTTTTTTGGAGACAAAGTCTCACTTTGTTGCCCGGGCAGTATTTTTTTTTTTTTTTTGAGACAGAGTCTCACTCTCTTGCCTGGGCTAGAGTGCCATGGCATCAGCCTAGCTCACAGCAACCTCAAACTCCTGGGCTTAAGCGATCCTACTGCCTCAGCCTCCCGAGTAGCTGGGACTACAGGCATGTGCCACCATACCCGGCTAATTTTTTCTATATATGTTTTTAGTTGGCCAGATAATTTCTTTCTATTTTTAGTAGAGACGGGGTCTCGCTCTTGTTCAAGCTGGTCTCGAACTCCTAACCTTGAGCGATTCACCCACCTCGGCCTCCCAGAGTGCTAGGATTACAGGCGTGAGCCACCGCGCCCGGCCAGTAATAGCAATCTTTTAGTTTTTTATTCAGCTCCATATGATTTATATAGTTTACTGTTAAACTAACCCCTATTATTGAATAAATATCAATAATAAAACTTATATAATTTCTTCACTCACATTCATGGTTTCGAAAGTATCAGAAAAAATATTATGAGGCAAAGACTCAGAAAGCATTTGATGGGATTATGCTTTCTTAGTTCCATAGACTTCACTTATGTATTATTTGTAAATGTTCTCTTTGCTAACATGCAGCCATAGTCACTTTTTCTATACACAGAACTAAGCAAAACAAAACAAAACAAAATTACTTCTTCCCTCTCTCACTGAAGGTGGTTGGAGGCAAAGTAAAGAAGCCCGGTAAGCGTGGTCGGAAGCCAGCCAAAATTGACTTGAAAGCAAAACTTGAGAGGAGCCGGCAGAGTGCAAGAGAATGCCGGGCCAGAAAAAAGCTGAGATATCAGTATTTGGAAGAGTTGGTATCCAGTCGAGAAAGAGCTATATGTGCCCTCAGAGAGGAACTGGAAATGGTAAGAAAATGTCGATAAATATATGAAAAAATCAACCTCAACTTAGCAGTCAAAGAAATAATCCATTAAAACATGAAGATACCAGTTTTCACATATCCAGTTGGCAAACGTTATAAAGAATATTAATCTGTTAGCCAAGATGTGGGCAAATAGTCATTTTCATACACTGCTGGTGGGAGTGGAATGTACATGACTATTTCATTGAGGGATTATTTGTGATAGAAGAAAATGGAAAATAGTCCATATGTGTAAAAATAGAGGATTGGTTAACTAAATTATAGTATATTCATATATGGGATTGATTACTTTGTAGCCAGTAAAAATCACAATGCACATATATCTTTACTAATGTAGAAAGGTATTCACAATATATATATACCTAAGTAGAAAAAGCAACATAACAATATGTAACTATGCATAGCATACCATTTGTGTTTAAGTGAATTTATTTATTTTTTATTCATTCATTCATTCAGACTTGGGTAGTAGCTGTGGAAATGTAAGACAGTAGATGAAACAGAATTGAAACCTCATTACTGGGAGCTCAGGGAGGAGGTGACAGGTAGGAGTAGAGAGAGATGGTACTACCATGATCATTACAAAACTGGGACAGGCTACCTCAGGTTTTTAGAAAGTAAGAGAATAAGGTTAGGACATGAAGAGAGAGATTTTGAATTTGACCTATGCCATAAATTATTTCTTACCTTCTTCAGTGTAAGCCACTTGAGGGCAGAATCTTTGATCTGTTTTGTCTGTGTATACACCCAAAGTCCCTAGTATACACTCTGGCAGATAGTAGATGTTTAATAATTGTGAAAAAGAGAAAGGAAATTACTATAATGTATTTCTTTATTTGAGGAGTACAAATAATACTATAACCATTATAAAAAAGAGAAAAATTCTAATTAGTGGCACATTGTGAGATGTTCTTTTAACCAGAGGGGCCTTTGAAATCTGAGCAACACTCCAGAACATCACAAGAAGATTCAGCAGCAGTTTTTCCACCCTCTTCTGAAAGATGCACATACATCCTAGGTTATAAATAGGTAATATTAACACCATGGAAGGTAGGATTCCCAGCAGCCACCTGGATCACTGGTCATGGGAGTTCTTATGTCTAGGATTTCTACCAGTGGTTTGTGAACTCTGAGAAGTAAAATTTTGCTTAAATGTATTTTACACATTTCAGTACAAGCAGTGGTGTATGGCAATGGACCAAGGAAAAATCCCTTCTGAAATAAAGGCCTTACTCACTGGAGAAGAGCAGAGCAAATCTCAGCAGAACTCAAGCAGGCATACCAAGGCTGGGAAGACAGACGCTAATAGCAATTCCTGTGAGTACGATCCATGGGAGAATTTATATTTAAGGGAGTCTCTCAAGATAGGGTTTCTACTACTCTCCTTAGTATGTCTTTAAATAAAATGTTGATGTCATTCATTATACACTAATATGTGAAATGGCATTAGATTCTAAATATTAAAATGCATTTTAAATGAAGTCTATAAAGAGCAACTGATAAATTATGGAAATTTTTTTATTAAGTACACTTAGTCCATAAATGGGAATGGCACTAATCTAGTTTTTGTTAATAATACTGCCTTTTGGCCTGGTACGGTGTCTCTGAGCCTGTAATCCTAGCACTCTGGGAGGCCGAGGCGGGCAGATTGTTTGAGCTCAGGAGTTCGAGACCAGCCTGAGCAAGAGTGAGACCCCGTCTCTACTGAAAATAGAAAGAAATTATATGGACAGCTAAAAAAATATATATAGAAAAATTAGCCGGGCATGGTGGCGCATGCCTGTAGTCCCAGCTACTCGGGAGGCTGAGGCAGTAGGATTGCTTGAGCCCAGGAGTTTGAGGTTGCTGTGAGCTAGGCTGATGCCACAGCACTCTAGCCCAGGCAAGAGAGTGAGACTCTGTCTCAAAAAAAAAAAAAAAATACTACCTTTTATTTGCATTTTGATTTATGGTTTACAAAGGACTTTCATTCATATTTATCTTAAATATTTCTTCCAGTAATTGTGTTAAGGAATTATACTTCTTATTTTATAGATGAAGAAATAGCAGAGGGGCTAGGTAAGGTGCCCAGGGTCACACAGCTATAATGGTAGAACTTGTCCGCATCTAGCCTAGGCTCTTTCTAGCCCATCCTGTAAGGATTTTTTTAAATTGGGGTGAAATTCACATAACATAAAATTAACCATTTTAAAGTACAGTTCAGAGGCATTTAATACATTCACAGTGTTGTACAACCACCACCTCTATCTACTTACAAAACATTTAATCACCCCAAAAGAAAACCCTGAACCCATTAAACAATTGTTCGCCATTACCCTCTCCCCACCCCCAGCCCCTGGCAACCATGAATCTGCTTCTTTCTCTATGGATTTGCCTATTCTGGATAGTTCATATAAACAGAATTTATACAGGATGTGACCTTTTGTGCCTGGCTGCTTTTACTTAGCATAAGGTTCATCCACACTGTAGCATGTATCAGTACTATGTTCCTTTTTATGGCCAAATAATATTTCTATGTACATGTTTACCACAGTTGTTTATCCATTCACCCACTGATGGACATTTGTTTCTACCTTTTGGCTATTGTGAATAGTCATGTTATGAACGTGTGCATAGAGTATTTGTTTGCATACCTATTTTTAATTCTTTTTGATATATACCTAGGAGTCAAATTGCTGGGTCATATGGTAATTCTATGTTTAACTTTTTGCGGAACTGCCAAACTATTTTCCATAGTGGCTGAAACATTTTACATCCCCACCATCAATGTATGGCTGTTTCAATTTTTCCACATCTCACCAACCCTTTTTTTCCACTTTTTAAAGCTATAGCCATCCTGGTGGGTATGAAGTGGTATCTCATTGTGGTTTTGATTTGCATTGCCCTAATAACTAATAATGTTGGGCATCTTTCCATGTGCTTCTTGGCCATTTGAGTATATATATATCTGCTTTGGAGAAATGTCTAAGTCCCTTGCCCATGTTTTAATTAGGTTATTTTTCATTTTGTTGTGGAGTTGTAAGAGCTCTTTATTTATTCTGGATACTAGAACCTTATCAGATACATGATTTGCAGATATTTTCTCCTATTCTCCCATTCTCTAGGCTGACTTTTCACTTTCTTGATAATGTCCTTAGATGCACAAAAGATTTTAATTTTGATGAAGTCCAATTTATCTATTTTTTATTTTGTCACTTGTGCTTATTGGTGTTGTATCTAAGACTCCATTGCCAAATCCAAGGTCATGAAGATTTACCACTATGTTTTCTTCTAAGAATTTTATGGCTTTAGCTCTTTTATTTGTTGACCCATTTTGAGTTAATTTTTCTACATGGTGTGAGGTAGGAGTCCTCGTGTTGCATGTGGGTATCCAGTTGTCCCAGCACCACTTTTTGAAGAAACTGGAAAGATTTTACAATAAAGATGTCATGTGTTGATTTCTTCGTTGCTGTGATTACTCTGGGAGCACTTGAAATAGTTATAAGGAAATGTCATAAATTATCTTTTAGAAATTTTATATAAAATTGAAGAAATTGGCTTTTTGATAACTTTTCCTAGATAAGGTAATATTTACCTTAATCTAAATTAATGAGAAAAGCCAAATCAGCTCTTTTTTCTTTCAGACTATATCTTTAAAAAGTAGCCTTCCTGTAGATACTAAACCGAAAAAAATTCACACATTTAAAAACAGATTTACCAAACTCCATTGACTTTAAAAACGTTCCTACAGGTGCTGTGGCTCACGCCTGTAATCCTAGCACTCTGGGAGGCTGAGGCAGGAGGATCGCTTGACCCCAAGAGTTTGAGGTTGCAGTGAGCTGTGATGACACCACGGCACTCAACCCAAGGAGATGGAGTGAGCCTCTGTCTCAAAAAACAAAAAAAATTCTTACATTGGTAACTTTATTTTTCAGGGTGAAGATCATATAAAACAATGAGTCAGTGATTGAAGGCAATATCCTGATTCCCATGGAGGACGAATGGGCAAGAGCGTACTTCTTGGCTCCATTTACTACCTACTGCTCAGTAGTCATCTCTGTAAATCTGCAGTTTCTACCAAAATGTTTGATCATAGGTCTCAAAGGATCTTGCTTTAACTTTCAACACTTAGAAAATTTATAAACATTCAGGCTTATTTTGGTTGGTATTGCCACCCATGACATCTAACATGTTGTGATGCTTGAAAACACGAGTAGAGAAAAATGGGTGAAGATTATATTTTTGCACCTTAGCTCCACATTGCTTTATTGGTTAATTTATATTCTTTCCATGTAATTCATGTAATTATACGTGTAAGTGTGTTCAGGTGTCACCTCCTTTCCTGTTTTTGATTGCCCTACAAAGAGAAACCAAATGAGCTGATTACTGACTGTAAGTTCTCAGTCTTTATGGACCTAATCGTATATCTTTATATTTACTTGAGCAATGTTTATTTTCTGCATGAACCATGATTTCTCCTGTGAGCCATTCCAGCATAAGCTGTGAATATGTATTAACAAATATATACATTTCTATTTTTATAATCCTTAATGACATGCCTGTTTTAAATAATATACATTAACGAAATCTATCAGGAAAACCCTCAAGACAGCCTCTATTTAAAACTTTTTTTTGCTGTCTTCAACTATATTTATAAAAGTTTGCTAGGGCCAAATCCATACTTGGAGAATAATTTGTCAAATTTTATTTTTAAGTGAGAAGTAACCTTTCAGGCATTTCAGCAGCAAACATTAGCTTGACAACCTAGAGTATGTACGTCTGTGTTTCTATTGTATGTCTGTACATGTATGTGGGGAGGATAGGAGTGAATGTTCACACACATTTTCCTGTGTACTCAAGTAAATCGGAGGATTTTTGTGAAGAAAATAGGATGAAACTAGGTGCTGAGATTAGGGTTTCTGCCTTGAGATCTGAAACAACACAAGGTACAAATTGCTGGTAGATCTATGGCTGTAGCCATAACCAGAACACTTAGTTTCTTCCCTGACAAGAATTTCCTTATGAATGTGTCTGAGCCAGAAAGAAGCATACTGGGCATGCATCTGGGTCAGCCCTGGCTATGCCTCCACTGTGGAGTGAAGCACTGAAGCTGGAGCTGTGCACAGCACCGCAGCTCGTGGGCCTGGCCAGAGGTGCAGAAGGGCAGAGTAGCTCTTTCCAGTCCCCATCACGGCTACATTTACTTTCTTCCTGACCACCAAATGGAGTGATGGTTGAGGAATCAAGGTCATAATATGATTCACTCAGACAGACCTAGGAAGCTTTTGATTTCCCCGGTGAGATACTTCATCACTCTCTCTTCTCTTTGCCATGGTTAAAACAGGAGTCATGTTTTCTATTGCTGCTAAATTATAATTGTTCTTCACTCTAATGAAGCAACTATTGGGCTTTCAAACAAAACATGTTTTGTTATAAACTGGCAGTTTAAGAGGAGGCACCATAATCTAGATTTTCTTTGAGGTAGAAGATGAGATGGACCACATAGCTGAAGATTATGAGGTACTTTTCCCCCTTCTCTCAGGCTGTGCATTTGAATAAAGTGCCCCCTTAGCCTGAGTTCCTAAAGACCTCTTGTGGGTACGCTGCAATCTCTAATTTACTTCAGTCTAGTTGTGTGTGACTACTGATAAACCACTAGCCCAGCTTGTTGGGTCTCTCTGTGTTTTGGAAGATTGGGGGTTTAAGAGTATTTAATGTCTTTTTAGGATCATAAATAGAAGTAGATTAAGGATTGTTGATATTCAGGCCTTCAAAATTTAAGTGTTTTAAATACAGTGTTTAGATTGTAATTGGGTATGTTTTTGCCATCTGGTCTACTCAATTGTATATTTTTATTTTGCAAAACAACCCAAGACTTTATGTTGCTTTGTTCAGTACCTTCTGAATTCCCCAGAAGAGTTGTTTTCAAAGTAAACATTCCAAAATGAATGTGGCTCTTCGATGGAATGTCTCTATTGTGCTTGAAGTATTTCTTCTCTGGTTGTAACTCTAAATTACAGAGTCATTTGAGCTTCCCCCCCAACCCCAGTATCTTTACAAGAGCAGTGATTTTGTCCTCAGGTAGAGGATGTGTAATTTGGGTGAAGGTTAATTACAATTCATTTGAGTTTATTCCTAAACCTATCTATTTGGTATTTTGGAGTAGATCAAACCAAGGGAAAGTTCCTTGGTCTTAAAAAGGAATGTTTTGATTGCTTCGGGTATTGTGCTGGCTGCACACTTTGGCCACTTTGAAGCGTGTTCATAAATGTCACTGATTAAAACAGCAGGAGCATTTCCTGCCCCCTTCCAGTTAAGGAGCAGCATACTGAAATCCTGCCACCTCGCACTCACCTGTGATAACAAGAAGGCCGAGAGAATCAGGGAGTTCAGGAGAAGGTGCTGTTCTCCTTGCTCTCTGAGTAAACAGAGGAATGTTTTCTTTTCCTTTTTTTCCCCAAAGAAAGATAAGGGGGAAAATATATTTGTATTTAGACCAGTCATAGTCTGTCATTATTTTAGCATCAACCTGCTGTAAATTAGAGCAACTGAATATAATATGGAATAAGTTTGACCAGGTCAACTTTTAGTATATAGTTGAAATTCTTTAAAAATTTTTTCTATTTTATCTAAAATCTATTATATCTAAATCAGAACTATCTTATTACAGCAGATTCATATCAGTTTACCAGCTAATTGACAGGAGTTATCAGCATCACTATTTAGTATTTTATCATCTTTGAATTATGATAGCTTTGATTTGGCTAATTACAAAAAGTATAGGTTTAAACTGGACTTACCTTTAGTTAATTTAAAGGCAAAGAATATTTGAAAACATAAATGCTATATTTCACAAGAAATCAGTTGCATATCAATTACATATTTAGTTTTTAAAAGGAGGACGATTACTATTAAACCACATGGTATTTTGGGAGCATTGAAGGAACTTTTCTCTCTAAAGAGCATTGTACAATGATATTTTTATGGAAAATGAAATAAAATATCTTCAGAGACATCTCCAATTGTCTGTTTCACAAAACTATTACAATATGTCTGTATAAGCACACAGTTGTAAAAAGAGTGTGGGATTTAGGCAGAAAAACTGGTCTTGGGTCCATTTTCTGAGTCCCTGTGAAATATTTAATCTCTCAGCCTGTTTTCTCATCCATAAAAAAAGAGAAGAGGAAGATAACTTTCACAGAGTAATTGGTAGAAGTTATGAAAAACTGCTTGTTAGATAGTAAAGAACTACATTAAATTTAAACATTCACATTATGCCTGTGTTTGACTATTAGGATTTAAATCACTAAGGATAAATATATTTATTTAATGGGCAGGAATCTAAATATGTAGTGTTGTAGGTATCACATCTGCCATGTCTTTTTAGCCATATCATTATGTCTATCCTTGGAATGGTATAGTTGGAGGCTCTTTTTAGCAATAATGGCCTTCTATTAATTAGGCTAATTTTAAGAACAACTAATGTTCCAACTGGCAGTGTCATCCTATAATTATCTGCATAGGGCAGGCTTTCAGGCTTCTAGGTAACTTGGTTCTATTTTTCC
This sequence comes from Varecia variegata, assembly GCA_028533085.1. NCBI lineage: Eukaryota > Metazoa > Chordata > Mammalia > Primates > Lemuridae > Varecia > Varecia variegata. Next base: position 75,639,418 of record CM052440.1, on the reverse strand, counting down.
CTATTCCATCCATTTTATTTAACTACAGGGTGGTTATAACTCAGAGCCAAGACTTGGACTGCCATGTAAGGTTGTGCTGATTGTGCACTGTACAAAGGCTTCCAGTTAAGGAAGTAAATGGGCTTAAAATCTAGTTCACATTTCCCTCAACAAGCTATGAATGGAGGAATGGGCACCTGCCATGTGTTTACCAAGGGGTACATGTGGCACATGTCTGCCCAGAAGAGGTATTTTTTTCCCAATTTTCTCAAGGGTGGGGGTACCTTTTTAAATTCTTCCACCAGGGGGTGCCTTTTTTGAAATGTGCAAAATCATGGTGTGTTGTAGCTGGCTTTTGCTGGCTCCCCAGGGAGCCCATCTATTCCTAACTCCATCAGGTTGGTAGCTTTTAATTAGCAATGGTGGGAGTATTTACACCATAGAAATCAGTAAATGCTACAAATCGTGGATCCCTCTACCCCAGGAGTCAGTTTCTCATACACCACTGAAAAAAACCCAGTGTGGGCTAGCATAGCCCTGACCAGAGCAGGCACATTTAAGGCCACAAAAGTATATGATTAAAGGACACATAGGACTGGAAGAATTCTTTTTATAAGGCTGTAGGCAGTTTGGAGATGTCTATATCAAATTCACATTGGTTCACAGACAGTTGTGACTCAGAAATTGTTATGAGTCACAGAGAAATACCTAGTGTGGCCTAGAAAAGACTAGGAGGGGAATCTGCTGAAGTCTTAGAGCAAGCCCTGGGGTCAAGAAGTAGACAACTAATTCACCTACTGTGTTTTAACACTGCCCCAAACGCTCCTGGACTGGGGAGGGATAGATGGGACAGTGAGCTCTGGGGAACAGGCCATTTTGATTCTGTTGTAAGGTAAATATTTGGGCAGGAAAATTTCCCTGTGATCCAACAGAACTGAATCCAATCTTGCCATGCCTCAGCACCCGCTTCCTGAGAAGGAAAGCAATGCCTGGCATGCACTTTATAAACCCAAGCGAGCCACACATGTAATCAAGTCAGCAGGCTGTATACAACTCCAGTGCATAGGCTATATAAGCTCAAATAGCCCAGAACCCAATAGGCCAAAAGGCCATCCCAAGCCCACACTGAGTTTTGGATCTTACCACTTCAGTGGAACAAAGACTGTGCCTGTAAGCATCACAAGAAAAGAAGGTACAAGATTTATGGCAATAAATAAGTAAATAATGGCCCCTAAACCTGTCCTTTCTGAGGCCAGGACAGGCCTCAGCAGCCACATAGGATGACAAGAGCATAGAAAAAGTAAGGAGGGGCCGGGTATAGTGGCTCACACCTGTAATCTTAGCACTCTGGAGGCCAAGGCAGGAAGATCACTTGAGCCGAGGAGTTGGAGGTTGCAGTGAGTTATGATCACGCCACTGCACTCTAGCTGGGGCAAAAAAAAAAAAAAGAATAAGGAGGAAAGAAAACAAAACAAAATATGATGGCCAGGAGGAAGAGAGTTACATAGGAGCCAAAACAGAAGATGAAAGCTAACGGTGCCTCCTCCTCCCCTGTTGAAGTGACCCCACCTTTTTATCACTCCAGACCAAAAAAGAAAAACCCACGTGCCTGTGAACATTTTCAACAAGGCAGAGGGGGAACTCAACCTAGCAATGGCCAATAAAGCATCTTTAAAGCTGAATTATAGTAGCATCACTCTTCCTGAAGTGGGGCAGAGTGAAGGGCCCGGGAGTGGCGGGGAGGAGTCCTGAGTACAAACCACAGGAACACAAACATGTGTGAGAAACAGCCACAAGTCAGGGCTCAGGACATGATGACTCGTTTAGATGACAAAGGAGCACCCACTAGACACATTTAAAATATGAAATAGGGGAAGAGTGTTCCAAATACAAAGGACTCACCATGGGGTTCCTTTAAATTATCACTCTCTAGTGAAATTCATGTTTTACTGATCAGTAAGCACATCATTGTATACGTAGGGGTGGCACAAAAACATCAACTTAAATGTGCTCATCCATTTGTTACCAGGTAAAGTGAGAACACAGTATCTCTACAAGTATAATATGTACGAATGGCATTTTGAGTAAGCATGCCTTTTTAGAACTTTTTTTTGAGTAAAAGGTGTGCACTAGTATATGTTTAATAACTGACTCTTGGTTGGGAGGCCTGATTTGTAGTATTTGCCAATTTGTGGGGTGAAAATATTCCCATCACGGTTGATTTCAAGCTACTGTGTTGTCAACTGCCTCCCAAAATTTTTGAAAATTTGGGATTGGCTCTTACAAGCATGTTTGAACTAGCCTCACACCATTGGATAACTATATGGTATGAGGATGGGTTATCAGTTAGGAAGCTTTCAGCTGCAAGTAAAGAATACCCAGCTAAAATTGACACAAGCAATAAAGACATGCATTATCTCACATAATTACTCTGAAGGCTACAGGGCCCCAACAATGCCGTTAAGGACCCAGAATCTCTCCTTCTGCTCCACCATCCTTGGCAGATTGCCTTTCAGCCTCAGGCTCTCCTCTCAGGGTTTTAAGACGACTGCCACAGCTCTAGGCATCACTCTCTCACAACACAGTCTAAGAAGAAAAAGCAGTTTTTCCTTGCATACTTCATTTTATCAGGGAGAAAAGCCTTTCCCAGAAGCCACCTCAACAGACTTTTCTTTATATCTCACAGGTCAGCACTCTGGGCTAGTGTCCATCACTAAGCCAATCACTGGTACGAGGGAATGGAATTACAATGCTTGGCTCAGACTAAACATGGTTTATCTCCTGAGACTCTGGAGGGACCCACTTTCCTTGCCTTCAATGCTACTCCACACCTGGACAAAAATCAGTGCTCTGTTAGCAAGGAAGGAGAGGGGATGGCTACTACGAAGTCAGTCAACAGTGTCTACCACAACAGATGGATATGGTTAGCCATCTAAGGAATAAACTAGAGATCATTAGTAAACAAATGAATGGGCTTTGAGAGAACCCTAAATTCCAATCAAGGTGACTTTGGTAGAATCTCAAGAAAGCAAACCAAATGTGTTATAATCTATTAAGCATAAACCAATTATGCCCTCTTTGGAGAGTATATGACTAGATGGAGGATGATCAAAGCATAGAAAATGGAAGTTCAAAGAGTAAGGTGGCAGAGTTTAGTGAGCATTCTTCAGAAAGAGAATATGAATATGGTGTACCAAAGTCTAGTTGTCAGAGAGAGAAATGCAAATATTGGGATGGTTTGTTAGGTCCTTCCGTGGCCTGTATGAAATACATTTCAGTACTATAGAGGCTGATTCTAAAGTTGATATGGAAACATAAACTTGCAAGAATAGCCAAATTCTGTAAAAGAAATATAATGGAGAAATAACTCTATCAGATATTAAAGCATCATAAAACTAGTAATTAAAGGAGTTAGGTACTAGAATATGAATAGATGGAACAATGAAACAAAGTCCACAAATTGTTGTAAATACTCACAGGAATTTAATATTGATTGATTGAGGTTGCATTTTAAATCAATGGAGAAAAGATACATTACTTATAAAAACTGGTGTTGGGACAACTGGCTAGCCTTATAGAAAAAAATAAAACCTGTCACCCATATTAAATAAAATGCTTCTTTCCTTTGACAATATAAATTCCAGATGACCAAAGATGTAATCATTCTACAAAAAAAAAAAACCACTGTAAAAGTACTAAAATAAAACATCAGAAATGAAAAAAAAAGTGGGGAGGACTTTTTAGGCAAGACCTGCAAGACTGATAAATCTGACTATGCAAAAGTAACAGTGTCTGTTTGAAAAAAATACCATAACAAAGCTTTAAAAGGCAAATGATAAGATAGAAAATATCTGCTTTACAACAACAAAGGGCTACTGTTCTTAAATAATTAGAGCATTGTGTTTTTCAAGTGAAAGTGATTGGTTTAGGGAGGTGACCATGACCCAAGTCAGGCCAATCAGAATCAAAGAGACTCAATTCTGCAATTTTTGTGAGTTCTGTGGGAAGTGAATTTGCACTTTCCTGCTGGACTTGGCATATGAAGAGCTGTAGGGGCCAGAGTGGCTACTCCTGTTTGCTCCCACTAAAGCTATGCTACTGCAAGGCCGAGCACCGAGGGAGAGCTGACTCTCTTATTGCATTGTTTGAGTCTCGAATCCAGTTATGTCTGAAGCTCTGCTCCCACAATTCTTAGTTATGGCAGCCAGTTTTTTGCTTAAGCCAATTTGGGTCTGTCACTTAAGATCAAAGTGACCTAACTGATGTACAATTCACTACTAAGAAAGGCAAAGGACAGGAAAAAAGAATTGCTTTTAAATATAAAATAAGTTACTCAACTTCACTCATAAAGAAATGTACATTGAAGGCCGGGCGCAGTGGCTCACGCCTGTAATCCTAGCACTCTGGGAGGCCGAGGCGGGCGGATTGTTTGAGCTCAGGAGTTCGAGACCAGCCTGAGCAAGAGAGAGACACTGTCTCTACTAAAAAAATAGAAAGAAATTATATGGACAGCTAAAAGTATATATATAGAAAAATTAGTCAGGCATGGTGGTGCATGCCTGTAGTCCCAGCTACCCGGGAGGCTGAGGCAGAAGGATTGCTTGAGCCCAGAAGTTTGAGGTTGCTGTGAGCTAGGCTGACGCCATGGCACTCACTCTAGCCCAGGCAACAGAGCAAGACTCTGTCTCAAAAAAAAAAAAAAAGAAAGAAAGAAATGTATATTGAAATAATGACATACTTTATATCTATCTGATTGTTGAAGATCAAGTCAATAAAGGTTCAGTTGGTAGGACTGAGGGAAACAATTATGCTCATAAGCTATTGGTGGGAGCATGAATCCAGCTGTCATGCCGGAGGGTAATCTGAATCACATCTGTCAAAATACAAATACACTTTGACCCAGCAACAGCACTTTCACAGATTTAGCCATCAGGTATGCTAGCTCTTGTGTTTAGAGATGCCTGAATAGGATGTTTCCTGCAGCACTGTCTGTAAGAGCAAAACACTGGAAACAAATAGCCACTAATAAGGGGATGGTTAAATTTATGGTCCATTCTTGCAATGGAATACTATGCGGTCATTAAAAAGAATATCCTGATATGGCGTGAACCTTAAGATATAGCAAGTGAAAAAAGCAAAGTACCAAATAGTCTGTATATGTTCCTAATTGTATTTTTAAGGGATGTAGTATATATATTCATATACTTGCTTTTACGTACATAGACTATTTCTGGAATTATGTTTTTTAAAAACTAAATAACCTTTACCTCTGGAGAGGGGTACTGGGAGACAAGTAGTTCAGGATAAGAGAGATCAACCTTTTACCACTTGTCATTTTGTTGTGAAGACAGACAGCTTCTACGTGGCCTGAGTGATCCTGGCCTCCTGGTATTCACACCCTTGTGTAGTTTACCCTCCTTGAGTATGGGCATGAGATGTATGTTGCTTGTGACCAATAGGAAAGGTGATAGGGTGTCACTTCTATGATTAGGTTACATAAGATAGTGACTTCTGTCTTGCTAGTAAACTCTCTCTTTGATGGCTTTATGAAGCAAGCTGCCATACTGGAGAGGCCCATGTGCAAGGCGCTGAGGGTGGCCTCCAGCCAACAACTAGCAAGGAACTGAGACCCTCAGTCCAACAGCCCTTGATGATTTGAATTCTGATAACAACCACATGAGATTGAAAGCAGATCCTACCTCAGTTGAGCCTTCAAATGAGACCTTACCCTGGAGGATGCCTTGATTGCAACCTTGTGAATTGGAGGATGCAGTTAAGTTGCATCCAGATTCCTGACCTGCTGAAACTATGCGATAATAAATGTATGTTGTTTTAAGCTGCCACATTTTGGAATAATTTGTTATGCAACAATAGGTAACTAACAGTTGTTTTATTCTTTCCTTAAATTTATATTTCATATTTAATTTAAAATATAAATTGGTTTAAAATACTTTCCAAAGTGACAAGAACAAAAACAATAATGACTTACCTTTTCTTCAGATTCCATATTTACCAAGAAACTTCCAGATTATACTTCCAGGTTCCAATTATCCCAAAGCTGGTATATGCCCTGAATAAGTCATCTAAGCATTCTGATCATTGGAAAGGAATATACCCCCTTGTAAATCAGTGCATTGGTCCTTTGGTTAATGTACTTGAGTCTCCTATCAGGATAACTAGGGACAGGAGAGTCAACCTTGGTCTAGCAGATCAACTCTGGGACAGGTGAGGCCAGTTTGGGATAATCCCACTAAGATCATTATCAGTATCCTGAGGCTTGGTGATGAATGCCTTCCATCCATCGTGCTGGCAACCTCAGTTGCCAGGGGGCAGGGCCTCTCTTTCACCCACAAGCTATAACAGCTTATATAAACCAAAAAAACTGAAACAGGTGCTATTACAGGGCTCTAACTAGTCTGGTAAGTTCAACTGAGTTTTAATGTGTGGCCTTTTTTAGTTGAATATTTCTTTAAAGCACAAAACTAATAATCTTCTTAAATATAAGTATTATTTTCCCCTTGGTCCCCCAAACAGTATGTTCATATTTCTTTTCTTTTAAAAAAATAAACCATTCTGCTAGTTTCAAAATTTTTTTAATTTTAACATTTTTTTCTTCTGCAGACACTGTGATAACTTAAGTATCAAATTTTAAATCAAAATAAACTTAAAATTTCCTTACAATATTTGTGTTCATAAGTTTAAGCCTTTGGCTTTCTCATTGTGTTTCTTTCCCCTTCCACTCCAATTACCAAATAGCTGTTTTCAACACCTTGACTTCAGTTTCACTTGATCTCACTTAGCTTTCTAGTTACAGCATAATTCACTTATGGTTTAACTGAACATATACAACTGTTACATGTTTTTAGCTACAATGGTAGCCTACAATTAAGTATGGCCAAGAGTGAATTCAGTCACATTTCACTGGTTTTTCATAGTCAACTACAATGAATAGTTGAATTATCAGTTAAAGTGGATTTTTCTCCGTCAGTACTATCTACTGTGTAAGTGAAAATTCCAACAGAAGAGTGCTGACAAAAGTCTACATTCTCAAGTATTTTGTGTACTCTGATTTTAAACCATTCTGTCTTAAGAAATTTCAAGGGAGAAAAGAAAAATTACTTTGGGGTGAGTGGTGAATACAAGTAGCTCTACCACCTGCCTCCCTTCCATTTAAGTTCCCGCTTCCAGTTTTTCTTTCATTCCAACTTGAGTCTTCAGAATCTTAGCAGAACTAAAAAAGAAGTTAAAGAAGGAAAGCAATGCTATAATTTGAGGATGATATTAAAAACCTGCTTCTCTCAGAAATAAATCCACCCATTTACACCCATTTGATTTTCAACAAAAGTTGCCAAGAACATACATTGGGAAAAGGACAGTCTTCAACAAATGGTGCTGGGGAAACTGGATATCCATATGTAGAAGAATGAAACTAGACCCCTATCTCTTGTCATATACAAAAATCAACTCAAAATGGATTAAAGACCTAAATGTAAGACCAAAAACTATGAAACTACTAGAAGAAAACATAGGGGAAATGATTCATGACATTTGTCTGGAGGACTTTTTGGATAAGACCTCAAAAAGCACAGGCAACAAAAGCAAAAATAGACAGTTGGGGTTACATCAAACTAAAAAGTTTCTACACAGCAAAGGAAACAATCAATGAAGTAAAGAGACAATCTACAGAATGGAAGATAATATTTGCAAACTATACCTCTGACAAGGAGTTAACATACAAAATATATAAGAAACCCAAACAACTCAATAGCGTAAAAACAAATAATCTGATCAAAAATGGGCAAAAGACCTGAGTAGACATTTCTCAAAAAAAGACATACAAATGGCCAACAGGTTGATGAAAAAATGCTCAACATCACTAATCATCTGGGAAATGCAAATCAAAACCACAATCAGATATCACCTCACCTTAGTTCCAATGACTATTATCAAAAAGAAAGAAGTGTTGGCGAGGATGTGGAGAAAGGGGGAACCCTTTGTTTGTGGGAATGTATATTAGTATAGCCATCATGGAAAACAGCATGAAAGTTCCTCAAAAAATTAAAAATAGAACTATCATATGATCCAGAAATTCTACTACTGGGTATATTACCAAAGAAAAGGAAATCAGTATGTTGAAGAGACATCTGCACTCCCATGTTTATTGCAGCACTATTCACAATAGCCAAGATATGTAATCAACCTAAGTGTCTATCACTGGTAGTGAAAGGATAAAGAAACTGTGGTATATAAATATACAATGGAATACTATTCGGCCATAAAAAAGAATGAAATCCTGCCATTGGCAACAACATGGATGAACCTAGAAGACATTCTGTTAAGTGAAATAAGCCAGGCACAGCAAAACAAATATCAATGATCTCACTCATATGTTGAATCTAAAAAAGTTGATTTCATAGAAGTAGAGAGTAAAATGGTGGTTACCAGAGGATGGGGTGTTTGGGGGAAGAAGGAATCAGGAGATGGTGGTCAAAGGATACATAATTACAGTTAGATAGGAGATGACTATAGTTAAGGATGATATATTGTATTATTGAAAAATGTAAAGGGAGTGGATGTTAACATGGTCTCACCACAAAAAGGATAACTATGTGAAGTAATGCATTTGTCAATTAGCTAGTTAACCATTCCACAATGTGTATATACTTCAAAACAGTAAGATCTGTCAAAAGAACTATTTCTACTAGAGTTAGCACATATCAATATGGTGCTAAGCAACCCAAAAAAATGCAAAAATTCATTGGGTTAGCAAAGACTAAAATAAAATAATGATAATTTCCCTTTATTGAGGGCTTACCACGTGTCTGGCAATGTACTTAATTTACATAGATTTGCTCATTTTATTACTACAGCAATCCTATAAGATGGTGTGATCATGTGGTCTTAAATGTCAACTTGGCTAGATTATAGTACCCAATTAATTAAATGCTAATGTAGGTGTTGCCGTGAAGGTATTTTGTACATGTGGTCAACATCTGTAATCACTTGACTTTAAGTAAAGGAGATTAGCCTTGATAATGTGGGTGGGCCTTATCCAATTAGTTGAAGGCCTTAAGAGCAAAACTCAGGTTTCCTAGAGGAGAAATTCCGCCTCAAAACTACAGCATCAAATCATGCCTGCTGGCTTGCCCTACAGATTTCAAGCTTGCCAGCCCCCATATTCGCATCAGCCTATTCCTTAAAGGAAATTCCTATCTATCTATTATCTCTTTATGTTTCCTATTGGTTGTTTCTGGAGAACCCTAAAATAGGTGGATACTGTTATTTTTCTCATTTTAAAAATGGAGAAGCTGGGGTGTAAGAATAATTTGCTGGCTTAAATAGCTGATAAGCAGAACCTGGACTTGGACCAGAAAGTTTGACTCCAGAGCCCTGCAAAGTAAGGCTATTCTGTGACTAAGGAAAACTGTGCTGGCTGGAGCTTTATATATAATTGTTTTCTAATTTTTAAAGGGTCATTAAAGTGCAGTGCATCTCTCTAGAGAATCAGATAGCCCAGAAGTTAACTGACTCATGACTGATAAACCAGGTATCAATCCATTCTCAGTTATCGTGCAGCCACCCTCCCCACCATGCAACTCTTCACATCTCCTACTTTTTTTGCTGTCCAGGTATTGCTATGGTCTAATTGTCCTTCCTGAGAGAGCACATTCAGGGTCCTACTAGCAGAATATACAGTAGTCTTTTTAAAGAGACTGTTCTTTGGGCCGGGCACGGTGTATCATGCCTGTAATCCTAACACTCTGGGAGACTGAGGTGGGAGGATCACTTGAGCTCAGGAGTTCGAGACCAGCCTGACCAAGAGTGAGACCCCATCTCTACTAAAAATAGAAAAAATTAGTTGGGCAACTAAATATAGAAAAAAAAATTAACCAGGCATAGTGGTACGTGCCTGTAGTCCCAGCTACTCAGGAGGCTGAGGCTGGAGGATTGCTTGAGCCCAGGAATTTGAGGTTGCTGTGAGCTAGGCTGACACCATGGCACTCTAACCTGCGCAACAGAGTGAGACTCTGTCTCAAAAGAAAAAAAAAAAGAGAGAGGGAGAGACTGTTCTTTGGAAGGTACAGCAGGGAAGCAGAATAGAGAGGATTCATTCAAAATTCCCCTAAAGGAGTTTTAATCTCATATGTAGCTGTTGTGGGCAAATAGCTAGAACTGCCTTATTAAGTTATCTGCCTGCTAGAAACCAGATTATGTTCTCAAACCTCCAGACCCACATCATAATCCTGAAACCAGATACACATGCACTACTCACTGCAGAGGCCAGCATTTGATAGCAGTCATTCTTCTGCAGAACTAAAATCACACATTTTTCAAATTATAGATGAATTCAAGTTGTATAACCCTACTTGTATAACCAAATCAGGGTTGATGGAGAGTCAATAAAACAATACTTTTTTTGTTTTCTTTTTAGAGACAGGGTTTCACTATATTGCCCAGGCTGGACTTGAACTTCCAGGCTCAAGGGATGTTCCTGCCTCAGCCTCCCAAGTAGCTGGGACTACATGCATGTGCCACCACACTCGGCCAAAGCAATATTTTTAAAGAGGCTTCTGAGAAAGAATATATCGAGCTCTTGAAGTGTGTTCAGCTGTGCAAAAAGTTCAGCATGGCCCAGATTATAGGGGTTCAAAAAATTAAAGAAGGTCTTAGAGAAATGAGACGGGCCTAAAATGAATTCAACCCAAAATAAACTTAACTGCTTACTTAAGAGCAGTATATAAACATTTACTTGTAGGGAAGCTCTAGATTACACTATGAAAAAGTCCATGAATTCTCTGAGTCAGTGATGAAAGGAGCAGCAAAGAGAGAGAGAGAGAGGGGCCCGGGGAAGTGTGGGTGGCACTGCTGCCAGTCTGGTGGTCTGATGGGGTTTTTTGAAAATGATCACATTTATAAAATGGGGTTAAAACAATATTTTGACTAGTGATTTCATGTCTGAAAAGGGTATTAATTATTTTGGAATTTCCTCTAATGTTTAGATGCTTTGTGTTTTGAACACACTGATTGATTAGTTAATCTACAGCTGCTTCTGGGCGTTCAGCAATTTTCCCTGTCTTGTTGCTATGAGACAAGGACTTCTCTGCATTTGCCAATGTGACAGGCATCGCGAAGAGGTGGTGGGCTCTGCCTACTGGCCAGAGTGCCACCAAGCGGTCATTCTGCAAAACTGTTAGAGAAAGTCGGTTTGTTTCTACTGTTTTCTAATTATGGCACTCTAAGGTTATGGCCTTTCCAGATGAATTTGCAGGTTAAGTGAACAGTGTATTCATTTCATATGCTTCTACACACAGTGAGGATTTTTTTTAATCCAATAAATGAATCATGCCACGGCAAGCAGAATGGCAAAGTTGAAAGAATATTGAACTGGCTGGTAGAAGACATTTTAGTTTATGCCCGATTTCACCTCTCTTGGTCTTAATTTCCTCTTCTAATCAGTGAGGGGCTTGGGCTAAGTCTCCGACATCCCTTCTGCTCTAAAAATCTCTAATTCTTTGCTTCTTTTACATACAGTTCTTACAGAGAAGCATAACCTTGAAGCAGATCCTGGTCAAGTAGTTCCAACTTAACTAAGTTATATTGCTTCAAAGTGAGTCTGAGCAAGTGGCAGCAAGGATGGGGGGATACTGTGCCCACTGTGCCCACCGGGAGAGGCAAAATCGCCAACCTTATCTGGCAACCTTATGGGCTCCGCACATGCTTGGTGGCGGTGGACCTGGATAAAATTATCCTTCCTGAGCAAGAAGTCTGGCCCAGGGAATCAGCTTCGGGCATCCGGGATAAACCCGTGATGGAAGGCTACCAGGGAAGCAGATCTGGGCAGGATGTGCTTACTGACTCAACAGCAGGCTGGGGGGACTAATGTTTCACTGAAGATTATAAGAAAGGGAGAAATTCAAATGCTACTTCAAAGGATGCATCCCTGTCCCTTCCCCTGACAGTTTATAAGAACCTGGAGCCAGGTAGAATTGGCTCTACTCTGAATCCTGCTCCCCATTGTCACCTTCTGTGGACTCCCGTTTGGAGGTTACATGAATCTGGATCCAGATGCACCTCACTGTGTGCCCGGTAAGGAGGGTGGAGTAAATTTCTTATTCTCTCCAATAGCCTGTCTCACTGTGGCTTAATTCTGGTTCTTGCCAAGTAAATGTGAGGCGTGACAAATGCTGTTTTTGTGTTGCTGGGACTTAAGCAAATCTTCATCAATCTGTGCGTTATATCCGGTTTCTTCCAACTTCAGGAACCAGTGAGACACCAGGAATCCTAAATATTAAACTAAACTAAACAAAAATACAGTGAACTACCAACATCCTGAGAGAACACAGCTGAATTAACATAGGTCATGAGACTCTGGGGCTCTCTTAATTGTGATTTGATTAACACTTTTAATTTGTCATTATTTGGAGGAATAAAAAAAGAGACTTTCTACGACAAGAGCTTGCATGAGGTTGTGTCACTGAATTTCCACCTGGGGTAAACTCACAGAACATTAAAGACAGAAAAGAGCTTAGAAAGCACCTACTGTTGGCTAATGTGAAGGCAGAGAGTGATCTCAGTTGATTGTTCACGGTCAGCTTCAGATGGAACTCCTTGTTCTACTCTGCCCCCTTCTCACTACTGCATTTGACTAGCCTTAAAAAAAAAAAAAAGAGAGAGATCACCTAGTATAACTTTTAGTTTAAACTGAGACCTAAAAATATATAAAAATAAAGCTGAAACTAGTTTTTTTACAATCTAACTCTAAAAAATAATATTCCACTTAAAAAGACAAAAAATAAAACTACTACAGGTGCTTTTTGTATTTTTTAAAAGTCTGAACCATAAAACTCAAGGGCCAGTTGAGAGAATTATCTCGCTCATTTGTTGTTTTAAAGAGCCATTTGCTGATGGGATAAGTAAGAATGTGAGGAGGTGGAGAAAAAGAGAGAAGGGAAAATACGAAATACTCATCTTTGGGATTTGTTAACTGAAGGAAGCATCTCAACTTAAAAACACCAGCTCTGCAAAAGATTTACAGATTAACTGTTTTGTTGTTGTTCTTTGCTCCAAATATCAAACCCAATCTTGTGTTGTCTCCTTGTGTCTGTGAAGTGGAAAGGTACAGGGTTCCTTCTATATCTCAAACATTCAGCACCCCAAGTCCAAGAATCTTCCCACAGCCAAGGAAAAGGTGAGGGCCAGCTCATTAAATTTCATCTAGACTCTTTTTAAGAGTGGCCAGATTCTCTTAGACTTTACATGTCCACCAAGGCAGTGGTCAGGAGGCCCACTGAGGCCCGGATAGGTCTGGCCACTCGTGTTCTCAAAGGAGACACACAGAATGTCAAGGAAAGAGCAACAGACTTGCCATTAGAGACCTGAGTTTCAGTAGCAGCTCTGTCACATTTAAACTTGAGCAAGTCACACAACTTTTGAGTTCTAGTGTCCTCATCTATAAAACAGAGGTAATAATAAATATATTACAGAATTGGGAGGATAAAATGAGCTAATGCGTGTAAAATTGCTGAACAACTGGAGTTACTATTTGCAGCTCTTGTTAACTAGGGCATAAAAATGCACACCAGTCTTGTCTGTAAGCCCTTTATTGTTTAAATAAAAATATTTTTAAAATCTGCTAGCTGGTCCTAGATTTGAAATAATAAGAGACCTGAAAACCAGAGAAAAATATCCCTAGTTATCGTAGGCAAAGAAGAGTTTGAGGTGGGCCAGGGTGTGGTGCTGTAACCTGGGGATGAGGGGGAGAAGGCCAGGCTGGAGGAATGGCCTCATGTCTGAGTTTCTAGGAGCACGAAGAAGGTAGTCCTTGCTTTTGCCGTCCTGGTGTGTAGAGGTGGGGCTGGGCAGCTGAAGGTCTCTCCCTGAATTGCAGAGCACAGAGAAGTGCCATCTGTCATTTCTCCTGCTTGCATTTTCTGGGCATACCTAGCAAGGACACCTGCTTATTTACTTGCATATAACCCAAAAAAGGGAGGTAAACAACCTAGACATGGCCTAGAGGGGACACAGATGTAAGGAAAACATCTTGGTGACTTCAAAATGTTCAAGGCCTCATCAATGCTTAGATTAAGGAAGGATGAAAATGAGAGAAAAATTAGGCAACTCTGTAAGCCTTCTTTCCCTAGGAATCCTGATTAAAATCCAATCACAGAAGACTTCCCAGAAAGTTCCAATATATGGAGTGCTTTCCACAATAGATCTGGCCAGTGGTTACTTAGAAGAAGGTAATATGGAAAAATACAATATTAACCCTTCCTAAATGTTGCTTAGTGGAGGAAATACCAGTCTCTCAAATAGGTAACACAGGAATTTCATCTGGAACAAAAGCCCATATTTATAAAAATTCAGTAGGGAGGAGAAAAAGGAAATAAAATTAGGTTGAATCATTAATCAAAGACTGTGTGTATGGTTTACGCTTTTTAGACCTAATGGTAAATAAAAAGTAGGAAAGCATTTCCTTTTTAATGCATGTAACCAAGATACTAAACAAGACTGTTGACTATAGTTCAAAGTGAATGATTTTCCTAAAATAAAACGCTAACAAAACTAGAATGAAAAACTAGAATAAAATCCACAAAATTATAATCAATAAATGAATGCATTTTACAAAATAAAACATTTCCCTCAGAAAGTTGAGTGAAAAAAATATGTAAATAGCTTCTGTTTTTATAGGTAAAGCTTTTAATCTCTGGCACATAACAATTGAAAGAATTCTGAGAAATTAGACGAAAGTATTTGGTGGATTTGTGTTAATGGGCCAAGCAAGCTTTTTTTCCTTGGCTTCTCTGTCAAATGAATCATAGATTGAGTCTTTGGTTATAGTTTTGGCCATGGGAGGGATTTCTGAAATGCCAACATAGTTTTTTTTGGCCATCCTTGAACTGGTTGTGATAGTATAGGCATTGCTTCGGTAACATTTCATTGAGGACATGCAAAAAGTCTCTTTCATCCCTCTCCTAAAATTGGCATTATAAATTGAATACAGAGTAGGTTTAGAAGCTGAAGAACTAAAGGATATCCATGTGATAGCTGTGAAAACAAGGGAACTTTTCTTATATTCTTGTTCATGGGGGTGCCACAGCTGAGCTACATGAAAAGGCAGCCAGGAGAGTAAGAACAATAGATTTAAAATGAGGAACATCTTGATAGTTTTCACTTTTGTCCTTGGGACAATGTTCATTGTCCTCCTCACTGTTCGGCCATCAGTGCCTATTCTCCAAATATACTTTATGACCTTTTGGTAAAATAAGATTATGAGGACAGATGGAATCACAAAGCCCACCAAGAAGTGGATGATGGTATAGGTGGTTCCCTTCCAAGAGGAAGGGAGGAAATAGTTACAATGACTGTCCCAGCTGGAGCCATAGAAAAAGAACACAGGGGTCACAAAGGCTGCATTAAAGATCCATGATGCTGTGATCATCTTCTTGGCTTTTTCTCTGGACACCTTGAAGCTCAGAGGATAGACAATGGTGTAGAACCGGTCTATGCAGATGGAGAGAAGAACATAGATCTGGACACCAGGAGTGAGATACTGAAAATATCTCACGACCTTGCACATCACACTACCAAGTGTCCACCTTCCAGTGGTGAACTGGAGCAGGACGAAAGGCATGCTGGCCACGCTGATGAGAAGATCAGCACATGCCATGGAGACCACAAAGTAGTTGGTGGTGGACTGAGTCCTCCTACTCCTATGGATGACCAAACAAACCAGGGAATTGCCAAAGATAGAAAACAACCACAGAGTCCCAAAGAAAATGCTGGCTGTGGCCACCTCCCCAGGTTTCAGTCCATACTGAAGGTCTGTTCGGTTGCTCATCCAACTGTGCTCCTCATATAATTCCATCAGGTCACGGCTTGGCGGAGGTGTGGCTGTTTCAGTGCAGCTGTGGTTTTGAAGGGGCACCAGAAGTGTAGGAATAACCAAAGGTGGCTTGCTGTTATCCATTTTGTGAGCAAAAACCATATTCACTTTTTTTCTCTTAGTTCTGGATGGGAAAAGAAGAATGAGGCCTCCTGTTAAAATGGTGTCATACAGATTGATTACTAAGGCAAACAATCTTACTTGACACTTAGATTGGTTGTCATTTGTCAATGAGTAGGACTTGTGCGTTGGCAGGAAAACATAACCACTCTCCAGAAAAAGTTCTGGTCCCATTTCCTTTTCATTATAAGAGCTGTCTCAGCTGATCCCAGCTCAGGCTTTCTCTGGCCTCACCCTCTCTTGCCCCTTAGTCAAATGTGGTAGAATCATATTAAGCCCCACTCCTACACATAACCTTGTTCCCTTTCCTCACTGAGGATCACAAAGGCTTAGGGAGCTCAAATCTGGCTCATGGTAAGGGTGTTACCACCCACTGAAGAGCTGTTGGAATTCCCGGCAAATATGTGAGAAGTTCCTAAATGTCATTAACACCAAAATAATGAAGCTGTAAGAGAGGAAAATTTGAGCAGGTGGAAACACACAGATGTTTGCTATGAAAATACCTAACAGAAGTCGCTGAATACAGACTGGTTGACTACTGGGAAGGACCCTGTCCTTACTTACTGCAGATTTTCCATTACAGAAGCATTATGGTAACACATGGAACAGTCAACACTGCTACATGAGCCAGAAGTAGCT
>CM052440.1:75610891-75622297 GCA_028533085.1 Varecia variegata | reverse complement strand
CTAAAAATATATATAGAAAAAATTAGCCAGGCATGGTGGTGCATGCCTGTAGTCCCAGCTACTCAGGAGGCTGAGGCAGAAGAATTGCTTGAGCCCAGGAGTTTGAGGTTGCTGTGAGCTAGGCTGACGCCACGGCACTCTAGCCTGGGCAACAGAGTGAGACTCTGTCTCAAAAAAAAAAAAGAAACCATTTTTCAACAGAAGGCTGGTACTCAGGGCAATGTACTGAATGCCAGTTCTATATTCTCTTCAGGCTTTTTTTTTTTTTTTGTCTACGAGGCAGCACTAGTTAAGCTCTCAAAGAGAAACGTAAAATAACTGAACAGTTTGACTTCTAAAAGACCTTAAAGCATGCTGGCCACATAATAGCCAATGGTAAGAACAGCAATCATACTTTCCATATGAAAAATCAAGATACATACTCTGAAAACAGGACATAAGCTCTAAAATTAGCTCTGTCCTAGAAACTCTAAAATATATGGCCCTCATAAAATTGCAATAATCTTTTCACCTTCATATGGGTAAAATCTACAATTTTTTTTAATTATTGCAGTTTTATTTTAAATTTCAAAATTAGTTATTTCATGCTTGAGACATAAAATTTAAATCATGAACATAAATACAAAGATGTACATAGGTACCTTGACAAAATCCTGAAACATATATTTTTAAACCAAGTTTCCTATTTTTACAACATACTGAAAAACTAAGTTCATTAAAAAAAGTACATAAGAAAAGATAATTAATGACTTGAGCGTTCTCTTCTTAAATATATGGAATTGAAGGTAGGTTACTTAAGTGTTTATATCACTCAAAAATTTATATACAATGCAGCAAATATATTTATATTAATTATAGCATTTTAGGTAATAGTTTATTCTCTATGACAGAAGCTCCATGAAGGGTCATCACTTAAGTTCAGTTAAGGAACTCCCCAGGCTAAAATCAATCAAATTTTGAACACTTGGTGAAAGGAACATGAAAATGCCAGGTCCTGGCACAATGAATAGATATAAATAACCCAGAAGGTGGTATATGTCACATAAAGATGATCTAAATTTAGCACCACAGTAACCTTTTGGGCAAGTGGTACCATACTCTTACTAAAGAAAAGTCTTTACTGTTGAGGGCACTAGGTCTCTGGAGTTGATTTGGACCAGGCATACAGAACTGGGTGTGATTTCTTACAAGCTTCCTTTTCCAATTTGCTTGCAGTTTCTTTCCCTTCTTTAACTTCTGTTAGAAGCTCTGATTCAGCAGCTAACCTGGGAGAGTTGGGGGTGTTTCCATTTCTTTCACTTAAGACTTCAGAGTCAGCTGGAACTCCTATGAGTTTCACACATTTCTTTTTCTTCTTTAGCTGCATATCCATGAGCAGACTTTTGTGAGTCGAGAGACTGACAAGTGGTGTGTTTATAGAAATTGATTTTTCTAACTGCAAGTTGTTATTTTCTAAATTATTAGGACAGGACCGTGTCTCCTCTTTCTAAAGTGATAATCTATAAACTTCTCCTATAGCACCGTTGTTGGCACATTCATCATTAGAGGTGGTTATATGCACAGGCAGTGAGCGCCTCACGCCTCTTTTTGGGTATAGGTACTTCAATTGTCTCCTCAGGTTCCTACTTCAGTTTTAATTCATCTAGTTTAGCTCTGTTTCATATTTTCACTTTCTGAAAACTGGAGGCATCTTTCATTTGCAAAAAGTTGTCCTTCAATGTCCAGAGCCCTCTGGCCCTCAAATAATGTTTTCATTTGCTCTTTGGACAATTCATCTTTAGTGCTTTCATTTTGTTTATCAAGTTTTATATGAAGGAAATCTGTATAATAGGTGTTATCTTCCAGAGCACCAGAGTTGGCTGAAGGCTTAGGTTCCATATTTTCATATAAATTCTTAAATTTCTCCAGATTTTCTAATTCCACCTAAAAGATGTTTTATTTCACTAGTCTTCTGCTCCAGCATGGCAAGCAACCATTCTTGCTGCTCAAATTCAGTTTGAGACCCTTTCATTTGTAGCAATGTGGTGATTTGTAACTTTATTATTTGCATCTGTTCTCTATTAAATACATTTTGCTTCTTTAGTGACTGAATACTGACAAACTGACTTTCCATTGCAGCCCTTGGATCTTCCACCTCTGCAGATAAGGAGTTGCCTTTCCTAGTGGGATCCAAGGCTTGCTGGAGTGCCTGGTCCAAGTGCACCTGAGGACCTTGATTTGCTACACGAGCTTTCTCTAGGGCATTATAGTAAGAAACTGCTTCTTTTTCCCACTCTTTTTCTTCTTTGAGCTGGTCTACCTGGCGCATTAAGTTAGTCATCAGAAATTCTAGCTGTTCTTGTCTGTATGACACTTCATTCACTTCTTCTTTGAGGGTGCTTTATACTTTCCATTTCTGTCAGCTTAATTTGAAGAGCCAGCATCCCTGAGGACCTACACGCTCAGACATTATCCGCAGTTCCTCTGATTTACAAGAGAGGAGTTCCTTGTGATGATCTACTTGGTGCTCGTGCTTCAGCTGCTTTTCACTAAGCCTAGCTGCATCTAATTCCACTTTTAGTTCTTCTATCTGATTTTTTTGTTGTTCATTCACTCCCTGTCCATGGCTTCTGCTTAGTTGTTCTAATTTCTCCAGGTGTATTTTTTGTTGTTGTTTAACAGCTTCACATTCACAGCTCAAACTTTCCAACATTCGATTCTTGAATTCAACTTCTTCTGAAGAGTATATTTTTCTTGTTCATAATTCTCAGTCATGGTCATCATTTCATTACATTTATCCAATTGATTCTGCAATTCATTTTGGCCCTCCACTAGGTTGAAAACCGTACTGTGCAGCTTTTAGTTGCTCTTCTTCAACCTCTTTGAGCTTACATCGAAGATTTATCATATTTGCTTCCATTGTTTTTTTCCTGTTTTTAGCCTACTCTCTCCACATCCGGTCCCCCACTGCTGCAGCTGGCGGCTGGTAATTTCAGAGCGTCCAGATCAGTGGACACCAACTCCGCTTCGCCACAGAGACGCCGGCTCCTTCACTCAGCCAGCTCGCGGGCGAGCGCCAGGGCCTTCCGAATGCAGTTCCCGCGAGAACTCCCGCCTCCCACAAGACGTTCCGCCCAAAACTTACAATTTTTTTTTTTAAAAACAGGTGTTTTTTTTTTTTAAAGATTTAAAATTTAAAAATAAAACAGATGAGCAATTTTCCCAGACAGAAAGCTGTTCTAAACTGTTTTGGGATGTCTGTGGCCTAAATATTAATAAAATAAGAGTCAGTGGCACAGGCACTTTTCGTTAGTTAATACACATACTTTAAAACTTGTAAACTTCCACCTGCAAATGAAAACTCAAGCTCACTGCTCCACCTAAAGCCCTGCGAGGCCTCCTTCCATCATTTCACCCAGCTGCCTCACACCGATGGGTGTGTCCACCAATTTCTCCAGCCCCACCACTTTGGAAGCAGAGAATCTGCTGCTCAGAAACAGGATGAGGGAGCCCTAGGAATCCCTGTATCTAGGTCTCCCCAGACGGCAGCATGGCTTTTCTCATGCCTACCTCAAATTGCTGCAGCTATTTATCCATTCAACAACCAAGAAACTGCGCTCGGTACTAGGGAAACAAAGATAAGTAAGGCCCATAATATAAGCAGTCTGCAATATTATACCTAAATTTGTTAATAATTAGAATTAACTGCTAAAAACAGACATACATACAAGGAGCTAAGTAGCAGAGAAAAATAGGGACCCGATTTTGCCTGGGGTAGGAAGAAGGAAAGGAAATTCTTCACAAAGAAGGTGAAGTTTGAGCTGGGAGGTTGGAGAATGAATCGGACTTCTTCCGGAAGACAAACGAGTTAAAAACAAACAAGCAAACAACCCCAACCATTCCAGGGTAGAGAGGTAGCATGTGGAATGAATTTTGGGGTCATCTTTCTTGGTTGACCTTTTTTTGGACCCTTTTTCCCTCAGAGATACAGTTTCCTTCAGACCATACCTCCCAAAGTATATAGTTTCTAAATGCCCTACAATCAAACTGACCTAGATTTTTCCCATGGTTACAATGAGAAGTTATATTTTCTGCATTCATGGGCTGAAATGTGGTCAGACAGTGGATAAGAACATCAGCATATCCAGAATGGTTGCGGTACCCTTGTTCATACAGCATTTTGTTAGTCCCTTACTGCAGCATTTTCCAAATTTGTTTTGCTCTAGTTTAGCAATACAGTACTTTGGAATCTCCTAGGGAGCGTTAACAAATACTGATGCCTGGATCCCACCTCCAGAGATTCTAACTTAATTAGTCTGTAGTGCAGCCTGGGTGTCTGGAGGACTCAAAGTTCCCCAGGTGATCCTAATGTGCAGCCAAGATTAAGAATCACTGCTTTAGAATTACTTCCATGTTTGTCTTCCCCACTAAACTATGGGCTCCAGGGGGAGGGTGTTATTCTTTTTCTCTGTGCTCCACAGCTTCCATTGAAGTTTTTTACATTAATAATTACTTATTAAGTATTTACTAAATTGGATTCATAAGGACAGAGAACTGAAATAAATGACTCCTACTCTATGTGGCCCTGCTAGGAAAATTAAATGCAGAGATAGAAAACCTCTGTGTATTCTCAGGGAGCTGAAATATTGGTGACCATAGTGACAGAGGAAAACACAACTCTTGATAAGGGACAAAACTGATCTCACCCAGGTCAACTGCTACACGAAATAGAAGTCTCATATAAGGGAGAGTGAAGGTAGGTTAGGTGTCCTCAGGCTCCTCCAATCTCCCCAAAGAAAAAAACAGTCTGCCATATTACAACTAAATTCTAGGGTCAGAAAGTAAAACTTCAGAAAGGCCACCCCTGCTTCATTAAGTTGGAAATAAATGTATCTTCAAGGGAGTGTTTGTGAAATACAAGGGCTGCTTAATTAGTAATTCTGTCCAGAGCCATCCATATGCAGTAATATTAGGAGTGACAAGAAAGACTTTTTACCTTTTTCCTGCTCAACCTATGTCTTCCCAGCGGGTTCTGAGACTGTCATGTGACATGTTGCACTGGGTTGAGGTATTGAACCTTTTTTTTTTTTTTTTTTCTGCTCAACCTATGTCTTCCCAGCGGGTTCTGAGACTGTCATGTGACATGTTGCACTGGGTTGAGGTATTGAAGGCTCTTATGTATCTCCATCTATATCTGATCTACCTTTTTCCTGCTCAACCTATGTCTTCCCAGCGGGTTCTGAGACTGTCATGTGACATGTTGCACTGGGTTGAGGTATTGAAGGCTCTTATGTATCTCCATCTATATCTGATCTAAAAGAGGAATCATTCATTTATCAAGCTATCTATTAATACTTTCCATCTATCCAGGCTCTAAGAAGTGTGTTTTAATATATGGGTGGGGAAAATGGTGGATGGGCTGACATGGTATAGAACCGGGTATTGGGCCAGGCACTGTGGCTCACCCCTGTAATCCCAGCACTTTGGGAGGCCAAGGTGGGAGGATGGCTTGAGCCTCAAGTGGTTCAAGACCAGCCTGGGCAATGGCAAGACCCCATCTCTACAAAAAAATTAAAAAATTAGCTGGGCATGGTGGTGTGCACCTGTAGTCACAGTTACCAGGGAGGCTGAGGCAGGAGGATCACTTGAGCCCAGGAGTTTGAGGTTGCAGTGAGCTATGATGATGCCACTGACTGAGACCCTATCTCAAAAAATAAACAAACAAACAAAAAAAGAACTGGGGACTGGGAGGGCCTCTGTAATGATGGGATCCCAGGAGCCTGAGAGGGGAACATGCCTTATCACTTTAAATTATAATTTTTATTTTACATGTTTGTCTCCCCTATTAGGTGATGAGTTCCTTGAGGACAGGGACTTTGTCTTTATCTCTACATCCCTGAGGTATATAGATATCAATAAAGGTTTATTGAACATATAGATATGTTAATAAAAACAATCCAATGCTTGAAAATAAGGCAAAAAAGAGTACAACATATCTTCATATCCTTTTCATGTCATGCTGGGACATTCTTAAATGGGTCTCCTCAAGGGTTAATTCTCTGGGAGAATGTACCTGTGCTTGATTTTGATATTTACTATTTGACTAAAGCCCAGACCCTGTGAAGCTACACGTTAACTTGTAGATTTCTTTCTAGCAGAAAAAATAACCCCAAAGGTTATGGACTTATTGCCCTGTAGGACATGAGCCAATTTTGTATCTACCTAGCAACCTTATGACATTTTTTTTATATATGAGGTTTTTTTTCTTTTTTTTTTTGGAGACAGGGTCTTACTATGTTGCCCAGCCTGGTCTTGAACTCCTGGGTTCAAGTGCTCCTCTTGTCTCAGCCTTCCAAGTAGCTGGTCTTATGAGCATGCACCACGGCCGGCACTGGACTCATTTTTTTTTTAATGCCTATAAATATGCATTCTTCAAATGCTCTTAGAACCAGTTTTATTATCTCATTGATTCCTTCAGTAATATGTTAATAAATCTTTGACATATGTTCATTCAACATTTGTATGAGAGTCATAATTTTAACTTTTTGAAAATCATACTTTGATGGATGAATGGATAAATGAATGAACTGATGGATAAATGTAGCTACTGAGAGGGAGGATAGGACCACAAAGAGGAATAGAGGGGTGCAGATGACAAGCTTTGTTTATTTCACAGTTCTGCCAAAGGTCATTCCTGGCTAAGCATATCAACTCCTGGTTAGGTTTCTTCTAGACTCAAAACACCCTAACAACTAATTTTTTTCCCTCCTGAGATTATAAAGATTCACAAACATTCTCACAATATAGCAAGACCATTTTTATTTCTGAGATTTGTTCAAAAATTTAATGTCAAACTAGAATTTTTATAATGATAAATTTTTATATGATTTGGTTAAAAAAATTGAAAAATGTTTTATAGAATGGGAAGTATCTGCTGGACCTATACAAATACATAAGGCTATTTACTAATGAGCAGTAAGATTAATTACAAAGATGACAGTAGTTATAGCATTAATACTGCCAAGAGTTAATATTTTTGTACTTACTATGTGTCAGGCACTTCATATGTGTACCCTTCAAAGTAGGTAATATTATTAGCCCTGTTTTACAAATGAAAAAAAAACTGACATTCTTCCCCAAGGTCATATAGTTGGAAAGTGGTCACTCCAAAGCCCTTGTTCTTAACCACAATCGGGGATTCATGCCCAGAGACCACAAAGGGCTGAATCTGAACTCAGAGGGTCAAACTGGCTATACATGGGCAGGTCTTTCCTGTCTCTTCCTTCAAACATAGAAATGTAAAGTTATTCTCCACAGCCTCTTGCCTACCCACAGATACATCTGTTCAATATACTAGCTCAGAAATATGTGACATAATGAACATTTAAAAAAAAATATCACTCCTTCCATGATTCATGGAAGCTTAGCATCAAAAGTGGTCTGGAGAAATAGGCTTTCTTTAGAATAAAGAAAGTAAGGGTATTGGAAATTCAAAATGACAGATAATTAACTGTTGCCTTTTAAACACAAAATGAAAGCAGAACTCTAGACTTCAGTTTGAAGTGAGGAAAAAGTTTGATCAATAGCATTACCCCAAGTAGGATATTATCTTTTTAAACTTTAATTGTATAAATATAGAAAATACCATGGTGGCAAAGATTTTCCCATTCACCTTTCATTGTTATGTAGCCTTGATTTGGCTATTTATGAAAATGAGAAATGCCTGTAACAGTGGTGGGCTAGGATTGGCTTGCATGGGCACCCCAGAGCCAACTGTACACATTTCTTCCCAACTCCAGGTTCAATGGCATCATGTTGATATCATGAATCAGCCACAGTAAAAACATTCACACCACAGAAATTAACAAACATCACAAGTCAGGTTTTGTGGGGGTTTTTTCTACAGAGCCAGTCATTAAACATTTACCAGCACACCACTTCTACTAGGGCAGGGTTTACAGGGCAACCTATCCCAAAATCCTGAACTTACAAATAGCTCAGAAGGTCACACAGGCTCTTCAGAAGCTTCTTGAGTGACAATCTTGCTGTCTGGCCTGAGAGCCTGAGATACGGCTCTGGTGTAGCCAATAGCATGACTGTGGTGGGGAAACAGGAAAACCAGAGAGGGTAAGACATGTTCTTACAATGTGCCACTCAGATAGAGTTGCCAGATAAAATACAGGATGCCCAGTTAAGTGTGAATTTCAGATAAATAACAAAAAAAATTTTAGTATAAGCATGTCCCATGCAATATTTCATGCAATATTTAACTGGTGTCCTGAATTTTTCATTGGTAAATCTAGTAAACCTATACCCAGAACATAATTTTCTGCAAATATGTATTTTTCATCTCACAACATAGGCATATTGCAAAGCAGTTACGTATGCAGGCTTCGAAGTCAGTATTCATACAAATCCTACTCCCGTTACTATTTGACCCTTGGACAAGTTATCTAACCCTCTTGAGCTTCAGTTTTCTTATCTGTAAAATGAGGATAATCAGTTCCTATCTCATTTGATTATTATAAGAATTAAATGAGAGAATATGCCTAGGAGTTAAATGATGTAATACATGTACATCTGCCCGGTATGAGGAAAATAATAAGTTATCCTTATATAGTTCTATAAAACACCTAGCTCTGTGTCTGGCACATAGAAAGTACTTCAAAAATTAGCACTCTCACTACCATCAGCTCATAAGAGTCTTTTAAACCAAATGACAAGCAAATTTTAGTAACCATATCACATATCATATACTATTAATGATAATACTAACATTACTCACATAATTTAGGAACTTAATCATCATTTACCACAATGTTTTTAAGGGGAAAATCACTGAGGACCCAATAAATACATACAAACTTTCTCTAAGTTGGAGATGATTTTACATGACATGTTAGCCAGATCAAATTTTTTTCTACACCCTACATCAAAATATGTAATATAACTGAATTGAATATGTCCTTTTCAAAAGCATATAGAATCCATTCTGTTTAGATCATTTCCATTAGCTAATTTTGAATAATTGCAAAAGAACCTCATACTACCAGTGTAAACAGAACTTCTCTCCACCACCTGAGAACTCCCGGTGTCACAGGCTTATAAGCCTGGAATCTTCTCTAGTGGTTTTTTCCTTTCCTCCTCTTATCTGTAAGTATTCCTCCATAATATTTCCAGCTTTGTGCCTTTCTACCTGTTTCCCAACAGGGATCAAGCAGTTTCTTAAGATCAGACTGGGCACATTTTCTTTTTGTTTGAATATTGGTTATATTTTCAGGAGCAATATGATTTTTTTGAACAGAGAAGGGTTTTCAAAATAGCCTCTTCTAACTTCACAAAATAGCCCGTAACAACCAATGAACATTCCAGGGTGAGAAATTCTGGATATCTAGATTTAAGGAACTATTACTCTTCTATCACCTTGGCCTGTTTCTTTGTCCTTCACATGAACTCGAAAATATCAGAAATAAACAAGGCCAGCATCCTTGGCATGATGTCAAGAAGCCAGGAAGGTGTCTACCCCTCCAACCTCTCACAATTATAGCACCATTCTTTTAAAGTCAAGGTCTCTACTAAAATGTAAATGTTTCTTAAAGAACAAACATTTTTACATTTTATCAGTAGTGATCTCTGAGATGCATTCTATCTCTGAAATATATTATTTTAGTGAAAATGAAAACATGAAAGATGCCAAAAGCAAAAGCCAAGAGGATAGTAAGTATCTGAGAGAATGGAGATAGGGTGTCATATATGGGAAGGGGTGAGTGAAGGGTAAAAGGCTCAAGTTGAAGAAGATAAACTTCACCTCCTTGACAGTTTCATGCAGATGGATAGCCCCTGGGATAAATACACTACTCAGAGGAACTGAAAAAAGCTTGAGCCTTACCCCACATAAAGGTTTACATTGCCCATGGGCTTTGCAAACCACTTTGCAGAAGAAAATGTCAGGTTACGTTGGTGCCTCTTTGGGGGTGACCATTCATTCCCAAAGGTGTATAAAGAACACTATCTAATACTTCTCAGACACTTAACAGAATTCTGTGTAGAAGGGATGCAGCTCCAGGTTTAATGATACTGAACTTCCCTATCTTTCTGCTACTCATACTAAGTCTGTAAAGTAAGATAAAACAGAAAAGTAAAAGAAAGAAACACAAAGAAATTTCACCCTAAGAAATGACCATTTTTTTCTGATGGCATATGCAAAATAGTCTTCAATCATACATTTATCCAATTTTTTAAAAAATCACTTAGTGTGAGCCAGGGTTGTGTTAGCAGCTGGGGACATTGATGTTAACTAGACAAAGTCCCTGCTTTTATGGAACTTACCTCTAGTAGAGGAAACAAATAATACACAGCTAAAAAAATAATTATGTAAAAAATTCAGAAATGATTAGTGCTATGGAGAAAATTAAGCAGAATGAAGGAAGAAGAATTGATGGGAAATGGAGTGGCAGATGGTTGGTTGGTTGCCCAATGGCCACTCCCAACTCCTCCCCTGCCTGTGTCTCACTCAAGAAGCTAAAAAGGCATGATAAAGCTAAAAAGGATTCCCCACCATCTCTTGCAGCTAGCTGTGGTCACATCAGCATCATCTTCTTTCAAGAGAAAGTTCTTGGCAGGGTGTTGGGAATTTCTTGGAAAAATGTTTCTTCCTGGATAAAAGAGGTGTGTGAGGAGTGTTCTCATGGGCTTGGCTGCCTCTCTGCTTCTTGACTCTGTAAACTGTCATATGAAGGTGTCAGGGCACTGAGTGGTACCTTACGAGGTCAGGGGGATCCTGAGACTGAAAAATACCACAGTGCCCTGACATTGTGGTACAGCTAGAACACTCACCTTGAGACTTACTACATAAGCAATCAATGTCTTTATGACTTAAGCCACTTTGAGGTTTGTTACTTGCCTCTGAAAGCATCCTGACTGACACGAGGTCTTATTTTAGATGGAGTGGTCAAAGAAGGGTTCTATGAAGAGGTGATATTGCAGCTGAAACCCCAATAACAGAAAGCCAGCCATAGCATTCTAGGCAAAAGGAGTGATAAGTGCAAAGGCCCTGGTGTGGGAATGAGCTTGTTACATGGCTGGAGCATATAAATGGGGGAAAAATGGTACCTGACAGAACCAGAAAGGCAGGCAGGGACCAGATCACATAGGGCACTGTAAGGCATGGATTTTATTCTACTGAAGTAAAATTCATTGCAGGTTTTAAGCAAAGGAGTGAAAAGAATACAACTTGATTTATGTTTTAAAAATATAATTTTAGTTGCTGTGAGGTGGCCTAGAGTATTACAATAATCTAAGTAAGTAATGATGGTGGCTTAGACCAGGGTTGTAGCAGGACAGGTGGAGAAAAATAGGTGGATATTGAAAATATTCTGGAGACAGAGCCAACAAAGTTAGTTAGTGTGTGATGGGGTCAGGGAATAG
>CM052440.1:75597662-75610791 GCA_028533085.1 Varecia variegata | reverse complement strand
CTCTTGCTCAGGCTGGTCTCGAACTCCTGAGCTCAAACAATCCACCCGCCTCGGCCTCCCAAGTGCTAGGATTACAGGCGTGAGCCACCGCGCCCGGCCTCCATAAATATATATTAAGATCATACTATGTACCAGAATGTACTATGCTAAGAATTAGATATACAGAGGCAAACCAAACTGTATCCCTACCCTCATGAAGATCTGTCTAATTAGTTGTGAAGGGGGCAGAGAGAAGAGTAATAAATAGATAAGAACAAATAAATATAGTAAGTTGTAATATGTTCTATGAAAGAAAAGAGGAGGCTGTTACGAGAGCATGGTAGGGGGCCGCTCCCCCGGGCTGGGGGGTCGTGGAGGCAACAGAAGCGGTGGAAGCAGGGCAGAGAAGAGCGGCTCCTCTGTGGTAGACTCTCCAGGGCTCCTGCTGCTGACAGATAACCAGAGAATCCAGCCACACGCTGCCTTGGATCCCCAGCCGCCTTCCAGATGCGGAACAATGTTTCAGACTCCTTGCAGCCTGGCCTTAGTACTGTTCTTGTGGCAGGCTATTGTCCTTAAGGCAATTCACAGTTCTTTGTAGCCAAAAGAACCCAAATATCACATGGGGAGCAGAGAAGACAGAAAGAAGGATAAATGCAGTGTGGGGGACAAAGTGCCTTGGGGAGCCCCCTCCCTCTTGTGCCACAGGTTGGTCCCCTTATTCTCCCATCCCACTCCACACTATGTGGAGTCATCCTCAGGTCATTTAAGCTGGGAGGAAGGAACTTGTTTCTGCTTAGAGGAGGAGGGAAGCAGGGAAGGGGAGGAAGTCTGACTCTCACCTACAGATCACTGCTCAATGGAGTCAGTGGTTGCCTACTTGGAGCAATTTGTGGACTCCACCCCACCCTAGGAGGCAGGATAAGTCATTGAGATGTGGATGTGTGCTGTGCTCCTTGCTGAGATTTTTTTTCTCCTATCCTATTCTGAGAGTAAAGCCAGATCCTAAATGCTGCTTTGCTTTAGTGTAGAGCTGTTATTACTGAGCCTGAGACAAATGTTTCCTTGGTTCTTGTCTTCTGGAAGCTGACTTCTCTGAGGGGGTTTTTCTAGGGGAGAAGAGGAAGAAATGAGGACCTTTGAACCAGGAATGTGACTGTGCCCTCACCCCGACCAGGAGCAATGCAAAGGGTAGGCCTGGATGGGCACAAGGGATCCTTTTGGGATGAAAATGTTCTGAAATTGGACTATGGTGATGGTTGTATAATTCTGTAGATTTAACAAAAAGCACTGAATTGTGTACTCAAAATGAGTGAATTTTATGGTATATAAACAATACCTCAGTAAAGCTAGAGAGAGGGAGAACGAGAGAGGGGCCTGGGATCCTTGCCTCATTTCCTCACTGCGCGCCAGGTCAGTGACAGGAGGTAAAGGAGGAACACGGCTAGGAAGAATCCACGGCCCCAAGGGTGGTCCCAAAGCAGCAGATCCACCGGCCTTCAAGGACCCACAACAGCTCACACCACAATTACTTCTCTGCTATAACCAGAGGGGATCCAAAGGACTACCCCATATATTTTGTTCTGTGTAAGAACCCTGGATTTAGGAAGAGGAAGGGAGTCCCAGTAATGTCTGTCACTGATTTTCCCATTAGCCTGGTAGGATACAGCCTTGCCATCATTTAAAGGAAACAGAGTGTGTAGTAGGCAGAATAGTCCCCCAAAGATAACCATACCCTAATCCCTTGTTATGTTATATAGCAAAAGGGACTCTGCATATATAATTACGGTCATGGACCTTATAATGGGGAGATTATCCTGGACTATTCAGGTGGGCCAAATCTAATCCCATGAGCCCTTCCTTACATGTAGAGAATTTCTCTGGCTGGTAATAGAGAGATGCAACAGAAGTCAGAGAGAGATTCCAAGCACAAGGAGGAACTGACACGCTATTGCTAGCTCTGAGATGCAGGGGCCCACATGCAAGGACCAGGGAGAGGCCTCTAAGAGTTATGGTGGCCCCCATCTAGTATCCATCAAGGAAATGGGACCTTAACCTTACAACCACAAGGCATTGGATTCTGTCAGCAACCTGAATGAGCTTGAAAAGGGAATCATCCCCAGAGCCTCTAAAAACGATGAGCACAGTTCTACCAAGATCTTGACTGCAGCCCTGTGAGACTCTAAGCAGAGAAACCAGCCAAGCCCATTCATACTTCTGGCCTGCAGAACTGTGAGGTAATAAATGGTGTTATCTTAAGCCACTAAACTTGTGTTACTTTGTTACAGCAGCAACAGAAACTAATTCAATGTAGCATTTCTTACATAATTGAGTATGAGGACTAAAAGTCATACCTTCTATCACCTTCCACTACTCCACCAGCATCTGGAATGGTATTAGAAAACCCAAAAAGCTTAAAGAGTATGGTGCTTTCTACTTCACATTCCACGTTGGACTGGGAGCTAAGAAACCTGGGTTCTAATTCTGATTATAAGCACGGAACAACAAGTCAACAGACTTGGTCTTATTTTTATATCAGTATAAGGACCTCAAGTAAACCAATCTCCCTGAATACCCATTTCCATGTCTACAATATTCATGAGTTGGCCTAGATGACATCCAGGGTCATTTCAACTCTATGAACTAAAAGTGACAGATAGACATTGTTTCCTGGGATGAGTAACATACACTGATTCAATTTGTAACCCACCACTTTCATCTAGCAGAGAGCTAGCTCATCCTGGGAGTGCATTTTGATGGGAGGACAGGGAGGTAGGTAGTTTACGGCTGCTGGGAGTTTAGTGCTCCCAGCACTGGGTACCTTTGACATCAAAAATCAGTAGCATGGGTCTCCAAAGGACAGATGAATTTCACCTAGGATTCAGCCCAGCCTTCCACAGTAATTATCCTGATGTGTTAACAATCTCTTACTGAAGATTCCTTGTGAGAAGTGGTCTGGTCAGGGAGCACCTGCCACCTGTGTTTGCTTTCCATTCCATCTAATACCAAACCTCTCAGGGGAAGAAACATTTACTGGAACCCCTGACTGTCCTCTACCAATATTCTACACCTTTCTTCCCAGTACTGGGTCTTTTACCAAGGAATTTGTACTTTACCAAATTCAATTCATTACAACAAACACTTTTTGAACATCTGCTCACTGAGTTAGAGGCAACCAGTTGTTTTGGAGGTAAATGTTTGGTTTCATTTCCAAGCTTTGATTTCAGTACCAACATCTCTGGTAGAGCCACTTAAATATGATAGAGGTGAGGAGGCAAAGACTAGACTCATTACAATCAAAGCAAAGAGCTGTAAGGTAGGTGCGATTTGCAGCTATTTGAAAAGAAGGTGAAGGATTCGTTAAGAAGCAAGTATAAACACTAAACAGGAAGTTACTAAGCACTCTTTCTCATGAGCATTTACCTTCTGTCCCACATCATATTCACATCAACACTCTGGGTAAATTTTTATCTGCACCACTGTCTTCAATCAAGGTTTTCCAGAAAGCTACCTTCAAGTTCATGGAGTGGAAATTATTAATAAATTTAATATTGCATTAACATGTAATTTTCATGGACAAATTATGCAACTATATGCAATCAGATGTCACTGAAAATATGGTTGAACATGTATTTACATATATTTTACATGGTTAATATAAATTTTAGTGCCATCAATTTTTAGACATTTTATAAATTAATGTTACTGTTAATCATTTCTCAGTGTTTCTTACTTTAATCCTCTTTGCATATCAGCAATGATCGACCTAAATCATCTATATCAGCAATTTTCAACCTTTCTTTTTCAGAGACACATGTGACAAATGTGCCCATGTGTGATACACCCTCATGGATATATCCAGAATTATGTGCAACTCTAGGATCTCAACCTATAACTTCAACCCTTTAATCTTCCACCTAAGAAAATATGTTGAAATGAAAATTGTTATGTAGATATTCTTATTCTAATTTTTTTTTTTTTTTTTTGAGACAGTGTCTTGCTCTGCCACCCCGGGTAGAGTACAATGGCATCATCATAGCTCACTGCGACCTCCAACTCTTAGGCTCAAGTGATCTTCCTGCCTCAGCCTCCTGAGTAGCTGGGACTGCAGGGTCTCGCCACGACACCCAGCTAACTTTTCTATTTGTAGCAGAGACGGGGTCTTGTTCTTGCTCAGGCTGGTCTCAAACTCCTGACCTCAAATAATCCTCCTGCCTTGGCCTCCCAGAGTGCTAGGATTATAGGCGTGAGCCACCACGCCCAACTTATTCTAATTAATTTTTAAAAATAAACCATTGGTAAGCTTTAGTACTTTATGTATTAGCAAGCAATTATTTCCAATAGACATCCTCTATTTGGGACAAAGCAATATATTTTGACACCTTGGTTGATAAGCACTGCCCTGATATACCACCAGTATATACCTGAAATCCGAATTCTTAAAGGCTAAGGTGCTTCGCACAGAGAACCAGGGAAGAGTAATAAGAGAGAGAAACCCAGTTATTCTCCCTAGTGGGCAACTGTGGGATGCTATAAACCAGCTCTCTGTTATAAGAGTGTACTAATGAGCGATTTTCTGGAGGTAACTAATCTCCTACCCATGATTTATAAAGCCATTGACAAGGTTTCATAGCCTGCACCCAAATTTGAAGATTTACTTCCCTCTTTTAGATGTAGGAGAAAATAATTTTAAATTTAAATTTAAAATGTCCATTTCAAATGTGAAGAGTCTCTATAGTATAGTGGTTGAGAGCACAGGCTCTAGACCAGTAGTTCTCAACTGGAGATAATTCGACCTTCCAGTGGACATTTGGCAATGTCTGGAGACAGTTTTGTTTGTTGCAACTGGGAGAGAAGGTGTTACTGACATCTGGTAGGTAGAGGCCAGGGATTCTGCTAAACATTCTACAATGAACAGGACAGTCCCCTTATAACAAAGAACTATCTGGCCCAAGATACCAATAGTGCTGAGGTTAACAAAGCCTGCTCTAGAGTCAGCGTGCCTGGATTTCAAATCACTTAGCATCTGTGCAGCTATTCGCAAGTTACTTTACATCTTTGTGCTTATTGAGTATCTTCACCAATAAAATTAGGATAATAACAGTACCCCTCTTATTGATTTGTTGTGAGAATAAAATAGATTATACAAGAAAAGAGCTAAGAACAATGTCTGGAATACAGCAAGTGCTCAACAAATGTTTGTTTTGCCTTTATATGCACCAAAAAAGACTGAGAGGAAATACACCAAAATTTCAACAGTGGTTGTTTCTAGATGGCAAGATCATGACTGAATTTAATTTTCATTATACTTTTATACCACTTTATATTTTCCAAACATTCTAGAACTATATTTGTATTAATCTAATACCCAAAACATATGTTTTAAAATAATGCAGAGAAAAGAACTTTACTTGTGATATAGTGGAAAGAGCACAGAATTTGAAAAACCTGGATTCAGAAACTGGCTCTACTTGCTGGGTGTGACTTCAAGCAGGTTAGTTAATCTCTTTGAGCTTCAACTTCCTCATTCAAAATTGGGGTTAAAAATGTATACAATAACATCTTTCATATATGTTTTCATTTTTATACTTGTATTTATGTCATGATTCTATTTTATTTTGAAAATTATCTTTTGAAAGTGGTAATTTTTGAAATTATCAAAATAATTATTTTGAAAATTATATTTGAAAAAAAAATGCATATCATAGAGCTGCTATGAGGATTAAACATGACAGACATCCAGCACCTGGGAGTTTGCTGAATGAAAGCCTCCAGCTTAGCCAAGGTAAAATGATTCTACAACAGGGAAATATATTCATGATGGCAACTCCCCTTGTGTGTTTTAAACTATCCTCTCAGAGAGGACAGCTCCCAAGTCATTCCATTTTTTGCCCTGGCTCATAGAGAAGAAACTGCACCCACACTCTGGTCCTTCTCTCTATTCCCTTCCCTCCCTATATATATACCCTAGTAAGGGATTTGGTAATTTCTCTGGCAGGGCCTGACTCATTTGGCAGGGTTTATCAGTGGGCAAGTTACTGTGTGTGAAAGGCAGGACCCAGGGATCACTTCTCATATCCTTCACCCATGCTCACTGTCCCTATTCTTATTTCCTTTCACTCCTCCAAGTTGAAAGCACACTCGGAAGGCCTCTCTTCAAGCCTCTCCACTTTCTCTCCCTCTGTTCTATTTTCTCCCATTCAGCTGGTTGGGTAAGTTGCCCCTTTTAAGCTCCAGGGGGATGGGTAGGAAGCCCAGCTAGGCCTACAGATCCATGCCTCCTGTGTGTGCTAGCCCTACTTATCCACGGAGCCCTTTGTGCGTGAGGTGGGCATGCAGCACTTGCCCAGCTGGTCTGTGCTTCCAGCAGGGCTGCTGTTTCTTTCCTGCAGCTCACTCAGCAAGTAATGCTGGAGATAGGGAGGATGACTTGGTAGGATTCAGGGACCCCCTACCTTATCCACAACCCCAATCTTCCTCTCCTTAATGATTTTATTAGATGGAAAAATAAGAGTAGGTTATATTTCTACATATTATAAGGAGGGTGATTATTTTAAGCCACAGTAGCCTGCTAACTTAAATTTAAACCCTGACCAAGCTTTCAAAATGCCTTGAGAGAATCTTGCATTCAGGTCCTAACTGACATTGTTTGGGAAAGACAGTCTGTCCCTAACCCATGCTGACACCCAAGATACCTGGGAGGAGTCCTGCCGTCCTGTGAGCTTTCTGTGTGAAATTTGGGGACAGGGAGCCAGACTGGATTAGGAGAGGACTACCTGGGCAGGAGCAGACCTCCTCAAGACATTCATTCACTCTCAACCCAAGGCAAACTGTTTCTACATTGGGAGATGGCGCCAGGCACAACATCAGGGAACAATGAGACTGTTAGGGGTGGTTCCATCTAGACAGAAATAAAAATATCAGGAGAACTTCATTCTAAATGTAAATAAAAATGTCAGGCGGATTGGTGATTGCCAGGAAAGAATGTATGGATACTTCCTGAACTCTAATTTGCTGCTGCTCCAGGGCCAGCCTAACTCTATAAACTTCAGGCATAATTTTGACCGTTGCCAAGTTTTCTCTTACTACACATCTGCCTCCTCACCATCCTTCCTATAAACACATACAAAACAAAACAGGCATGGGCCCCCAAACTGGCACCAGCAGAATGCTGTCAGAGTCTTAGTCTTCCCAGTCTTCATTCACAAGTGTATATTGAGAGCTTACCACAGACCAGGCATGGAGCTAAGCACTAGAAATCCAAAGATAGAAGTATACCGCCCCTTCTCTCAAGAAGCTCATTTCAGGTAACTATAGTAGCATAAAAGTGTTACTTGACCCAGGAAAATGTAGATTTCAGAAGGGATCAAAGGCTTAAGCTAAAAGATTAAAGTTCAATATTATAGGTGACACAATTACTCTTCAAAGTACTGTGCAATGAAACCCTGAAGAGAAACACCTCACTTAGTGAAGAATTTCACAAATTTGAGATTCCTGTCCCTTTTCTTCCTCTTTGTGTCTTAGACCTAGTAACTTCTATTAGTTTTCCCACAGCTTACAGGAATCAAATCAGTCATCTTTTATTATTAAGGGCCAGAAGGAAATCTACACAGATCAAAGGGATACAATTTCTTTGTAGCTTAGAAATTTCTAGCAGTTAAAAAAATTAACAAATTTCCTCTTTTACCCTTAAAAACCTAAAATAATTTGCAATGAGAAATCTATTCCTTTAAAGTATGATAATATTATTTTAAAACAATAAATCCAGTCAGTTTGATATCATAGTTTTATGTATAATTTTAGAAGTTTTTAATCTATTTATTTTATTTTGAGAACCAGATAAGCTTTTAAAGACAATATGCTCAGGCTAGTCATGTTGCTAAATTTCTGAGGATGGAACAATGTTTCCAGGTTCAATTAAAAAAAAAAAACCATGATGTAATTGTAGATTTCTTTTTTTCCTTCAGACATCTTTTCGTCACCATACTAACATAATGTTTTACTATCAAATATCTATACAGCACAAGGGAAAAAGAACAGGCACTTACTGGGTTATTTAGGGGTAGAGAATGTAACTATTGGGATAATTCAAGATTAAATATAGATTTCACTGGGACTCTGTTTTAGCCAGGCAAGCTGATTCAATCTTCTAGTAGCATCGGCTGAACAAAATTTGTAGCCAAATCAACTGTTGACATCATTTCAATTTGAGCAGGCAAGCAGAATAGCTCAGTGGTTAAAAGCATGGGCTTTAGGGTCAAGCTTCTTGGGTTCAAATTCTAGCTCTACTATTTGCTAGCTGTGTGACCTTGGGGAACTTCCCTAACTTCTCTGTGCCTCAGTTTCTTCATCTCTAAAATGTACGTAATAATACCTCTCCTCAAAAGGTTCTTGTAAGGATTAAATGACCATGTGTGTTTAGAATAGTGCCTTGCACATAGCAAGACTTTATAAGTATTTGTTAAATAAAGACAAAATAAAATTTAAACTTGTTAGTTCCTCTCTTTGTACTGGAAATAGTCAAAGACACCAAGACTTGGGTTCATGGCAGTTTGGTCGTTTTTTTTTTTGAGACAGGGTCTCACTCTGTTGCCTGGGCTAGAGTGGTATCATACTAGCTCACTGTAGCTCACTGCAGCCTCCAGCTCCTGGCCTCAAATGATCCTCCCATCTCAGCCTCGGAGTACAGGCACATGCTACCACACCTGGCTAATTTTTTTTATTTTTTGTAGAGACAGGGTCTTGCTATAGCCCAGGCTGGTTTCGAACTCTTGGGCTCAAACTATCCTCCTGCTTCAGCCTCTCAAAGTGCTAGGATTACAGGCTTGAGCCACTGCACCCAGACATGGCAGATTATTTTAGCCTGTAACTTTGGTAGATTCCTTTGAGAACTTTCCCAGGGCCTTCTTGGTAGCAATTCAGTAAGATGTGAAATTCTGTGGCAATCTACTGTCCTAAGCCATGGCTAGGAGCAATCACAAACACTCTTGGTACCAGGAACATCAGAAGGCAGATGATCACATAGCTCAAAGGAACAGCATGCCTGCCTACTCAGGCTCCCTAAGCCACTGCCAATAACCTCTGGGAACATGGGCATAGAATAAGCAGCTGAAAAAGCGTGAAACACGATTTTATTGCAGTGACAATGAAATCTAGCTGGTTTCAGTAATTTTTTTCTCCTTCCAGGAGTCAAGGAAAAAAAGATCATTTTCATCAATGAGTGCTTTGTTTTATTAATTATCACTATATACAATTTCCATAATTTTTCAACAGGCATGTAGTCTGGTGAATTATTCATTTTACAGAATTACCTAGGCATCTTTTCTGGACCTGTAACAAATCTAAAGCCTCTAACCAGCATCTAAGCCAGGACAAAATCTCCAAATTGCCTGGAAATAAAGAAGATATTATGTCCTCTGAGCCAAATTTCAGTCACGATACCACAGGATCTCAATCACATACCTTCATCCAGACTTGATTTCAGAGATGGTCTCCTGAGGTCTTCTTGATCAGGAATAGCCCTTGCACAGGAGTTTGGAGAATGCCTTAAGCCATCAGGAAAGCTTGGAAACACATTCATATCTGTCCTCTGCCTTCCCCTTGGCTTACAGCCTGCTTCCTGTTAAGGAGACAAGATGACGCCGTGCAGGGTAGATTGTTAAACCATCTTCCCGCCCCCAGCCCCACTCTCCTGGTGCCCCTCCCTTCTCCTTTCCAAGGCTCCGGAATGTGTCACATGGGAAATGGATCATGTGGCTCAAGGGGAGAATGTGGCCATGTTCCCTCTCCCTTCCCCCACTTTTCCTTTCAGGAGCAAAGCAGCAGAAATCTCTGGCCTGACTGGCTCAGACCAAAAATCTCCATATGAAAAGGGGAAGATTCAACTACCCAAACCTCCAGCCTTCTTCACTTTCTTTTTTGTTTTTCATCTGAAGATTTTACCCTGAGCAGAGTTGCTCAGTATGGGAGGGAAATGATGCTTTCTCCTCAACCCCCCTCTTTCTTACCATCAGTACCCTGACCTGGGAAGGTGTTTCTTAACCTCCCTCTGGAGTCCCCTTAGCATATCTGCAACAATGGAGTGTTCAGCACCACGGACAGCATTACACCCTCTGCAGGGCTTGTTAAAAGCCATTTGGCTATTTTACTCTCAGGTAAATAAAAATATTTTTTAAATATTTCCCTGAGGACCTTTGCCTAAATATAAATTTATATTTAGGGCTCTTATTTTCCCTATTATCAATTTACTGTTACCTTATAAACACAAATATAATTTTTACATTTCATTAAATCCAAAAGACCATTCCATAACTACCTCCTTGTGCCCATCTCATCACCCATCCTCACCCTTTAAACACGTTCCATGGGGTTTTTTTCAGGAGGGGGCAGATTTCCATAACATAGTTCACTATATGCCCATTTATCTATGCTCATGGGCAAAACCACCGAAACAGAAAAATTCTTGGGTGTACAGGTCTACATGTTTTTGGCCCCATCCCCAAGACTGAGTCAAGGCTAAATTAGAGGGGCAAGGAGGGAGCCTGGTTGGAGCTGTTTTGTGCGGAGTCTATCCTGTTTTGCTGACGTCCTGGTTGCCATGGTGCTAGGTAACTGCTAAAGGGGATGATTTCTTTCAAAACCCGTCACCATGGGATCCTGCTGACTAAAGAAAGGAAGAGGGAAAAGGACTGAATTGCTGAGGAGGGCTTTCAGTTAGCATTCTCAGAGCCAAAGTGGATTATTGCTGATCCTAAATCTTGAAAGAATTCTAAGAATTAGTATGGAGACTGCAATGTTAACTCCCCTCATCCTTCACTGCTCCTTTCCTGAAAAATCTAGTTAGGTGCAACTGATTGAAAATGCTAGCATCATAGAATGACCATGGAGTGCCATCACAGAGTGGTAGGAAGAACACAAGAATGTATTTCCCCTCAGGCTGGGACTTCTGACTTTTGGAAGCAATCATCTAAATCCTAACAGCCTTAATTGAGAGATCCCTTAGAACCGCACCAGGAACAGCATGTGAATGCTTTACAAATTTATGGGACAAAAGATAAATATTTTTGAATGTGAATTCCTAAATTATTTTATTTTATTATTTTTTTTCTTTTTTGAGACAGTGTCTCCCTCTTTTACCAGGGCTAGAGTGCCGTGGTGGTATCATAGCTCACTGCAGCCTCAAACTCCTGGGCTCAAATGATCCTCCTGCCTCAGCCTCCTGAGTAGCAGCTGGGACTACAGGCACACACCACCAGAGCCGGCTATTTATTTATTTATTTTTGATAGAGCTGTGTTGCTCAGGCTGGTCTCAAACTCCTGGTCTCAAGTGATCCCCCCACCTCAGCTTCCTAAAGTGCTAGGTAGGATTACAAGTGTGAGCCACCACACCTGGCCTAAATTATTTTAAATAAATATAAGTTTGATTAATGCTTGGATAGCAGCTGCATTGCCCCAAATCAAGAATTTAACACATCAACTGCCATGTGAGCTGTATTTAATTCATGCTAGTTTTGAGCCCGGGGTCTCATGAAGCATATGTAACGCTCCTATGTCTTTACCTTGGGAGCCACGTGGTGCGCAAGCAACTCACGCTGCTGTGCTGCAGCATACATGTTACGTAATGGGTGGACCCTGGGCAAAATCCTGTAGTTGGTTTGTGAAAATCTTACTTATTGATGTTCTTATTGTTACAATTAATATTGACAATTTAATTGCATATAACTCACACACAGAAAATAAAAAATAAATTTTTCATGACATTAGAAAGGATCATTTTGTTTTTGAAGTTTTTATTCTATTTTTGTAATAAAACACCATGGCCCCAAGGGAAAAAAATTTTTTTTTCTAGTGTAGCAGTCAATGTGTTAAACTAGCTATACATTTGTCACATAAAACTGCCATATAACTGGCTGTAACTCAGAATTCTAACCAAAGGCAATTCCAAATATTTACTTTTGGGGGAAGGAATGCTGACTTGCAATGTGCAGAAATACAAACTTTGTAAGGAAAAAGGTGGCATGGGAAGCCGGAGTATAATTCAAGAAACTAAAGCTCTTTCCTGGATCAATATCCACAGCTTAAGATGTATTTCCTACTTTTATTTTAGGAAAAGAGTCAGGTTAGTTCTAGATTTTCTACATAAGACTAGGAGAAATTCAACTCTTAATTCTAACACTTGCCACTCTCAGGACAGTCATTTCTCAAGAATGCTGGATATGTTTGAAGAACACATTCATATTCTTAAGAGTGAGCAGGCTGGTGACTTGGATATCGTCTCCTCTCTTGGTCAATAATAACAAAAAGAAAACTAATATTTAATTTGTGCCAAGTATTTACATACATGATATCATTTAATCCTCCTGTCAACCCAATGAGATGAGTACTATTAACAACATTCTGTTTTACAGATGAGGAAACTGAGGCCCAAGGACGATAATGTGCCCAATGCAGTACAGACAGTGTGGGAGCTACGATTGAGAATCATGTAACCTGACTCCAGAGCAGGCACACTGTACTATATACTATTCTGTATCATGAATAATGGACTAGACTAAAATAACTGGTTAATTCAATGTGTTGTGATTTACTACTATGGCCGTTTGACAGGAGAAATCACAAAGATTGCTTTTAATTATTTGAGAGGAAAAAATGACCAAATTACTCATTCTTTTTAGGATGAATGCATGTATACCTATGGCTTAATGATAAAATATGAAAAATAATTTCACAAGGAGTCATAATCCAAAATATTAAGGATGGTTATAGAACATATCATATAATATACTAATTCCATTTAAAATATATTAAATTTGTAATCACCAAACTTATTCCTGACTATTAGAAAAAGATAAAGAGACTTCGTCTTTCACTCAAACCCATAATATCCTACAATACTTGTGTAATTGGGGTAATATTTTGAAAATGATTAAGGAGATTTTTTTCTCTTCTGCCTGAGGAATCCATTTGCCCTGGGAATGGGGAGTGTAGCATTATTTAGAAAAAGAATGAAGGCCAGGTACAGTGGCTCACACCTGCAATCCTAGCACTTTGGGAGGCCAAAGCGGAAGGATCACTTGAGCCCAGGAGTTTGAGACTAGCTTGGGCAACATAGTGAGACCTCATCTCTACAAAAAATTTTTTAAAAACTCAG
>CM052440.1:75546015-75597162 GCA_028533085.1 Varecia variegata | reverse complement strand
AGCCCAGGAGTCTGAGGTTGCTGTGAGCTAGGCTGACGCCACGGCACTCACTCTAGCCCGGGCAACAGAGTGAGACTCTGTCTCAAAAAAAAAAAAATACAGAATATAATAGTAAGAACAACATTTTTGCAGTCCCCAGTGAAATAACTGATTCAGGCAAAGATCACAATGGATGTTCACACCATCAGATGTAAATTGTCAGAGAACAGGTTGTATGTAGATTACTTATAAACTGCAAAGGGAAAGATGTCCTTTTTCAATGGAGAGACTGGGAGGTGGTGTTACCAACTTAAACCAAGTGACCAACCTTAGCATCATTAATAGTGAGACAAACTGAAATTGTGTGTCTAACATGAAGCAATGTCACCTACTCAGCTTCACTCACTGATGAAGTATTCTTTTGAAAAATGTTTAACCTGAATCTAATCAAATCTTTACATATAATATCCACTTTTAAAAAATAAAAAAAGCAGAGTTAGAGAAACAAGTTATAAGACATCATGAGGAAATAATTAGCCAAATCTAGAATGTAGACTATTCTGCAAGAGAAACAGCTTGGATTCATCAAAAAGTCAACGTCAAGAAATAAAAAGGCTGCCTACCACAATGCGTTACTTCTATGTTGAAAGGAACATTCAGGGCAAGGGATCTCTGCCTTTGCTCCCCTTTAGGGACCACTACCCGAGCCCCTCATACCTCATTCCTTGCATTTTCTATGGCCGTTAAGGCCAATGGCAAGTCCCCAATAGCACGGTTAGACAGAGATAGGGCAATCAATTATCTAAGCCTGTCCCGTTCCCTTGAAGCTTGGATGCTGAACTAACAGCCAGTGGGCCTACTATGGCCAAGGCAAGATGACTCCATAGCAGGGGCCAAGGGAAAGCTGGGTCTGCAAGGGGAGGGGGCCAATATTCCCTGGGAGATTTGCCTGAAGCCAAAGACGGGCCATGCGTTCACCAGCTGCAGACTTCCGCATCAGCATTGCAGGACAGCATGCTCCCCAGTGATCAGGCAGACAAGGGGTATCGTGCTAGACATCTGAAGGCACCAGTCAGTGCACACTCTAGGTCCAGACTGAAGCCAGGAGGTACCATCTCTCTCAGCAATGACACAAGAATGTGTATGTTACCCCTTGGTCCCCTACAAATGGATGTCATCTTCAGAGATGACAGGACCTCCTTGGGAGGTATTATGAAAGATGAAACATTTTTATCCATAGGAGACTTATGCTATTTAAAGGAACTGAATGAAACTGAACTACATTTGAAACTGGATTGGACACTTTGGGTTTTTTTTCTGTAACCTGTTAGATTGTGGTGGTTTTAAAATACTTCTACAAATTCTTTGATATGCCTCCCTTCAAATAGTGAAACTTAATCCACCTCCCCTTGAATGTGTACCAGACTTAATTACTTGTTTCTAATAAATATTATAAAACATGCCAGAAGTGATTGTATATAACCTCTGAGGCAAGATCATAATGACAGTTTCTACCTGGCTGTCACCCTCTTGGATTGCTTATTCTGGGGTAAACCAGCCACCATGTCATAAGGTCACT
Organism: Varecia variegata; assembly: GCA_028533085.1. Taxonomy (NCBI): domain Eukaryota; kingdom Metazoa; phylum Chordata; class Mammalia; order Primates; family Lemuridae; genus Varecia; species Varecia variegata. Next base: position 75,595,604 of record CM052440.1, on the reverse strand, counting down.
CAACCTCCCTGTGAAGAGGCCCACATGCAGAAAACCAAGGCTTCTCATCAACTAGACAACCAGGAGTGTGAGCTGCCTTGGAAGCAGATCCTCCCGCCCCAGTGATTGTAGCCCTAGCCAACATCCCGACTACAGTTTGTGAGAGACCCCAAGCCAGATGGCTCAGCTAAGCTACTCTGAAATTCTTGATCCACAGAAACTATCGTATAATGTTTATTATTTTTTAAATTTTTTTGTTTTTGTTTTATAAGCTCTGTTGGGCTGATTATTGTTTTAAGTTAATAAACTATGGTTTTTGTTTTTTGGGTTTTTTCTTTTTTTTTTTTTTTTTGAGACAAGGTCTCGCTCTGTTACCTGGGCTAAAGTGCAGTAGCATCATCATAGCTCACTGCAACCTCAAACTTCTGGGCTCAAGCGATCCTCCTGCCTCAGCCTCTCAAGTAGCTGGGACTACAGGCACATAATACCATACCCAGATAACTTTTTAATTTTTTGTAGAGACAGGGTCTCATTATGTTGCTCAGGCTGGTCTTGAACTCCTGGGCTCAACTGATCCTTCTACCTCGGCCTCCTAAAGTGCTGGGGTTACAGGCGTGAGCCACAACGCCTGGCCCTGTGCCCAGACCTAACTGTAGGATATTTTGTTATGTAGTAATAGATAACTAATACACAGGTGAAAACTCTAGACAAAATAAGGGACTTACATTTTCATAAGATATCTGAACTGTAGTGAGTTAAGTAAATGTCCTTGCTACACATGTGTATGTCTCTGATGTGGAAGATACAAGGTTTTATTAGGACAAGAACATTAGGAAGGGGGAAACACAATTAGGTACAGTTGCCTCAAGAAAAAAGAAAGCCACTTAAGTGGAGATGGATTTATTACAAGGACTCAGAGAAAGCGCAAGGAACTTAAGAACAAAAAATGGTGACCTTTCAGATGGGACTGAAACAGACCAAGAAAGCCACTGACTCCATCTCTTTCTCTCTGAGGCCATGTAGCCTACTGTCTTCAGCCCTCTCTCCTCATTAGCTGCATTCACCAGCTTCTCCTGAGAGTTCAGCTAGTTTTTTTGTCCCCCATTGTATTACTGGCCCCCAAATGGCTGACCCCCAAGGGCAGTCTTGGATCTAAAATTTACAGATCCTTAGAAATTCAATGCTCCTTTCAAAATGACCCAGTCTCTCAAATGTTCTGATTCTAAACTCTTAGGAGGCAGAGTCTGTATGACCCAGCCTAGGTCGGATATAGAGCTGGGGCCACTGGGATGGAAAAAGAGTTCCCATATCACCTTCCCACCACTCTCTAAAAAGGGGCTGTTGGCAAATTTTATAAAAGGTAACGGCAAGGAGAGGGAAGAAGGATTGATGGATGAAATGACTAGCAACTTAGTGTATCTGTTTTTAAACTTCCATTAACTCTCCAGGTGAGCCTGCCAACAGCTCCAGTCTAAACTTCTCACCACCTATGACTTCCATTTTAATCACCCACTAAACACACATGCCTGTCACACTGCGTGTAGTGTTCCCATATATACACCATGCTGTTTCATGCCTCTAGGTTAGACTTGACACAGCTTCTCTGCCTTGTTCACCTTGTGAACATCTACTCCTCTCTCAAACCCTGCTCAGTTTTATTTTGTCTATAGTTCTACGTCTCTCCCACTCCCCACCCTTCCAAAATAAGTTACTCACATCTTCCTTTTTACTATAGTACTTTAATTTTCACACATATTACTTCTATGACTGCATATATCATATTGCATTGTGTTCCTAGATTCTTGTAGGGAGGAATGTCATCTAATTCATCTTTATACCTCTAGGATCTAAAAAACAAAGTAAGTACTCAAGAACAGTGTTCCAGTACATTGAACAAGCATGACTTTTGGGATTAACTCAAACAACTTAATTTTTATTTTCCACTGTTCCTTTGAAAACACCCTGTAGGTGTTGGTTCTTCTCCTATCCCTGAATTAAAATGTGGGTGGTACCATTACTTTTTCTGGTTACTTTTAGTTAAGAGATGTTAATAATTAAAATATCCAGTCCTGCACAATAGTCAAAATTTGGCACCTGACTTAAAGTTTAGGCTTTTCTCCCTCCTCCCACTTTGTGCCTGCTGCAGATAGGAAAGCCTACATTTAGGAAAAGAGTGTGGCCACTTCCCTCTTTCCCTGACTTGTTTGTCTAACCCTCAGATCGTGCCCATTCTAATTTCTAACCCTTTCATCGTTTGAGAGTAAGATGAGCAAGAGTCTTACTTTATTGGTACTTTATGAACTGCCATCACTTTCTCTGTACCTTACAGGTATTAAAAGCTGACTTCTTATCTCATGGGCACTTTTTGGGTTTTAGGGGACAAACTTCTATATCTATGAATTTCTCAACTGCAGTTCCTTTAACCAGCTGGCCACTTACCCTAACTTCAGAAAGATCTTTAGTTTTTCCCTGATGAAGCCTATTCATCAATTTGGGTGGTCATCTCAGTCAGGTCCAGAGTTGACGCCCTGCTGGCTCTCTCTCTTTCCCTGAGTTTGCAGGAAACATGCATGTCTTCTTTGTCCTGACAAATTTCAGGCATATAAACCCATTGCTAACAAAGTAGCAAACTCTCTTTCAGCCTATAAGATTGTTCAGGTGGAAGACAGACATTAGTGCATTGTGTCCCCCTAAACTCTGGGAAGCTTTCCAAGTGGTCTCATTGAAAGCCCCTTTCCCTAGTCTTTGAGTGAAGGGCTTAAACACTTCTTTTCCTCCATAGTGATGAAGTTCTCATGGCACTACAATAACTCCATTCAAATATTCTCTTCAAAATCCCTTTCCCAGTCTTCACTCTTGACTCTTTTATGCCCTTGACACTGGTGAGAGTTTAAGAATAGTCTAATCAGTTTTCACCCTCCTACATTTTGCACAAATCCCACAGTAATCTGTCTTTGCTATCTTGTCTTAGGATGTTAGGCAGCACTCCTATTTTAACATACTTTTATAAGAGTTTATCTAAACCGTTACCACTTCTAGTTTTTCTATTTCTAACTTTCAACCTGCTTCCCTCATCTCGAGTCTCCCATCCTCCTACCCCATCCTATTCCTCACTTCTGCATAATCTGCTCTTCACCCACTTCATTACCTCTAGTTACCTTGACCCCTGCATAGTTTCTGAATCCCTTGTCTCCTTACCTAGCCAACAATATTTAGCCATTTTACCAACACTCTTGCTAGAGATAAGAGCAAACCAATGTCTTTGTCTTTTCCCCATACCCACTTTAGTAATCCCCAATCTTGGTAGCCCCTGACAACTTCTTTCTCTGTTTGAGTCCTTGGACTCCTGAATATTGATTGAGAAATTCAGAAAACTATACTGATTGGATCTAGCACAGACTGATATTTTCTAGTCTCAGTGGGGCCAACTCTGGCTTGGGCAAGTCTTTGCTCAATTCTTAAGATTATCTACCACATCCCTATATTGGTACAATATGAAATTTTTTGAACAAGGTTCAATAGGCATTTGACATCCACAAAGCAGAAAAGACTTAACCACAGTTTGGGGGTTTTTTTTGTTTTGTTTTGTTTTGTTTTTCTATCTGGGGGCCTAAACTCTTTTCTGCTTTTGTTTCCTGTGCAAAAGTACTAGCAGTCTCCAGCAAGAACCTGAAGCATCACTTGTATTTGGCTCCAGTCCTGGCTCATTCTAACTCATAAAAACCATTGAAGACAGACACCAATCTATCCAGTGTACCTTCCTGTCCCAGGAGGACTCTGTCTCTCACTCATGCATGCTTGCTTCTCAAGAAAAAGGACCCAATTAAAGACAGGCAACCCCATGTGGCAAAAGATACTCCTGACCATTACCATTATATTTGGATCTTGATATCCAGTGAATGAAGTAGTATGGTTTTCAACTTCTGAATTACTTATATCCCTAGAAACTAGAGTTGTCCTACTAGGAAGCACCTTGTCTCTTAACAGCTGAAATTCTTGACCCAGAAATGACACTTCTGTTCCATCCAAGTGATACTTTATTGACTGAAAGGCTACAAAGGCAGGTTTAAACCTCACCTTTCTCATCTGTCAGTACCAGCAAAACCACATGTGTGGTCAGAGCAACCACATGAATCCTGATACGCTTTGGGAAGAGGCTTCATTATCAGTGGCTGGTGGCACATACATTCCCACCTGCACCCCCTCATTGGAAAAGAACACCCACATGCACACATTTCAATCATGCCTTGATGCCCTCCCCAACCAAGAGAGCAGAACAGACTTTGTAAAAGTTCACCCCAACCCACTACCGCCATCAGCCCTGCTCATGGCTCAAGATTCACATGTGGTAAAGCAACAAAGACATCATCATCTGTGTTGCCTGTGCTAGATAAAAGGACCAGCTCAGGAGGCTCAAAGGCTTCCATCTCTACAGCAAATCCTATATATTCCTGGCACCTATATTAATGACTTCATCACTGACCTTTCCAAATCACTATGCTAACCCCATTCTTTTCACCATAGCCTCCCTTTGAATATGGCTCACTATACCCTACTCATCTGCCCATCTCAAGCTCTAGCCTTTAGCCTCTAGAAATTTTTCAAATATATAACCATCCAGATCAGGAGTTCTTAAGCCAAAGGTTTATTTTCCTCTTCTAGAGGGAACTCTTAAAGCAGTGGTTCCAACCTTAGTTGCAAAACGGAGAGCTTTAAAAAAAAAACTGATGTCTGGGCTCTACTCAGAGATTCTGATTTAATTGGTCTAGGGTGAAGCCTGGGCATTAGGATTTTTAAAGCTCCCCAGGTGATTCTAATGTGCAAGAAAGGCAGAGAACCTGTCTTAAGGCTCTCTAAAAATAGACGGAGCTATGCTCCATATAACATCCACAATTCAATGGGTAGGCGGCATGTACTAAATACTATATACCAATTTCTATGCTAAGAACTCATGTAGTCTTCTCAACAGTACCTCATTTTGTCATTACAATAATCCTATGAGATAAGCATTGTTATTCTTATTTTACAAATAAGGAAACCAAGGCTCAGAGAAGTCACACAGAGTGATTGGAAGACCCTAAAGTCAAACCCCAAGTCTGATTCCCAATTCTACACTTTCTATGACATACTGAGATGTCATGCCTCTTGGAGCTAGATGATCCCACTCCCTAAAACAAGACACCCAGGCTTCACCCCAAAAATCCTGTTTTATTGCATGTATTGATTTTTCCTGTAGCATTTTCCTATGAACTCCACACAAATAGCCCAGCTGCTAGGATATACTTTAGACTGCCAAAATGAAATGAAGTGCTCTGGGGAGAACTTCTTGGTAGGTGACTACCATGTCTAGCTCTTTACTGAAGTACTTCCATTCTATGTATTCATTCATACCTGGATCCTTCTCCATCACTACTAGCTTCAATCCTGTGGCTTTCTATATTTACTCTTACAGATAAAGCTATATTGCTTACCTATCAACCATTCCTTTGTTAGGTGTAGTAAAAGTATGTACTCCATCATCATTCCTCTGCCTTGTACTCCTGACAGGACACAAAGAATCAAAATATACCGGCTACGCTGCATAAAATTGCTGCCAATATCAAGATAGACTCTAATACCTAGTGAACTGGGAAGCGAGAAGTATGTACTTTTGCAATGTGCCAGTGACACATCTGAGGAATTTGGTAGCTAAATTCCACCATTTCACCCCATAAAATCCACATTTCATTCTGGCTAAAGGATGGGGTTGATGGGAGGTTGTAGGGGGCAGGGGACGCCATTGGAAGGAGGAAGACACTTCAGGTGTTGAGTGGTACCTTTAAGATGTTGCGGGGCTAAATCCAATGCTTGTGCAGGTGTCCCATGTACCCTAAGAGAGAAAGGAGGTCAGATTAGTCAGATCCCTCAAGACAGTTCTCAAATTCCTGCCTTCTGTTACCCTGACTGTTCCTCCCGATCCCAACCTCAACCCTTGCTCAGGACTGTGGTTTTCAGAATCTTCCTTGTTCCGCTCCCTTAGGGACTTAAAAAATTTCCACCTTACATACATCATGGACTATATGTGTGGAATTTCTGCCTTCGTTTACAAACATGCATAGGTTGACACTATTTTAAGAAAAATTTTTTCAACTGTCAACAGTTCTGACTTTCTAGTCTCACCTCTCGGTAGTTATTGCCTTCATTTATCTCTCAAATCTTCCCGTCTTCTTCCCACAATACACACCCATATCCTCTCTTGGTCACCAGCACCGCCCCCCCAAATCCTTTAGCCCCTCAGATTTATGTCGCTCCCAGAGGTATCTTCCCAAACACATCAAACTCATCACCTTTATTTTAAACTGTGATCGGCTCTCCCACTCCCACTCCTTTACTAATTGATTCGCTGAAACCTCCTCTCACACGGAGTTCTCGGCCAATATAAAAACAGAAAGAAGGGAAGACCATACAAGCTTGTGGAGTTTTGACTGCAAAATCTCGAAGAATGTGGTGTTGTGTACTTGAATCCATCGGGTCAACGTGACGGACATTTTCCGAGGGCCAAGTTCGGTCGCCAATTACCCGGCATAACGTTTTGAAACTTTTACGCGCGAAAACGATTAGCCAGACGCATGCGCAAACGCCACTTGGTCGGGGATGGGGGGGGCGCTTCACGGCGAGCAGGCAAATCTCGCGTCGTTTGGGGAAGGCCGGCGAATAGGAACGGCTTATGTGGCGTTGTGATCTCTGCTCCCCACTTTTTTTTTTTTTTTTTTGCCGCCCCAATGGATTAGTACTGCAGTCAATAAAAAAAAGTCAAGACCTCAGCGAGAACAAATTAGACTAATATAACTAGCCGATAGGCTAGCGGCAGTTCTCTAGAGCCAAGGAATTGTACGAAGGATTTATCTGCGAGGCCCCGGAGGCCACACAACTAGTTCTTCAGAAACAAAAGCGAAAAAAAAAAATAAAGGAAAAATAGGAAAAGCCAACCAGTTTATCATCTTAGGATCCAGTGCTTTGTTTTGCCTTTCCCCTTTTCGCTGTAGGAAAAATCCCACTGGCTCCTCCCAGTTTACCCTCCTGCTCCTCTGCGCCTGCGCACGCTCTGGTGGCTGCAGCTTCTGGGCGCCCGGGGCGCTGTGGTTTGCTGCCTTGAGGGTATTAATGAAAATCGTCTAGGAACGCGGAGCGGAGGTTTAAACTGGACAGTTTAAGTGTAAACTTGAAACCAGTGAAAATAACGGTAATGAAAACTCTGAACACTCAGAAATAGGTACCCTGTGAGAGCTGTCATGGAAGATGTTTATAAGGGACGTAACGAAACGATAGCACCGCTCTAACCGTACCTAAGTGTTGAGCAGCAAAGTAAACCATAGGTATTATTTTACGTACCTATGTAAAACGTGGACTCTGTTATCGTGAGAATGCAAATAAGGCTAAACCTAAGGTCGTCTTGCCTCGAGCAAACCTCGAGCAACACCTGCATGATTAAGACTGACACCTGAAGCAAAGTCAAAAAGGCAGCCATGCAAATTTTGAAACTAAAAAGAGAGATGACTCTAGAAGCATTTGCCAGAAAAAGCACAACAAACCAACAAGCAAATTTTTCAAATGGTTTGAAGATCCCTTAAAAGTCAGTGTCAGGCGGCTTGGAAGACAGTGATACTTATAAAATGAGAACTGATCCAGGTATGACTGGATCCATTTGAAAACAAAAAGAGGCAGGCAAACTGATTTTTAAGAAGTATCTTTATGAAAGGATTTCCAATGATACATTTTAATGTACTCAAAAAACATCCTTAATGACTGGTGGATTCAGCTAAACCTGGATACAAGCATAGATGTTAACAATTTGGCAGTTTTATTGGACTCTATTTGTTATGTTTTGAAAGGTAATTTTGGAGACTTCAACTTATAACAAGAAATTTTCTACGAGGAAGGTGAGATTTTTAGGTAACATGAAATTAAGTAGAGAAAATGTATGGACATATGAGCAGATGGGGCTAAATTGTGGAGGCTCTGCATGTTTCCAGCAGTGGTCACAGGGAAGCCTTCATCTAAAAAAGGTAGCCTCTGGATTTTCTTAGTGTGTTCAACATGATAGTAAAATTTAGGAAATACAGCGGTTTGAATACTTACCTTTTTACACAAATTTGTACCAAAGTGGGAAATGACTTTAAAATCCTACTCCATTATGTAAAGATACACTGACTTGGTTGAGGTAAGGTGATAACCAGTTTTGAAGCCAGTATTGAACTGAAATTTTCTTCATGAAGGAAAAGAAATACAGGTAAGTTGAATGGATATCTCATCCACCTTAATGATAAAGACTGACTCAGAAAGTGGCATACTTTGTCAAGGCAAACAACTAGTGTAGAACAAATAGAATAATTTTATTGCACATGATGAGATGGCTGTAATGAAAATTAAGTATGGGGGGGGGAGTTGGATGAAGAGTTGAAAAAGAACTGTGACTCCTTCCTGGTTCATTTACATGCGATAAAAATTATAGTGTAAGACTGTAGGTAGTCAAAGAAAACATCTTCCTTCACTGAAAAAGAAAATCCTTTGATGAGTAAAAGACACTGGTGAACTGGTTACCCATTTAGTCTGTCATATGACTCAGAAAATATACTTACCAAAATTTGCACATTCAGTAGCTAAAAAAGTTAACCATACCATTTCTTTAGCCAGCATTCTGTGATTACCCTGACATTATAAAGTAGTGAAAAGGCCGGGTGTGTTGGCTCACACTGTAATCCTAGCATTTCCGAGGCCAATGCAGGAGAATCACTTGAGCCCAGGAGTTGGAGGTTGCAGTGAGCTATGATGATGCCACTGCACTCTAGTCTGGGAAACAGAGTGAGATGCTGTCTCAAAAAAAAAAAAAAAAAAAAGAGTAGTGAAAAAACTGCTGTCATTTGTATCCATATATTTATGTAAATCTGGGTTCTGAATTATTGTGACCCCAGGACAAATAATTGAAATTGCTGAACAATGAATCTGATATGCATTCTCAATTACCCAAACTTGGTTGAATCAACACAAAATAAACTTACTTATTTACTGAGTAATAGGACATTTTAAAAAAATATTTAAACACACATATTAAGTCCAAATTGCAGTGTTTCCATATGAATTCTTAATGATAAACAGGGGACTTCAAAGAAATTTTGTTGTTACTTCTAGGTTTGCACTCCAGTATTGGGGATAATTCGGTATTTTTGTCATATCTAAAGAAAGACTGTTTCAATCAGAGGGAAGAGAATCTTCAGCAAGGGGGAGGAATGGGGGAAAGAAGGGCAAACTTTTGTGACTATTCAAGCAGTGCCCATTGAGGACATCTTTGCTGATGCGCTCTTCCTTCTGTGAGGGAACTGTGCCCCTTCCTCTCTCTACCTCCCTATTCTCATGGCTGTCTTCTTCATTTCATTTACATCTCTGATAAGGAAAGATACTCTTCTGTTCTGTTAGCTTCAGTGTTTCAAAGAGTCTGTTATCATAGTCACAAAATGGCTGCCATAGCTCCAAACATGTTCTCATATAAAATGCTCCAAACAGAGAGGAAGGGGTATGGGTGAAAAAAAAAAAGGATTTCTCTTTGAGGCCTCTCATAAGGGCAAAAAATCTTTCCCATATGACTTAACAGAGTTCCCTTTACTTCTCATTGCCCAGAACTATATCCTATGACTACCGCTAGCTGCAAGGGAAGCTAGGAAAGTATGCACAGGGAAAACAAGCATGTTCTTGAAAATAGTACACTAAAAATAACAGGACTTAAGGGAAACACAGGGTTGGGAGCAGACCACTCAGAATCTATGCAGCTTTGTTAGTTGAGGGCCATAAAAATTATTATGCTAATAAAAAAATACTAACACAATTAAATCTCTACTGGCATTCATACTCAATATCACAGTCATCCTTTAGGGCTGTGATATAGGGTAGTGACTAGCCACATATGGCTATTGAGCACTCAGATGTGCTAGTCCAAATTGAGATGTGCTGTGAGTGTAAAATGTAAAACAGATTTCAAGAACTTAGTATGTAAAAAAAGAATGTAAAAACCTTGATTATATGTTGAAATGTCATTTCAACATTTTTTACTTTTACTTTTTAAAAATGGCCACTAGAAAACCTAAATTGCACATGTGTCTCTTATTTCTATCGGACAGTGCTACTTTAGAACCTTTAATCCTGGGGCATGTGCTTCTTCCTTGGACATATATGCCCCTGAGGGCATTATTTCCAATTAACAGCAGTTTCATAAAGATTAAAAATCTGATCCAGGATTTTGCCTTCTTTCTCAATCAGTTTTCCCACCACAGGAGAAAATGATTTCACACCTTCATTCACATTTTGCAGCTTTACCACAAAACCTAATGTTGTGAAAAGCTCAGATGTTCTTGAAGCCACCAAATAAGCCTCTATTTGCACTAAAGGAAGGCATTTCTGCAGAGTTCTCTGTCTTTTTCTTAAGATCTTTATATATTGCTAAGGTTTTCTATTTAATTTTGAAAAGACTTGTCCCTGATTGCTTCACGATGTTAGTGTGCTGGGAAAAATAATGAAGCAATGTAATTTCTGAATTATATTGACATTATTTCCTTATTTACCAATCACCTGTGAGCTAACAATGACTGTGTCTGGCATATAAAGCTTTTATCATGGGAGATAGGAGTGCCAGGAGACAAAAGGGAGAGAGAATTCCAATCCTATATTTTCAAAGAGTTGGTATACAATTATGGGCTATCTTAGGCAGTGTCAGTCAACAGTAACAGGGGAATAAGATGACCCTTTTAGTCATCAACTTAACATTTAGTAAATTGCCCCATTTGATTTACTCAGTTACTTGCTTCACCCAGCTAAAATCCACTGAGATCTTAAGACCCATTTCAAAAGCCATCTCTTTAGTGAAGCTTTCCCTGATCTCCCCTCTAGAACCTTCACAGCACTTTGCTTGTGCCATCTTTTTATAGCACACATATTTGGCCTTATCTTTATGTTATTGTCTAATTTTTATATATAGAATAATATTTTAAATTTTTATATATAGAATAAAGCCCTCTCATTGAAAGCAGTGATTATATTTTATTGACTTTTCAAAATTCCTCTGGCGACTAGCCTTATAGTTCATACAAATTGGGCACATGTAAATATTTGTTAGGCAAAGACATGATAAATATTTGAGATGATGAATATGCTAATTACTCTGATTGGACCTCTATACCTTATATGTATCATAATATCACTATGTACCCCATAAATATGTACTTATTGTGTCAATTAAAAAATCTTTTAGTAAATAAATATTTGTTGAATTTAGTTATGCTGTATCCTAAAGTGATAATAGAATATAGAATATTAATAGAATAATAGAATATAGAATATTAATAGAATAATAGAATATAAATAATAGAATAGAACAAATAACACAATATTTCTAAAAATTAATAGAATAATAGGATATTTAGATAGACTATTTGTAAAATTTAAAATATGAGTTAGTATTGGACTCACATCTCTACTGCTTAAAAAAAGTACAGCAGAACTCTCAGTATAGAGCATTAGAAAGTCAGACTAAACATGCTAATATGTACTGGAGGGTTTTTTAAAAGTCATTTTAAGTGATTATAACTAAATCTACAGTAAACATAGACCTGTGATAAATATGGATCTGTATAGTGGTGACTCATATTTTATTTTTTTTTTAATTTTTTTTAAGGTAAGCATGAAAATGAGGTTTATTGAGGAGAGAAAGATAGGATTACAGGGCAAGAGCAAGATACAGGTTTACAGAGCATGGTACATACTCCACAGATGACGACCCAACTCATTGTTGCAGCAAAGGGAGAGCAAAAGGAAAGGTGCAAAAAAGGACTCATATTTTAAAATACTCTTGTTTTTCTGGATATTCCTTCTCCCTTTACTTAGTGCCTTCTCCCTTTCCTCGTGTATTTTATTTTATTTTTTTTTATTTTTATTTTTTTCTTTTCACAGCAAACCAGGTAGCAGATCCTCGTGTATTTTAATCTTATGTCTTCTTTACTTCTCTGTCTTGATAATCACTCAAAACAAGAAATCAGTAAGCGATGTCTAACTTTTAAGACTAAAACCACATTTAAAATCCTGAGAAGCCAGCATTCCTGTTAAATAATGGCCATGATGAACTTAGTAATTATTAACCCTTGCCATCTAATTACACCATTCGACATCCCAGTGACCAAGGCACTAAAGAACGATGATTTACTTCTATTCTCATCTTTTCACTTGGATATACAGTATCGAATGTCATCATGAATGATAAGCTGGACTTGGATAGAAAAGCTCTATTAGAAAGACTTAGGTGCAAAAAAGAATCTACCATTTGGGCAGTCAGTATACAGTTTCCCTAGATTTTCTGTAATTTGTTTCCATTTTTTTATATCATGTTTCTATGCCTTTCCCACTGAACTGGGAGCTCCTCTAATACAGAGACTTTGTCTTACAGTTTCCCTAGATTTTTTGTAATTTGTTTCCATTTTTTTACATGATGTTTCTATGCCTTTCCCACTGAACTGGGAGCTCCTCTAATACAGAGACTTTGTCTTATGTGTCTCTATTGCTCCTTTGTCTCTGACTCCAGCACTCAGCATAATGCCTGACACATCGTAGGTAATCAAGAGATACATACTTAGTGAATGAAGTATACCTTGGATCAAACTATCGCATGTTCCATGTGAACTCGGTTAGGGTTAGATATGCACTTATATTGGATATGGAAAGTGTCTGTTAGCTAATTTGAACCTGTCTCTGACTATATCTGTGGTGGTTGGGTAAGGTCTTTTGGTTCTAAGACACAGTTTCACTTGTTGCCGTAAGTAATGTGTGGAATATGGGTGCATTGTGTTTATGTGTGTGAAACGAATCTTAGCCATACTGCCAAGTCCTTAGAACATCAAAAGCCAAACTGTGGGGCCTTGAAAGGGTCACATGCAAACAGGGATCAAAGGTTCATTTGGAATCCTGGGCATTCTAGACACCTTTGCCACATCATTCCAGCACATAGTGATTCTGCTGGTCTCTACACATCTTCACTCTGCATCTGTCTGTTCTCTTCTCACTATGATTCTCTGGTTCTTACAGTACTTCCCAGTTCTAATTCTTCAGTGAGAGTTTAGCTAATAACCATCTGCCTTCTTTGGGGTAGACCTGTCTCTACCAGGCCCCATTATAAACCATAGCTCTTGGTCAGGAGCCCATGCCATGGCTTGGAGGTGGGGCACTTTCTCTTGGAAGGGGCTGTAGACTTGATAGGTTCCATGACTGCTATGTCTAGGACCCCTAGTAGAATGCACTGGGAGTGATCTTTGGGATCTTCACTAGAACCACGTATACTTGCCAATAATATCTACTAGGTGCTAACTACCTACCTTGCATTTATTTTGTTTATAGCATTGAATTGGTCTCATTGGAGTATACAAAAAATATTAAAGACTATAGATTTATAACTGTTGTCAAGGTGAATATATGATATCATAGAGGCAGTGTATATGTTTATATGTGTGGGTATGGGGGGAGCTTTCTGAAAGAGCTAGGTTTAGTAGAGAAAGATTAGGATTAGGTTGTTTTCTTGACTTTGCAACTAATTCTGTGTGACCACAGAGAAGTCACCTTTCATCTTTAGTTCTACTTCACTTGTTAAAGGGTTACAATACTTACCATGACTCTATAGACAATTGTTCAAACACTCTATATCATAAAATAAATGTTAAATTTGGATTCTTATGTGGGTAATATATGAAAATGATCTAAAAATGTTTAATAGGTAGAATCTATGCAAATTTAGAGTTCAATTAAATTTGGTGGGGATTAAAACTCTTGTGTATGCTTTTATAAAAGTAGATTATAAATATGATTGTGAGACAGTTCTGGCCCTGTGCTGCCCTCCTGTGCTGTTTAACAGCACAACAGGTCAAATATATTCCTGCTTCACGAATATTTGGAGTTAGGAGAGAGTAGTCTGTCTCATTACTAACCCTCTTCTGTCCTCATGTGGCCACAGAGAGACTAACTATTTTGGATATTTCTGTTTCTTCAGCAAAGGAAGAGAAGAAAAACTACTCTGAAACATTGTAGGCCAGAAAAGCTAATCCTGAGTTAAGGAAAAAGGCAACAAATTGCATTTGACTTTGGAGATATAATTGATCCACTGATATAGGAAGATCCTAAGCAGATTATTGAGGTTTGGAGAAAAACATCATTATTACAGCATTGGGAAAGGTTTTTTGTCAAGAATAAATAGAAATGTCACTTATTGCCTTTTTAGTATGCTGAGAATTTATAATAAAGCCTTATACTGTTTGTTTGGTAAATAAGATAGTCTGCTGTGGTGGGAACAGAAGATGCTGTTCTACAGTGATTTTCTAAGCATAACATTAGTCAGTTGAAATGTGAGACTCACAAGCAAAGCTAATTCTTCATTAAGTCTCTTAGCACATTCTCCAAAAGTGGTTACTTTCAAAGAGTTTTAAGGGTATTTGTTGGCATGACAATTTTTTATGAAAGTTAAGAAAAGATATTGAAGCAACCAGAGAAGGAGACATGGAGAAGGCGGTCAACATGCAGCACCTTTTTAAAGTACTTGTTCCCCTATCAGCCAGACCTCATCCCTGTCCAGTCTGGCCTGCTTCCAGACTGGTTTCCTAATCAGAACCCAGCTACTCTCTGCATAGACTAGGGGTGTGTGTGTGTGCATATTTTATGCATGTGGGTATACAGCATGCATATCATGACTTTTACTTTTTTAATTCCACCCTAGTCAAGTTTTCACATCTTCCACCTTACCAAACTGCTCTTCTCAAGTCACCAATGACCTTGATGGCCAAATTCCGTGGTCAGTGTTCAGTCCTCATCTTACTTGCTCTATTAGCAGCATTTGGATCATTCTATTGTTCTCTCCTCCTTGAAACACTTTCTTTCCTTGAGGCCTGGGTCACCTCTCTCTTGGCTCCTTCCCAGTGTCCTTTGTTAGAGTCTTCTCAGCTTGATTCCTAAAAGTTGTAGTGCCCTAAGGCTTAATGCTTAGGCCTCTTCTCTGTCTCAGCCCATTGCCATGGTGATCTTATCTAATCCCATATCTTTAATATCATCTAAATGCTGAACATTTCCAAATTTGTATCTCCAGCACAGACCTCTCTCCCCTGAATTCCAGAGTCATATATCCAGGTGCTTATTGCAACATCTCCATTTGGATGTCCATGAACATCTCAAACTTAACATGTTCCAAGCAAAATTTGCTCATCCCTCCGTCAACCCCATCTCAGCTAATGGCCACACCTTTCTTCAATTGCTTAGGCCAAGAAGCCTTGGAGTCATGATGGACTCCTCTTTCTTGCACACAGACCATTTCCAAACCTTCAGCAAATCCCATTGGCTGTATCTTCAAAAACACATCTATCAACTCTACCCTTCTTTTCAGGTACATGCTACCACCCTGGTCTGAGGCCCATGACCTCTTATCTGGATTACCACAGTAGTCTGCTCCCAACTTCTCTCTTGCTTCTTTGAAGTACTTCCCACTCAGCAGTCAAAGTGATCAAAGTTAGCCAAAGTCAGATCAAAACCCTCTGGTCAAAGAAGACTTACCTCAATTGGAATAAAACCCAGTCTTTACCATAGCTCATAAAATGTACATGATCTGGGTCCCAACTTCCTCTACCTCCCAGCTTCCACTAACTGTGTTTCCAGCGTACTAGTTCCTTCATTGTCCCTCAACCAATCCAGGCACCTTTCTACCTCAGGGCCTTTGGACTTGCTATTTCTTCTGCCTGGTACACAGAAAATTATGTGATCCATGCCCTCATTTCATTCAGATCTCTACTCAAATGTCACTTTATTGAAAAATCCTTCCCTGTTAATATAGCATCTTCCTTCATTACTCTCTATACCCTTAACTAGTTTTTTTGTCTTTTTAGTACTTACAACAACATGACATATTATGCTTATTTATATGTATATTGTCTGCCTTCCACATGAGTGTAAATTCCACTCCATGACAGCAGGGACTTTGGCTATCTTTGTTCTCTGCTGTGTCCTCAGAGAGTCTGGCATCTGCAAGGGCTCATTAGGAATTTAATGAAGAAATAGCCAGGCGCGGTGGCTCACGCCTGTAATCCTAGCACTCTGGGAGGCCGAGGCGGGAGGATTGCTCGAGATCAGGAGTTCAAGACCAGCCTGAGCAAAAGCGAGACCTTGTCTCTACTAAAAAATAGAAAGAAATGATTTGGACAGCTAAAAATATAGATAGAAAAAATTAGCCGGACATGGTGGCGCATGCCTGTAGTCCCAGCTACTCGGGAGGCTGAGGCAGAAGGATTGCTTGAGCCCGGGAGTTTGAGGTTGCTGTGAGCTGGGCTGACGCCACGGCACTCTAGCCTGGGCAACAGAGCGAGACTCTGTCTCAAAAAAAAGAAATTTAATGAAGAAATGAACAAATATTAATGTGGACGATTATTCAGAGAGCTGGCTGGGAACAGCAAGTGGGCAGTTTCCAGGTTTTTTTAGGTGTAAATTTGTATAAACTGAAGGCCGAGATCAGAATTAGGGGAGATTTTCTCCTTGATCTCTTCTCAATGTAAAGAACAGAAGGTAGTTGAAAATGGTGGATGGTGGCAAATATGTTTATTGTTCCAAATTTCATATTTTAGTTACAAAAGTTGTCCACTTGTGTTCAATCATGGAAATTAAATCATGTATATGGTCATGAATGTGGGTTTTGCAATTTTTTTTCCCATTATTATGACACTGGCAATGTTGGTAAAATTGCATTTGTTCACTACATTTTACTTGAAAATGAAAAAAATTTTTTAACTAAAAATACCCGATGCATTTTTTTCTTTAAATTCTGACCCCACCAGATTAGTTTTAAACCCTTCTTGAATCTAATTTTTTTCAAAGATGGCATTTTTCTCTTTCCAGGGATTTGAATCCATTTTCCCCAGAACCTTCTTTTTGTAAATTTAACCCAATGAAGCCTCAGTGATACAATTTGCAAACCTACCAAGTCATTGCGTCTTCTGCAATGGATGCTCAACTCAGCTTCTGAGAACGGGCACACTTAATCCTCATGCCTTCTCTACTCTTTTGTGGCTTTTGAACACTCAGTTCTGTGTCTCAGGGCTTCATCTGCAAAAGAGGATAATAGAGCTGGGTGTGGTGGCTCAAACCTGTAATTCTAGCACTTTAGGAAGCTGAGATGGGAAGATTGTTTGAGCCCAGGATTTTGAGGCCAGGATGGGCAACACAGTGAGACCCCCGTCTCTGCATTAAAAAAATATGTATATTAACCAGGCACGGTGGCATGTAACTGTAGTCCTAGCTAGTTGGGAGGCTGAGGCAGGAGGATAGCTTGAGCTCAGGAGTTCAAGGCTGCACTGCACTCTAGCCTGGGCAACAGAAAAGCAAGACACTATCTCTTCAAAAAAAAAAAAAAGAGAGAGAGAGTGTGTAATAACATTTGCCTCACAACTGTGATCTTATGAGGATCAAACGTGATGATGCCAGGAAAGCTGCTTTCAAATTTCAAATATGTAAAGTATTGTGTTAATTAGCAATGTCTTGGGTTCAACTAACAGAAACCTATAACAAACTAGCTGGGAGCAAAAGAGGGAAAATTGTTTTATAAACACAGGGCTGTCCCGTAGAATTTATGTGCAGGGAGTGGGACCTCCTGAGCTGCAGGATCCCAAAGCTGAGGAGTCTTTGGTTGCTAAGGGTTATCTGTCTTCCTAAAACCACGTGTTCTCTCTTCTCTGCCCCTCTTTGCATTTCTTTCTTCCAATTCCTCTGCAGACTTTATCTGCATCTCCATTACACATGGGCTGAAGATAGTGTTCTCAAAGGGGCACTTTCAATCCCAAGTCTACATTACCATATTAGTCTCTAACTTAATAATTTATTAATTGAAATTTCTGAGACCTAATTCCAAATTTCTAGGAGAATGAATTTAGTTAGCCAAGTTTAGGTCAGATAGCCGCCTCTTCTCCCCTTGTCTGATCAACTTCAGGGAGAGAATGGGAACAGAGTCCCATGGTCTGCTGTCCCTCAGCAGAACCTAAGGAACAGATTCTGAGAAGGGAGCATGGGACAGTAAAGAAACTATGAAGTGTTTCACATTTCAAGTGTGATGTGAAAAAATAGAGAATACCACATGCATCCTTATTCCCATACCCTTGTAATCTTTAATCAACTCCAGATCTGACCTGGCCTTATGATTAACAACACTTTTGTAAATATGGATGGGTCTCAGCCCACCAACCATGCCATCCCTTCACATCTTGTGTCAAATTCATGTCTCCATGAATTTGTTTCTGTTGCCCTCTTAAGGGACATACCCTTTCATTCTTTCTTTTCCCTGGGGATCCTATTAATTTCAATCCACATACTAACTGTAATAAACCAAATTCTTAACCTTCCCTCTTCCCTATGTCCCAATTTTTTTCCTCTGGATTAGTTGGGAGTGATTGTAAAATGCTATAGCAGATGGACCCAAAATGTAATGGTTCAACAAAATAAAAATTTATTTTTTCTCTCAAGTCATCACCCAGGCTGATGGTAGCTCTGTCATCTTCATCACCCGGCTTCCAAGGTTGCAGTGGTATTCACCTTTCCAGCCTATGGGATGGGGGAAACAGGGTGGTAGAATCAAGGGGTCATGTGGCAGGCTTTATGCACCAGACACACATGACTTTTGCTTACATTATATTGGAAAGTACTTCATCACAAGGTCACATGTAACTGTAGAGGAGACTGGGGAATTTCGTGTGGCTGGGTAGCTGTATGCCTAGTTGTAAATCTGATACTAAGGAAGAAGGCAAGAATGGATTTTAATGGATTGCAGGCAGTCTCTGCTACATTCTCCCTCTGTGTTACCTCTCTTAGTTAATGGTGTTATTCTCTCAAATATCCAAGCTCGAGTCCCTAAATTCATTGTCCATTACTCTATCTCTCCCAGTCTCCTTCTTTGTTCCAACTACCTAAACAACTCTGCATGCATCCTTGCTTCCCATACCCTCCTCCACAGCACTACTTAAGGCCACTGTATCTGTTGCTTAAGCAACTGCAGTAGCCTCCAATATTACCTCCATATGTCAGCCTTCCAGGTTTATCACACCTGGAAGGTGATCCTTTGCCATTTCCTAACACAAAGATCTACTTGTCCAAAACAGCTTGGGCCCCTTAACAGATACCCCCCAATTCACAGTCAAGGCTGGAAGCACCATATAAAAAGCATGTGCATTGCCAGGTGTCGTGGCTCATGCCTGTAATCCTAGCACTTTGGAAGGCCGAGGCAAGAGGATCGCTTGAGGTCAGGAATTCAAGAGCAGCCTGGGAAACATAGGGAGACCCTATCTCTACAAAAATAAAGAAAAATTAGCTGGGTGTGGTGGTGCGTACCTGCAGTCCCACCTGCTTGGGAGGCTGAGCCAGGAGGATCGCTTGAGCCCAGGAGTTTGAGGGGGCAGTGACATATGATTGCCTCACTGCATTCCAGCCTGGGAGACAGAACAAGGCTGTGTCTCAAAAACAAAAACAGAAACAAACAAAACACCCCTGCAGCTTAGGAGATGATGCCAGACTGCCTCCTACTCTCCATGCCAACCCCTGTCATACTGGGTCCTGGTCCTCTTGCCTGACACTTGTACTCTGTCCATCTCCCACCTCCCTTTGAATTAACAGCACACTGGGACTGTCTGCCCAGCTTTTCATTTAGCCCTGTCCCTAGACACTGTCCCTCAGATCACCCTCAGCCCCACCTTTCGCAGGTCACCCCATCTCACAAATCCAAGCCCCAGAACTCCAACACAGGCCCACAAGTTTGGACAGTGATTTTGTCATTCTCTTCACCAGAAGCCTCAGGGGTTCCCACTGCTTACTAACACAGATGTTTTTAGCATGCCGTCCGTGGCCTACCATTCACTGACACCACCTCCCCCATTACCCCTACCAATACATCCTTAGAGTCATCTTGACCTTTTTCTTATTCTTCCAGATCTGACTCATACATCACCTCCTCCATGTATCCTTCCTCTTTCTCCCTCCTTTGTACTTCATAGCATCATGTTCTTCCATATGTTGCTTTCTACCTCTAGTTTTTATGCACATGGTGAATACTCCCTGCAGGCAAGGATTGTGACTTAGTCATCTTTTCTCCCCACGCTGCTGAGAATAATGCCCTGGACGATAGCTTATACATGGTAAGATTTAGCATCCCACTGTGTAAAACTTCCTAATGCCCCAATGGCTTCTCATATCTCCTGTCAATGATAAAAGCCCTACACAAGCCCTCATGATCCCATGCCATCTGATGCCTGTTACCTCTCTCCTCTTGCTCTGCCCTGTCCACCACGTGGGGCTCCTTGCTGTCCCTTGAACGTGGTAGGCAAGATCCTCCCTGGAGACTCTGCATTTG
This sequence comes from Varecia variegata, assembly GCA_028533085.1. Classification (NCBI taxonomy): domain Eukaryota; kingdom Metazoa; phylum Chordata; class Mammalia; order Primates; family Lemuridae; genus Varecia; species Varecia variegata. Next base: position 75,575,197 of record CM052440.1, on the reverse strand, counting down.
TTCTCCCCTTGCCTGGGACTCTCTTTCCCCAGATGTCTGCATGGCTGGCTTGCTCATGTCCTCAGGCCTCCTCTCAAAGGCCAGTGAGGCTTTCCCTCAATGAGGCCTTCCCTGACCACTTTATTCACATTTTGACCCTCAAAAAAACTCTTTCTCTCCCCCCTGCTCATTGTTTCTCTATAGTGTATATATTCTACTCATTTATTGTGTTTATTTTCTCCCCCTGGCCCTACTAGAATGTATGCTTCATTCTACTTTAAATCTGTTTATTTCTGTATCCCTAGAGCCTGGCATATAGGAGGCACACAATATATATTTGTTGAAAGAAAGAAAGAATAAGCCAATTAATAGAAGGGGCTCAGAAAATATTTGTTAAATTGAATTAAAAGTGTCAGAAACATGAATGTGAAATTCCCAAACCCTGAAAATGTGTCGGTTTAGGGGAATGGTGAAGTTAGTTGAGTGAAAGCTGCCTCGTTATAAACATCCTGGAGGAGGGATTACAATTGTATACTTGTGATGGGAGGGGCAACCGCATGAGCAAACCTTCCCAGAAATGTGCAGGGCTGGCAGCATGGGGAGAGGGCTGCATGGGGAGCTGGGCAGACCCCAGCTGCTTGCCCAACCAGCCCATCTGAGCACTTGTCTCCCACACAGGTGTTTTATTTTACATTATTTTGGTTTTTGCCTGTCTCCTCAGTTTTGTGAAAGACAGAAACCTGTGGTGGTCTATGACACTTGTCAGCTCTAAATAGGAAATCACCAGGAGTAAAAATGACAACAAATCATCACACAGGACAACGGGTCTTGGGGAAGCAGAGCCCATTTTAGAGCAGCGCAGCGTGGAACTTTCCGTGTTCTACTGAGGCTCCGCCTTTACACTGTTTATCTGAAATTTCTCGTCTTGGCTTACTCTTTTGCAGCTGCCTACATTCCGCAAGAGGATGGCGCTCTGCTCTCTAAGTTCCTTCTTCCTTCGGGGACTCCACAGTAATTTTTTCATGCTTCGTTGCTACTACAGCAGACGCCTGCCTTCTCATTATTTGCTGTCCAGATCTTGGGTGCCTTGACTGTAAACAAAACGCTTTAGATCATTGCGAGGTTGATGTAAGCACAGCCTTTCTGCTGGCAACCAGACCTCTTAAGGTGGCATGACCACTCGTTTACTCTTCAAGATTAACAAAGTAACAAAATGGTGCTCCAGCATATTAGTTGAAAGATTCAGCATGTGTAGGGGATATAAGTACTAATTTTCTACTTTCCTATAAGATACTAATTCCATGAATAAAATTAAACTTCTGTGGTAAGGTGAAATACTCTAGAATTTCTCCATTTTACGTATGTGTGGCGGTTTGTGTGTTTATGCATATGTATAGATGCATATATACAATACAGAGTTCTGGGTAGTCTAGCAGTTATTTTAAAATTTGGACAATTATCTAATTTCAGGGGTGGGGTGTAAATTATGGCAGAGAGGACTACTCTTATTTTCCTGCCCATTCTCCCCCAGTCTTCCAATACAATAAATTCAGTAGTACACTAAATGTAGAGAAAACAGTAAAGAGGTTGAGACTCCTCTGGCTTTGATCCCAGGTGAACTCTTTTCCACAGTTAGGTAAAGTCCTGACTTTGAGACCAGTTCTGGGCACTCACTGCCTCCTTCACTGCTCTCTGGGTATGACCCTGTCCTTTTAGAATCTATATTTTAGTTCAACTAATGGATGGTGATATCAAAGGCCATGACGGCTGCATTTAAATATCAGTGACCACAGGCCACATCAAGGAAACATCTGCAAGCAGCCCAGGGCCTGGGAAGAAGCCATTTTGAATCACTTGTGAGAGAGGAGGACCTGCAGACTACAGCACAATCAAATCCAGACAAAAAAAACAAAACAAAACAAAAACCTGAACCAGTTGGGACAATCAGGAAGGAAAGGAACATCAAATGAACCAGCCTGAGAGTTAGGAGACCTGCATCTATCTAGTAGTCCTGGCTCAGCTACCAACTGGATGCATGTCCCTGGACAGGAATCCTTTCTGAGCCTCAATTTCCTTAGTGGTAAAAAGAGAGGGTTAAACCCAAAGGTCCCTCCCAGCTGTAACACTCTGTAGTGTATGAGGTAGGCACACAAAGTGGACAAACAAGATGTGGCAAAGAAAGCAAGTTAAAAAATCAAACTCATCCATAGCATAGGTGCATTAAGAAAACATTGCTGCTGTGGTTAGGAGGTTAATTTCCAATAAAATACATTAACTTTGGCCCAAACCAAGATGATCTGTATTGGGAATGGGGTTGGGAGGGCAGTTAAAGGCCCACCAAGCTTTGTCTCAGTTCTGGCAGTCCTGTTTTACCTTCCACACGGTGCTCAAGCCCACCCTGAGACATAAATTCCAAGTTGCAAAGGAGAGCAAATGCCCGAATAATAATATCAGATGTTAGGACATCGTGGTGGTTGTTTTAAAAATCACTTCATAATCTGGACGTTGATCCCGAGGGGAATATTTTCCCCGTTCAAAAGCTTGTAGCCCTCTAAAAGCATTCACTCGCATCTAAGTATTGTTGTGGGTGGGTTGGAGCAGTGGATCTGGTGGGAGAAAGGTGGAGGAAGGAAGGAGCTGTTGTACTTGGCGGCCGGACTCAGGTAGAGGAAACTGCTACAACCTGGGAATGAATTGAAAAGTATAAAGAGGAGACAGACGAGTTCCCACACGCAGCCAATGTCGACGGCCTGTGTTTGGGAAGCAAGAACCTGAGCCAGCGGTGTAACCTCGCTTCTCAAAACTAAATGTGTCTGGGACGGCTACAAAGTTTACGAAGGGACTTGAGACACTACTCGGGTTTTTGATCTTGATCTCCTTACTTATTTTAATTGAGGGAGAGCTTCATTACAAATGCTCCGTCTACTGCTGGCAAATTTATAGAAAGACGTTCTCCCAGGTTTCTTCCCTAAGCCTCCTGCCTCCCCTGGGATGGCTGACACTTCTGGGTGAGGCTGAGCGAACCACTGCCCCCCGCCTCCGCCCCCAGCTCAGGCACGCAGGCAGGGGGGCTCCCGGCCTCCCCCGCAGTCCGCGAGGTGGGGACCCCCGGGGAGAGCCGAGCTGGGGGTAGAGCTCCCACGGTCGGCCTCCGCCCCCCAGGCTCGGCGAGTGCGGGGAAGACAAGCTCGCCCCCGAGGCTCAGGCCGGGCTGCGAGCGACTCCGAGCTCCTCTGGTCCAGGCCCTCGGGTTCCTGGGCGAGGAGCGGGAGGTCGGGGCTTCGGAGCCGCCGCGCGCCAGCCAGCGCAGCGCGGGGCCCAGAGCCCCAGGCCCCGCCCCGGCTTCCCGGCCGTTTGGCTAGTTTGTTTGCCTTATTTTTAATTTCTCCGAGGCCAGCCAGAGCAGGTTTGTTGGCAGCGGTACACCTCCAGCAGTCACGCGACCAGCCAATCTCCTGGCGGCGCTCTGGAGGCGGCGCGCTCGGGAACGCGGAGAGGCGTCGGAACCGCGCCGGGGCCACCTTAAGGCCGCGCTCGCCAGCCGCGGCGGGGCGGCTCCCAGCGCTGCAACCAATGGATCTCCTCCTCTGTTTAAATAGACTTGCCGTGTCAATCATTTTCTTCTTCGTCAGCCTCCCTTCCACCGCCATATTGGGCCACTAAAAAAGGGGGCTCGTCTTCTCGGGGTGTTTTTCTCCCCCTCCCCTCTCCCCACTTTCTCACGGCTCCGCGACTCCGACGCCGGCAAGGTTTGGAGAGCGGCTGGGTTCGCGGGACCCGCGGGCTTGCACCCGCCTGGACTTGGACTGGCTTTGCCACCCCCTCCTCCTGCCTCCTCCCCTCCCCTCCCCGCCCTCCCGCTCGCCTGTACACTTGATCGGCGGAGACTTTCGGCTGCCTGGCCGGGGCTTCCCCGCACCCCTCCCCCGGACCCTGCGCGCTCCTGAAGCTCGGGTAGTTACTCCGCCGTGTTTGTTGCTCTTGGCTCTGAGAGCAGTCGCAGCGCTTATAAGAGGGGTTCGGGCTGCGTCGGGGCGTTTTGTTTTGTTCGGTTTTGTTTTCTGGGAGCGCGACAGAGGCGGTCGTCCGGACCCGGGAGGAAGATGTCAAACGTGCGAGTGTCTAACGGGAGCCCGAGCCTGGAGCGGATGGACTCCAGACAGGCGGAGCACCCCAAGCCCTCGGCCTGCAGAAACCTTTTCGGCCCCGTGAATCACGAAGAGTTGACCCGGGACTTGGAGAAGCACTGCAGAGACATGGAAGAAGCAAGCCAGCGCAAGTGGAATTTCGATTTTCAGAATCACAAGCCTTTGGAGGGCAAATACGAGTGGCAAGAGGTGGAGAAGAGCAGCTTGCCCGAGTTTTACTGCAGACCCCCGCGGCCCCCCAAAGGCGCCTGCAAGGTGCCGGCGCAGGAGAGCCAGGATGTCTGCGGGGGCCGCCAGGCGGTTCCTTTAATTGGGTCTCAGGCAAACTCTGAGGACACGCATTTGGTAGACCAAAAGACTGACCCGTCAGACAGCCAGACAGGGTTAGCGGAGCAGTGCGCTGGAATAAGGAAAAGACCTGCTACAGACGGTAAAGACCCTTTCAAAACCATGAAATGTCTGTCTGGGGACCGGCTTTGCCTGCTTGAGGGTATTAACCTCAGCTTGCTTTTCAGCGTATTTGGGTTTAGCTTTTGGGGAGCGAACTTTATTAGTCTTAGGTTTTAAGTGTTGTCTGGTTGACTGCTTGTCTATTTATGATTTTTAAGTCAGAACCCAGATTGTAAGATCTGATCATTTCCCTAACTTAAAACATCGCAGCTCCTCCCCACTCACTTAGCCATAGGTATGTGGTGACAACACTGGGTGGGATGTTTATCAGTGTCTCCCTTCTGGCTAGGGAAAGGGAGATTTGGGGCGGAGAATACACTTTCTGTTATGTGAAAACAACCTCATTTTGTGCTCTTAAAGGCCACTGGGGATGGCGATCCAGGATTGTGGGTGGAGGTGGTGGGTTTTCATCCCCTGATGATTGGGCCAATCTCTGCCAGCTATTGTTTTTTCTAATAAAGATTGTTTGTGTGTGTTCTTTGTCAAATTTCCCCTTGCCTGTAGATTCTTCTTCTCAAAACAAAAGAGCCAACAGAACAGAAGAGAATGTTTCAGACGGTTCCCCGAATGCTGGTTCTGTGGAGCAGACGCCCAAAAAGCCGGGCCTCAGAAGACGTCAGACGTAAACAGCTCGGTGGGTTGATCACTAGGGGCACACAACTGACACCCGAACTGGGCTGAACCGGGCTGCAGGAAACCTAGGGCCTTCAGACTCCAAGATACCCAATCCTATTGGTTGCTGGCAGATTAGGAGTTTGTGGGGTTTGGTTGTTTGTACCTTGTGAGGTCAAAAAAGTAGCAATGGGGAGGCTGGGAATCACTGTGGGGATACTGTAGCTACCAAAGTTTCTACTTTCCGAGATATTTTCCCTTGAACACTAAATAACTAGAGCTAGTATCCCAGGGCAAGTACTTGTAACAAAGGCCCCACTGGTAGGAAGATCATTTCCCTGTGAGTCCCACCAAAACATGCTGGGAACAATAGGTTCTTTCCCCATTTGAACAAGAACTGGGGTTACTCCTCAGTCCCACTTCATGAGAATTCATTTCCCAGAGTGAAGTTCAGGTTGAGTCAGTAACAGATTTTGAGTGGTGAAAAAATGGCAAATATGTGATTAAGTTTAGATTTTGAGGGCGAAGATTAGGTACAAATAGCTCACCTTTGGTTATGCAAGGGGTTAGAATATGAATAGGGTGGCATGTTGTATTCTTTTTTCTTTATGATTTTCATAAACGGTCACTTTCCCTGTTTACTGTTAAGTTTTAAGGAGAGAGGAGGAATCTTCCTATTTAAAAAAACAATGGAAAGCTCAAAAATACTAAAGTTTCTACAGAATTTCTGGTAACACTGAAGTTGCAAAGCAGAAGTTAAATTAACTCTGCCACAGTAAGTAGTCCAGGAACACGTCAGCCTGTGTATGCTAATCATGCAGTAACAGGGTGATGTGGATGTTTGTAAGGGAAATGGATAGTAGATTTTAGGATGGTGAGGGTAGGTCTACCCAGCACAAGGGAAGTGGAGACTCTTCCATATACTAAAATCTGATCACCATGAATAGCTAATTTGAATAATTCGGCCGCCAAATTTACATGGCTTGGCTATCCATAATGATCAAACTACATATATATTACTAGTTTGTAAGCTTCTTATAAAGACTGTGACCTCTTTTTTTTCCCCTTAAAGTGCCCTCCTAGCCCAGCGTAAAAAGAGATCCTAATAAAAGTTGATGTTAACTTTTAAAATCCTCATTTATAAAAATTTTAAAATAAATAACATAGGGATTCCGGTGGGATTCAGGCTTGTTTTGTTTTTAAAGCATGTCATATATATGATTTCTTCACAAATATCTGGTATTTTTCAGAGCTTATACAAAACGGCACTGTAGAACCTCTATATTACAGCACTATATGAAGTGGGAAAATTGGATGAAAAATTTTCCTGAAGCAACCCTAAGCACCTGCAGCTCTTGTTGGTTTGTGACTTGTGGCCTAGCTCATCAGATGAGCCACGTGAATCAGACCTATTGGGATTTTGATCTGGCCCCATCCTGACGTGCAGAGAAGCATTTGTTAGTAATATTGCCAGTTCAAATAATACCAGAAATAGTAGGACCTATTCAAAAGCATTTATATGTATGTTTTGTAAAAATAAGTAGCAACTATTTGTAGCCAGTGAATAAGAAATTAGAATATTGTGAAAAATGTTAATAGAATTTTTCTTTGGAGTGCCTTTGTAAATTGTATTTCCAATCATTTTTCATATTCAGAAAATTAGGCTATCCTTAAGTGTTACGGTTTCTTAATTTTCCTATTTCTTTCTTTTCTCACTATCTTTGACCCGGATTTTTTTAGACTAGGATTTCTCAATCTCTGCACTATTGACATTTTGGGCCGAATAATTCTTTGTTGTAGGAGGCTATCCTGTGCATTGTAGGATGTTTGGCAGTATCCCTGGCCTCACCCACAAGATGCCAGTAGCAGTCCTCCTCCTCCATTTGTGACAACCAAAAATGTCTCTAGACATTGCCAAATATCCCTTGGGAGTGGGGCAGGGGATGGGCAAGATCGTCCACTTTTAAGAACCACTGTTCTGGACAAAAGTATACAACACAGAGGAGAGTAAAAATCCAGTTAAGAGTATGTTTTGAGGTGGAGATGGCTATAGTCATCAAACTTACAGTACATACTTTTTTTCCCTCATTGCTCAAGTATTTCCCAGCTAACATAGTGACAAAATAATTCCTGTACTCTATTGGTAATGCTACTCTAGCACTTTTCCCCTAATTCTTCCTCCTTGTTTTCTTTTGCAGAATTAAGAATGTTTCCTTGTTTATCAGATACATCACTGCTTGATGAAGCAAGGAAGATATATATGAAAAATTTTAAATACATATCGCTGACTCCATGGAATGGACATCCTGTATAAGCACTGAAAAACAACAACACAATAACACTAAAATTTTAGGCACTCTTAAATGATCTGCCTCTAAAAGCATTGGATGTAGCATTGTGCAATTAGGTTTTTTCCTTATTTGCTTCATTGTACTACCTGTGTATATAGTTTTTACCTTTTATGTAGCACATAAACTTTGGGGAAGGGAGGGTAGGGTGGGGCCGAGGAATTGGCATGGGGGGGTATGAACAGCTTGCTTCGATTTATAGCAAGGAGATCTTTGACTTGCATGAAGAGAAGCAATTTGGGGGAAGGGTTTAAATTGTTTTCTTTAAAGATGTAATGTCCCTTTCAGTGATAACTGATAATTCATTTTTAAAATTATCAAAATTTGAACACTGGCTACAAATAGTTGCTATTTATTTTTACATGAAGCTTATTCTCACTTGGGAGATCTGATGATTCCGTTATGTAGCAGCAAATGGCTTAAAACAAAAAATAAAACAAAACAAAAACCTATCCACAGTGCTCCCCCAGTCTCCTTTTAAAGTTAGAATTTACCAGTTAATTATTCAGCAGTTAGGTAATCACTCCAGGTAGTTCGGGATAAAAATCTGGGGTGTATGGGGGGAACTCTGAATGCTCAGAATGTACCAAACTTGTAGAGAAAATTTCTTAATTTTCTTTTCACTTTGGGCTGTGTAGACACAATCAAAATAATTCTAAATCCCTGGCTATTTTTAAAAATCTGTAAGTAACTTCACATAAAAAAATGAAATAATTTTTAATTTAAAGCTTCTTATTCTGTTTGTTAATTTGCCCAAAGGAAAGTAGTCTTTTTAAAGGAAGGTGCTTGTAGAGAAAAGCACTCTCGTGGAATAAGTGAAATGGATACTACATCTTTAAACAGTATTTCTTCATTGTCTGTGTATGTGTATGAAACAAAACATTTGAAGTGTACCTGTGTACATAACTCTGTAAAGACACTGAAAAATTATACTAACTTATTTATGTTAAAAAGAGATTTTTTTTAATCTAGACAATATACAAGCCAAAGTGGCATGTTTTGTGCATTTGTAAATGCTGTATTGGGTAGAATAGGTTTTTCAAAACTCTCTTCTGTTAAATAATATGGCTATGCTTCAAAGTTTGCATACTGAGCCAAGTATAATTTTTTGTAATGTGTGAAAAAGATGCCAATTGTTACACGTTAAGCAATCAATAAAGAAAACTTCCATAGCTATTCATTGAGTCAAAGTGTAATGTCCTTTACTAAGCTTGAGGTGTTTGCCCTGGCATTCTAGTCATATTTACACAAATATATGAAGTAGCAAATACCTAGGTAATTCAGGCCCACAACTCAGATGATGTTTTATGTGGGTCCGAATGCAGTCAGTGGTTCCTGTTGTTTTCCACTTAGTTCTGTAAGGGTGGACAAAGCTTTAGAAGGTGAAAGTGGAAAAGCTACATTTTCACATAAATAAGATTGTCAAAGTCTCTATTAGTTAAAATATTTATGTCTTCTAGGATATGAATGTGCCAGAACCAAAAATCCTTATATAAGTGTAGACTGATCACACATTTGCAGGATTGAAAATGAAAGTAACATGATGACTTCTCTAAATTCTGTATTTACATATGAGAAGTGTAGGGAATTAAAGCAATTGTTTGGTCCATCTAATGTACAAATCTGTTTAAGATACTCAAACATACTGGCCCTTAAGAAATTGGTGTGCATTCTACCCTAATTTAGGTAGTTATTTTTCAAATTTAATTGGTCATCCCATACAAATTCGTCAATTTCTAAATATCCTGGTTATAATCTACACATCCCAAAATTGGTTAATCTAAATACCAAACCTGTGGGTTTTGGGTCCCCATAACCATACAGTAGAGGTACATATTTTTTACTTAAGAAAAAAAAAATAAGGCATTTTGAAGTCAGATTACTGAAGTGATTGCTGTAATTGCACATTCTCTTAAAAAATGTAGTTAAGGTGTAAAAAGTAAATTATTTATTCTGGGAATCTGCAAATGGGTAAATTGTAAAAATCTGGATTTGGGTTAAATTGTTTCCCTCAAATACTTGCATTTATATCATCGCACCCCAAAAGAGGTTCTAAACAAATAGTTTCAGCATTTTTTGACCTGAAGATTTTTTTTTTTTTTTTTTTTTTAAAGCAGGATTGACTCACTTCGGCTGCCGGGAAGGGAAAAATAGGTCCTGTAGTGGCTGGGCCACATCTTTCAAGTAGGTATTATTTTAATTAAAGACTAAAGGTGTTTTTGTGATTTTGTTTAAAACACGCATACAGGGTGTTTTTCAGGAAGAGACTGAGAGCAAGAAAAACAATTCAAAATGGGGAGGAGGGAGTGGGGGATTAGGAAATAATGAAATAAAGTTCCTCTGAGTAAAAAAGGATACTTCAGAAAGTGTCCTTAACAGAGGGAAAAACATCCTCTTAATTGCTGCATGTACCCCATTTTCCTTTCTCTTTAGAGGTCTCTCCAATGCGGATTTTTAGAGATTGCGTTTTAGGACCGCTGGGCCAGGGAGAAGTGGATGCTCGCCGCACCAGGCACGTTCACAGGAACGCAGCCCCCAAGTCACCGTGTCCCGAGTCCCGTACACGTCTGTGTCAAGCCTCCAAAAGCTATCCCGCGGTTCGGATGGTCCTCACCCTGACCGGGTCTGCTGGGCCAGCAGTTGATGTCCCTTTAGGGGGACGCGGCCGCCGGCGCCAGCCACCCCCTGCCCCGCTGCCCAGGCTGCCGCGCCGTCGTCTCTGCTAACCGCTCCGCAGCCCCGCGCCCGCCCGCGGCGGCAGTTGCGGTGTCGGGCTGGCTGGCACCTCGGGACGAAAAGGCCATCAAGTCTCCCTTCTCAACTGCAACTGGCAGCTCCCGCACTGGCCCCGGCGCGGCGCGCAGTTCCCGCGCCCCGGCGCCCGCAGGCCGCGCAGGGCGGCCGCGCCTCTGCGGCGCAGCAGGGCTGGGCGGTTTCTCAGAAACTTTCCTTCCTCATCCTCCCCTCTGGGCTGAGAAAGAAGCGAAAGCCCCCATTCCTCTCCACAGACTGACTCTCCACACTAATGCCCCGCTGCCTCCTGAGCGGTGGGGGGATCTGAGCGAAGGGGAGAGCCTTTCCGAATTCGTGGACCCTCCAGGACGGCAGCCCGCTCCCACCCCTACCCCGGGCTCCAATGATCCGCAGCCCCGCGCATTTCGAAAGGCTGCCCGGCTCGCCGGCGCCCGGAGAGGGCCGCAGCGGCGCGCGGCGCCGGCCGAGCGATACGGCCGCTTGCGGGGGTCCCCTCCGCCCTTATCCCTGTCTGCAAAGTCCCCCCAGGCATCCCTGCTGCCCAGCACGGCGGACTGAGGCAGGGAAGGACTGGGAAAATGCGGTTTGGGGCGTGATTGGGGGACTGGGGGGCCGTGGACCTCAACCAGCGGAGCGGGGCAGGCGGCCCTTCAGGCCCCGGCGCGCCCACCGCCCCGGCCTCCCGGTGCGCCCTTTCCCGGGCGGCCGGGGAATGCAGCCTTCGCCATTTCATCGTTATCGTCGTAGTTTACACACTTGCTCCCCTGAAGCTCTTTGGATGTAAAAAGGGTGTTTTAAAAGCTCGTCTAGGATGTCAGATTCACTTTTCAGAGTATGAATTTCTTTTTCCAATTTGCCATCTCTTTCACCTGAGCCACACCCTACGCCCCCCCCCCCAGGCCAAAAATAAGGGGAAAAATCCTGCCGGCAAAGCTGGGGCGAGGAGGCCCACGGTCCTGCTAGAAAACCTCTGGGGGCACCTCCCGGATCTGGGGCAGGGTGGGGTCAGCCGCAAGCCGACCCCGCAGAACCGAAAGTGCAGTGTTTACACGAAAACTCAAGTCCCTCTGGGGCCAGGCGCGTAGCCGTCCGGTCACGCGTGGGGGCACACAGAACAGGCAGGAATCGGAAAGGAACAAATACAAAACGCAGCCAGCGCGTTGGGCGCGAAACCTCGACGCGCCTCAAACAACGTTGAGAAAGGCCGGGAGCAGGGCGCGCAGCCGGGCCGCGGCCGGGGGATTGCATCACTGCAGCTCCCCCTCCAGAAAACGGGCTCCGAACCGCAGCGCCCATCATGGCGCTCGGGCCGGGCCGCGCTTCCCGCGCGCAGTCCCCGAGCGCTCGCGCCGCGGCCACGCAGCCTCGAACGCGCCTTTCGCAAACATGTTCCCCCTCTCCGAGCGCCTGTCCCCCGCCCCTCCCTCCTTGTGTGTGCGTGTGAATGTGCGTGCGTACGTGCGTGCGTGTGTGTGCACAGGAGAACTTGAAGATTATTTTTTTTCCTCTCTTTTTTTCCCTCCCGTGCTGGTGGTTGTAAACTTGATTGGCATTGGCTGCGCCCACTGACCCCTGCGCCGAGTCCACCGAAGATTTAAGGTGGATCCGGGAAGCTGCAGCTTCAGGCGGAGTCTCGCGCCTGTGCTGGTTTTGGAGGAAAAGGAAAAAAAAAAAAAAAGCCCCAAACGGAGCGCCCGCCGCGTTTTACGAATCCCCTGCGGTCCCGGCGCCGGCGCCCGCCCGCGTCCCCACCCCGGAGCGCGCCGCGCACTTCCTCCGCCCACCTCCCACTCCTTCCCCATTGGTCGGCGCGCGCAGTTTGAATTTTTTTTTTTTTTTTTGGATGCTTGTTTTCTTGTAAAAATACTGTACCCCAGATCGTGTGACGAAACCTGCTTCGGCGGGCCGAGGTGGGGGTGTTTGAGCTGGTTTGTGGAGGCAGAAGGGAGGAGGCTAGGCGGAGCTTCTGTTCCAAAATTCACCCCCCCGCCAAGTGCGTTTGACAGTGTGCAGGCGGGTGGGGGTGCGGGGCGGCGGTGCACAATCCAGAGAAGCTTCGGCGGGGGCAGAGATGTAGTATAAAACGTTAATGGATGTCCAGGGCGCGCCGTGTCACCACCGGCTGCTGGCCAGAGGTACTAGGAAGGCGCGGGCAGGAGCCTGGAGAGGATGCACCTTCCCCTGTCTTGGAAAGGTAGAATTGGGGAGCGCGGGAGGGTGGAAAAGACACCCACCTTTCCACAACCAAGGGGGGAAAAAAGGAACAGAAGAAATGCAAATAGAGCAAAAATGTATTATTTGAAGTGCCACTCAGAATCCACCATAATTCAGGCAGTTAGTGTCACTGTCATTTCTTACTGAATTAAAGTTTTCTGTCTCCGGTTGCCAGAGTGTTTTTGAGTGAGGACTGTGTTAAAACAAAATCGAGATAGGAAATAGGACTTTTTAAGTGCCTTTGATTTCTGGTCTGGAAATTCATTCGTTTGATCAAGTACTTGTACTTTAAGAGTTAGGATAATGTTATTTGTAACACAGGTGTCAAGGAAATTATATCCTTTATTAATTAGAACCCGATTGTGTTTTACTTTGTGAAATTTTTAAAAGTTTATAATAATTCAAATTACTCTCTAATTCACTCTGTCTCCAGGGTAGCGAAGTTAGCATGTATACATACCTCTTTCTTTCTCTCTTTTTTTCTTTCTCTCTTTCTTTCTGTCTTTCTGTCTGTTAGTCCTGTTGCATTGTAGCGGATGATTTTAACCAGATGTCCAGCCCTAGGCTTCCAACAGTTCCTAACCTAGTGGTGACATTTTTTAGTTATTAAGTCCCCCAATCCTTCTTAGCCCAACAAACCTCTTAATTATCCAACCCAACTAAGCTCCATGAAACACCATAAACCAACCTGATTATGCCTTTAGCAAGGCTGTGCTCATTTAATCTCTTAATCCCACACCATAAAGGTCCACTAGTCACTCCTGACCTCCAGGGACCCACCTAGCCAGGGTGGACACTATAAGAAAACATATCTTCCTTAATATTAGTAGAAAGAGGAAATTTTTGAGTTAAGGACAGGCTAGCTTCAGGAAGCAGTGAGCTCGCCACCCCTGGAGTATGAGTCAAGCACTAGTCTGGGTGACCCCTTGGTAGGGACACTGTAGACAAGATTCAAATATCAAATGAGTATTTGGATTAGTGATTTCAGAGTCTGTTCTAGACCCTTAAGATACCATATTTCCAACCTTGGGATTTCTGGATTTCCACTAAACGAAGCCATTTTCTTTGCTCTTTACTGTCTTGTAGAGTTGTGCTGCCCAACAGCACATGTGGCTATTGAGCACTTGAATGTGGCTAGTCCAAACTCAGGTGTGTTGTGTCATATTATACACCAGGTTTCTAAGAATTAGTATGAAAAAAGAATGTTAAATAGTTCATTAATAATTTATATATTGATTACATGTTAAAATGATATTTTTGATATATTGGGCTGAATAAAATATATTTTATAATGAATTTCATCTGTTCCCTTTTACTTTTTTTAGTGTAGTTACTAGACAATTTTAATTTGTAGATGTGGCTTTAATTATGTTTCTATTGGATATTGCTCTTTGAGACCAACACCCATGGTACTTGAGGTCCCATCTTTAAGAGTAGTAACTAATAATACTGAGGAGTAGGTGGTAACTTTTAGCTGCCATCCTAGCTTCCCAAATTAAAGTGAGACCCAAACTTAGCCTCTGAAACCTTTAAATAGAATTCTGCCAAAATCTAACATCTATCATTTAATCTTTACTAGTTAGTGTTGGATTTGTGCCCAGATTATGGGAATAAGGTACAGATATGTCTGATGAAATCAGACGTGGTGACCACAGCTTTTCACATTATAGAAACAGAGAGACTGGAAAGTCCAGTATGTTAGGAATGACTCTGGAAAAAAATTTAGACCCCAAACAGAGCCTCTACAGAGGGCCTCACTACCACTCTTCAGGGGAAGGGAAGCTGGTAGGGAGATGGAGCAGTGTTCTTATTCTAAGATTGTGTCTAACAGAAGACCTGAACAAATGAAAAGCATACCATTTTATTGGATAGGAATACTCACTGTGATAAAAATGGCAATCTTCCCTAATTTGTACCTTAACACCAAATTCTGATGATAAATTCTGATCACCGTGTTTTGTTCCATTGTTCTATCAGTCTATCCACCCAGGAACATCTTATTTTAATTACTGTAAATTTAGAATATGTAGAAAAAAAATTTAGAGTATGTTTTAATTTCTAGTAAGACTAGTCTACCACATCCCAACTAGTACTGGGTCCCTTTATTTTTTTTTTCCCCCAGAATTTTCCTGACTTCTTTTTTCTTCTTTTTTGCCTTTTTTCCCATATGCATTTAAACTGAATTTGTCTAGTTCCAAATAGAATTCCTTTTGGCATTAAAAACAAATAAAATGGGATTCTTATCTCACACTTTACACCAGGATAAATTCCTGAGGAAGTAAAGAGAATGAAGCAGAAAAAAATGAAACAGACACACCAGAAGAAACCTCAGAGGATTTTTAAAAATAAAATCTCAGAGTGCAGAAGGTCTTTTTAAATATGACACAAAACATGGAATGCATAAGATGTAATCTTGCAAAATTTGATGACATAAAAATAAAAATGTTCTGCATGGCAAAACCTACCACAAGCAAAGTTAAAAGAAGATGATGTGGTGGTCCTAGTGGTACAACACTGTGAATGTACTTAATGCCACTGAACTGTGCACTAAAAATGGTTGAAATGCTACATTTTATGTTATAGGTATTTAGTGACAATAAAAAAATAAGCCAGGCATGGTGACACATACCTGTAGTCCCAGTTATTTGGGAGGATTTCTTGAGCCCAGGAGTTCAAGGCCAGCCTGGACAACATAATTGAGACCCTCCCTCTCTCTCAAAAAAAAAAAAATTAAAAGTCAGTAAATAAATACACAACTACTGGGAAAAACTTTTAAGTTCCTACACGTTCTATCTAAAAGAATGTCACATGGTGTCCTGGGCCCTATCATTTGTGAGACACTGGAGTAGTGGTTTGACTTTAGACTCTGGAATCAGACTGCTGCCTTTTGCAAGTTCCTTCACCTTTTACAGTTTCTGTTTCATTGTCTATATAATGAGGATGCCTATAGTTCTCTCATAGGGTTATTAAAAGATTCAATGGGATAATGTATGTGTAGTATACAGCACAATACCTGGTATGTAATAAGTAATGACTATTATATATTAGTAAACAATATAATTAATGGAGACATTCTGTTTTTATTTTGTCTTCTTGCAGTAACCATAGCCAGTAACCTCATAAATATATTTTATTTTAATTACTTCTGTCATTACCCTTAAGAAAAACATATATTTTATTTTATTTTTATTTATTTATTTTTTTGAGGAGAAGGAAAGAGGAGTTTAATAATAAGCAGCAATACCGAGCTTTTAAAGGGTGGGTTCTCAGCTTTAGGCAATTGCTGTTTAACTACAGTTGATGATTCTAATCATCCCATCTCAGTTCCATCTCCACCTAAGACAATCCCATGACCTCCACTACTGGGGACCTCCATCAGCCACCAGGGCCAGTTCTGCTGATCCAACTCCTGTAACACAAAGAACAAAAGACATTCCCCTGTTCCTTCTGACTGCTGGCTGGGGCAGGAATTCAGGTCCTAGTGCTCCAAAAGGAGTGGGGCATGTTTTAAAGAAACAAAATATTTTTGCCACAGAAAAACAAATATTTTAAATTGGCATTTAATAAACTGAATTACTATATTGCAAAAAATGGTTAAAATGGTAAATTTTATGTTACTTATATTTTACCACAATAAAAAAAAGTTTAAAAAATAAGACATTTGTTGAATTAGTGTCCCCTCCAGTGATTTCTGAAAGGACCTGGTATAGATTTATTTGTGGCAATAAATCAATAACATGTACACCCACATACAAATACAATGGCAAATTTGGAAAAGTGTTTGCAGCCCCCTATATCAAAGAGTTAATTTCCTAATAAAGAGTTTCTATAAATCAATGAAAAAAGCAAATCAACAGAAAATAAAGGATATGCACAGAGTTTTCAGAAAAGAAAATACAAAACGCTCTTAAAAATGAAAAAATGCTCAATTGGGACTGGTGGGATATAAACTATATACAGAATACATACCTTTCGGTAAACTGAGGCACAGTTCGCATCACTCAGATACAAAGGTGGCCATTATTACTTCTTGACAGTTTAAGCTTTGCTTCTCTCCTTTCTATCCAAGGCTGAGTGATTTTTTTTCCAGCTTCAGTGGTGACTAAAGAAGCAAGGAGTTTGCATGTGTGCAAGCCATGACCACCTTTCAGGCTCAGTGTACAATCCCTCCCACTCAAACCATCTAGTCTTTAACTTAATGGCATCACCTCACTTTACCCATAAAAATCCCCTGAATCAGCCTCTTGCAGCCAGTCCATCTGCTTCTCTCAACACATCCTCATCCATTCCTGCATTTAAAGCCTGTATGTTGCTGATAATACCAGTCTGTCCAAAATCATCACCTTCTTTTGGCTTTTCCTTCAAGCCCTCTATTCTCTTTTAAAAACTTCAAGCAGAATTTGTTGCATGATAAACGTGGAATGTCTAATTAGTGGAGAGAAACTATATTATGCAATAAATGGTGTTAGGTTATAGCTAACCATTTGAAAAAAAAATGTTAAATGCCTCTTAAACACACATTTTGTAATTTATGTACTGTGTGTTTAAAATATGTACTCTTTGATTTCACAATTCCTTTTCTACAGATTTACTTTTGGAAAATAATCAGACATGTGACTGAAGATATATTTACCAGAATAATTACTGTAACCTCATTATTGTATTATATTATATTGTTATATGATATTATATTTTTTTGATGCAAAGTCTCAGTCTGTCACCCTGGGTAGAGTACAGTGGTGTCATCATAGCTCACTGCAACTTCAAACTCTTGAACTCAAGTGATCCTGCACCTGGCTAATTTTTCTATTTTTGGTACAGACAGGGTCTCGCTCTTGCTCAGGCTGGTCTTGAACTCCTGAGCTCAAGAGATCCTCCTGCCTCAACCTCCCAGAGTCCTAGGATTACAGCCACTGCGCCCAGCCTACATATTATATTTTAAAAGGAAACAAAAAAAGTAAGCAACCAAATAAAACTCCCTTAGATATAGGATAACAGGATTGATTTATATGATTGAACCAACTATAATATATCTGAGAATGACACAATTTTCAGCCATTAAAATACCCCAAGTAGCTTTATATGTACTAATAGGAAAAGTTGTTTATAATACATTAAGGCAAAAAGCAGGCACAGAGCAATATTTTATGGTTTTATAAAAATATTTTTTGTGAAAAAATCATACGTATATGCATACAATTGGCCTAGAAGGTACCCCTCACATTAATATTTGTAATTCCTATTTCTGAGAGCAGCATTATGAAGAGACTTTTCCCTAAACATTTATATATTGGTTGCATTTTTTACAGTAGATTTTTAACAAGGAAAAAAACCATAAAGATAGTTCAAATTTGAAAAATGATCATCATTATAATTTCTTGCTGTAGAATCAGAGTTTCTCTTTGTGTCTTACATATGGTGTCTCTTCTCAGACATTAGCAGAGTACAAGGCATTTCAATAATTCATTTTTCCTCCATTTTTCTATCTAATTTCAGATATTGTTAAATTCATGTATGAGTTATGAGGAGTGTGTGATGTGTGTTTGTGTATGTGATATGGCTTCCAGAGCACATAAGTGAGGTATAAATATCATTCCCATTAACTCAGTGATATCTTAACAAACCATGGAAAATTGAGCTTATTCCATCTTTTTGCCACATGGGATCTCACTGGTAATGTTATCCCCAAACTCACATTCCTTGATCTTTGGCACTTGGCACACTCAGGGAATCCGCCTGGGAATTCAACAGATCAACTCCCTGCCTTAGATTAGTTACTTAGGACACAGTGCTGGGAAAATCGTTTTAAATTTCAAGTTAGCAGACCAATCTTTGGCTGTCACTCTCCATGTGACTGACTTGGGCAAATCTTAGAGTCTCAGAATACTGGGTATGGAAGATTACTTCATTCAGTCTTTCCATTTTACAGATGAGAAAATTCTCATTCTTGATTTCCTGCAAAGTGGGGAGGTTAGACAAGATGATTTATAGGTTCCTTCTGGCTTACAACTCTGATTCCTGTTTCCTAGTCAAATCATGCTTTCCATTTGTGCAGATCAGGTTATTTTCCAGGGAAGCTAGATTCCTGATTTTTGGCCACAAACCACATATTCACAGGAGCCAAAGGAAGATGATAGTACAACAGTATAGGCTGAACAGTGAATGTTTATAATCTCACTAGGAAAAAGCATGTGAATGTGTAACTGAGTGGTTACTTAGTGGTGCCAAACATTGCTTTGCTATTGTATGCATACTCGGGGAGCCCCTACTAAGGGCCAGGCTAGGTAGTCTTCATGACAAACCTGAGTGCTGGCCTCCTGGAGCTACAGTCGTTTGGAGGTGACAAGGAGGAATCACAGTTGTAATTATTAAATGGAATTTAGGTGAGTGCTCTGAAAGTGCTCTGAAGGGATTGCAGAGCTTCTGCTTCATGCTCCAACAATTTGGACTCCATACAAAGGTGTCCAGCTGAGGAAGCATTCAGGGGCCAAAATCCAAACTCTTTCCCCAGGCCAGCCTGTGTTCACTGAAAAGAAAAGGGCCTTTAAATCAATCCCCCACATGCCTGTAGTCCCAGCTATTCCACAGGCTGAGGCGGGAGGATTGCTTGAGGCCAGGAGTTCAAGCCCAGCCTGGGCAACATAAAGAGACCCCATCCTTCCTCTCTAAAGAAAAAAAATCCATCCCTCGCACAGGCAGGGCGGTCCCCTATGTTCCAGTGGCTGCCCTGTAGGATGCTATAAGAATTTGAAACAGGCTGCCTGATCTAGATTGGGGGCTAGGAAATCCCTTCTAAGGAAATGACCTTCAAGTTGAGACCTGGAGGCCGAGCAGAAGTTAGCCAGTTGAAAGGAGGAGGGGAAGAACAGTGATCCAGGGAGAGCACAGTCAGGGAAGGACTTTGAAAGAAGGTGCTGTGGCTGGGACACAGTGAGCCAGGGGCAGAAAGAATGAAGAGTGATAGGCTTTCTTAAGCTACCTTAGGAATTTTGGTCTTTACTCTAAGAGCAATGGGAAGTCATTGGATAATTTGAGAGTGACTTGAGCAGCTTCAATTAAGTTCGATTATTTCCTCATTTTAGTTGAAACCCTTAGTCTTGTATTGGGATCATTCAGATAGGATGTGGGAAGGAAAGTTTAGGCTTGCACCTTTATATTCCTACTTGATGCTGCTTAACATACATAATAAAATTTTTTTTTTTAAGCTCTGGTTTCATTAAGTGAGGAGGATGTAACATGAAGTGCTTCCACCATCAGAGCAGATACTAGTCATAACTGGTAAATTTCAGGTTTTGGAAGGAGCACACCCAAGCAAGAGCCATCCCCGCGTGCCTAGTGCCAGTCTACTGCATCAGATGTCTGAAGAAGGCACCTCCCCAGTCTCCTGCTCCACCCTGCCGCTGGTTTTAGCTGGAGTTCCCTTTTCATTGTCATAATGAGCCAGTTGCTCGTGTTGTTTTAGGGATGGGCCCATGTTTTGTTCTTTGCATGCACAATTGGTGTGATTTTTTTCTAAGCAAGTAAACAGCTTAGGGGTGAATGTTGACTCTTTTTCTTCAAACGGCTCAACATTTTTGTCTTTCAGTTTTTACTGAGTGACTGGATTCAATGTTCACAGATACTTTGGCTAAATGATTCATTATTTATCTAGCTTTAGAAAGAGCCTTCAAAAGAGGGATGATAAAAATGAACAACCCAGAGGGGTTTTTTGTTGTTTTGTTGTTGTTTTGAAAATTGAAGATTAGTAAAAGAGAGACCTCTGCTGGCTAAACTGGCACAACGACCTAGAGTCGGCCGGTGACCCGGCGAGAAGCCACGATGGCTGTGATCTGCATTTCTAGCCGTCAGCAAATTGATTGTTCACTGTTTGTTCATTTCTTCAGCTATCAACTGAGGTTCACTGGGAGCTAATCAAAGTGACGTATAATCCCCCAGCCCCAATCACGATCGTCTCTGTTTCAATCTTTAGGAAAAGTGTTAGTCTTTCATAGTTCTTAAAAATAATAGCTCAAAATATCAGCCCCAGCCAAAACCCAGACCTGAAATAACTCCTGCCTCTTATCTTCTTTGTTTCCTTTCCCTTTTCTGTCCTCTACCTCTCCCCTTTTCCTCCAACAGTAAAATAAAACAAAACAAATCTGCAATGAGAAGAGAGTCCTGCTGATAGAAAGTGAGAAGGAGGGAACCGGCCGCTTATCTCTGGCATATCCTTAAGGGGAGTCAGGGTTGGTGTCATATACCTGGGAAGAGCTGTGGTTTCTATTGATGTCTTCTGAGGGATTTGCTCAACCGTGGGAATGTGGCTGCACAATAGTGGAGTGACATTTGGCAGAGTCGTTATCTAGGTGCAGAAAAGGGACTGACTGTCTCCTTGAGACCTTTTGTCCCGCAGCGACAATACTGAGTGCCTACTCCATGCCACGCCCTGGACTAAGTCCCTTCCATCCCTTAATTCTGCTTCTTGCTTTTCCTCTCTCTTCACAATCTTAAGAGCATCTTTCCCTGGAAAAAAAATTTAATATATGGGAAGCACTTAGAACAGGTCTGCATAACGTAATAGTGATGGGTGTGTTCATTATTTTATTATTGTATTTTCACTCTGGAATATGCTGCAACCCCTACACCCTAGGAGAGACTCTCCCCATACTCACCAGGGTAAGTCTTCTGGCTTCTAAAGTTACACCTCTGGACCTGGGGGGTGGAGCAGCAGAGCTCTTTGGCTTGGCACATTGTTTTCACACAATGGCACCCATTTTCCATCTTCCCACATGAAATCCGAATTTTATTCCTTAAAATATTCACTTTCATACTTTCAACAACCTTTTCAGGAATGGCCAAAGCATAAAGCTATTAGTATCAAGTAATGATACTAATTTTTAGTGCTATGAAGGGGCCTTAGATCATTTAGTCTAAACTTGTTCTTTGAGAAAACTGAGGCCCAGAGAGGTTGTCAGTTGTCTGACTTTACCCAACTGGGGAGTGGCTGAGGCAGGACTGGAACCCAGAACTCCCAGGTTCTTGATGCAGAGCTTTCTATATGACAGCCACACCAGCCTTGGGTCACACTGTGTAAGAGACGATTTAATTTGTACTTTCTGCTCCTCTTCGCCGGTTGTCTGCCATGCCCAGGCCCACTGGCGGGCCACCCAGGCAGCCTCTCTGACCTGCCCTGGGTGACTTTTCCTCCCTCCCCTAAACTGACTGTGTATGGGCCTTGTTAGGTCACTAACAAATCACTCGATTCACAAATTTACCAAAAAGTCTCCATAAACCTTTCATCCTCCTCTGAAGTGCCTTTTGATCTTGGCATTTCGGTGCTGCTTGATAGGATTGAGTATTTTATGGGCATCCTTTAAGTTTGTGTATGTCAAAAATAGCTTTATATTCATTGCAACTCTCCTGGCTTCCTCAGCGTGCTGGAGAGTCTCTTAATCCAACAGAATAAATCTCTAACTCTGAGAATTTCAGGTGCTGTGACGAGACAATCATGTAGATATTTTAAAACTTGGGTAGATATTTTAAAGCCTTTTAAGAGTTTCAAAATTATACCCTGTAGTATGGTGCCCTAGGTATACTGTTGATATTTACTGTAAAGTTTTGGGAGATAAATTGTCCTCCTTCAATACTGCCACAGAAATTAAT
This sequence comes from Varecia variegata, assembly GCA_028533085.1. Lineage (NCBI taxonomy): Eukaryota > Metazoa > Chordata > Mammalia > Primates > Lemuridae > Varecia > Varecia variegata. The sequence goes on along the minus strand of CM052440.1, from coordinate 75,553,050 downwards.
TCATCTCTGTATGTGCAATTATTTAAGGGGTGCTCATGAAGTATGCTAGACTGTGTTAGGTCCTAATGGTATTTGAAAAGAAGTTTGACATCTGCCTGTCTGTCCCCTTCTGGCTGCCTAAAAGGTGGATAGGATGGATGCAACTTGAGGAGGCATCCTTTGTTCCTGAGCATAGAAGGTGCATTGTGGAGCAGAAAGATACAGGAACTATAGGTGATGCCACACCAGCTTTGCATCGCTTATCTCCAGAATTCCTTTACAGAAAAGAAAAATAAACTTTTATCTTGTTTAAGCCACTATTATTTCTGGGCTCTGTTACTAGCTGCCAAATGCAAATCTTAACTGATACAAAAGTCCTTGAGGATTTTTTGAGCAAGGAACTAACTGATTCTGTAACATTGGTAGCTCTTCAAGGGAGAGATTTGGGGAGGGGGTGTTCTGGAGAGTACTAAGAGATAAAGTTGGCATGGCAGAAAGTGGGGGGAAACTGAATGAGGAAAATACACATCTTGCACAGGTCACTGATTTTGTTGTTTTTCTTAGGACACCTCTGCTAAAATTCCATTATACGGTGGTTATTTAAATATGCAGTTATTGAGTCATTTGCATTCTGCTATTGTCAAGTGACCTGAAAGCCAGGGAGATTGAGAAGATGGGTGCCCTTTGTGCCTTAAAAAGAAGCAAGCAAAAGCTGGAACAGGAAAAGAGTGTCAGTGTTACAGTAAAGTGAAGTTATTATGTTTTCTGAACTCCTGCACACATTTTCAAGGAAAGGAACTTTTGTTACATGTGGCGGTCTAATCAAGATACATTTGAAATGTATCCTGTACTGGATAGCAACTGTAAATAATATTTTTAAAAAGTTATCTTTGAGTGACTTGCAGAGTAAAGATAATTTCATAGGCTGAAAGTTTCTAAAAGGGGAAAAACCTATTTTAGTAACCTACTCTAAGGTTTATGTAATCACATTGATTAATGGCTGTTTTTTCATAGTGAACTTTTCATTTTGAAGTTGGGCAGGTAATATCATACCTTTAATTATTGTTTACATGGGTTATAAAAACATGACCATATAGCTATAGTATGATTGAATATTACAAACTTAGGTACTTTATTTCTTACTTTTCATTAAGGAGTATATTTCTCAGATCCCACTGTCCTTGGACACCCTACCTTGCTTCAGCCATGAGGTCCCAGCTACCCCTTTTCAACATTTTTACTCTCCTTTACCCAACCCCAGTGTATAACTTTCCTTTGAACTAGATATAATAACTTAATATCCCAATATCTCTGTTTTCTTAAAAATGGGTTGGCAATTCTAAAGTACCTTTCAAACCTGGCTTGGATAGGTAATTTAAAACCTTGATGCAGCTACAGATTTCAAGGTCTCTTAAAGAGGTGATGTTTAGCTTCTCCCCCACCATCCCTACACATGGAAGGGCAGATGTGCCCAGTTTTACCTGAAAATTCTTGCTCATTAATTATGTTGCCCCTCCATTTGGAAAAAATACACTATAATGTAAGTAACTGAATATTAAGTTGTAACCTGGACTATCTGTTGCAAACTTCCACACGTTTTCCACCAACTCAATTTTAATTGTAACATATGGATTGTCTCCAGTTTACAGAGGGAAAAAAATATAAAGAATGATTTCAAATATTAGGTTTTGAGTTATATCTCCCTGAAGTTCCTGAGTTGCATTTTGCTGGAGTCTGCACACAGGAAAAAACAAACAAAACAAGGCATGCAGTCTGATAAACAGATGTTCTCTCTCTGCAGTTAAATAATAACAAAAGCCAACATTTATGTAGCACTCAGTGCATGCTAAGCCACTTATCTACATTATTTCTTTTAATCCTGATGAAAATTTTGAGAAGTAGCTGTATGGATGAGGAAACTGGGCCTTGGGGCTGTTGCTCAATGTCACGTGAGGCAGCTGAGCAAGGGCTTAAATTTAGGTCTTGCTGACTGTCAGCCTAGGTTTAGAGGCTGCACTGTCATTCCTTTTTATTTTTTAAATTTAAATTTAAAAAAATTTTTTTTAGAGATCGGGGTGTCGCTGTGTCACCCAGGCTGGAGTGCCATGGCATGATCATAGCTCAATGCAGCCCTGAACTCCTCAGTTCATGGGATCCTCCGGCCTCAGTCTCTGGAGTAGCTGGGACTACAGGTGCGCACCACCATGCTCAGCTAATTTTTCTATTTTTTGCAGAGGTGGTGTCTCGCTATGTTGGCCAGGCTGTCATTCCTATAAACAATCTCAACAATAACATTGCCAGGGCCGGGCACGGTGGCTCATGCCTGTAATCCTAACACTCTGGGAGGCCAAGGCAGGTGGATTGCTTGAGGTCAGGAGTTCGAGACCAGCCTGAGCAAGAGCAAGACCCCGTCTCTACTAAAAAAAATAGAAAGAAATTATCTGGCCAACTAAAAATATACAGAAAAAATTAGCTGGGCATGGTGGCGCATGCCTATAGTCCCAGCTACTTGGGAAGCTGAGGCAGTAGGATTGCTCGAGCCCAGGAGTTTGAGGTTGCTGTGAGCTAGGCTGACGCCACGGCACTCTAGCCCGGGCAACAAAGCGAGAATCTGTCTCAAAATAAATAAATAAATAAAATAACAAGGCCAACTGGCTCAGTTTGACACTCGATCCTAAGTTATTCCCTTTCACTTTCTGCCAGATTAGAAGACCATATGGTGATTAAATACTTCTGGCTAGCAATGTCTTGCTATTTATTAAAAAATGATACCACACTATCTCTAATAACTGTTTCATTAAAAACAAAAAGAAAGCCCAAGCTATGTTTGGAACATCTCTCTACTCGTAGCTCCTCAGTCTCTCCAGAAAGGACAAAATCCTTCTGCAAGGTTGCCTTGGGAAGAAGAGAAACAGTGCAAACTACTTTCTTATGATTAGTAGTCACTTTTTATGGCAGGTTCCAACTACCACAGGACATTTTAAGGTTAGGAAACTCCTTTTCAAAGGGTGAAGGCCGTTTTACGGTAAGAAAAGCACAGAAGCCTGAGGAAGAGGTTTTAATATGAGCTTGTCTCTGAATCTCCTTTGATTTCTAGCCTTTTCTGTCCATCTAGATTCAGGTGTTTCTCAAAGACCTCCTTCTTCCGCGATAGGTAAGAGGGGCCTGGTCAAAAGCTTTATATATGCTAACCTTGGTTGGGCTGTTTTCTACCTCCTGCATCATTTGCCTGAAAGGGGAGACCAAGCTTACCTTGGCCAAATATTGTTTGCTAATCTTATTTAGTGAGAGATCTCATTAAAAAGTCATTTGTTTTGTGCAATAAAAGAACTCCGAGGGAAGTTTTCTCGTTTATCTGTATTTCAGTTTCTGCTTTGGAGGCAATTCCATAAAGAACAGTTAAGCCGTAGGTCTTCATTTCAGCCTCTCATTCTGGCGCAGGGTATAGGCTTGGGAGAGGCCATTTGCGTTTCTGCTGGGAATACATCCGTGGCTGGGGCGCGGGGTGGGAGGAAGGTGGATCTGATCAGTTGGAATCCAAGGCAGTCTCCCCCCCCACCCCCCGCCCCGTGCGACATCTCCATCAGCTGGGCCAGGACCAGTTTGTAGGTTGGGTCATTATTTTTGTGCCTAACCTCCCTATGCTTATGTAGGAAACTAGCAACCTCCTCACCAAGTTGTTGTCATGGTCAACTGCAATAATGTATCTGGAAGTGCTTTACAAACTTAGAAAGTATGAAAACAGCGAGGAATGGAAATGCTACAAAATGTTAACTAATAGGAGTGCAAGTCAGTATTATGCCTAACTGGAGGAAGCTGGTTTATGTGCACATGTGGTGACTTTTAGCATACATCCTTTCCCTACCTACTCCTCGACATGCCTCAGCGTCCATTCCCATCACTGCCTGCGCTCTCTCAATTTGCATAGTATAGTCAGAAAAATACATTCTTCCATTCAGTTGTAGCAGCTGGAGCATTGTATTTGTTTTCTTTGGTTGTTCTGTTCTGAGTGAAGTGAACATTGACTACACATTATTCTTCACTTTGGGAACATTGAGAACAATTCAGTGCAAAGGGCATGTTGTAACACCACTTAATAATCTGATGTAACACGGCCCATGCTTTAAATAAGAGGTACTTTTTCTTTAGAGATGGTGTATTAGGCCTGCTTCTTAGGGCCGGAGACTTATTCCTAAGCACATATCTTAATTAATTAATCAAATGAGAATCAGGCCGTGTCAGTATGAAGTAACTGCATTAGTGCTTGGTGTAATCTATTCTGTAATCATCTGGCCTCGTCATTAAGATAGGTAAAAAAAACCTGTATTAAACATGACCTCACAGCTGGTGTGAGGGAGCATTACCTAATGTAGTTTTGAGGAAGCACATTTGCACAAAGTTCAAGCAAATATCTATCTTTTTAAAACATTTATTTTTATTTTTTTCTCCAAGACAATGTTCAGATAGCATATATCTATCTTTCTTTCTTTTTCTTTTTTTTTTGAGACAGAGTCTCACTCTGTTGCCCAGGCTAGAGTGCCATGGCGTCAGCCTAGCTCACTGCAACCTCAAACTCCTGGGCTCAAGTGATCCTTCTGCCTCAGCCTCCCAAGTAGCTGGGACTACAGGCATGCGCCACTATGCCCAGCTAATTTTTTCTATATATATTTTTGGTTGTCCAGATAATTTCTTTCTATTTTTAGTCGAGATGGGTTCAGGCTGGTCTTGAACTCCTGAGGTCAAACGATCCTCCTTCCTTGGCTTCCCAGAGTGCTGGGATTACAGGCGTGATCCACCGAGCCGGCCCAAATATCTGTCTTGAAACAAGTTCTGTAGCAGTCAGATTTCCTCTTTCCTTCCCTTCTCTCTCCCAATAAATATTTACTGAGCACCTACTATATAGTAGACATTAGGTATATGAAACATTATCCCTGCCTGCAAGCCCCCAAAGAGCTCAGAGGTGTGTGTGTGTGTGTGTGTGTGTGTGTGTGTGTGAAATCACAGTACAATGAATTATGAGCAGTAAAATAGGTGTGAGCAACCTGCTGTGAGAGCACAGGTAGGAGAGGGCAAAGCTTTGCTGAGGAGACGTAATTTTGAGCATTGAGATGCTAGGGTTTGAATGTTTGTGTCCCACTAAAATTCATATGTTGAAGCTTCATCACCAATGTGATGGTTTAGGAGGTGGGGTCTGGGGGAGGGTCATGAGAGTGCAGCCACAGCCCTCATGAATGAGATTAGTGCCCTTATGAAAGATGCCCAAGGGACACACCTGGCCCCTTCCAGTGTGAGGACACAGCAAGAAATTGGCATTTATGAACCAGACAGGAGCCCTCATCAGACATCGAATCTGCTGTTGCCTTGATCTTGGACTTCTCAGCCTCTAGCACAATGAGAAATAAATTTTTGTTGTTTATAAGTCACCTAGTTTATGCTGTTTTGTCATAGCAGCCTGAACAGACTAAGAAAGATAAATAGGAATTTCCCATGTCAAAACCAAACAAACAAAAAAGCGGAAGAAGGGCCGTTCACGTGGCTGAGCAGAGTCCATGAAGGCGCCAGGGCATGGAGGAACATGACTGGGAGATACGTGTAGTCTGGTGTTACTATGCTTGGGGGATGATGCTGATATGGTCTGGTGTTGCTGGCATGCGGGCCCTGGTTCACAGAATGAGACGTTCTGGGGATGCGCCCCTGAGGTTCTCTATGGCTATGATAGTCTGCTGCTGAAATCTGCTTTTCCTAGGCCAAAATTATTTTCCCAGTACTTCATGGTGTGGAGTTCTGGAGGAGCAGGAGAGCTCTTAGTAGTCATTGCTCTGTGTGGTTCCTCCACTAGTTGCCAATTGCCAGTAAGAGGGAAATTTGCAGAGTACACTCCAGGCAAAACCATCTTATATTATTTCAATTTTCTGTCCTAGTAAATAATGGTGGATTTTAAGAATCACACTAACTCCTTTTGCCTAGCCTAGGAGTTTTCTCTCTCTCTCTCTTTTCTCCTGTGCTCCAAGCTGATTCCTACTGATTGCCTGAGAGCAGAGCCCTGCCTGTAAATTAAAGCAGGCGCTGGACCATCTTGCTATGGGTTTGAAAGGATGCACGGAAGTGCCACAGGTAAGAGAGGCCTACGATAGGAAAAGGCCAAGATGGAATGAGCCGTGTGGAAAGAAGAGCCGGAGGAGTCTCCCAGGTGGTGTTTTGCCTCGATGTCCCTGCTGCAGCAGTCATCAGCAGGGAGCAGCCTTGGGAGGTGTGGCCTCAGCGCAAATCAGTGCTGAGTTCTGGGTGACTTTGGCTTGAGGACTCCACAGTGGCCTTGCCGAACTTTCCCCAGAACGGCACTGCAGCCTAAGGTGCTCCCGCTCAGCCTGCACCTTCCTTCTCTCCTTCACTCAGGGTCAGACCAGTGTCATGGTCCAGTGGCTTTCCCAATTCTCCTGACTCTCATAGACATTTCCCCTGATAAATTTCTTACATGTCTAATCCCATCTCAGTGGCTACTTCTTGGAGGATCTGAAACATACTGAATGGAAAGGGCAGAGGAATGCTGTTCCCAGTTCTGAGCTCCTTAACACTGAGAGTTGAAATTGGGAAAATGTATTACTTTGATCAAAAGAGAAGTTAAAAATAAGCAAAGAAAGGGAACAAAAATGATGCCAACACTCTGGGAGGCCGAGGCGGGAGGATCACTTGAGGTCAGGAGTTCGACACCAGCCTGAGCAAGAGTGAGACCCCGTCTCTACTAAAAATAGAAAGAAATTATCTGGACAACCAAAAATATATATAGAAAAAATTAGCCGGGCCTGGTGGCGTATGCCTGTAGTCCCAGCTACTCGGGAGGCTGAGGCAGGAGGATCGCTTAAGCCCAGGAGTTTGAGGTTGCTGTGAGCTAGGCTGACCCCATGGCACTCTAGCCTGGGCAACAGAGTGAGACTCTGTCTCAAAAAAAAAAAAAAAAAATGATGCCAAGTAAATGCATCAGAAGAAAGCGTTGAATAAGATTACAATTAGCTAAAATAGGAATAATAAGGAATGAGACACAAAAAGATATAACAA
>CM052440.1:75527718-75545515 GCA_028533085.1 Varecia variegata | reverse complement strand
GCTTAAGCCCAGGAGTTTGAGGTTGCTGTGAGCTAGGCTGACCCCATGGCACTCTAGCCTGGGCAACAGAGTGAGACTCTGTCTCAAAAAAAAAAAAAAAAAATGATGCCAAGTAAATGCATCAGAAGAAAGCGTTGAATAAGATTACAATTAGCTAAAATAGGAATAATAAGGAATGAGACACAAAAAGATATAACAATTTTAACATACACATTTAAACAAATATGACTCTGGAGTATAATAAAAATGCAATTTTATGTAATGTCACACCACCTCCTTTTTTGTTTTTTTTTTATTATTCTTATTTTTTTTGTTTGTTTATTTTATTTTATTTTATTTATTTATTTTTTTTTGCATGTTCTCAGAACCAGAACACACCACCTCCTTAAGGTCGAGTTAGTAGAGGTAGTTTTTGCTTGTCCCTGGTTGAATCTCAGTCTTGGGCTTCCCCTTTAGCTTACTGGCCCACTCTTAAACAATAAAAATTTTCTTTCATAGTCTCAGTAATAAAAATTGTATAATTGAATGCTTAATCAATGCTCAATCTCTATTCAAGGGAGAAACTTTCTTCTCCTTACCTAGAAGCAGGGACAAGGGCCTCTTAAGTCCAAGACAGGTGCCAGTTGTCCTAAGTCCTAGCCTTCTTTTTTTTTGGAAACAGAGTCTTGCTCTATTGGTTGGGCTAGAGTACGGTGACATCATAGCTCATTGCAACCTCAAACTCCTGGGCTCAAGCGATCCTCCCACCTCAGCCTCCCAAGTAGATGCACACCACCATGCCCAGTTAATTTTCATATTTTTTTGTAGAGATGAGGCCTTGCTATGGTGTTCAGGCTGGTCTCGAACTCCTGGCCTCAAGCAATCCTCCTGCCTTAGCCTCCCAAAGTGCTAGGATTACAGGTGTGAGCCACTGCACTCAGTCTGTCCTAGCCTTAAGTCCTGGACAGAACTGGTACTCTGTTACTTCTGTTTTGTTCTATTTGCCAAAGCAAGTCACATGTCCAGCCCTAAAGTTCAAGGAAATATACTCTTTAATGGGAAGAATTGCAAAGTGCCATGGCAAAGGGTGTGGATAGAGGCAGGAGAAAACATCAAGGCCAGTAACTAAATCTTACATAGCACCAAAGGGAGAACGTCTCTAATAGGCTGTGCTTGGCTCCTACGTCTATTCCTTGGCCATTCCTTGTGACCAGGATGGGACATGGTAATATAATTGGCAATTGCAATAGGACAACAGACTTGAAGTGGGTAAGAAGAGCTGTTCCCCAAGAGAAGGAGATGCTGATCCTGGAAGAAAGTAGGAGCGCTGGACAAACAAAATAAGCAATGTCCCCTGCCATGCCTTGCTTGCATTGTCTTGTCAATCCCCAGGAAGGTACCACTAATATCCTCTCGTTACAGTTGAGGAAACTGAGGTTATGAGAGGTTATGTAACTTGCTCAAGATGATACATCTTGACTGATGGATCTTTTTGGATTAAAAAAATAGAGGTGGCCGGGCATGATGTTGCACACTATAGTCGCAGCTACTCGGGAGGATGAGGTGGGAGGACCACTTGAGCCCAGGAGTTTGAGGTTGCAGCGAGCTATGACTGGACCACTGCACTCCAGCCTGTGAGACAGAGTGAGACTCTGTCTTTAAAAAACAAAACAAAAACAAAAACAAGAAAAGAAATAAAAGGAATCTCAAGTGATACCTTACGCTTTTTGCAAAAATCATCTCAAAATGGATCACAGGACTAAATGTAAAATTAGAAAACTTCTAGAAGAAAAAAACAGGTGAAAGTCTCCAACAGTTCAATAATGGTACATCTATACTATGGAATACTACTTAAGAATGAAAAGGGAAAAATTAATTATACATGCAATAATGGGGGAATCTCAAATGCATTTTTGTACATGAAAGAAGCCAGAGCCAAAAGACTGCATACTGTATAATTCTATGAGCATGGCATTCTCAGAAAGGCAAAAGTAAAGGCATGAAAACCAGATCAGTAGTTGCAGGGGCCTGGTGTTAGGAGAGGTATTGATTACAAAGAGGCAGCCCAGGGAACGATTTAACTCTGATTTTGGGTTAAAATCAGGGCTGTAACCTGATGGTGGTGGTGGTATCATGTCGCTGCTTCACTTCTAAGCCAAGAGAAAAGATGCACACATTTTTCCAGTTAAGGGAGCTAATAGTGAGAAATCTTAGCTTATGCTTTCTAACTAAATTGAAATAACCATATCCAACAGCTGAACTCTCTACGTGGGCTCTTGGCAGAGCACCAGTTGGAAATTTCAGGGTCACCAACAAGCCTAGATGCCTAGAAAATTTCATCATATTTAAGGTGTGGCAGGCAGAATAATGACCCCCTTCAAGATGTCCACATCTTAATCCCCGGAACCTGTAAGTAACCTTAAATGGCAAAAGGGTCTTTGCAGATGCCATTAATGTTAGCACCTTGAGATGGGGAGGGCAGCTTGGATTATCCAGGCAGGCCCAATATAATCAAATGAATCCTTGAAAGCAAAAGCAGAGAGCCTTTCCAGCTGTGGTGGTCAGAGAGCGATCAGACTGAGGAAGAATGTCACTCCCTTGGCCCTACTTTTTCTCCACAGCACTCATCATCACCACATGCTAGGCAGAGTAATGCCCACCTCCAAAGAGGTACACACCCTAATCCCTCGAGCCTACAGATACATGTTACATAGCAAAGGGGCATTTAGGTCACAGATGGAAGTAAGTTTGCTAATTTGCTGACCTTAAGATAGGGAGGGTAGCTTGGATTATCCAGGTGGACCCGATGTAATCACAAGGTCCTGAGCCATGAAAGGGGAAACAGGAGAGGAGGTCAGAGTGATGGGACGTGAGGACTCGATGGCCATTGCTGGTTTTGGAGAGAGGGAAAGGGGGCAAGAGCTAAGGAATGTGGCAGTCTCTAGAAGCTGGAAAAGGCAAGGAAAAGGATTGTCCCTTTAGCCCAGTGAGATCCATGTCGGACTTATAGTCCACAGTAGTGCAAGCTATTAAATTTGTGTTGTTTCAAGCCACTGAATTGGTGGTGACTTGTCTGTTACAGCAGCAACCGAAAACTCACACAGAAGGAGAGTGTACCATTGGTAAGTGTGAGGGGAGACATCAAGAGTAGGAACCTGCCTGGTTTCCTGATTCCTTAGCCGTCCACCCTGAGCGGGTGATCTATTTGTCCACTTATGAGAAGAGACTTGGTCTCCCTGCCACTGGGGTTGGTTCTGATCCTGGCAGTGAACGTCTGGGGTGCTCTGCCTTAGAACCAGGTTTGTTGCCTATTAAACCACTTTCCTGTTGCCCCCGCCCAGCGTTCCTGAAAGTCGTTTCCCAGCTCCTGGCCTCCTCTGGCACAGGTGATCTGGCCCCAGTCCCGGCTTTATGTCTCGTGTCTGCCCCTGGCTCAAGCTCCATGTTCCTGATCTGCTTTCCCGCCACTAAATATCACTACAAACTTATGCCTGCCTGTACCCCACCCACGCTTCCTCTTGACATAGTGCTTTCTTCCCTCCACTTCTTGCCTGCTTGGAATTTTTGCTTTATGCCTGCGTGACAGAGAGGAAATGCACTGAAATGACATACTAGCAATCCTTTCCTTCTTGTCTACAAGGAAGAACAAATGCTGTGTGTACTCAGCTCACCAGAGGGCCTTTGTTGAATTAAGCAGAGTGGTTGGCAGTGAAGAGAGTTAAATGCTGAGAGGGGACTAAATTGCTCTACTCAATGCAAAACAAGAGAAATACTTGGAAGAGAATTTTACAAGGAGAAGATTGAAAAGAAGAGGAAGAAGTGATGGGTGAGCCATAGAACTTTTGAGGAAAGAGAAAGAATATTTTACAGGTAGGTTTCCTACGTTATGTTACGTGTAACGTAACATTCTTTGCCTCCCTAAGAAACATCCAGTAAACGTTGGATTTGTGTGAGGTCGCCCATTGAGTTTGGCCTCAAGGCAAGGGCAGTAGGATGCAAAACAGCACAAATAGTGTCAGGTGGAAATGCCAGGAACAAGGGAAACAAGGCAAGGAAGAGGTGACGTGGTCTTCCCGGCAGCACGTCTCTCAGCAGGCATGCTTGCTCGGTCCTCAGGATGCTCCAGAGAGCTTGCCAGAAGGAGCTGCACCCCATAGTCTCAGAAGGGGAGCTCAGAGAAGGCGTTTATCTGCTAGCTCTGCCGTCTCCGTCTCCGTTTGCTGTGGCCAAGGTTCACACCACACACAGCTAAATCCCTTGAACTCCCACCTGCTGGCATCTGGCTGCCCTGTGATCACTCAGGAAATTAATTTTACACCTTGCAGTGTGACTATTTCATCCAAGTCTGGAAGTGGGGAGTGACCAAAAGAAAGGACAAAGGGGACAGTGGTGGGAGATCCGAGAAGCCTTAAAACATTTGTCTCTGTAGTGGAGAAACGGTTTTATTTAAATCTTGCTCCAAATGGTGAATCCTGTGTATGGCTAATAAACGTATGAACTCTGGTGTCTTCATAAAGACATTTGAAAAACTTCTGAAGAATGTGGGAAAATATTCTCTAAGGTTCATTGATAATGCCAGAGAAACTTTATCTTTAGGCTTCCAGATTATTACTGTGGTACCAGGGAGCATCTTCTACCATCTCGGCTTTAAAAACAAAAATCAAGCTATTTAATTAGCCATGTAATACATATACATCTTTTACTAGTTACAAAAGACCTCAAACAAAAACCTTTTTACCAGGTGAAGGGAGCTGCATTAGTGTAACACCTGGCTATCCTCTGGCCTTTCCTAACTCTGCCCCTGGGCTGTGATCACATTTAAGGAAAACAAAGTGGGCATACTCAGCTCATTCCTGTTCCCTTTCCTCTTTGGAATCCAGCGGCACGAGGCCTGATCCCGGGGCAGTGAGGCAAATCTAGAATGCTCTGGACCAGGACGGCTGGACCTTATTCTGCAACCTGTACTGGGAAGCTCTTCTGACTCTTACATGAAACGGCATGCTACAACCCAGTTCTATCAGGAATAAAGTCATAATTGGCCTCCTTCCACTCCTTTATCTTATTTTTAAATTTGTTTTGAACTCTGAGAAGGAGGAGGGGTGCCGTTTATTGCATACTCCTTCAATGTTCCAACATTAGGTGCTCTGGCTGGAAACCTGATACGTAAGGAATAAGGAAGGAGCACAATTAGGGAGTAGCAAGTGGATACGCAGGAAGTGACTGGGGCTTCTGGAGGGGCAGGAGTTTGGCCTCAGCCCTGGGGTCTTGTTCTTTGTGTGGAGGACATTTCCATCTTGGCTGTTTGTATGGGCTTATGTTGGGCCACAGAGGTTTTTTACGGTGGTGCAATTGGCTCTTATCAGCCATGTCCTGGGGGAAAAGACCTTGGAAAAACCACTGGAGTCTGTAAGCAGGTTTTGGCAAGGGCCTGGGGGCTATGAGAGGACCTTAGCTGGGGCCGGCAGGCTGAAGAGGCCTTAATAAGCAGTTGCAGGAGATGTGGGGATTCAATTATAGGGGGAAAGAAGTAGTCTTTTCATATACTGCCCTTTTAGATATTAAAGGAGAGGAAAAGTATTTGCTGTTTTTATTTTTTGTGTTTTTTTTTTGTCTTTTTTTTTTTTTTTTCTTATTCCTGCTTCTCCATGGGTTGGATATTTGCTGTTTTTAAACTGTGGGGCAGCTGGGCTTTCTATGGGCCAAGGAGCATTAGTGAGAGATTAGTTTTCAATGTGTTGGTGCTAGGTCCAGGTAGGTAATGTAAACATCCCTGATTTTAATTCCTCTTTTATGTTGTTTTGAACCATCCTCAAGGGCAAAAGAGGGCAGGGTGGATGGACTAAGTCTGAATTCATGTGGCTCAAGAATCACTCCCTTTACTTGTTCTCAAGGTTGCTAGAAACCGGTTGTTTAGATATGGAGAAATCCTCCCCAAGTGATTTTTTTGTTGTTGTTAATTTTTAAAATTGACACATAGTGCTTGTGTATACTTCTGGGGTACATGTGATATTTTGATATACACATACAATGTGTAGTGATCAAATCAGGGTAATTGGGATATCCATCACCTCAAACGTTTGTTTAGTTTATCGTTTCTTTGTGTGTGGAACATTCCAAATCTTCTAGCTACTTTGAAATAAACAGTGCTGGTTTTCTTAGGCCCAAGCAATCCCTCAGAAAGAGGCAGTGCAAAAAGCCACTGTGGAACAGGCATAAAAATGCTCATTAGTTGCTGTGGGAGCTCTGTTACTAGACGGTTCACTTTCAGCGCACGACTGCAGGGCAGCCTCTAATGTTCAAAGGGTACCTGGAAATGAAGGGGTTTTGAGTATCTGGGTGGGAAAGAACAGATCCTCTCAAATAAGGTGTGATGACTGAGACTGTTGCCATGGCACATTTCTAAACTTTGCAAGAAGACGACATCCTTTCAAATGCTCTGAGAGAGGAGATGGTACCCAGAGGTGGATCTTCCCAGACATGGTAAGTGCCAGGTGCCATAGTGCTGAAATTTACCTGTGGTTATGAGATTTCCACTAACTGGGTTTAAATTCACAGGACTCTTAGTATCAATCAGCTGGCATTTTGGTGAGGCTGCAATCCCTGTGACAGTCTTTGACAACCCAATGCACTGATTTTGGGCACACAATTTTGCTTGGGCTACCTGCTAGGAATTGGCTTGTTTTATGAATACTGAGGGTATACAGCCAGTGCGATGTTCATTTTGCATGTTCTACTAAACCTATAGATTCTTTAGGAAAAAAGGTACACAACAGACTGGGCTGGCATTATCATTATTTTCTAATTTGGAGGCCCTGAAGGAGCTGCCCCCCTTCCAGTGAGATACAGCTTAAGCTGCAGTTGCCAAGAGGTCCCTCACTCTACCCAGGCATTGACATCCCCTCCAGCTGAGACGGCAGCATAAGAAGTTGGGGAAGATAAATTCTGGAGTTTAATTTCTTTGAATTTTAATCCACAAACACAAGATATTTTTATTTTAAACTTTTGTTGAGCTTTAATGTCTCATGATTTTGACTTATATAAGGGGATGAATTTCATTTCTTGGATGTTAATTTCTTCCTAGAAACTTGATAAAAAGAGAAGGTTTATGTTAAAATGTTTTTCTCCACATTATTGGCATTTGTTATTGAAGTTTCTTTGTGCATATCATTATTAGAGTAGTGTACTTTTGTCATTTCATCTCATTGCTGATCCTCTAATATGTGTACAATATGGGCAAGCATAATAAAAATGGGTAATAGAAAAATGAATGAAGTTCAGCCTTGGATACAGAATGGCATTGAACTACAATTAAAATTAATACATTGTAGGAAACTATTTTGGAATCTGTTGTGAGCAAAATATCTATTGCCCGCCAGGGTTCTTGGGATGGTGCAAAGTCTGGTGATATAAGAGGGTAGGACTGTCCTGACAGGCTGCCAAGATCCTCTCCTGAGGATGTCGGCCACACCTCCGGTTGGCATAGGCTGAATGGTTAAATCAATGGCTTATGAGACCCCAAATATGTCCTTATCCTGATCCCCAGAACCTGTGACTATATTATATGGCAGAAGGGACTTTGCAGACATGGTTAAGGATCTTGAGATGGGACAGTTATCCTGGGTTATCTGGTTGGCCCGACGTAATCACAGTGATACTTGCAAGAAGAACACAAGAGGAGTCAGAGCATGAGAAGGCAATGTGATGGCGGAAACAGACTGGAGTGATGAGCTTTGGAGTTAGAAACATAGGCGGCCACTAGAAGCTGAAATGGCAAGAAAAGAGATTCCCCTCTCAGAACCTCCAGAAGAACCAGCCCTGCTGACACCTTGACTTTACTGCAGTGAAATGGATTTTGGGCATCTAACCTCAAGAACTGTAAGAGGATAAATGGGTGTTGTGTTAAGCAACTATGTTTGTGGTAATTCGCTACAGTGGCAAGAGGAGACCTTCTGCAGGAAGGAAGATGATTCAGTTTATTGCCTGTGTTCTTAGAGAGTATGATTTAATCTGACTGGTAAATTCTGGAATAATAAGCTGAGCATGATTGGCTTAGTTTCATCCTCTTTGTTCTTTGGGAGGGAGTCAGCCCAAGAGAACACAAGTTCTACTTCTTGCTGGATGGGATGCCACCCATGTAAAGAGACCTGCCCCAGGGCCTGGATGGTTAAGTTTATGTAATACTGTGATTCAGTATGAGTAAACACATTTGGCTTTCATGTTAAGGTACATTCTCTAGTAGTTTTTATTAGAATAAAGTGATATATTGACCCCCACAGACCACTTCTTTGACTTATTTTTCTCTTTGTTCATAACTCAAGCATGGCAACAGGGTGAATTTGAGGATAATGGAATGAAAAATGAAAAACAATACAATCTCCTCCTCCAGCTCCCAATTTTTACAAGTATTGGAGAAGATAAGTGAGAAAAATCACGGCTGCATTGGGAATGAGAGAGAAATTTCCAGGGACCAAAAACTGTAACAAATTCCTGAATGACATAGGATCAGGTAAAGGAGATAAACACTAGAACAGTAGCCTGTTGCTGCAAAACATAGGAGGGACACTAAGAATGCTCCTTGCCCCAAGTGGTGAATAGCAGTGGTAGAAAGTTCAAAGATAACCAAAAGATTGACTAATTCAAGTGCCACAGTAGGAATATTTAGATAGTCTGATCCCTGCTTGCCACTCCTTCTCTATTCCTTTAGCCAGATAATAGTGATGGGCTGTGTCTATCTACAGTCCAGAAAAATGGGTGGGAAGGTGACAGTAAGATAAGGCAGTGCCCCACCCCCAGTGTCTGGCAACACCCATGTCAGAACACTGGCCACCAAGGTATGACCAGTGGTACACCCCATCCTTCCTCAAAATAGGCTAAAAAAATAGATACAACATAGATCTGATAGGACACTTCCACTATAGAGATGAGTGAAAATTCAGAAATGGCCAAACTTTAAAGAATGCTAACATTAAAGGCAAGAAACTCAACAGATGTTAAAACTTCCATCTGAGAAAATAGAATTAATACAGCAAGAAGATTAGGGCTTTACAATAAGTATGACTTGTATCATTAAAGAAATGTGAAAAGTTAATATACATATGTATACATGTATTATATACATATAAACTAGATATTAAGTAAATTTAATTGATTGTTGAAATAATAGAAGGGCTAAATTAGTTTTGCCAAAGAGCAAATTAACGAACTGGAAGGTAGAACTATAACATTCTCCCAGAAGATAGCCCAAATAGGAAAGTAATGGAATGTATGAAGAAAAAATCAAGAGACATGGAAGATAGATCCAGAATTCTAATTTTTATCTAAAAATAGTTCCAAAAAGAATATCAGTAGGGAAGAGAGGCAGAGGATTTAAATAAATAAATCAGAGAAGGCTTGGTTCCTCAGGTTGACAGAACCTTACAAAGTCCCTGCAAACAGTGTAAAATTTGTGAATAGAAAAGACAGAGAAAAGCCCTAAAACCTTCCAAAGGAAAAAAAGAGAATGCCTACAAAGGAAAGAGAATCAAATTGAAATCAGACTTCTCATCAGCAATGCTGCATTAAAAATATCAGTGCAATGAAATCTTGGTAGTTTCGAGAGACAATTGCTTTTTTTTTTTGAGACAGAGTCTTGCTTTGTTGCCCGGGCTAGAGTGAGTGCCGTGGCGTCAGCCTACCTCACAGCAACCTCAAACTCCTGGGCTTAAGCAATCCTTCTGCCTCAGCCTCCCAAGTAGCTGGGACTACAGGCATGCGCCACCATGCCCGGCTAATTTTTTTTTTTTAATTTTTAGTTGGCCAGATAATTTCTTTCTATTTTTAGTAGAGACGGGGTCTCACTCTTGCTCAGGCTGGTCTCGAACTCCTGACCTTGAGCGATCCACCCGCCTCGGCCTCCCGGAGTGCTAGGATTACAGGCGTGAGCCACTGCGCCCGGCCCGACAATTGCTTTTAATTTAGAAATCTGTTAGGCCCAATCAAATAGAAGAAAATGATGGGGAGATTTTCCCTGCCAGAAATATACCTTTAGTATGAAGTTATTGTTGTTAAAACAGTGTGATATCAGTGCAAGGATACACAACAAGATCTTTGGAACAGAATAGAGAGCTTAGAGACAGACCCACTCATATATGAAAACTTGATTTACATAAAATCAATACTCCAGATCTGTAGGGAAAGGATGAACTATTCTATCAGTGATGCTAGGAAATCCGTTATACATAATTAGATTGCTAGCTCACATCATACACCAAAAATAAATTCCATAGAAGGACCCAAAATGAAAAGCAATTTTTAGAAGAAAAACTGGAGAATATTTTTATGGTCTTGTATAAAGCAAAAGGAAGCCATAAAACCAAACCATAAAGGAAAAGATTGATAATTTCAATCACATTGAGATGAAAAAAATCTGCTTATTAAAAGGCATCATGAAAAAGTGCAAAGTTGCAATCTGAAAGAAGATACTTGTAACAAATATAACCCATAAGGGTTAGTAGGCAGAACGAAGAACTGCTACAAATCAAGAAAATACAAAAAAGTCATTAGGGAAAAAAAAGACTAAAATTAAAAAAAAAAAAAAATCCATGGAAAAGGAAAACCAAATGGCAAATAGTAGGATAATCAACCTTGCTAGGAATAATAAAAATGCACATAAGAACAATGTAACTCAATTTTTTAGTCATTAGTTTGGCAAAAATTATAAATGTGACAATACCGGTTGTTGGTCCAGGTGTGGGGCCACAGGACCTATTATTAATGTATACCATTGGAAGGAATGTAAATTGGTATGTTCACTTTGGAGAGTAATTTGGTATTGTCTAGAAGAATTACAGATTCACATAACCTAAGGCGTAGGATTCCACTCTGAGGCATTTACTCTAAAGAAACTTGACGTAGGAAGTCTGCGAGACTTGGACAAGAATGTTCATAGCAGCATTGTAAAAGTAAAAAATTAGGAACATACATTAGAAATACACATTCATAGGAAAATGGGTAACTAACTTGGATTCTATTAATAAAAAACACTGGGCCAGGAGCAGTGGCTCATTCCCATAATCCCAGCACTTTGAGAGGCTGAGGTAGGAGGATTCCTTGATCCTAGGAACACCAGACCAGCCTGGCTAACGTAGCAAGACCCCATCTCTACAAAATTAAAAAAAATTTAGCAGGGTGTGGTGTTGCTCACCTGTAGTTGCAGCTACTCGGGAGGCTGAGGCGGGAGGATTGCAGTGAGCTATGATAGTGCCGCTGCACTCCAGCCTGAATAACAGAGTGAGACCCTGTCTCTTAATAAATAAATAAGATGACTATGAAAGAATCTATGATTAGATTATGATCAAACTCGAGCTGCACATCTAGAAGAGGATGACTTTCACAAAGGTAGTGTTGAATGAAAAAAGCAAATTGCCAAAAAATACATTCAGTATCATTTATATAAAGTTTAAACAGGCAAAAGAATACTATGCATTGATTCAGGATACATGTATAGTAGTTAAAGCATAAAAAAATGCGTGATAAGCTGTAAATGCAGGATAGTATTTACCTCTGGAGGGAAGGGAAGAGCATGTGATCCCTAAGAAAACAACAGATCAAAGGAAGTAACTAGAGAGGATTTGAATAAGACAAAATCTTAATTAAATATATATGTAAATTATGTGTGTGTGTGTGTGTGTGTGTACCCTACAAATAGAGAAATAGCATTCTTTTAACAACTGAACACAAAATATGCACCAAAGTTGAGCGTGCAGTAGGCCAGAGCTTCCCAGAGCTTCCCACCTGCATAGCATGTGTGGGTGACTGTGTGGGGCCAGGGAGGGGCCAGAGGCTCAGAGACTGTGGCCTGACTCCCCCCAGCATCCTTGCCTGGGGCTCCAAATCTCCTTTAGTTTACCAACAAAACAATGTATGACTATTGTTTTCTGCATATGCCACAACACCAAAAATTTGGGAAGAAAGTACTTGACAGAAAAGAAAAGCTCAACTGTTTCAGGCCACATGCAGTGATGAGAATGTAATACAATTAGAAACTGGGGATAAAAAGAGCCACCCCCAAATCTACATACTTTAAAAATAAAGAGAGACATTAAACTCTTAAAAAGGAAGTCAAAATTGAAGTTATAAATTATTTAGAATTGAACAACAAAAGGAGCAACTACATATTAAAACCCATAGAGTGGGACCAAAGAAGAAAATCTGAAGCTTTAAACATAATTTTTAGAAAACAAGAAATATTGCAAATAAATGCCTCGCCCTTTAACCTGAGAAGCTAGAAAAATAACAACAAAATAAATCCAAAGAAAGTAAAAGGAAGGATACAATGGGAAACTAGTTAAAAGACATACTTGCATTCTAGGCCGGGCGAAGTGGCTCACGCCTATAATCCTAGCACTCTGGGAGGCCGAGGCAGGTGGATCGCTCGAGGTCAGGAGTTTGAGACCAGCCTGAGCAAGAGTAAGACCCCGTCTCTACTAAAAATAGAAAGAAATTATCTGGCCAACCAAAATATATATATATATATATATATATATATATACATACACAAAAAAAATTAGCGGGGCATGGTGGCACATGCCTGTAGTCCCAGCTACTCGGGAGGCTGAGGCAGTAGGATCGCTTAAGCCCAGGAGTTTGAGGTTGCTGTGAGCTAGGCTGACGCCACACCAGTCACTCTAGCCCGGGCAACAAAGAGAGACTCTGTCTCAAAAAAAAAAAAAAAAAAAAAAAGACATACTTGCATTATATATTTTTATTTGCTAAATCTGGCAACCCTAAAATTAATGAAAATAGAAAATGAAGAATAGGTTTCTTGAAAAGAACAAACAATTAGATAAACCTTTGGAAAGTTTAATCAAGAGAAAAGCGAAGATAAAATCAACTTAGGGATAAAAAGGAGACTTAATACAGATAGAGAGGGGCCAGGCGCGGTGGCTCACCCCTGGCTCACCCCTGTAATCCTAGCACTCTGGGAGGCCGAGGCGGGTGGATCGCTCAAGGTCAGGAGTTCGAGACCAGCCTGAGCAAGAGCGAGACCCCGTCTCTACTAAAAAATAGAAAGAAATTATCTGGCCAACTAAAAATATATATAGAAAAAATTAGCCGGGCATGGTAGTGCATGCCTGTCGTCCCAGCTACTCGGGAGGCTGAGGCAGTAGGATTGCTTGAGCCCAGGAGTGTGAGGTTGCTGTGAGCTAGGCTGATGCCACGGCACTCACTCTAGCCTGGGCAACAGAGTGAGACTCTGTCTCAAAAAAAAAAAAAAAAAAAATACAGATAGAGAGGAGACTTCAAAATATTAGTAGAGAATACTACATATAATTTATACCAATATATTTAATGAAATGGACAATTATTGAAGACAACCTGAATTTCAAAAATTGGATCTATAAGAGGTAGAAAACCTGAATAGATCAATAACCAAAAAAAGAAATTGAAATGGTTATCAAAGAAATACCCGCCAAAAAGGCACGTGGCCCAAATGCTTTACGAATTCTCTCAGGCAGTCAAAGAGCAGATATTCCCATCCTATCCAACCCTTTGCAGAGAACAGATTAAACGAAAAGCTCTGGGATTCATTTTAACTCTGATACCCACGAGGACAAGGACAGCCCAAGAAAAGAAACAGGCCCAGTTGCACAAAGGAACATAGAAGAATCAATAATCAATAAGCAGACTTAGTCTACATGGATTCTGAACGGCGTATCATGACAAATTAAAATTAATCTTAGAGTGCAGGAAGAGCCTCAGTTGTGACTAATTCGCCTCATTAACAGATTCATTCAGCAGGTGTGTATTGAACTGCTTCCTACTGTATGCCAGGCGTGGTTCTGGGAACTGGAAACGCAGCTGTAAGCCAACGACTTTACTTACAAAGCACTACCGTAAGAATCACAATTCTGTAAGAATTATTCTGTAAATCTTCCATTTGACTAAAAATATAACCACTTAAATAACAGCAATTTCCTAACTAAAAGTAAGCAATAATTCAAAATTAATGTTAAAAAGAGACCAAAAAAAAAAAAAAAGGCTCCAGTTCAGTAAGAGGTTTGAGTGAAAGCTTGCAGAGAACCCACTATTTCAGGATATAGGGATGGTGGAGTGAAATAGTAGCTGGGAGAAGAAGAGGAAGGAAACATTTTGGTGGATGGAAATTTCTCATTGCTGCTGCAGACCATGGAAAAGTCGTTTGGTGGGAAGGATTCTAGGGTGGGCCATTGATGCTTTCTAGAGAAGCAGGAGGAAGAGGATGTCCCCTGGGACCCATGAGAAACAAAGGACTGTTAATTGCAGATGAGGATTGTGATGGTTAATTTTGTGTGTCAGCTTGCTGGTATAAGGTGTCCAATTGTTTGGTCGAACAGCAGGTTAGATGTTACTGTGAAGGTATTTTTTAGATGTGATTTATATTCTATTAAGTAGACTTTATTACCTTCGATAACATGGGTGGGCCTCACTCATTCCATCAGTTGAAGGCCTGAGAGCAAAGACTGAGGATTTCTGAAACAGAAGCAATTCTACCTCAAGACTGTAGTGTCTACTCCTGTCTGAGTTTCCAGCCTGCACATTTCAGACTCAAAACTGCAGCATCAACTCTTCCCTGAGTCCCCAGCCTGCTGGCCTGCTCTAGAAATTTCAGACTTGCCAGCCTTTACAATCATGTGAACCAATTCCTTAAAATAAATCTTTCTCTCTCTCTCTCTGTATATATCCTATTGGTTTGTTTCTCTGGAGACCCCTGGCTAATGCAAGTCAGAGGAATGAAGCCTGGGAGCAAAGGGGAGACTCTCATTGGAGAGGAGTGGAAAGAGCTGCTCTCAGATGAAGCTGGTCCTGGGACGACGACCAGTATTGGAGAAGACTCAGCCAAAAGAAAGAGCCTGAAGGCTGGGTGCCATGGCTCACGCCTGTAATCCACACACTTTGGGAGGCTGAGCTGGGAGGAGTTTGAGACCAGCCTGAGCAAGAGCGAGACCCTGTCCCTACTAAAAGTAGAAAAGAATTAGCCAGGTGTGGTGGTGCACACCTGTGGTCCCAGTTACTCAGGAGGCTGAGGGGCAAGAGGACCCCTTGAGCCCAGGAGTTGGAGATTGCTATGAGCTAGGCTGATGCCACTGCACTCCAGCCTGGGTGACAGAGTAAGACTCTGTCTCAAAAAAAAAAAAGAAAAGAAAAAGAAAAAGCCCGAGTGATTGCATGGACTTTCATCTGTTGTTGTGTTTTTAACCTGCTCATGACCAGCAATCAGTTTCCAGGTTTCTCTGTTTTCAGTTCCTTTTCTGTAAGATCTGCTTTGCCACAGAATACAGCGTTGGACCTGTTCAGCTTCTCCTCCGTAGCCTCCAGATCTGCTGCTCCCCTGGAGTCTTTCTGAAGGCTGGCACCTGGTGAGGATAATCCTAGGCCATCTTAATCTCTTGTAATGTGCTTAATCTTTCCAAGAATTTTACGTTTTTCTTCAATTAGTTTGGTAAATTGTATAGTGAGTTCCCTGTCCTTTCTCTACAGTTTTTTTTAATTGTGGTAAAAGATACATAACATACATTGACCATTTTAATCATTTTTTTTTTTTTTTGAGACAGAGTCTCGCTTTGTTGCCCGGGCTAGAGTGAGTGCCGTGGCGTCAGCCTAGCTCACAGCAACCTCAAACTCCTGGGCTCAAGCGATCCTACTGCCTCAGCCTCCCGAGTAGCTGGGACTACAGGCATGTGCCACCATGCTCGGCTAATTTTTTCTATATATATTTTTAGTTGGCCAGATAATTTCTTTCTATTTTTAGTAGAGACGGGGTCTCGCTCTTGCTCAGGCTGGTCTCGAACTCCTGAGCTCAAACAATCTGCCCGCCTCGGCCTCCCAGAGAGCTAGGATTACAGGCGTGAGCCACCACGCCCGGCCCATTTTAACCATTTTATAGGGTACAGTTGAGCAGCATTAGGTACATTCACATTGTTTGTGTGACCGCCACCACTATCCATATCCAGAACTTTTTCATCATTGCAAACAAAAGCTCTGTGCTCACTAAACGATATCACTATTCCCCCGCCCCCAGCCCCTGGCAGCCACTATTCTACTTTCTGTCTATATGAATTTGCCTAGTCGAGGTACCTCATATAGATGGAATCATACAATGCTTGTTCTTCCTACAGCTGCTTTTAACTGAGTTTTCTCTATAACAAGAGAAGTATAAAAAATATCCAATAATTGTTGCTCATACCATCATCTCCAAGGAAATTCGAAGAGAGTAGACTCTGGGCTCATGTTTTCAGGCAACAGGACCATAGTCTTGTTAGCTTCTTCTGGAGGAGCCTGAAACTCAGTTCTGGGGCAGTCCCAGCCCTTTCGCGGAGCCCAAGTTCTCCACAGACCTGCTGCTGGTGGCCGTCGACCCACCGAACCACAGCAGACCACCCAGGTCACTGCGCAACGTTCAGCCGAAGCCAGACCTGCGTGACATCTGGACAGCCCGGCAGTGCCACAGCCCAGTGCTGTGCTCACTCTTCTCACCCACACCTTAACCAC
Source organism: Varecia variegata (assembly GCA_028533085.1). Classification (NCBI taxonomy): domain Eukaryota; kingdom Metazoa; phylum Chordata; class Mammalia; order Primates; family Lemuridae; genus Varecia; species Varecia variegata. The sequence continues at coordinate 75,529,027 of CM052440.1, read as the reverse complement.
TAGTGGCTTGTTTTACTTAATTTTTTACTGAAAAATTAAAAACCACAGATTAATAAAACTGTATGAAACAAATTGTAAAGAGAACAAATTGTAGAGAACATCTTTGTAACTGCCACCTTGATAAAGAAACAGAACCTTGTCAGCCACCACACAAACCCCACTATGTGTCCTGTCCCATCCAATCTCAACCCTCTTCCTTCTCCCAAAAAGAACCACTCTCTTGACTTTAAAAAAAAAAACACTTTATTGAGATATAATTCACATAACATACAATTCGCCTAAAGGGTGCAATTCAATGGCTTTTAGTATATTTGCAGAGTTGTACAACCATCTCCTGAATTTTATAGCACTTCCTTGAATCCATGGGTATAGTTCATATAGGAAAGGCAGGAAAAATGCTCAGTCCCATTATTTACCAGTTTTTAAGATACTGAGTAGTTGCCTTCCATCCTTCAAAGGTGATCAGTTACAGTAGTGCACCCTTATCCACGGGGAATAAGTTCCAAGACCCCCATAGATATCTGAAACCATAAATGGTACCGAAACTTATTTTTATACTATGTTGTTTTCCTATGCACACATAACTATGGTAAAGTTTAATTTATAAATCAGGCATGATGAGAGATTAACAACAATAATTAATAACAAAATAGGACAATTATCATAATGTACTGTAATAAAAGTTATGTGACTGTGGTCTCTCTCTTTCTCAATGCATCTTACTGTGATGATGTGAGATGACTCAGTGCCTACATGATGAGATGAAGTGAGGTGAGTGACACAGGTAGCATGATATAGATTCAGGCTACTATTGACCTCTATTCCTAAGTCTGTGCAAACATCCCTTACTTGGAGCAAACGGCTTGGTGTCACTCTTTTCAAGGGATCCCTTGCTGAAGTCTTCGTATAGGCTCGATGCTTTGTGGTGCAACACGTTGCTGTCAGTTGGAATTTGTTTCTGTTCATCTCTTCCACTCACAAATTTGATGCCTTTCCCAAGTGATTAAGCACTTATCACACGCTGTGGCTATAACTTTTGCAGTTTGAGGTGTGACAGCAAAACTAGGAAAAATTTCTTTTATTATTTTTTTTTCTTTTTTTTTCTTTTTCGCTTTTTACCAAAATGTACATTATATAGGAAAAATTTCTTTTTCCTTCTTCACAATTTGATGGATAGGAGATTCATTCTTACTGTAGATCTTAGCAATCTCAGCATATAATTTCTTTTCTTATTGAAAACTTTCACCCTTTCACGTAAAGGAAGCATTTGACCGCTTCTCTTTGGCATATCCAAATCACCAGCATCACT
>CM052440.1:75450322-75527218 GCA_028533085.1 Varecia variegata | reverse complement strand
AAAAAAAAAAAAAAAAAAAAAAAAACCTAGAAGAGGCCAGGAACAGTGGTTCATGCCTATGATCCTAGCATTTTGGGAGGCTGAGGCAAGAGGATTGCTTGAGCCCAGGAGTTTGAGGATGCTGTGTGCTATGATGACACCACTTCACTCTAGCCTGGGCAAAAGAGTGAGACCCTGTCTCAAAAAACAAACAAACAAAAAAATCCCAACAACAACAAAAAGCAAAAACAAGCAAAAAAAGAAACAAACAAAAAACCTTAGAAGAGTCTATTATTATTAGAAGATGTAGAAAGGCAAAAAACCATATTGATAGATTGATTATTTGGTTACATGGTATCAGGACTATACAACACCATGAATACAATTAAAAGACAACCAACTAAATGGAAGCAACTATTTGTTACACACATAACAGATAATTAGTATCCATATCATAGTAAATGTTATACATATGGATAAGAAAAAAAGGCAACCCAATAGAAACATGGGCAAAGGATATGAACAGATAATTCACATATGAAGATAGGGAAAAGGAGAAAAAAAACCCAAACATCTGAAAGATGCTCAACCTCACTAATAATCAAGGAAGTGCATTTTAAAACTGCAGCATAGTATTCCGTAGTATGGATGTGCCAAAGTTTAACCATTTCCCTATTGATGGAGATTTAGATTATTTTAAACTTATTATTACTACATACAATGCTCAATGAACATCTGTCTTGTCTCTTTGGAACCTTTTTGTGCTTTTGAGATATTAAACCTTGTTAACCTAAACCTAGAATGTGACGGCAAACATCTTGGTATTTGGGTCCCAAATAGAAGTTGTATATTATGTGAATGTACTCTAAAACTTAATATCAGAATGTTCTTTGAATTGTATTGTTAATCATGTGCTTAATCTAATACACTTGGGAACTACTGAAACTTTTTCTGGTCAGATTAGTTAAAACAGTCAGAAATTGTTCTCTTTCCTTGGAATAAAGCTGATTGTAGGATTACATTGTCTGAATAGCTGTAGGGTTCAGAAACCCCTTTATAAAGACTTACTTTATTTTTAGGTTTAAAAAATATCCATTTCTTTGGATTAATGGTCTAAACATGCATATTTGACTAGAGCCTTACTTTTTTATTTATCATGGCTATAGCTTGTTTGTTGTTCATTAAGTGTAAGCATGTTCCAGGGAGAGGAAATTGTTGAATTTCAACCTAGTAGGAAAAGGAAAATATCAAAGTCAAAATATGTATGCCTTTTGTTCAAGCAATTCCAATTTTAGAAATCTCCCCTGGAGAAATACTTGCAAGAGTATACACACACACACATACATACCCATACACCAGGATGTTTATTGCACCATTGTTTGTAATAAATAATTCAATTGAAATTATGATAAATGTCTATCAATAAGACATAAGATAAATGTCTATCAATAAGACATAAGATAAATGTCTATCAATAAGAAATGAATAAATACATCATGACTTGTCCCTACAATGAGTGACAGCTACATGTGTCACTTTGGAAAAATGCCTATTTAAGAGAGGGTCCCAGCAGGGAATAAAATTCACCTCCAAATGGTTCAAATAAACATGTTTCTAAGGAAGGGTTTACTTACAGAGGTTGGATAGTGCTAAGCAAACAGGGAAAGGTGAAGTACTTAGAGACTAGCAATAGTGGAAAACTATTATCATCTCTAGGACCTAAGGTACAAAGGAGAGGGCATAATACAAAAGGAGCCCAGGGAAATTTGGAACCATGGAGGCAGGGCCACCAGTGGAGCTACAGCCAAAGAGGCATGCCACTACTGCAAAAGGCAGAGTCGAAGCAGGTGGGGAAACAGAGAGGGAACACTCTGACTTCCTTCCTTTTGTGCTCTGATCTCTTGCTCGTACCTCTGATCAGCTGAACCCAATCAGAAGCATTTGGCACAGGAACCTGAGTGAGGTGGCCCATAGGAGTCAGCCTAGTGGGGCTCAGAGCAGGCCAGAGAGAAAGGGCAAAAAATGATCTATGGAAATGGGAATGAGTAGAACGATGTTTTTTAAAAAGTTAATTAATTAATTATTTAATTAATTAGTTAATTTATTTATTTTTGAGACTGTCTCGCTCTGTCTCCTGGGCTTGAGTGCAGTGGCACGATCATAGCTCACAGCAACCTAAAACTCCTGGGCTCAAGTGATCCTCCTGCCTCAGTCTCCTGAGTAGCTGGACTACAGGCATGTGCCACCATGCCTGGCTAGTTTTTCTATCTTTTGGTAGCGACAGGGTCTTGCTCTTGCTCAGGCTGGTCTTGAATTCCTGACCTCAAGCAATCCTCCCACTTCAGCCTCCCAGAGTGCTAGGATTACAGGCATGAGCCACTACATCTGGCCTTATTTTTATTTTTATTTTTTTAGAGATAGGGTCTCGCTCTGTCACCCAGGCTGGGGTGCAGTGGCTTGATCACAGCTCACTGTAACCTTGAATTCCTGGGCTCAGGTGATCCTCCCGCCTCAGCCTCCTGAGTAGCTAGGACTATAGGTACACACCACTAAGCTCAACTAATTAAAAACAGTTTTTTTGTAGAGACAGGGTCTTGCTATGTTGCCCAGGCTGGTCTCGAACTCCTGGCCTCAGGTGATCCTCTTTTCTCAGCCTTCTGAAGTGCTGGATTATAGGTGAGAGCCATCACATCCAGCCTATTTAATTTATTTTTAATCAACAATAAAAATTGTATATATGTATGGTGTACAGCATGATGTTTTGATATATGAATACCTTGTGGAATGGCTAAACCAGGCACATTAACATATCCATTACTTCACATACTTATCCATTTTTTTTCATGATGAGAACATTTAAAATCCACTCTCTTAGCAATTCTCAAGCATGTAACCAAGTAACCAAGAAGAATTTATTCCAGGACCCCTTGTGGATACCAAAATTTGAGGATTCTCAAGTCCCTACTGTAAAGTGGCATAGTATTTGCATATGACCTATGCACATCTTCCTGTATGTATTACAGTTGGTTCTTTGTATTCATGGGTTCTGCGTCTGTGGAATCAGCCAAACTTGGATGCAAAATATTCGGAAAAAAACCCCACAGTACAATAAAAAAATAATACAAATCAAAAAGTTATACAGTATAACAACTATTTACATAGCATTTACATTGTATCAAGTATGATACATAATATAGAGATTAATTTAGAGATTTAAAGTATACAGGAGGATGTACATAGGTTGTATATAATATCATACTACACCATTTTATATCACAGACTTGAGCATCCTCGGATTTTGGTATCTACAGAGGACCCTGGAACCAATCCCCTGTGGATAGCAAGGGATGACTGTACTTTATAATGTCATATATGTTATATTTACATATATACATATATATGTTTATGTTATATTTTTTAAGTGGAAAAAAGTTGCATAGCAGTATACAATGTGCTGCTTTTGTGAAAGAAAATCGGGAACACATTGAAATGCATATTTTTGTATAACCATAAACACTATGTAAGAACACACAGCAAGCTATAAACCTCAGTATTACCTCTAGAGAGTGAAAACAAATGGAGAAGGAACACTATTATTTCTAACTTTCTGTATTTTGGTATTATACACATTTGTATAAGAATTATGCATTTCTTTTGTGATTAGAACAATAAAGATAAACTATATTTTGGTATATGTGCTGCTGAAGTGAGCACAGGATAAAATATATGTTGCATGAAAAGAAAGCATTGTTATACTTAAGGTGAAGACAAAGATAAGAAAACCCCCTAAATGGTTACTAAACATTTGATTCACTTAAGGGCATTGCATAGAGGAAACACCTCTAGAAATCCATGTCAATTCTTTTAACATTAAAGTTGAAGAGCAGATCTTCTAAGCTGTAGTGTTGGTTCGGGTTCTCTGTTGCAAAGATCAGAAATCAAATCAAGATCACTCAAGGAATAAAAGGGGAGTTGGAAAAAAAAAGAATATACAGATGGCTTATAAAACCAAAGGATGGCAAGAAATAAAAATTAAGACTCTATTTCTCAGGTTCTTGTCTCTTTATTATTTTTCAGCAAACAAACTTTTCCTACTCTTTGGGGAGCATAAAGGTCAAAATATGGCTGCCCATAGATACTGAGTTCCATATTTCAGTTCCAGCCATTGAGAAGACTAACTCAACTCTCTCTAGGTTCAAATTCCAGACTCCCAGGAGAAGAAATTTGATTGTTTCATTTAGATGTCCACCTTTGGTACAGTTGGCTGTAGTCAGTGGAGCAGGATCATGCAATGTGGTACTGATATCGATACTAGAATCCACTGGATGGAGGTAAAGAGATGTTGTTAGAACAAGGGTGGAGCATAGGTTCCCAAGCTGACTACTACAGTTGCAAAAAAAAGGGCAGAGAACATTATAGATGGATGAGCTAAAAATCACTTTCAAATTGCACCATGCCTAGAAAATAAAAAGGATATTGTTGAGAGAGCCATAGAAAGGTAATAATAAAACACTGATATAAAGTAAAATCAGCTGGTAAATCAAATAATATACTATAAAAATAATAAAGTAAAGTCAGCCCTCTGTATTTGTGGGTTCTGCATCCATAAATTAAACCAACTGTAGAGCAAAAATATTTGGAAAAAACCCAATAATTAATGGCAATATAGGCTGGGCATGGTGGCTCATGGCTGCAATCCCAGCACTTTGGAAGGCTACGGTGGGAGGATCACTTGAGGACAGGAGTTGGAGACCAGCCTGGGTTACATAGTGAGACCCTGTCTCTATAAAAAATTTAAAAATTACCTGGGTCTGATGGTGCATGTCTGTAGTCCCAGCTACACTCTGGAGGCAGAGGATTACTTGAGCCCAGGAGCTCAAGGTTGCAGTGAGCTGTGATCACACCACTGCACTCCAATCTGAGCAACAGAACAAAACCTTGTCTCTAAAAAAATAAAAATTAAAAAATAATAAAAAATGCAATATAATAATAAAAATACAGTATAACAACTGTTTACATAGCATTAAGTAGTACTATGTATTATGAGTAATCAAGGTGATTTAAAGTATATGGGAGGATGTGCATAATTATATACAAAACTACACCATTTTATGTCAGGGACTTGAACATCTGTGGATTTTGGTATTTGAGGGGAGTCCTGGAACCAATTCCCCTTAGATACTGTACAAATGTTGAATTATTTAAAACACTACAGATAACTAGAAATAACAAATAGTTACTGACTTGAAAAAAAGGTAATAATGTCTTATAATTGTAGCACATTTCATAGATCTCAAAGGGCTTTCACATTAATTTTAAATATAATAAAGAAAACCTTATGTAAGCAATGAATCAAGTGACTTACTCAAAGCCACACATGAAGTGCAGACTTAGGACTCAAGCTCCATGTTTTCACTCTATGTGCAGAAGTCTAACTTATATTAATAGAATCTACCTTCCCTCTTTTTCGAAGCTAGTTTAAACTTTTTTTTTAGCACAGAAATTAAAGCCAGAAATATATATATATATATTTTTTTTTTTTTTAAGAGAAGGGGTCTCACTCTGTTGCCCTGGCTGGAATGCAGTGGCATGAGCCTTCAACTCCTGACCTCAAGTGATCCTCCTGTTTTGGCCTCCCAGAGTGCTAGGATTACAGACGTGAGCCACCATGCCTAGCACCTCCAGGCTGGTCTTGAACTCCTGGGTTCAAGCAATCCTCCTGCCTCAGCCTCCTGAGTAGCTGGGGTTATAGGTGTGTGCCACCATATGCAGCTAGAACTAATTTTTAAAATGCTAAATTTTCAGTGAAAAAATGTGAATTAGAGACTTCTATTTCTGTTCTGGCTTGTAAGGATCTTAGAAGTCACCACTCTGTCTTAACAAGTAAAAAGCTGAACAAACTGACAAAATTAATAACTCTACTCAAATTGGAGAGACAGGAGAATACAGAGAAATCACAACTTACTGGAGCAGAAACCTCTGTGGGAACCAGTGCTGCAATAGGAAAACTTGGACGGTAATTGATGAATTGCTGGAGACTTCATGTGGACAAGTCTGCAAGATAAAAACATGGGGACCCAATCATGGGGAGGATCACACACTTTTGTGAGTTTTACCTCCAGGAGCTCTACCAGGTTCTCACAGTGAAATGTGAAGAAAAATACTCTTGTGCTTCCAGCGGGGAAAGGGGAAAAGGAACCATCTCAAAATACATAAGGGCATTCTGTTCTTATTAACAAGTTCTGCCTTCTGGAGAAATTATTTAGCTAGAGCTTAACCTGCTGGGGTTTTATAGCCTAACTGATCTGGGAGGAGAGAAATATCCAACTCCAGCCCACTCTTGCCATCCTGTCCCACCTAAGGCAGGGGGACTGAGAAGCACCTTTGAAGTTCACAGTCCAGGGGCACAGGCTCACCAAAAGACTGAGACCTAATCACAGGACTATAGAATGCTTCCTCCCCACACCCCACATTACCACCATGTTCCTAAAATCCTATGTATAACAGCGCCTTTTACCCAGTACATCATGCCTGGGTATCAAGAAAAAATTACGAGGCATACTAAAGGGCAAAAAAGACAGTTTGAAGAGGCAGAGAAAACATCAGAACCAAACAGATAAGACAGGGATGTTGGAGTGATCAGACTTAGAATTTAAAATAACTATGATGATTAATATGCTAAGGGCTCTAAAGGATAAAGTAGACGGCATGCAAGAACAGAGGGGCAATATAAGCACAGAGATGGAAATTCTAGGAAAGAACCAAAAGCAATGTAACCATACCAGAAATGAAGAATGTCTTTGATGGGCTTACTAGTATACTGAACATGGCTGAGGAAAAAAATCTTTGAGTTTGAGGATGTCTCAACAGAAAACTTCAAGACTGAAAAACAAAGAGAAAAAAGACTGAAAAGACCAGAATATCCAAGAAGTGTAGGACAACTACAAAGGGTGTAACATACGTGTAATGGGAATACCAGAAGGAGAAGAAAGAGAATAAGAAACAGAAAAACTATTTGAAACAATACTGTATGAGAATTGCCCCAAACCAATGTCAGACACCAAATCACAGATCCAGGGAGCTCAGAGAACACCAATAAGGGAATAAATGCTTAAAAAAACCCACCAAAAAACTACACCTAAATATAACATATTCAAACTACAGAAAATTAAAGATAAAGAAAAAATCCTGATAAAGCCAGAGGTAAAGAATACCTTACCTATAGAGAAACATCTAACTTCTCAGAAATCATACAAACAAGAAGAGAGTGGAGTAAAATATTGAATGTGTTGAGGAAAAAACCCCCACCAACCTAGAATTCTGTAACCTGTTTGAGAACAGCCTGGGTAACATAGTGAGACCTTGTCTCTAAAATGAATGAATGGATGAATGAATAAAACCACAAAAGCCAAAAAAGAAAAAAAAAAAAAAAAAGGAAAGTGAAAGATAAAAATCGGAACAAAGTTTTACCATTATTTAGGATGCAATAGTAATTCAAATTTGTACATATGAGATTGTTAATATCTGTCCCAGAGAATGAAGAAATATTCTAAATTTTCTCTTTATGTTGAGAATTTATTTGCATATTTTCTTTGTATAAATGAATAACTATTCAAACTAAACATTTCTATCAATAGCAAAAATGGTTTATATTGTCAAATAAAGTACTTCAAAATTTTTTGTAAAAAATTTTAAAAAAGACCAAATAACAAAGACAACAAATAAAAAAATGGTAAAAAATAGTAGATATTAATCCAACCGTATTAATAATTATTTTGAATGTAAATTATCTAAATGTATTAATACCAGTTAAAAGAAAGAGATTATCAGAGTGGATAAAAAACCAAGACCCAACCATATGTTGTCTCCAGGAAACTCATTTTAAATATAAAGACATAGATTAAAAGCAAATGGGGGCTGGGCGCGGTGGCTCACGCCTATAAACCTAGCACTCCGGGAGGCTGAGGTGGGTGGATTGCTCGAGGTCAGGAGTTCGAGACCAGCCTGAGCAAGAGCGAGACCCTGTCTCTACTAAAAATAGAAAGAAATTATCTGGCCAACTAAAAATATATATAGAAAAAAAATTAGCCGGGCAAGGTAGCACATGCCTGTAGTCCCAGCTACTCGGGAGGCTGAGGCAGTGGAATCGCTTAAGCCCAGGAGTTTGAGGTTGCTGTGAGCTAGGCTGACGCCACGGCACTCACTCTAGTCTGGACAACAGAGCAAGACTCTGTCTAAAAAAAAAAAAAAAAAGTAAATGAATAGAGAAAGATATACTTTGCTAATACTAATCAAAAGAAAGCAGGAGTAGCTATACTAATTTCAGACAGAGATTTCAGAGCAAGGAAACTTTTGGGGAGAATGAGGAGCATTACATAATAATAAAGGGATTAGTTCTCCAAGAAGACATAACAATCCAATGTCTGCACTTAACAACAAAGTATCAAAATATGTGAGGCAAAAATTGATAGAAGTGGAAGGAGAAATAGATGAATCTACTATTATAGATGGAGACTTCAACACCCCTCTCTCAGAATTGACAAATACAGCAAGCAGAAAATCAGTAAGAACATAGTTGAACTCGACATTATCAATTAACTGGATATAATTGACATCTGTTGACAACTTCATCCAATGACAGCAGATTACACATTTTTCTCAAGCTCACATGGAACACTTACCCAGATAAACCACATTCTGGGCCATAAAACATACCCTAAGAAAAATTTTTTTTTGAAATGGAGTCTTGCTCTGTTGCCCAGGCTAGAGTACAGTGGCATCATCATAGCTTACTGCAACCTCAAATTTCTGGGCTCAAATGATCTTCCTGCCTCAGCCTCTCAAGTAGCTGAAACTACAGGCATGTACCACAGTACCTGGCTAATTTTGCTCTTGCTCAGGCTGGTCTTGAACTCCTGAGATCAAGCGATCCTCCTGCCTTGGCCTCCTGGAGTGCTAGGATTACAGTCATGAGCCACCATGCCCAGCCAACAAATTTAAAAGAATGAAAATCATGCAGTGCCTGCTTTCAGACCACAATGGCATTAAACTAAAAATTAATAAGAGAAAGATAGCTGGAAAATCTCAATATACTTGGAGATCAAATAACATACTTCTCAATAACACATGTGTCAAAAAAGAAATCTCAAGAGAAATTTAAAAATATTTTGTACTAAATGAAAATGAAAACACAACATATCAAATTTGTAGGATGCAGTAAAATCAGTGCTAAGAGGTAAATTTATAGCATTGGACGCATACATTATAGAAGAAAGATCTAAAATCAATCATCTTAAATCTAAAGTAAGTAGAAGAAAAGAAATAATAAAAATTAGAGCAGAAATCAATTAAATTAAAAATAGGAAATCAATAGAGAAAATCAATGAAATCAAAAGCTGATTCTTTGAAAAGATTAAGAAAAGCAATGAGCCTCTTGCCAGGCTAACTAAGCAAAAAAGAGAGAAGACACAAATTACTTATATTGGAAATGAAAGAGGGGACATCACTATAAATCTCATAAACATTGAAAGGAAAATGAAGGCATACTATGAAAAAGTCTATGCCCGCAAATTTGATAACCTTGATAGAATGGACCAATTCCTTGAAAGACATAATTTACCCAAACTCATATATGGAGAAATATATAATCTGAATAGGTCTAAATTGAATCATAATTAATAACCTCCCAAAGCAGGGATTACCAGGCTCAGATGGGTTCCCTAGTGAATTCTACCAAAAGTTTAAGGAAGAAATTATACCAATTTTCTACAATTTCTTTCAGAAAATAGAAGCAGAGGGAATACTTCCTAACTCATTCTATGATGCCAGCATTACCCTAATACCAAAACTAGGCCAAGAAAAGAAACTACAGACAAACATCTCTCATGCAACCTAGATGCAAAAATCCTCAACAAAATATTAGCAAATTGAATCCAACATTGTATGAAAAGAATTATACATCATGACTAAGTAGGATTTCTCCAAGGTATGCAAGGCTGGTTCAACATTCAAAAATCAATTAATATAATCCATCATATCAACAAGTTAGAGAAGAAAAATCCCATAATCATATCAACAGATACAGAAAAAGCATTTGACAAAATCCAATACTCATTCATGATAAAAACTCCCAATAAATGAGGTACAGAGGGTAGCTTTCTTGCCTTGATTAAGAATATCTACAAAACCACTATAGCTAACATCATACTTAATGGTAAAAGCTACAAACTTTCCCAATAAGATCAGGAACAAGGCAAGGATGTCCCCTGTCACTATTCCTTTTCAACAGCATGCTGGAAGTCCTAGCTAATGCAATAAGACAAGACAAGAAAATCAAAGATATACCGATTAGGAAGGAAGAAACAAAACTGCCTTTCTTGGCAGATGACCTGATAGTCTATGTAGAAAATCTGAAAGAATTGACAAAAAACTCCTGGAAGTAATAAGTGATTATAACATGGTTGCAAGCTACAAGGTTAATATACAAAAGTCAATTGTTTTCTTATATATTAGCAAAGAACAAGTGGAATTTGAAATTAAATACACAATACCCTTTGTATTAGCATCCCCCAAAATGAAATACTTACGTATAAATCTAACAAATATGCACAAGATCTGTATGAGGAAAATTACAAAACACTGATGAAAGAAATCAAAGAATTAAATAAATAGAAAGATATTTCATGTCTATGGATAGGAAAACTCAATATTGTCAAAATGTCAGTTCTTCCCAACTTCATCTTTAGATTCAATGCAATCCCCATTAAGATCCCAGCAAGTTATCATGTGGATAATGACAAACCGATTCTAAAGTTTATATGGAGAGGCAAAAGACCCAGAATAGACAACACAGTATTGAAAGAGAAGAACAAAGTTGAAGGACTAACACTACCCAACTTTAAGACTTCCTGTAAAGCTACAATAATCAAGACAGTGTGGTATTGGTGAAAGAACAGACAAATAGATTTATGGAACAGCATAGGGAGCCCAAAATAGACTCACATAAATATAGTCAATTGATCTTTGACAAAGGAGCAAAGGCAAGACAATGGAGCAAAGACAGTCTTTTCAAAAACGATGTTGGAAACTGGACATTCACATGCAAAAAAAAGAAATAAGTGCAGACACAGATCTTACACTCTTCACAAAAATTAACTTAAAATTGGTCACAGGCCTAAATTTAAAACACAAAACTATAAAACTCATAGAAGATAACAGAAGAAAATCTAGGTCACCCTAGATTTGGGTTTGATGATGACTTTTTAGATATAACACCAAAGGTAGAATCCATGAAAGAAAGAATTGATAAGCTGGACTTTACTAAAATTAAAAATTTCTTTTTTGCAAAAGACATTGTGAAGAGGCAAGCCACAGACTGTGAAGGCAAGCCTGAAAAGGCAAGCCACAGACTGTGAGAAAATATTTGCAAGAGACTTATCTAATAAGGGACTATTACTCACAATATACAAAGAAATCTTAAAACTCAAGAATAAAAAAGCAACCTGACTAAAAAATGGGGAAAGACCTTAACAGACACCTCGCCAAAGCCACATAAGTACATGAAAATATGCTCCATATTGTATGTCAACAGGAAAATGCAAATTAAAACAGCAATGAGATACCACTATACATCTATTAGAATGACCAAAATCTAGAACACTGACAACACCAAAAGCTGGGAAGGATGTGAAGTCACAGGAACTCTCATTCATTGCTGGAGGGAATGCAAAATGGTACAGCCAGTTTGGAAGACAGTTGGCAGTTTCTCACAAAACTAAACACATTCTTACCATAAGCTATCATATAGCAATCATGCTGCTTGGTATTTACTCAAAGGAATTGAAAACTCGTGTCTACCAAAAACTTGCATACAGATGTTTATAGCAACTTTATTCGTTATTGCCAAAACTTGGAACTAACCGAGATGTCCTTCAAGGGGTGAATGGATAAATAATATGCAAACAGTGCAATATTATTCAGTGCTAAAGAGAAATCAGCTATGAAGCCATGAGGAAACATGGAAGAAACAAATGCATATTAGTAAGTGAAAGAAGCCAATCTGAAAAGGCTACATACTAAATAATTTCAACTATATGACATTCAGGAAAAGGCAAAACTATGGAGATGGTAAAAAGATCAGTGGCTGTGGAGTTTAGAGGGGAGGGAAGAATAGGTGAAGCACAGATTTTTAGGGCAGTGGAACTACTCTGTATGATACTATAATGGTGGACACATGTTAACATCTTTCCAAACCCATAGAATGTACAACACCAAGAGGGAACCCTAATGTAAACTGTGGACTTTGGGTCAATGTAGTTTCATCAGTTGCAATATATGTATCAGTCTGTGGGGGGCGGTAACAACGGGAGGCTGTGCATGTGTGGTATATGCGGTATCCTTGTACCTTCCGCCCCCTTTTGCTGTGAACCTAACACTGCTCTGAAAAAATAGAGTCTAATAAACAAAAAAGCAAGATTGGAGGAAAAAACGTGTATTACATAAAAAATTATTTTCTTACCTAATTCAAAAACCAATAGAGTTGAAAACCCACTAAAGAAATAATTTATTAAACAAAAAAGAAAATAACTAGAACAGTAATGATCAACTTTCAGGATGTTAGAAGATACGCTCCTTGCTTCATCATACTAGTTAGTGTGAACTGACTGAATTCGATTGAAAATAGCCTTTAAGCAAAGTTAAAAAAGATAATATTCAACATTATCTTGCCTATCAGAGACATGCTAAAAATTAAACTATTCAAGTAGTCTAAAAGTTGGAAAGCTTAAGATTTATTATGCCTCGATAGATACAAAACAAGCAGGTGTTATAATCCAGGTTGCAATGACTGTTGTGTATGTCTGAGAACTGGGAAGCTAATGGCCAAGCCTGGGAAAGGGTCAGACAAAGGTAATTGTTTCCCTGTGTCCTGAGTGATAAGAGAATCTTTATGGCGGCTGGAGGGATGTGGACTCAGCTGCGGTCTTCCTGGCACTAGAGGAAAAGGCATGTGGTAAACTAGATATTCTGTAATAGGGCCCATGGGGCAAACGCTTCCATAGTAATGATACAATGTATGTTTCACCCACAGGATCCCAGGTGTTCTGTGCAGGTGTGCACACCTGTGGAGGAGGAAGTGGAACAAACTCAAACTGCCTTTAGTTGATCACATCAGGGAGCCTGGGACAATTAAAGAGCTCCCAGTGCCAGATTTGTCCGTGAGAATAAGCAAGTAAGATTACCAAAGATACCCATTTTTTTCCCAGCTAAAAGCAATGGTGATAGATTCTCCCTTTAAAAACAAAAATCCTATTATGAAGCACTAATTTGCAAAATTATATTGAATTAAAAACAGGTAAATTGATCAGTGGAATAGATTTTATAGAGGTAGATGTAAACAATGGTAAAAAATCAATATAAGAGAAACCAGCAATAACATTTTTTTAATAAAAAGGGATGAAAATTATATCAGTCTGGAGAAGAATCAGCACCCACCATGCACTATAATAAACTCCAGGTGGGCCAAATTAGGTTAAAATGTTTATTGCGGAAAATTTCTTTTTATTTTTCTCAAAGCATCAGTTTCCTGTTCCCTAATACGCCACCCGCACTGTAATTTCCCAGTGCGAAATTTCTTCTCCCCGACTACATGTAATGTTGGTGAGAGGGTAAAGTTCTGTTACCATCTCCCACTTGGAAGCTGAAGGCAATTCCCTTCCCCCTTCCTCCGCAGCACAGCCAGTGCCCTTGACCTGAGCTCAGCCACCCAGTGGTCACTCCTAGAACTTTGATTCTTAAGCTGATACAAGGACAAGAGGGAACAGTGGTTGGTCAGTGGCATCCAAACAGGCTATTCCAATGACAAAGCAGCAGCTGTCCTTCCGTTTCTTGCTTCTCTGGAGCTCCTTGGTCCTCTTCCACTCTCAGCACATTCCCTCAGACTCATAGCAGTAATTTGCTTATATTAGCCAGAGTGAGATTCTTACTACAGATTGTGTGTCCTTTATCAGAAAAGCTTGGGACCAGAAGTGGTTTGGATTTTGGATTTTTTCAGATTTTGGAATGTTTGCATTATATACTTACTGATTGAGCACCTGTCATCTGAAAATCCAAAATCCAAAATGCTCCAATGAGCATTTCCTTTGAGCATCAAGTTGGTGCTCAAAAAGTTTTAGATTTTGGAGCATTTTGGATTTTAGATTAGAGATACTCAACCCCTCAACCTGTACATCCAGATGAAGACTGCAATTGCAAAGAAATAACTGAGGAGGTAGAGGGAATATGGGATGGTTGGTGGTGTCACAGTTCATCTTGGAATATCTTCTCTGTAAGGAGAACACTCCGACCATGGTCTGATGGTTTACATTTCTTCCTCTTGCCTCCCGCCATGGGAGTAGTATACTTCCCCATCCCTTTGGTGTTGGGTTGGCCATGTGACTTGACTGACCAATAGAATGTAAGTTGATATGATGGGTACCATGTCTGAGCAGAAGCTTTAAGGATGATCAGCCAATTTTGCTTCCAAAACATACTCTGTACTTTATCTAGTCTATTCTATTCCATGAACACTGTTCAAATCCATGATAATCTCTCTCAACTACTTCGATAACTTTTTAACTTATCTCGGGGCTTTTAGTTGAGTACCTCCGAAAACTCCCCTTGACACAACCGTCAGTGATGTCAAACCTAACCCTGTAAGGCCACAGATGAATGCCTCCAATGGCTCTCTCTCCCCCAGATGGCATTTGAGAGCCGTCATGACTTGGTTTCTGCACACCCCCTCAACCTCTCCTCTAGGCATTCTCGGCTTCCCACTTTATGTTCAGCAATACTAAACTGCCTGAAGCCTCCTGAACACTCCTGCATGCCTTTGTCCACTCTGTTCCTTTGTCTAGTCTGCCCTCCTCTCCCTCCTGACTTTTTTTTTTTTTAAGAGAGATAGGATCTCACTTTCTCACCCAGGTTGGAGTGCAGTGGTACAATCATAGCTAACTGCAGCCTTGAAATCCTGGGCTCAAGTGGTCCTCCTGCCTCAGCCTCCGAGTAGCTTGGACTACAGGCACACACTACCACACCCGGCATCTCTCCTAATTTCTGTCCAAATAACTTCTGTTAAACTCTCAAGCTCAGTATCAGTGCTTCCAGAAAGCCTTCCCTAGTACTTCCTAGGCATGCATTTTCCCTGTGCTTCCTCGGTACCTGCACACATCTCTGACACTTTCCACATTCTATTTAAATGATTTGCTCCCTCTCCTTCTCTTCCAATGGATTGCCATCTCCTGGAGGGTAGGGACTATATCTTATTTAGCTTTTTATCCTGAGAATCTAGCATAACGTCTGGTACACAGTAGGTATTCAATACACATTTGTGAAGCTGAAACAGACCAAATTAAATATTAATATAAGAAAACTCTGAGTTGTCACAAAGCCTTCTGCTGCTATTCTTACAAAGCTGATGGTGTTATAAATTGGTTCTTCTGGAAAGCAACACAGCAACATGGAACAAAAACTATGAAGGTGGTCATTCTCCTTCTTCTGGCATTTTCCCATTTGTGAATACTCCTCAAAGAAATAATTCAAAGGAGAAAAATGCACACAGATGTCCTGGCAACCCTAGTTATAACAGTGAGAAAACCTGGAAGCAATCCAAGTGTCTAACAGGGAAATGACTAAGCAAACAATGGGATTATTACATAGCTATTAAAAAATGACAAAGGTGAGGATTATGTCAACATAGAGAAGTGTGTATCTGCAGGAACGTTAAGTGGAAAAAAGAACACAGACTGGTGTTTAAACACTAGTGTTTAAGGATGTGTGTGTGTATTAACAAAGATTGGAGCCCAATTTGGAGAAATGAAAATGGCTAGAGTTCCATGTTCACTGGGTCTTTTTTTCCTGTGCAGATCCATGAATTTATGACAATAACAGTTGTGATTCCATGCAATATAGCTATCCTGAAAGTTTTCTGCAGTATAAGTATTCCAAGTTATACCAGACTGTATATTCCAAGGAATAATTTAATGCTAAATTCTTATAAAATTATTACAAAAATGACAGTTCTTCAAGTCAACAAAAGAGATTTTTTTAGTTAAATTCAACAGGCAATTATGAGAACTTAACTACACAGAGGACTTACATTCTTGTGAAATTCACAAAAAATTGAGCAAATCCTCAGGTGAATATGTGTTATTATTTTAGTTTACTTTCCATTTTTTTGGGTGAATGTACATATTAGAACAGATTACAAAGGAAAGTCTGGAAGACCTTTGGACTAAACTTCACATTCACAAATTGTCTCAATTTTATATTTTTGATATTGTCTCCAAAAGAGGTCCTATGTATAGTCACTGAGACATACTAATAAATATTAAAAGGAAAAAGTCATCATCTAACTCTAAACTTGTGCCACTTTACCAGTGTAGTGCACTATGAATTAATATTTTTATAAATCCTGTGATTATATTGTGAATAGCAAAATATTGACATTATAAGACATATTACATTGCAATTAAAAGAAATAAACCATACTTTTTTATATCCTGTCTTAGAATTTCTTCATTTTTTAAAATTCACTGAGAGCCTCAAAGAGAGGAGGTGGCCCAGGCCTCTGGGAGGCCCTGAGCATAAACATCACTTTATCTTTAAAATGTGATAGTTTTAAGTATGTGTCTAAAACTAATGGGTTGTTAATAACTTAACTATATAAACACCTAACTAACACACTGCTGTCTGTTAGCCTTGCTGTTTCTGCTGCTATGTAACCAGTGGTCAGAATATCACCAGCTTCTAGAGCAGTGGTTCACAGCTGCAGGTCAGAATCACCTGCATTCTCCCAGATCCCACTCCAAACCTCCTGAATTAGACTCTCTAGGGCTGGGTCCTGGGCATTCCTATGCTTAAAAAACTCTCGACCTTTCTTCCTTCCTACGCTGAATTTCCATACAGTTCTAGGACTCAGAATTCAAGCTAGTACTGTTAGTGCTACAGTTCATCTGCAGCAAGAATTAACAGATCTGCTGCCAGGTGCAATGGCTCATGCCTGTAATCCTAGCACTTTGGGAGGCCAAGGCAGGAGGATCACTTGAGGCCAGGAGTTTGAGACCAGCCTGGACAACATAGCAAGACTCCTCTCTCTGAAAAAAAAAAATTAAAAATTAGCCAGATGTGGTAGTGCATGCCTGTAGTCCCAGCTACTTGAGAGGCTGAGGCAGGAGGATTGCTTGACCCCAGGAGTTTGAGGCCGCAGTGAGCTATGACTGTGTCACTGCACTCTAGCCTGGGTGACAGAGCAAGATGCTGTCTCAAAAAAAAAAAAAAAGAAGAGTTCAACAGATCTGAAGGCCAGTAGGCTAGTTTGAGGACCAATCATCATTTTCAATGTAGTATCTCTGGGGTGATGTGTTACAAGTGCCTGACAAACAATTTAGCAAAGAAGTTTGAGGACACAGTTCACAGATTTTTTGTTGGGGGGGATGGCCCACATAGAACTTTTGATCAAAGTACCTTCAATTGTTCCTCATATTTCTAATCATGCTTTACTATATGAAATAAACAAATGCTGAATTGAAAGTGTTAAGTTCAAGTGTCAGTTCTTGTAAATAATGTGAAGTACTAGGTTTTTATGGGCACTAAAACTTTGACTAGCCCAGACTGTCAAATAACTCAATTTTTCCCCCATAAAGAGGCAAATATGAGGAAAATAAGTTTTCAACACAGAGAAAAAACAAATTCCTGGATATGGGCTGAGGTCGGTGCACATGCTGTGCATTCTCCCACACCCCTAGTTCTCCATCCTAGTAATCCTTCCGTACTGTGGTACTGATGCTCTGAAGAGCATTCCCAGCAAAATTCCTCATCCGTAAAATAAAGATTTAATGTGTTCCCCTAAACCCAAACACACAGGACAATGTCCAGGGAAGTCAGAGGACCATGTGCCAACTGAAGCACAAGGGTATGGTTCCTCCTTGTCCCCAGTTCACCCTGGCTCACATCCCACTTGGAGTGACTATGTCTCTGGAGACAGAGGAAGGTATTCTTCCACTTCTAACCTCAAAAGTGCAGGTAGATGCCCAAGACATCTTGACCGAGGTTATATTTATCCTTTAAAGAGCTGTAACCAGAATATCTGGACATGGACCAAACGCAGAATAATCAAGTTCAAAAGGCCTGTGGTTGAGAGTAGTAGCAAATGATGTTGTGTTGATAAATACAAAGTATAGTCATAAAGGTGGGGGATTTAATCATTAATAATCCAGAATGATATGACTGTTAAAGCTTTCCAAAGGAACCAGAGAATTGAGGCAATCATCATTTAAGTGAGAAATCAAGGTGGCCTTCCTTATCTGAAGTCGAGAGTGCTAGAAGAAGGGGCCATGTGGCTCTGTGGTGAGACTGAGTTTCCAGGCTGATCTCCAACCACCTCTGCCTGCCCCGGAGATATCTACCCTCCACCTGATCTGTCCGTGGCAAGTCCACAGATGCTACGCTCATTTTTCCCTCCTGAATTATCAAAATAATTACCCTTCAGCCCATGTTTCACTAACCTGTGGATAGAATCCATTCATTTATCTGTCACATGGGCGACAATTGCTACTTCAAACGAAAACCCAGGAAATCGAATCCCCGCTGCTGTTGCAAGTGTATAATTAGCTCCTTGCACAGCCTGACCTCACTGATTTTTCTGACGCATGTGGCCGGCAATGTGCCCTTTCTGAGACCTCCAGTGTCTTCCGCACAGCTGGAGATGCCCAGAGCTGCATGTAGCACTTTCCGTGGGTGTGGCCTTGCATTTTTAAGCCTGCGTGTACCTGTCACATACTGAATGGATCACACGCTTCAACCACTCACAGACTCACAAGGCTTTTAAAAATGCAGGCGTGGACTATGAGTGGCTATATCAGATACAAGAAAGTTTCCCATCCCCTCTTTTTTCTTTTAAAAATGATTTTGTAACGGTGACCCCTCAAGAAACATTATAATTGGTCAGCCTGGGGTGCGTGTGAAGGCCTCCCAATCACGTCATGAGCTATTCCAGGAGAGGAAAGGCAGGGTATCCCTCCTGGGAGAATGACAACACACTCGTTTCAAGTTGGGGAAGAGCCTGTGGTTCTCTTCCTGCGTTTGGGGGAAAGCGAACACACAATGTTCATTTCCTAAATATGGGATGTGCTGTGCTGGCAGGTCATTTTCCACCATGTCACATCCTTCTGGCTGAAGGCAGCAGGGGCCAGGACAGGAAATGGCAAATTCTCAGAATGAGACAAGGTTTTCCCAGGGCAGCCATTGGTCCTCTGAAACTATAAAGCACGCTTATCCAGAAACAGCCTCAGATTTTTCTTTCCTGGAGGCAGCCAGAAGTGAATGGTAAGTGGGGAGCCTCGAGGCATACTGTCTGGAAAATAGCCGTTGGACTTGTAATAATGGGGTTGTGTCCTTACTCCATTATGTATTTGGGATGATTTTTTCTCATTTTCTCTTTTTACCTGGGAAACTTATTACTGGTGGGTTGGATTATGGAGGTATGCAAGCAAATGAAGAATCAAGCCTAAGATGAGGTTTGCACTACTCATTCTAACAGGGCTATTCATTCTAAGACTAGGCTCTGTGAAGAATCAGCTGCATCTGGAACATGTTTGTGTTTCAATTCCCTCATCTTCCAGATGGGAATAACGATTTCTGCCCTAACTCACAGTTTTGCAATGCTCTATTTCTTTGGCTTATTTGCCGCTTTTAAGACATTCCTAATAATGAAGAGTCCAGTGGAGATGAAGGTGGGAATCTCTGGCAATCAGGAAGGATGTACTTTTATTAAGATATAAAGTTCTCTCTTTCTAGTCATCTTCAATTGGTTTCAATTCAATTTGGCACAAGGTAGCCCTCAGTGAGGTGAAGAACAAGAATTCTGGCCACTTTATTTTATTCAGCTGTTACTCATTTTTTAAAGGAAGCTTTCATAACAAAGAGACATAGTGGTATTAATTTAATGTAATTTAATTGTAAGCAACCATCAGAGATTGAGATTTCTGAAGACCAGAAGAGCCCTAGTTAGAATAAATAGTCCTAGTTAGAATGAATAGCCCTAGTTAGAATGAATACTGCAAACCTCATCCCAGGCTTGCTTCTAAGATAAGAACCTGGAAGAATCGCAAGCAGTAGAGTTGCTTCAGGCAAGCATCTAACTTAGAAAGATTAGTTTCTTCTATTTGATAGACCATACTACTTTTGAGGTTTTGGTGACTTGGGTTTTTCACTTATCAGAGAAAGGGAGAGAGAGCAAACTGTGTTGCAAAACTCCTGGGATCCAAATCTTCATATAATGAAAGAGCTTTGTAAACTGTACAACCTACCACTGGGAAAGTGTTATCTTTCCACCAGAGCAAAGGCCTCAGTATTGGAGGAGCCCTCTAATACTCCCCAGCCCTGTTAAAATCTTATTTAACAGCATAGCTAGGCGCTGTGGCTCATGCCTGTAATCCCAGCTACTCCAGAGGCAAGAGGATCACTTGAGCCCACGGATTCGAGACCAGCCTGGGCAACATAGCAAGACCCTCATCTCTTAAAAAAAAATCTTATTTAACAGATAATGACGCCCATTGCTAGCGTTCCCTGGGAGAGAAGCAGAAGATATTTCCATATGCGGATGTAAGGTCCTGGGAACTTGTGGGACTCGTCCCAGATCCCAGAACCGGTCTTTGTGAACTTGACACATGACCCACTGGGAATGGACCCATTTCCCGTGGCGTGACAGTAGCAGGTCTGTTTAACTCTGGAGGACTCCCGCTTGCGCATGGGAAGCGCGAGCGGCCGCGGAGACTCCGGGCTGATTGCGTGTCTGTGTCCCCGCAGGGCATGGAGAGGACGGCGGCCGCGGAGCCGCCGGGCGCCGACGCGCTGCGGCGCTTCCAGGGGCTGCTGCTGGACCGGCGCGGGCGGCTGCACGGCCAGGTGCTGCGCCTGCGCGAGGTGGCCCGGCGCCTGGAGCGCCTCCGCCGGCGCTCCCTGGCGGCCAACGTGGCGGGCAGCTCGCTCAGCGCCGCGGGCGCCGTCGCCGCCATCGTGGGACTCTCGCTCAGCCCGGTCACCCTGGGGGCCTCGCTGTTGGCGTCGGCCGTGGGGCTGGGGGTGGCCACAGCCGGCGGGGCTGTCACCATCACGTCCGACCTCTCCCTGATCTTTTGCAACTCCCGGGAGCTGCGGAGGGTGCAGGAGATCGCCGCCACCTGCCAGGACCAGATGCGCGAGATCCTGCGCGGCCTCGAGTTCTTCTGCCGCTGGCAGGGCTGCGGGGACCGCCAGCTGCTGCAGTGCGGGAGGAACGCCTCCATCGCCCTGTACAACTCTGTCTACTTCATCGTCTTCTTCGGCTCACGTGGCTTCCTCATCCCCAGGCGGGCCGAGGGCGCCACCAAGGTTAGCCAGGCCGTGCTGAAGGCCAAGATTCAGAAACTGGCCGAGAGCCTGGAGTCCTGCACGGGGGCTCTGGACGAACTCAGTGAGCAGCTGGAGTCCCGGGTCCAGCTCTGCACCAAGTCCGGCCGTGGCCACGACCTCAAGAGCTCTGCTGACCAGCCCGCGGGGCTGTTTTTCTGAGAGCATCCTTTGCCCCCAGTGACCGAGGCCAGAAACCATCCCCATGGGCTGCTCCGGATTTGCAGCTCCCTCAGGAAGACACCAAGTCGGGTTAGAAGCTGAATGCAAAGGATGAGAAAAACTGTTCTTGAAGTGGGTGGGTCC
Source organism: Varecia variegata (assembly GCA_028533085.1). NCBI lineage: Eukaryota > Metazoa > Chordata > Mammalia > Primates > Lemuridae > Varecia > Varecia variegata. The sequence goes on along the minus strand of CM052440.1, from coordinate 75,505,510 downwards.
TCACAGCCCTTTTTCTCCCATCACTGTGACATCCTGCCTGGGCTTGAGTGCTGGGGACTTTTCACTTGTGTCATCTTAGTGGAGTGTGTGACCTGAAAACTCTTTTTCCTTTATCAAAACCTTTCTGTCTTCACACAGCTGGGCAGGCACTTCTGTTTTAAAGTTATTTTGGTGTCCCCGCCCCTGCCCCCGTGTTTTGAGCTGAAGCTGGAGAGGGTGCCACCCTCTGGCTACTCTCCAAGTCCCACTAGGCTTTGAAGTCCTCAAAATGCCCGTGGGAGGAGACACTGCTTTAAAACCTGTCTTCCATAGTTTCCGATACAAAGAACTCCAGAATCCGGAGCAAATCAGACCCCCTCTGGACTCTGTAGGAGCGTTGAGGACCCGGAGGAGGCCTGGGTGCTGATGTGCCTTCTTCTTCCCTGTCCTGTCAGCGTACTCACGCATGTCCAGCCTGGGTATGAGTGGACCTGTCCTGGGTGGCTTCCTGTCCAGGCTCCAGGGACTCTGGGAGGGAGGCCCACCAAACCGTCTCCTAAGTCCTGCCCCCGTCGTTTGAAGAAGCTGAGGCCAAGAGAGAGGACGTGATTAACAGCTTCATTTATGGACCAAGAGCTTGGGTAGAGAAGAGAGCAGTGGGTTTTGAGTTAGACCTGGGTTTATTGTAGGTTTTGTCACCACTCTCTGAGCTTGGCCACCTATCTCTCTGACCTTCTGTAAAACAGAGATGATAAAAACCTCGCCCTGTTGTGAGGTGTCAAGTGAAACAAAGTGCCTAGTACAGTGTGTGGCCCACAAAACACGGTCCCTGAATTGCCAAATTAGCATCATGCAGGAGCTTGTTAGAAAGGCAAATTCTTGGACTCGACTTCTGATTTATGGAAACAGAAACTGTGGATGTTGGGCTCAGCAATGTGAGTTTAAATAAGTTCTCTGGGTGATTCTGATGCACACTAAGGTTTGAAAATCACCGCAAGAAACGTTAATTTCTGATCCCCTCATTGAGCCTTCACGAAGTCTCACGGCTTCTCTAGGGGCTCCATGGTCTTCTGAGTCATTCACAGAAGGTCAGGGACAGGCTGTGTCCCAGAAGCCAACGAAAGAAAGAATGTGTGTGTGTGTGTGTGTGTGTGTGTGTGTGTTTGTGTGTGTGAGTGCATCCTGGGGCCCTGTTTCACCCTATGATCTAAGGGATGTGTTATAACATGATAAACCCTTTAGAGGGCAGTGTTGCTCACTCATTGTAGAAACTGGTACAAAAGGAATGTGAACTTATCTAAAATTGACCTTTCTCTATTATCTTCTCTGAAAACCACCAGTCCATGTATTTTTTTAATTTATTTTAAGTTTGTAATTTAATTACTGTTTGTTATTTGCATTTAATTTTATTTAACCACCACATATAGAAATAATAAGAATAGCAAGTTTCTGAATGGGAGGCTATTGGGGCTCTTTTCAAGAGATGAGATTGAGTTTGACTTCCTAAGGCTGGGCATGAGCTGGAAATAGCAGCGCTTTTCTTGACTAAGTCTCTCGTTTAGGGGGGATTTCTTTTTCTCTAGTGTTTTAAGTGATCCTTTTAAGTAAGTGTGGGGAGTTCTGAATAGAGAGACCAGGAGCTGAGTTTAAGCTTGTAATGGAGGCTTGAATCGTGAGCTATATAAATGATGAAGCATATTTATCCTGAAGGTACTTTGCCAGAAGATAACTCTTGACCTGGAAAGAGAACCTATTTAGTTCAGGGAAAAAAAATTAGAGGCATATGAAGGAAGCACTTAGATCTTGGAAGCCTGATGTCTTACGAAGTTAGGTCTTATGGGTGATGAACAAAATAGCTTGTCTTATGGTGGTATTGTGATATGTTTTCACTTTGGGGTCTGTAAAAAAATTGTCAGCTATGTCTAAGAAAATGTTTATGATTTCTTCAATTTCTATTCTTAATAACTAACTGTAATGTTGAAAAATAAGTTGTTAAGTCTTTGGGACCACACATAAAAAACTTGTCTGTTATTTAATTATTTAATATGCTATACCTCCACCTAGTCTACCCCCATGCTTCCCAATGATGGCAGTGTGCCTGAGAAATTATGATTTTAGCACGGGGGGTGGGGAAGGTAGGAATTGGTGTTTTTATATTTATTTTTTCTATAAATTGCAATTGGTCTCTATCCTGGTTTATTTTGAAATTGATAGTGGTATCTTTTTAATCTGATGTCATTTTCTAGACTGCCTAGCACAGATGTTGGCATTTTAGATTACCGGAATGTACTTCACGTAGTCATTTGTGTTATGTCATAAAGGTACAACTATTCTCTAACTCCATCTTTTATTAATGCTTAAGTTTAAATTGTATTCTTCCAGTGTCTGAGCTATTCCCTAGAAATAAACTGGGCACTTTTGGAAGCAGCAGCAGAAACAGCAGCGGCAAACTTTTCCTATATTTTGAGTAAATCAAAGTTCTAAAGTTATCATTTCAGTGGCCCACTTTACATCTAAGGAAGAGTGTGTGCTATGGAACAATACTTTGCACGTAATAGGAGCTCAAGACATGCATTTAAATAATTTAATTAACTGTTTGTATTAATAGGAATTTGTCGATAATGAAAGATCATCTGTCCTCTTATGTGTCTGTTATGAAGATTGGAGCCTTTACCAGGATTTAGTCAAGTCCAATTAGATTGATCTTAGAGACAAGTATGTCTTTATTTCTTTTATGGGAATGTTTATGGCGTTTCCTTAAGGCCTTCATTCTATAATCACACAGGTTGAAAAGGTATGTTGTAAAGGGAAGAAGGGAGAGGGGTATTTCTATTATAAATGTACTCCACAAAAATGTCATAGTTTGAAAAATAAATGCATTTGTACTAAATGTTTAAGTGCTCCTCTGTTAGTTTCTTGGGTTTACAATCATTTGAATTGTTTTGTTTCACAGTAAAGGAGATTCATTTGATTCTTCATTTCAAGGATTCAAAAAATGTATGCTATTCCATTAAAAAAATAATCCTTAGCAAACATTTTCATCCTAACCACTTTGATGCACTTGCCCTCGGGCACCTGTCTTTTCTGATATGGTGAATGTCAAGTCAAAAAGAGAGAGCAAGGAGTGGTGTAGTAGCCCCCAAATCAGACATGTCAAACAATCAGCCAACTTCATATATTGATATATTTCTAATTCAATACCTTGGTGTGAAAAGAAAGCAGCGGGAACTGAGACATTGAGACAAAGACATTGTGCAGAGATAAATGGGGTTACAATGAAATGTAGCATCTTGTTTTTTTGTTTTTTTTTTTTTGAGATAGAGTCTTGCTCTGTTGCCTGGGTTAGAGGACAGTGGCATCAGCCTAGCTCACAGAAACCTCAAACTCTTGGGCTTAAGCAATTCTCCTGCCTCAGCCTCCTGAGTAGCGGGGACTACAGGTGTGTGCCACAATGCCCAGCTAATGTTCTCTATTTTTAGTTGCCTGGCTAATTTTCTTTCTATTAATTTTTTTTGTAGCGACGGGGTCTTGCTCTTTCTGAGGCTGGTCTCGAACTCCTGACCTCAAGCCATCCTCCTGCCTCGGCCTCCCATAGTGCTAAGATTACAGGCATGAGCCACCACGCCCAGCCTAAATGTAGCTACTTCTGAGTTCATTTTTCCCTCACTGTAACAAAAGTAGTCCTTTCCTTTTATTGAAATAAATTGCTTCTGTCTCAAACTTTTTGATCTTTCTATAATTATTAATTACCTAGTTCCATATTTGCCTGTGTATGAATTAGTAACTTTGAAACAAGGTAGATGTTTAATCATTTTCACTTAGAATATTCAGCAGCAAACTATATGAATCAATTTTTAAAAAGTGATTGGCCCGTACACAGGAATTCCCTTATTATCTAGAAATCAGACTTCCAACAGTCTCAAAACCTTTGAATATAATTAATACCTGGGAAGTAGTTAAAAGAAAACCTAGAATCAAATTAGCCTTCACAAAACCCAAACACTAGAGAGAAGTGGACAAGGAGTGCGGGAAGGTGGGGATAGCGTCTATCTATATCAGGAAGGCAAAACTTTCTCAGAAATCTGCAGGGGACTTCACCTTGCAAGTCACTGCTCTTAACCTTGCAAGGCAGGCTGGGAAATGTAGTATTTTTAGCTGAAAAAAGTGCTGCCCCTAATATACCTAGGATTCTGGTATATTGGTAAGGAAGAAAAGGAGGGTGGCCATTGTGTAGGGGGGTCCAGCAATCTGTGCAAAAAGCCTGTCGTGATTGTTGCAGTCAGTTTGGAGCTACTGCTCTGGAGGTGACCTCACTATCTAAGTGCCGCCTTTGAGTCTGTACCTTGGAAACATTCCTGGGTCTGGATATTGCTCTGTTAATGACTGTACAAGCCAAAAAAAAAAACAAAAAAAAAAAACAAAGACTATGTTGGCAGGACCCTGACTGTTTGCAAAGGCCAGCCACAAGCTGGGATCCTATCTTTGCTGAAGCATATGGTATTCCTGTAGTAACAAGTGTCCTTTTAGTTAATTGCAATAAATCTCTTGTTGAGTTGACAGGAGGTTGGGATGTTACTTTTTGCTCCTGGCAAACCCATGAGAGCGAAAGTAAACCCTGCTGTGGTCTGGAATGGGACAAAGAGTGAGCCCTAAGATCTGGAAACAATCTCTTAGCAACCAGGGAGTTGTTAGGAGATGAGAAATTGTCCTGATGAAGTGAGACCCAGCTAGGGGCCAGGAATGCACGTTAGGGGTAGACCACCTGGCTGACATTAGCACTGGGTTGTAGAGATAAGACCCTTCCTTGTGGTCTTGCCTGCACAGATAAAGATTGTCTATAGGAAGCTACGTCTGCAGAAAATGATGTTTAAACCCATTTTGTATTTCCGATGTAACCCCAGGGGTAGGAGTGCAGCCAGGCCTGTGGCGTGATGTGTCCCTGAGCTTTAACCATGGGTCACAGCCAAGGCTTTTGCCTCCCTTATACACAGGAGCAGCCAGATGCTGGCTTATTGCAGCATTTGTGTGGATGTGATTGCCAAATTTACCAAAATAATTGTCACTGGAAGAAGCTTTTTGTGTAGAGTTAATGGGGGGTGGGGAGGGAGGGTGATGTCTCAAATCTTTCTTTTAGGCTAAAAGCTCCTTTTTCTTTTTTTTTTTCTTTATTATTTCTTATAGACATAATATTGACAAATAAAAGCTCCTTTTTCTAGGCTCTCTGGTTGACATGCAGACATTTGCTTCTGCCTTCATCTAGTTATTGAAACTACATTCTCAAAATGTCTTTTAAGAACAGTCCTTTTCTCGGTGCTTAAATAAAATCACATTTTGATGATATAGAAAATAAATACAGGATATTTAATAATAATAATAGCTAACATTTATTGAGAACTCACTAGATACTGTTCTAAGTACAATTTGACCTATATTATCTCATTTACCGTACAAAAATCTTATAAGGTGAATACTATAATTATCCCTTATTATTAGATAAAGTAAGGAATTTGAGAGGTTGCACAGCTAGCAGAAAGTGCCCCAGGATTTGAATTCTGACATTCCTACTCCAGAGTCATGCTATTAGCTATTCTGATAGTAAGTGTATTCCTGTTATAAAATAATAGCTCATGATGGTGACAATATTAATAACAACGGCTGACGGATTCATTCATTCATTCAGAAACATTCATGGAGTACTCGCCTGGTACCATGTACTGTCATGTGTGAGCAATACAAACAGGGTTCTAGGTCTGCTGGCACTAACAATCTGGTAATCTAGGAACGGTACTCTGATGCTAGTAGATTGTGTCAATAGGAAATTAAAATGAGGCTGGGCATGGTGGCTCATGTCTGTAATCCTAGCACTTTGGGAGGCTAAGGCAAGAGAATTGCTTGACTCCTGGAGTTCAAGATCAGCCTGGGCAACATAGCAAGACCTCATCTCTCCAAAAAATTAAAAAGCCAGGCATGGTGGTGTGTGCCAATAGTCCCAGGTACTCAGGAGGCTGAGAGGCAGGAGGATCGCTTGAGCCCAGGAGTTTGAGGCTGCAGTGAGCTATGATTGTGCCACTGCATTCCAACCTGGGTGATAGAGAAAGACCCTGTCTCTAAAAAAAATTAAATAAATAAATAAAATAGCTAGTATTTGCAATAAACAACGTGGCTGTGATTGAAAGTTATCCAACTTCAGTTTGGATCATAAACACTTATGTGCAGAAGGGTATTTTGTGACGCTACCCCAGATCTCCTAAACATGACAAGATTCTTGTAAATGAAACCCCTAGACTGGAAAGACATGATTTCTGAGAACTTTTGGCTAACTGCTGATGTGCTGGAACTGAAGATATCAACAGAGACAACGCAAACATGAATAAAGGAATTACTGGTTCAACAGGCCTTTCAGGATCTTATTTTAAAACCTCAGAAAAGTGAAACTTGTTGAGGTCATTCCATCGAAACTACCACTGACCCTGTTTATCAATTTTCTTCCTTTTAGGAATGTGTGCTCAATTTCAGTCTAGTAGTTATGGACTAAAACTGCTGGAGGCTTGTGGGTGAGTAGAGAGGTGTGAGTAGGAAGACTTTGGGTATCATAAAACTGTTCAAAACAATAATTCTTTGTCTGTGGATGATTTTTTTTTTTTTTTTTTAGAGACAGGGTCTCTGTCACCCAGGCTGTGTATAGTGGTGTGATCACAGCTCACTGCAGCCTCAGACTTCTGGGCTTAAGCCATTCTCCCACCTCAGCTGGGACTACAGGTGCGCACCACACCTGGCTAATTTTTAATTTTTTTGAAGAGATGGGGTTTTGCTATGTTGCCCAGGCTGGTCTTGAACTCCAGCCTCAAGTGATCCTCCTGCCTCAGCCTCCCAAAGTGCTGGGATTACAGGCGTGAGGCACCATACCCAGCCAATGATCTGTTTTTAACATTGTCCTCTGGGATTTTGCATAGTAAGCTCTATTAATTATTTAATTTTCATTCTTTCAACTTCTCAGCAGCATTTGACTTTGCTGACTAGCCAATTCTTAAAGCACTTCTTTCTTGAGTTTTATGACACCTGCCTTTCTTATTTGTCTTTCTCACTGTTCAGCTTTTTCCTTCTCCTCCATTCCTACTGTTGCAGTGTTCCCTGAGCCCCAGACCCCGGCTGACATCCTTCTCCATCATACAGCCCTTCCTGGAGCATGTGCATTTCCAGGTTTTACACGAGCTCCAGACTGGATGTTGGTATGGATGAAACCAGCTCTAAAGGATTTTCTTGGGAAAAGTTAAATGTGGTGGGTATTAGGTGAGATGAAAACAGTTGAAACCATTGACTGAAGGAAGGAGGTTGCAGGAAGAATGTACCAAAAAAAAAAAAAAAGTTCTAGATGTGTTTGCACTACTTTGTTCCCTCATCAGAGTGCTACACTTTGGGACCACTACACACCACCAAAGCAAACTGTTTTCAGGACCTTTAATGACGAGAAACAAGAGCAGAGGAAAGGAAATTATATGTTGAACCTCATGTGTCACCTCCATAGGCTCTTGACCATGTGGAGTTGGAGTTGGCATAAAAACCCAAGCCCAGCCCTAGGCCAGCACCAGCTCCCTTGCTAATGCTATTGGGTTTTGTAGCTGAACCATAAATTTATGGTATTGACCATGAACTTCCTGACCTCTGATGGCTGTCCTCCTCAGAGTGGCTTCTTTTATAAGGGATGTTATATAAAAAGGGGAAGATGTCAGAGTTACCTGGGGTACCATTTCCCACTTTTCCAGCATGGTCAGTTCTATAAACTTCCTCATCAAGTTGGGAAACCACATTTACCTCTCAGAATAGGACTGCAGGAGCTATTAAGGGAGAGATTTTTCCTTTTGTCGTTCACAGTTCAGTTGAGTTGGACCTTGTGCTTACACTCCTGCCTGATGTATAGAAAGCTTCTTCTCCCTTCCCCAGGCATGAACAATGTTGGCCCAGGGTAATAACCTGTCTCCAGAAGCTCAATTTAGTGTACTACCTTGATATACAAGTGTATGATCTTTCCACATCACACAATTGATGTTTCATCTCTCCCCTTCTTCACCCCCTCCAATACACACTACACATCCACAGACACACAGACAGCCTATTCACTCAACAAAAGATCTATTGAGTGCCTACTATATGTTAGGTACTTTTCTAGGCACCGAACACAGTAGTAAACAAAACAGTCAAGTATCTCTGCCATCATGGAGTTTGTTTTCTACTTGGTAATGGTAGGGAATGCAGACAGAAAAAAAGCAGTCAATATCTACTTTGTGAGATGGTGTGTACTTGTTTCCTGTTGCTGCTATAACAAGTTACCATAAACTTAGTGCCTTAAAACAGCACAAATTTATCCTACAGTCAGATGGCTGATGCAATTTTAGCTCAATGGGCTAGAATCTAGGAGTTGGCAGGGCTGGTTCTTTCCTGGAGGCTCTAAGGAAGAATCTGTCTTCTTGCCTTTCCTATCTCTGGAGGCTGCTGCTTTCCTTGGCCTGTGACTCCTCCCTCCATCTCCAAAGCCTGCAATGTCCTTCTCACATTGCATCACTCTGACATCCTATTCTGCATTTTCTTCCACTTTTCAGGACCCTTGTGACAACATTTGGCCCGCCCGGATGATCCAAGATAATCTATTTTCAGATCAGCTGCCTAGCAACCTAATTCTACCTACAATTCCCCTTTGCCATATAGGATAACATGTTCACAGATTCTAGGGATGCAGATGTGTACAACTTTGGGGGCCATTATTCTGCCTACCACATGTGGTAACTGCCATGGAGAAAAATAAAACAGGGCAAGGACAGAGAGTGCTGGGGGTGGGGTTGAGGAGGACAGCAGTTAGAAAGGGGCAGCAAGGCCTCAATGACAAAGGTGACATTTGAGTGAAGACATGAAGTTGGCATGGGAGAAAGCCATGAGGGTATCTGAGTGCCCCAGGTAGGGGGAACAGAAAGTGCAAAGACTGAGGCAGAAGCCTGCCTGCTTTGTTTAAGGAACAGTGAAGCTCAGCATGGCTGGGGTGGAGTGGGTGAGGGTCAGAGAGAGGTTGGGACCAGACTATATAGGGCTTTCACCCTGAGTGAGATGAGAAGTCTTTGGAAGATTTTGTGCACAGGAATGATATGACAAGACATGTGCTCAAAGGACCCCCTTGCTGCGACATTGAGAAGTCACAGTTGAGGGCAAGAATGAAGGCGAGAAGACTGATTGGAGGGCAATAACTAGTCTGCAATAACCCAGGCAAGAGAAGTCAATAGCTAGAAGTGGAAAAAAGCAGTCAGATTCCAGATATATTATGAAGGCAGACCCACAGGACTGGGGAGGGGAGAGAAAGGGAGGAGTTTGGCTTGAGTAATTTGGAAAGATGCTGCTGTTATTTACCGACATGGAAGACTGTGGGAGAATCTGGACGGAGAAGGGTGGAACCAGGAGTTCGGTTTTAGAGATGTTCAGTTTGAGACACCTGTTACGTCCAGGGACAAGTAGGCAGTGGAATGTATGATTCTAGAGCTCAAGGAAAAAGTTAGGAGGGAATATCAATTTGAGAGTCCTTAGCAAATAGGGGGTATCTAACATGGTGAGACTGGATATGAACACTAAGAGATGAGTGAAGATGGAGAGTATAGGAATGGGTGGGTCCTCCAGCATTTAGGGCTGGGCGTGGGTGGGAATGAGGAAGATCTATCTAGGAGACTGAGAAAGAGTGGCCAGGAGAAAACCAGCAGTCTCTGGTGTAGTGAAAGCCACACAAACGGGAATTTTCAAGGAGGCTGTCACCATCCGATGCTGCTGACAGGTGAAGGAAGACGAAGAATGAGAACTGACCATGGGACTTAGCAGCATGGAGGGCCTCATGACCTTGACAAAAAAAGTTTCTGTGGAAATAGTGGGGGCAAAAGCCTCACTCAAGTGGGTCCAAGAGACAGGAATCGGAGGCAGCGTGTATAGACAAGTCTTTTGAAGGGCTTGCTGTCAAGGTGAATAGAGAAACGGGCAGTAGCTCTAGGGGAAGGGGGGACCATGAGAAATATTTCTTAAGATGGGAAGAAACAGTAGCATGTATGTACGCTGTGGGGATGACCCAGTGGGGAGGGAAAGATCGATGGTGCAGGAGAGAAAATAGAGCCTGCAAAGGAGTGTCCCTGAGAAAGTGAGAGGGGGTGAGGTTTTGCCCCGGTGCCTTCGTTTGGTAGGAGCACTGACAGCACATCCTCAGGAAGAAGAGGGAAGGCAGGGAGGTGATAAGGTTGGTGGTGGGAACTTGTGGAAGTTCTCTTTTTCACCGAAATAGGAAGCAAGGTCATGGGCTGAGAGTAGCAGTGGGAGAGGGAGCACTGGTTGGTGGAGAGGGGTTGTTTAGGGGAGTGGGAGAGAGAACGCACTAAGGAAACATATAGGCTCGCCAGGCAGGAGGAAGGGCCACTTACGGGGGGCAATTAGGTGCGTGGGTTTTAATACTATATGATGGAGGAAGCATAGGTTTTTTTCTTTAACAGCTCTGTTAGGGTTCTTAGATGCAAACACCAGAACCTCTTCTAGCCACTTAAGCAGAAAAGTAATTTATTAAAACTTATTAGGAAGCTCACAGAATCTCCAAGAAGGTGAAAGTCAGCCGGGGTCGGGCGAGTCGGGGGAGCGGGGGGGTGAGAGGCAGCCAGGAACAAACCCAAACTGCGTTGTGAGATCACTACTCCCGCAGAACCCCCATCGCTGCTGTTGCCGGGCTCGGATACATGCTCGGATGCATGTCCAACACAGGCTCCGGACTCCAAATCCTTTGCCACCACTGCCCCTTAAGCCGGACACCCCTGCCAATGCCATTGTCCACTTCCTTGAGTTTCCCTTTTCTGAACGAAGCTATGGCGTGTGTGTCTGTTTGGTGAGTCGTGTGTCTAGGACCTAGGTGCAAGGGAGGGTGGGAGAGTGAGTTTCTGGCTTCTGCTTCAAGGAGATGGGCTTAGAATGGAGGAAATTTACCAATCACTGGCAAAGATGATCAAAAGATGTTGGGTCGTCACCAAGCACGAGAAATGTCCAGGATAGCAGGGGTAGTAGTTAATGTTTTATTTGTTTATTTCAAACAGTTAGACATCAAACTCATGATACTGAAATTCACATGCTTCTATTTTAAAGTGTAGCTGGAAGCCACTGTGTATTATACTTATTATTTCATTGTGGCAACGGTATCAGGATTGCCAAGGAATGTTATAAACACCTCCATTTCTAGTAATTTGTTTTTTTTAAAAAATGTGTATGAGTTTAAAAGAATACTCGTGTAAAGGGCACATGAAACAACCAGGAAATGACTCAAAGCTGCCCCTTCCTTCATTACCCAGCCCATAGTTTGAACTGACCTTGAAACCCGAGCCTTTGTGGCTTTCTACGCAAGTATCATAGCATAACATTTGAATTTCCTGCTTGTTGTTGACTCTAGGTTAAACCCATTCCTTTATATTTTATTTACATCTTAGAACAACATGTGTCCTCTTCACTTTAATTCTCAATCTGAGACACCAGACTTTTGGGGGCAAGACCCAAAGATGGTAGTGGACCAAAGGGATCAGGGGGCAAAATGACAGGTGTGGTAGAAAAGTTGGCATTACAGCCACACTCCCACCCTGGCCATGCCGACCTGCTCCTAGCCACTGCCTATGGGTGGTGTCCACCACAGGAGTGGCTGCAGCCTTGTTAAATGACTATACTCCAAGGCCAGCTTCTCCGTCAATTTTTTCAGATTTGGAAACTCCCTGTGACCCACATAATTAGTAAATAAATAGGCTCTGAGGATTTATTCATGCTAAGCACACTCACAGGAGACTAATCTACAAACCGGTCTCACTCATTCACTGGACAAGTATTCACTGAATGCCACAAGTATTTATTGCACGCTAGGCACCAGGGATTGCAGTAGTGCAGGGCACAGCTGTGGTCTCTGCTCTGGTGGCGCTTACAGTCTGGTGGGAAATCAAACAACAATAAAACTCATTTTGAACTAGGATGGTGGTGATGGAAAGGGAGAAGTAGAGGAACTCAAGATGAATTTTGGCAGCAGCATCCGTAAGACTTGCTGATGTGGAGCCTGCGGGAAAGGAAGAGGAGAGATGAAGAAGATGCAGAGAGGAGCAAGTGTTGGGGAGAAATCTTCATGTTAAAGGTTTACAGTTCATTGGGACATAAGTTGAGACTCAGAATGAATTATCCACAGAACAGACACCCTTTGGCGTGTGTAGACTACACAGGAGACCAAATAAATTGGCTTAACCCAGTTGAATGTTTTATGGGCATATTACTGATATTTCCATTCACCATACCAGGGCTAGCACAGGATGGTGCTAAGTGTGGGCTCTGGCCCAGACTGCCTGAATTTGAGCCCTGGTTCCTACAGCAGCCACTACCTTCTGAACATGACCTCGCCCCGCTTGGACTCACATACATGCCCCTCCCCCAGTGTTTTCTAGCTGTGCTCATGGCTCCATCACTTTTCTACTTGCTTAAGCTAGCGACCCAGGAATCATGGACACATCCTTGGCCTTCATCCTCCATGTTAAATCTGTTGTGGCGATTTATCTGACCTCTGCACACCCAGAGCAACTGTCCACTGCTCTCCAGTCGCACTGCCCCTACTCTGGTCCAAAATACCATCATCTTTTGATGGAACAGCTGCTACCTGGTCTTCCTGCACGCCACTCCCCCACCCAACCCCTTCTCCACTGCAGCCGAGTGAGGAGTAATCTTCTCACCTGCATCTCTGCTGAAATCTCTTCAATGGCTTCCCATTGTCCTTAGGATAAAATCCCCAGTTCCAGGCTCTTTATACCTGCTCTGTAAGGTCCTAGACATTCAGGTCCCCACCTGTACCTCTAACTTCATCATAAATCACCATCTTATAATTCCTATAACCTTCATTTGATTTTTTCCACTGCAGGGCCTAACCTGGAAGTTTCTTTCTGTCTGTAGACAACTCCCCACACCCTACACAGCTAGTAAGTGCTGCTCAACTTGCAAGCCTTGGTTTAAAAGTCACAGGGAGAATGCCCACAATTCACAGAGAAAGGTTTGGTCACCCCAACATCCATCGTTCTAGCACCTTGCTTTTCCCCTGGTACCATTCATCTCACTGGGGATTACGTTTTCACATCTGTCTGCCTCACTTGATTGTAAGGATTTATTTATTTATTTATTATTATTATTATTATTTAATAGGCTGTCTCCCTCATTGGAGCGTAGGTTTCATGCTTACTCCTGGATCCCTAGTGTCTGGCCAAGGGCCTGACAAAGAGCTTGAGAATATTTGTTGAATAAACAAAGACATAAACGTAGGTTTTCTGTATTTTAAAAAACTTTTAAATTAAAAAAAAAAGAAAAAGGAAAGAAATCAACAAATAATGAGAATGAGGTATCTTTTCTCCCTAAACAGGGAGATAATTGCTTCAATAACTGAGCTATTTGTACTTTTGCTTTCTTTCTTCTAGATCCCATAGAGACTGTCCTCTTCTCTCCCTGCCATCACGATGACATCCCCTGTCCTTTCTTCACTGGAACTTATGGAACATACATATTCATTACAGGTTACAACTCATAAGTCTAAAGATAATTTTCTGACCGATTACGTTTTGTAGGTGTCCCTGCTTGAATAAAGAGCACTTTGTCCTAAGTGAGCTTTGTCCAAAATAAAATGTTTTTGTGGAGGAAGGGGCGCATGAAGGTAAGAGTACCTAGGTCCCTTGAAAACCTTTTGGAATGAGACTGGGTCAATCACTTAGACCTCTTCTTTGGGACCCAGTATATTGTTTCGGGCTCACTTTCCCCCCCTCATCATTTGGAACGTTTATTTAGACTTCCTGTTTAACCTTCCTCATTGTTCTGAAAGTACAGGATGTGACTCTGCCCCGTTACTAGAATCAACTATTATTTTATGCGCAGAATATAAATGTCCAAACTACTGCAAACCTGGTAGGAACAGTCGGAGGCAGACAAGCCTCTCAGCTGACGCAGGTTTTCCCCTTTGGAACCCACCTATGGTCATCCTGTCCATCTGACACGAATCCTGTCACCAGGGTGGGCGCTGGTCAAAGGCCCAGACCTTGCCGGCAGGCCCTGGTCCAAGGACAGGAGCGACGTTGCCGCTGCCGTCATTGCAGGACACATCCCCTTCTCGGCCTTTGATACCTTGGGGACACTGGCACCAGAGGAAGTTTTAAAAATAGCCCATGTCTGAATTATCCAAGAACAAACAAAAGACTTTGCTTGGCTAAAACCAACAGGGTTTTATACTCTAACTGCAGTTGGATGGTTTAAATCAGTTTCCCTTTAGAGTATTAGCTGACCCCCAGAAATTCTTACGTGTGATTCTTTTTTCTTTTCTGTGACATATTTTAACAAAACTTGGGTACAGCCCTTCCAGTTGTTTCCACCTGAGTCTCCTTTTCAGGCTTCTTATCTCTGCTTCTCTTCATTCCCCAGTCGGGCCTCTCACCTGTCAGCTCTTCATTTTTTGTTCCACTCTGCTAAAGGAAATCAGAGAATGAGTCGAAGGGAAGCAAAATAAATAATTCAGTTGCTTCTCTCTTTATTTTTACAGAAAAATCTATGTGGCTGCTTTTGAAGATGAAAGCTACTTTTGATTATGCAAGGCAATGTTTTCTTCGGTCAAAGCATGGGTGTGGTCTCGAGAAGCTTGGGTTCTAGTCTTGTCTCTTGTGACCTTGCTGTGTGATCCTGGTCACATCTCCTCACCCTCTGCGACTTGAGTTCTTCGTTTGTCAAATAAGCAGCACAAATTCCTCTGCAGGTAATGTAACAGAGTACAGGAAGAAGAAGAACTGGACCTAATACCTAATGTGGTAGACTTTTGTGGGAAAGCCAATGTCCCCTCATCCCAAAGCACATGAGGTCTGTCCGGAAAGTATCCAGGCATTGTTAATATAACGAGAACAGTTTGTGTGACATCAATGTAACCTGGCAGCCAAGGAGGGTGAACTGGGATGTGAATGTGTGAACAACAACAACTTCACTGTACTAGTCAGTGGGGCGCTAGACGCTGTTGAGTGAGCATGTGTACCGTGGTGGCTGTCGCACCCAAAATGACTGAGCGAGTAGAGCATCGAATCTGCATCAAATTTTGCGTTAAGCTTGAATATTCCTCCGCGGAAACTATTCAGATGATTCAGAAGGCTTTTGGGGGCAATGCAATGAGTGCAGCACAAATAAAAGTGTGGCACAGACGCTTTAAAGATGGTCAAGAATCTTCTGAAAGTGGCCCACGTTCTGGAAGGCCTGCAACAAGCAGAACAGCTGAGAATGTTGAATGTGTACAGGTTAGATGAAGAGATGCTGGGAGAACTACGTGAGGTCCCAAGGTGCCTACGTTGAAGGGGACTGAGGAGTCATTGTCCTAGTACAATGTTTCTTGTATCTTGCATCTTCTTCAACGAATGCCTCTATTTTTCATGTAATCATGGCTGAATACTTTAGGGACAGCCCTTGTATTATCCACCTTGGAGATTGTCTAGAGTGGCCTAATTCCTGGCCCTAGGAAAATGAAGAGGGCGAGCGTGAGGGAGGGCTAAACAGAGAGCTGGAATGCCTTAGACTGTATGAGCACAGTGTGCCTGTGACTGCCTAAGAGAACCAATTCCAGGGTGGCCTAGTGTTTTGTGCAACGTGTGTCTTCTCTCCTTTCCTTTCACTTGGAGCAAACTAGTATAAAAAGACCAAAGGCCTCCCCTATTCTGCAGGGGTGCAATCTCAACCGTGGAAAACACTCATTCCCTGAAGAAACAACCAGTGAAGTCCTTCCTGGTCTCCATGGTACCTGATCCCAACGCTTTGCTGAGATTTACAGCAGCCAGGCAGCATTTACGGAGCATCCATTTTGTTCCAGGCTCTGTGCTTAGAGCCAGGCCACGAAGATCCTCTCCTCTCTCTCAGATGGTCTCTTTTTTCCCCACTTTCCTCTCTGCACTCTCTGCAGTCTATCTCCACATGGAGTTAGAGTGATATTTTAAACGTGTTGATCATGTGTGTTCCCTGCTCAAAACCCTCCAGCGGCTTCCTCCTGTACTTAGGATAACATTCAAACCCCATTCCTTTTACTACAGGGCCCTACGAGGTCCAACCTGAGCCTGCCTCTCTGACCTCACTCTACCCTTTTTGTTGTTGCAGACACAGATGTGATTCCTGAATCAGGGCCCTTTGTTGGTGTGGTGGTGGGCAGGACCTCAGGCGCACTGAGTTGAGTTCACTCACAATTCTCAGGTCAAGGCACATTACCAACACAAGTCCCTTCTCTTGCTGTGTGTATTTATTCTCTTTTATCCCAATTCTCCAATTCCCCATTCCCAATTTTATCCCAATTCCTCTTCTTCCACAGACATCCATTGTAAAATATTTCAAGTGTATCCTCTGTTTGCATGTGTTCTAGCAGAATATGATGTCTGTAGGCCTATATATATATATTTTTTGAGACAGAGTCTCGCTCTGTTGCCCAGGCTAGAGTGCCGTGGGGTCAGCCTAGCTCACAGCAACCTCAAAATCCTGGGCTCAAGCGATCCTTTTTCCTCAGCCTCCCAAGTAGCTGGGACTACAGGCATGTGCCACCGTGCCCGGCTAGTTTTTTTTTATATGTATATTCTTAGCTGTCCAAATCATTTCTTTCTATTTTTAGTAGAGACGGGGTCTCACTCTTGCTCCAGCTGGTCTCGAACTCCTGACCTTGAACGATCCTCCCGCTTCGGCCTCCCAGAGTGTTAGGATTACAGGCGTGAGCCACCGCGCCCGGACCCTATATGTTAAATATACGAAACATAAGATATATTTTATGCCGTTCTCACTCAGCTATCAATCCTTTCAAAACTCTATGGTTAGAAAAGCAGGGAACGTAACGGACGACACGGGTACAGAAGGCGCTTTTAAAAGGGAACTAGCGGTCAGCTGGAGGCCCTGCTCATCAGCCCCTTCTGCACTGGCTCAATGCCACAAGCCCACATGCTCACATCTATCCCTAACTTTTCGCGGCGTTTCCCTGAGGCCCCACCCGGGGGCCCCGCTGGTGCAAACCCCGGCAAGCCCGCAGGGGGCGCCCAGAACACGCCGTCCACGAAGAACTATTAATAAAACTACATTTCCCAGCGTCCCCCGCGCGGCCGGCGCACTTCCGAAGCCCGCGGACAAGATGGCTGCGCCCGAGGAACACGATTCTCCGACCGAAGCGCCCCAGCCGGCAGTGGAGGAGGAGGAAATTAAAACATTTAAAGACTTGGTGAGAATGGATGACGCTGGCTTCTTTTGTGCTCTGAAGCTAGGCTCAGGGAGGGCTCGGTTATCTTAGATCCCGGCCCGTAGTGTACAAAAGCATCTCGGGGCCTAGCTTAGGTTTTCCCCAGAATTTCAGAAGCTCGAGGTTCGGACGTGCTCAGAGTTTGGGTGGTGGGAGGACTGCCCCGTCCTGAGAGCCCCCATTTGCCCTGTTTTCCACTTTAGTGTGGCAACGTTTGTATGTGTCCAGGAGGTTGTACAGATGGCGAATCGGCCTTTTTGTAGTTGGAGGTTTTGAATTTTGACCCAGTCACTTAATTATACGCAAGTTGTTACCTCTCTGTGCATCACTTTCCACTTCTCAAAATTGGGGATGATAAGAAGTACCTACCTCCCAGAATTGTGACTATTAAATGAGATAATACATGTAAAGCACTTAACTTTGTTCCTGGTGAGTAGAAAGTGCTCGTTTAGTCTGGGGCTACTGTCTCCTGGTACTCAAAGAGTGGGCCCTGAGGTGCACAATAAATACCTTGAAATCAAGTATTAAGGGCTGTACGTGTACCAGTGGTATGGCTCTGACAAAGTCATTTAAGTAGGAGGGAGGCGGGCGTGTGCTGTTCTTTGCTAAGATATATTTTTCTGAATTTTAAGGGTGTGACAGATGTATTGTGCGAAGCTTGTGACCAGTTGGGATGGGCAAAGCCCACCAAGATCCAGATTGAAGCTATTCCTTTGGCCTTACAAGGTAGGTTGAAATTAAATATGTGACCTGGGACGGATTTATTTTCAAGTTATAGTCAATTAAATACTTATCACTTTTGAGAACTATCGTTTGCATACTTCAAGTGAAATAAAGATACGGTCACTAAAGATAGGAAGTTTGGGCTTCTTGACTTTTGCAAAAGTCAGTCATTCAACAGTTTTACTGAGCTTACTTTCTTTCTTTCTTTCTTTTTTTTTTTTTGAGACAGGGTCTTGCTCTGTCACCCAGGCTAGAGTGCAGTGGCACCATCATAGCTCACTGCAATCTCAAACTCCTGGCTCTAGTGATCCTCCTGCGTCAGCCTCCCTAGTAGCTAGTACTATAGGTGTGTGCCACCATGCCCAGCTGATTTTTCTATTTTTTGTAGAAATGCGGTCTTGCTATGTTGCTCAGGCTGGTCTCAAACCCCTGGCCTCAAGTGATCCTCTCTCTGCCTTGGCCTCCAAAGTGCCAGGATTATAGGCGTGAGCCACTGTGCCCAGTCTGAGCTTACTTTCTGTCCTCAGTAGCTGAAGAGGTTTGTTCTCTGCCACAGATGCTGACTTTAAGTAATCACTGGATTAAAGTCTACTAACAAAAAAGTTGTTAGAAATTATGAATCAGTAGGTGCACACTTATACGCATATGTACTTGTGTCTAAAAGAGTTGAGAGCTCTTGCTGTGAGGCATGTTTATCAGATTTGCAGAAGAATGGTTAAAGTGCTGGTTGATGACTAGTGGGACTGAAACAGGATGAACTGTAATAGGAATAGAAGTAAAGTCCTGTTCTTAGATTCATAAATTCCCAACTTTACAGGATTAGGATGGTGGTAAGAGAGACCCAGTGGTGTTCGTTAAAGGAAATTCATTAGGATCCTCAGAGAAAGTGAATGTAATCTTAGCTACGTTACTATAAGAGGAGGATGACATTTTTGGGGTCCCTTTGAGAATCAAAAATAAAAGATGTCTTCTCCTTTAAGAAAACACACAAATATATCTTCACATAAAATTTTGCATATAATTTCAGAAAGTTCAAGACTCTCCTTTCCCCTCACCCTGAATTTCTCACTCACAAGTCTCAGATTAAGAACCTCCTGGACTAGCACTAGGGAAGGAATAGTGCTTTGCACTGGTTAGAACACACCTCAAATATTATACTGCTTAGGTCTGGGGACCACGGTTTTCGGGGACCACAGTTTTCAGGGACCAGCTGAGGGGCAGTGAGTATGGTATAGTATCAAAAATAGTCACAAATAGTTAAAGGAACTGAGTGCCATTGTTCTGGAGAAGAGAAGAGTGAGGGGGTAAGATATGATAATTATTGGCTTTAATGATTTGAACAGCTGTTGTGTGGAAAAGGGATTAGATTTATGCTGCATAATTCCATTTGTTCCTTCCCTAAATAGTTACTGAGTATTTGATGTAAATGTAAGGCTCTGGGGGTGAAGAGTTTGTCCAAGAGCTTAGAGTCTACTAACAAGATAGTTATAAATTTATTACAAGGTGAGAGGGGGACATAGAGTTACATTTAAAGTGCACTGAGGAAGTAGAAGAGATTGTTTCTAATTGGAGTGGGTTGGAAAAGATTATTATTATTATTATTTTTTGAGACAGAGTCTCACTCTGTTGCCCGGGCTAGAGTGAGTGCTGTGGCGTCAACCTAGCTCACAGCAACCTCAAACTCCTGGACTCAAGCAATCCTTCTGCCTCAGCTTCTCGAGTAGCTGGGACTACAGGCATGTGCCACTATGCTTGGCTAATTTTTTCCATATATATTTTTAGCTGTCCATATAATTTCTTTCTATTTTTTAGTGGAGACGGGGTCTCGCTCTTGCTCAGGCTGGTCTCAAACTCCTGAGCTCAAACAATCCGCTTGCCTCAGTCTCCCAGAGTGCTAGGATTACAGGCATGAACCACTGCACCTGGCCTGGAAAAGATTTATTTCATTTTATTTTTTGAATGGGAGGTTAGGAAGACATTTGAGACTGAATTTAGAAGGATTTAGATATTCAGATATGATGGGAGGGGAGGACTTCCTAGGCATAGGGAACAACATGAAAAAAAGCCAAAGAGACTGGAAAACATGGGCATATATGGAGATTTGCAAGTACTTAACAGAGTGGTAAAAAAGTTTAGTAAGGTGATTGTGGCCAGATTGTGAAAGACTTGAATGCTGGCTAAAGGAATTTGGTCTTTGTTCTGTAGGCAGTGGAGCATTTTTGGAGATTATTTTTTAGCAGGAGAATGAAATCCCTAGAGTTGTACTCTTGGAAGATTAATCTCAGTGCTGTGTAAGATTATTTAGAGACAAGAGACTGGAGGCTGGGAAACCAATTAGGAGGTCAATGCATGGGAAGGGTAGTGGTAGTAAGAATGAAAAAGAGAAAATGATAAAAAAAGAATCATCATGATTTTACAGCCAGTTAGGCAAGGGGTGGAGAAATCTAAGATTATTGCTAAGTTTCTAGGGTACGTGTTTAGGACATATTGTTGGTGTACCACTGATATAAAAAGGCAACATAAGAAGAAAAATAATTTCAGGAAAGATGAGTTCAGTTGGAAATAATTGATTTCAGGTATCTGAGATGGAGTTGACTGATGTGCAGTTGGGGGATGGGAAAATGGGGAGATACTGGTCAAAAAGTACAAAGTTTCAGTTAGGATGAATAAATTCTGAAGATCTATTGTACAGCATGGTGAGTGTAGTTACTAATGTTTTGTATATTTGAAAATTGCAAAGAGAGATCTTAGGTGTTCTCACCACAAAAATGATTAAGTATGTGAGGTGAGGCTGGGCACGGTGGCTCACGCCTGTAATCCTAGCACTCTGGGAGGCCGAGGCGGGTGGATTGTTTGAGCTCAGGAGTTCGAGACCAGCCTGAGCAAGAGCGAGACCCCCGTCTCTACTAAAAATAGAAAGAAATTATATGGACAGCTAAAAATATATATATAGAAAAAATCAGCCGGGCATGGTGGTGCATGCCTGTAGTCCCAGCTACTCAGGAGGCTGAGGCAGGAGGATTGCTTGAGCCCAGGAGTTTGAGGTTGCTGTGAGCTAAGCTGATGCCACGGCACTCTAGCCCGGCCAACAGAGTGAGACTCTGTCTCAAAAAAAAAAAAGTATGTGAGGTGATAGATATGTTCATTAGCTTGGTTTAATTATTCCACAATGTATACATATATCAAAATATCACATTGTATACCATAAATATATATAACTTTTATTTGTTAATTGTACCTTAAGAAAGCTGGGAAAGAATAAAGTAAAATAGAAAGAAAAATATGCAGTTGGAATCCAGGGATTGGGACTTGACTGAGGGGTTGGAACTGGATACAGACAGCGTATCCATAGAGCATTTATAGCTGAAACTGAAAATACGTGAGGTTACCAAATGAGGCCCTGAGATGACTGAGAGAACTGGAAGATGCAGTAGAGGACTGAAAATCATGAGAGTGTAGTCTCAAACAAATTAGGTAAGAGAGAGTATTTCAAGGAGGGGATAGTAAACACTACACTTCCCACCTGTGCAGAGAAGTTTAGAGGATGAGGACTGTATAAAGGCCATTGGTGGGAAAGAAGTACCATCAGTCCCAGAGTCCCTTTCTTTCTTTTTTACTTTTTTTTTTTAAGAGACAGGGTCTCATACTGCCACCCAGGCTGGAATGCAGTGGTGTGATCATAGCTCACCATAGCCTCAAACTCCTGGGCTCAAGGGATCCTCCTGGCTCAGCCTCCCAAGTAGCTGGGACTACAGGTGCATGCCACCATGGCATGTCTAATAGCAAGAAGGGTTGGTGCAGTTTGATTTTTCCCAGCTCGCCCTATAGCATAGGTGGGAAGACAATGTCAAATTAGGTGGTAATAATTATAAAAGTATTCTAATGTTTTCACTTAAAAGTTTGAGTTGATGCAGAGAAGAATAGGGGTCAGTGAAAGATTATGAGGAACTGAGTAATGATATGATAACCAGGAAACATGTCTTTATTCTTATTCTTGGGCTGTCTCTTCTAATGAATAGCTTACAAATGTCTCATTTGAATATAGATTCTGGTTCTAAGCAAACAATTAAAATCTAAATTTGTTTTTGTTGCTATTGTTCTGCTAAATTTTAACTTTTAAATTTTAATTTGGAACTAATTATGATTTCAGTTTTGCAAAGTTACTGAGTCCTGAGTTGTCTGTTGTTCTTAAACCTCATAACAATCCTGAAAGTAGGAATGATTATTTTATTGGTGAGGAAATTGAGGCTCAGAGGATTAAATCCCTTGGCTAGAGTCACGTAACTAATTATTGCTGGAGCTAGAATTTGAACATAAAATCTTATACCTCAAGATCTGTGTTTGTGCCTTGTATCAGATTCTTACTATGGAGAGATCAAAAATCTTTTGATGTTTTTGAGGATGATTTTCCTCCCATATTTCATGTATTAAGTTTATTTCCATTTCAGAGATCACTTAGAATTGTCTTCTAGGCATTTCAGACAGTTTATTGATGGCTGCCATATACTTATGTGTAGTGTTATCAACGTGAATATGAAAAAATTTATTCTGCTCTCATGGAGTTTATGCATTCTGGTATATTCTATACAGATGTTAAATCTGAAAAGGCTTATCTAAGATAGAGACCTAGTCTTTTTTGTCTATTCAACTTTCCTCTCTCCCCAGTTCCTCAGATACTTACTTAGTGTCTACTTTGTGCTCAGCATTGTGTCATTGTAGAAAACATGGAAATAGTACAGAGAGAATTTCTTTGGTATTAAGCCTTCTCTTTTTCTTCTAGGTCGTGATATCATTGGGCTGGCAGAAACTGGCTCTGGAAAAACAGGGGCCTTTGCTTTGCCCATTCTGAATGCGCTGCTGGAGACACCCCAGCGTTTGTTTGCCCTAGTCCTCACTCCCACTCGGGAGTTGGCTTTTCAGATCTCAGAGCAGTTTGAAGCCCTGGGGTCCTCTATCGGAGTGCAGAGTGGTAAGTGACTGAGAGGTGAGGAATCCTACACAAGTGCAGAGTGAGTGTGAAAGGAGAATGGAGGAAAGAATTACTAGCATAAGTTACTGACCTAAAGAGCCGATGTTGTATTTTAGCTTTGGGAAAAGTATTAATTGTAAGGGAAGAACAAATTTAAGTAAAAATCTAGCATTGCCTTTAAAAGATGTTCAGTGGACTATGGAAAAAAATTAAAGGTCTTGTTTCTGTGTTCTTTTTATCTCTATAGCTGTGATTGTAGGTGGAATTGATTCAATGTCCCAATCTCTGGCCCTGGCCAAAAAACCACATATAGTAATAGGTGAGTAATTGGCAAAGGTAAAAGACACTGGCATTGATGAATTGGAGAAAATCTACTAATGTTGGGTGGAAAGACTTTGAGGAACAGGGTTTTGTAGCTGTTTAATTTTTTAATTTCTTAAATTTTTTTTTGGTAGAGGGGAGTAGATAATTTTATTTCTTTCTTTTTGTCTTTGTTCTGAAACATTGCACTTTGTCTTCAACCTTTCCTGGTAGCAACTCCTGGTCGACTGATTGACCACTTGGAAAATACAAAAGGTTTCAACTTAAGAGCTCTCAAATACTTGGTCATGGATGAAGCCGACCGCATATTGAACATGGATTTTGAGACAGAGGTGATTTCTCTACTTCTTTCAAAATTTGGTTCGTTGCCCATGTTTTATGTAAAGCTCTACGTCAGTGTCAGTTAATTTCAGCATCCTTGCTGCCTTTTTCATTCTTCGTGCTCTCCACATTGCAGTTCCTCGGCACCCTTTTATCTTCTCTCTGATTCTGACTTCAGAGAGGAGAAATATCAAAACCACATTTTCTTTTCCATTTCATTTGACTTAGACCTTAAAATGTACCTGGAAATATTTTTATTTTCTTTGATAGTCCAGGCCCACTCATCCTAGCTTATTTAGGTGATTAATTGTGTATTCTGGACTTTTCTTTTAGATTAGTTTTAGCATGCTAATTTAAACTGTTCTTTTCTCTGAGTGGTATTTGTTTTTTGTTAGCATCTGGTATGGTGTCAAATAGTAAATATTCTGTAAGTTTTAGCTGAATTGAATAGAATTTTTGAGTCCCAAATCCCGATAGTGATGTGTTTAGTCTGTTACTCTCTACTTCCTTTGCTATCTAGAGATCGTGCAGGTGTCCAGTCTAAATGTTATATCAGTATCCTTTCCTTTTTGTGCCTTAGGTTGACAAGATCCTCAAAGTGATTCCCCGAGATCGGAAAACATTTCTCTTCTCTGCTACCATGACCAAGAAGGTGAAGTTTGCTAAGACTTCTGTTTTCTTCTTTATAGAAATGGATATAGGATCTAGAAGAATTTGCAAAAAAAAAAAAGATTCATACATAAAATCAGTGATAACAGTAATAGGAACAATAAGTAAAAATGAAAAAAGAGCATTTAGGAATCAGTGCAGTGTGCTATTCTGGATTTTCTTTCTTCAGGTGCAAAAGCTTCAACGAGCAGCTCTGAAGAATCCTGTGAAATGTGCTGTTTCCTCTAAATACCAGACAGTTGAGAAATTACAGCAATATTATCTTTTCATTCCCTCTAAATTCAAGGTAGAGTGTTTACTTTGATCATTCCTGCCTCTCCCTCTCCTTCTCACCAAAGCATCTGAAAATGTGTCAACTCTTGATTAGCTGAGAGCTGTGCTGAAGTTTTTTCTGTTTGCTTTAGAGTGCATATCATGCTTACATTTATCACTGAAAGTCAAACATTCCAGGAATTCACAACATACTAAACCGCAATAACAAAGTCATGATGTGATCATGTAATCATTCCTTCCCATCCCCATCCAAGAGGTAGTTTCTCCTCTGTTTATTATGTGGCCTTTATTTAGGACAGGGATCCTAGTTTTGTGCTTTGACATAAGGATTTTTCCTGTTGGCGGAGTGCAGATCTCCTTGTGCTTGACTTCAGGCTGTATGGGGGATGCATGGCCCACAGAGATAACACTGGTTAAGAAGAGCAAAGCTGGCAGCTAGGGGTCTGGGTAATTGAGAAGCAACCATAGGCTTAGTTTTACTTAATGTATATGCCAGGTCTCTAACCCTTTCTTCCAGATTCAATTATATATATATTGTTTTGGGTTTGTAACTTAGGATACCTACCTGGTTTACATTTTAAATGAACTGGCTGGAAACTCATTTATGATATTCTGTAGCACCTGTAACAATACTCAGAGAACAGCTTTGCTACTCCGAAATCTTGGATTCACGGCCATCCCCCTCCATGGACAGATGAGTCAGGTAAGGATTCCTTGGCATGTAAGCCATGAACTGGTGGCATGAGAAAGATAAACCTTGTAACAGTAGATTTATACAATAAAGACACATGTTTCCATAATTGTTCTAGTTTTATGGGCTTTGGAGTATTGCTGTGGATAGTTGCTTTCTCCTTTGGGGATAGCAAGAGGCTCACGTTAGAATATCGCATAGATAGTTGTCTGGTTTGCAAGCTGTTGAGTTTATTTGTTCAGCCCTAGTGGTATTAGTGATTCTCTGGTCTCTAAAGACTTTTAATAAATTATTTCCCAATTATCTTTCTATTATGTGAAATAATTCCTGTTTCTAACGTAAGCCTTTTTTTTTTTTTTAAGGCCTAAGTGCTTAGAGCCTAAGTCCTAAATATTTTTTGTTGCTGCCATATTTTTGTTTTGACCTGTGAAGCTCCATTCTGGACTTAGGGGGAAAAAAACTTTTAAAAATTTGTATCTTAGGCTGGGCACGGTGGCTCAAGCCTGTAATTCTAGCATTCTGGGAGGCCGAGGTGGGAGGATTGCTTGAGCTCAGGAATTTGAGACCAGCCTGAGCAAGGGCAAGACCCGGTCTCTACTAAAAATAGAAAAATTAGCCAGGCGTCATGGTGTGTGCCTATAGTCTCAGCTACTTGGGAGGCTGAGGCAGGAGGATCGCTTGAGCCCAGGAGTTTGAGTGAGCTAGGCTGACACCACGGCACTCTACTCAGGGCAAAGGAGTGAAACTCTGTCCCCCCCCCCCCCCACCAAAAAAAAATATTGTTATTTTTTGTTCTTGTGTTTAATGTGTCTATTTGTAAGTGGTGCATTCCAAGATTCCTTAGTTTTCCGATATTAAAATTCTTCTCGGTTCTTTTTCATTATCTCAGAGCAAGCGCTTAGGATCCCTTAATAAGTTTAAGGCAAAGGCTCGTTCCATTCTTCTAGCAACTGATGTTGCTAGCCGAGGTTTGGACATCCCTCATGTAGATGTGGTTGTCAACTTCGACATTCCTACGCATTCCAAGGTGAGTCCTATTACCTTAACTTTCTAGTCCAAAAGTGTATTTCTTAATGGAATGTTTTCTGCCTTTCCTTAGTTATGACATAGTTTTTTTTTTTTTTTTGGTCTGTGATTAGTTAAGTATCAAAACCCAAGAAAGCTTTTGATTTATTCATTCTCATCTGCACATGCCTGTGCATGTAACATTAGTAACTGTGAAGGAAGGTAACCAACGAGAGTTATCAGATGCTCACGGTCAGAATGGGCACATATAGCATATGCTGATTTCTGTCACTCTCATTTCTTTAGAAATGACAGCTTGTGGTTCTTAGTGTATATCAGGGTTTCTCAGCCTTGGCACTATTAACATTTTGGGCTGGCAAATTCTTTGTTGTGGGGGTTGTTCTTTGCATTATATTATGGGATGCTTAGCAGCATTCCTGGTCTCTACCCACTGGATGACAGTATCACACATTCTTCCAGTTGTGACAACCAGAAATGTTTCCAGACATTACCAATGTCCCCTGGGGATGACAGAATTGCTGCTGGGTAGGACTGGTGTATCTCTTGGCTTTGTATTTAACAGCTGTAGACAAGGTGCTGTCTCATTTGATTTTCACAATAACTGTATAAGTTTGAGCATGTACTTCTATCCTTGTTTTATAGATAGAAACCAAGGTTCAGAGAGGTTTTGTGATGTGCAGATAATGTGGTAGGAACAGAGCTGTTTTTACCAGGTCTGCCTCAAGAGCCAGTGCTTTTTTTAAAATACTGTGTTGTCTATAACCATATTGATATGCTTTGTAGAATTCATTTACCCTTTTTGTTTCAGGATTATATCCACCGAGTGGGTCGAACAGCTAGAGCTGGACGTTCTGGAAAGGCCATTACTTTTGTCACACAGTGAGTAAATCAATTTTAGGGGCAGAGCAATGTAGAGAAAAGGGCAGAACTTGAAGCCACTGACTGGGAACCTAGCTCTGCCATTTACTGTGCTAATCTCTTCAATTCCCTCATCTGGGTTTTCATATTTGTAAGATGGAAATAATAATACCTCCCTAGCAGGGTTTTGGTGAAAATTGGAGATAATATAGGTAAAAAATCTAGTATGGATTTGGCATGTAGAAGCACATCAAATGGTACCTGTTATTTCTTTCAACTGCTAGAGCTGGAGAACAATGACCTTTCTCTCAACTCAGAAAGTATGAGAATAACTACCTTTCTTTTTTTGAGACAGAGTCTCGCTCTGTTGCCCGGGCTAGAGTGCCGTGGCGTCAGCCTAGCTCACAGCAACCTCAGACTCCTGGGCTCAAAGGAGCCTCCTACCTTAGCCTCCCGAGTAGCTGGGACCACAGGGTGTGTGCCACCATGGCCAGCTAATTTTTTCTATTTTAGTTGCCTGGCTAATTTCTTTCTTTCTTTCTTTTTTTTTTTTTTTTAGTAGAGATGGGTCTCGCTCTTGCTGAGGCTGGTGTCAAACTCCTGACCTCAAATGATCCTCTTGCCTCGGCCTCCCTGAGTGCTAGGATTACAGGCATGAGCTACCATGGCTGGCCAGAATAACTACTTCTGATTTCTTTTTTTTTAAGGAACAAATTTTTATGTACCTGAGGCTTTTCTGTGAGTAAAAGAATACCTTGGGTGATTTTTCTAATGGGCCGTGCACAAAGATTGCACTTAACCAGCATTTAGAAAAAGAATATGTTCAATATTGTTTAAAACTGTGCCTCATATTGCATCATATCGTATAATGTCATATAGTCTGGGAATAGATAGACATTTGCATTATTAGCCAACCAAAGCCATGCCATTTTCCTTCCTCAGGTATGATGTGGAACTCTTCCAGCGCATAGAACACTTAATTGGGAAGAAACTGCCTGTTTTTCCAACACAGGATGATGAGGTTATGATGCTGACAGAACGTGTGACTGAAGCCCAAAGATTTGCCCGAATGGTATGCAAGTTTCTTTCTTACCAGAGTTTGTGCAAATGATAATAACTGTGTGCCACTTTATTATATTAGTCCTCATAATAGACTACAGGGGCTGAGTATTATTTTATTTCAAATTTAAGATGAGCATCAAATTAAGGCCAGGAGTGCTCGCTCATGCCTATAATCCCAGCACTTGTTTTTGTTTTTATGCCCACCTGGAATTTTTTATTTGGTATTTTTGTTTATAAAAGTGTTACATGTGCATTGGGGAAAAATTCAGAAGATACACAAAGATTAAAGTAGTAAATGAAAAGATAAACCATCTCTCACAGAGATCTATTGATAACATGTGGCTATTTTTCTTTCTTTAGCCACAATTAGACTTTATCTAATATATATGATTGCCATTTTTCTGTTTCAACAAATACAAATCCATGTGATCATTTCTTAATGGCCAAAAAGAATTCCATCATATGTATGTAACATGATTTACATTGATGGATGTTATGATTTTTTCGAATTTTTTTCTATTTTAACTAGTACTGTGTTGAACATTCTAGGATGTACAGCTTTGTATACTTATCTTAATTTTTTTTAGAGTAAATTCCTAGAAGTAGAATCGTTAGGCCAAGGAGTGAATATACAGTTAAAATTTGAATTCATACACAATGCCAAATTGCCCCCCGAGAAAAGCTATAGCATGTTAAAATATCAGAGACGGTATATATGACTTTACCCATGCTTTGCCCAATACTAGGGGTCACCATTCTCTTAAATCTTTGCCCATTTGCCATGTGAAAATAATAGATTCTTTTAATCTTCATGCTTTCATTACTGATAAGATTAACATTTTTGTGTATTTGGAGTTGGGTCTTTTTCCTTTGCAAATGTCAGGTATCAGGAAGTTACTCAGTGTTTGACCTTGAGAGGGGACTAGAATGTGTTAGCCTCAGTGACAGTAATTCATTTTCAATCTCATCCTTTCGGTTTTCTTGCAGGAGTTAAGGGAGCATGGAGAAAAGAAGAAACGCACGCGGGAGGATGCCGGGGACAATGATGACACGGAGGGTGCTATTGGTGTCAGGAACAAGGTGGCTGGAGGAAAAATGAAGAAACGGAAAGGCCGTTAATCACTTTTATAAAGACTTGAGTTCTGCTTTCTTTTCTGTGGAAGAGAATTGAAGAAGAGAATGAAATCTCCTCTAGCAGAGGTTCTCAGACTGAAATCTGTCAGAATTGTGGGCAGAATGTGCTCAGCTAATCCCCTTTCTGTGTGTTGGGGTATCATGACTGCAGAATAATTTCTACAGTGCTCATGTCAAGACTGCTCCTGTTCTTCAGCTTTGATTCCTTGCTTGTGACATGAGTAGATATGCTCTTCTGTCACTTCACACAGACCTTTTACGTTTTTTAGCTGCGAGTCAAGAACTAGGTTGATGAAGCCCATGACCTGTAATTGTAAAGGAAAGAAGCTTGGACATCTATAAGTGAAACTTAAGCCATTTCAGCTTGTGCTTCATTAGACCTAATGTGAAACAGTAAATTTAAATACTGTTTTTAAAAGAGTCAAACTCCTTGAAGGCCTGGGTGTTAAAGGGCTTTATAGATTTAAGTAAGATCTTGCTAATAGGTCAGAAACTAACAGTGGCGGTTAGACGGCAAATTCCTTAATTTAGGATAAACATTTATGACTTAAAGAAAAAAAATCAACCAAGGAACAAGATGATGGATGACTTTGAAAGGGAAGTCTTACTTAAAAGGAGGTTGTATTTTTTTGGAGGGATGGAGCAAAGTCCAGGAAGACTGCAGAGGTCTTTCAGATCCATAAATAGATTCACTTCTCTGGTTCCCTGGGTTAGAAAGACTGATTTCCTGTGTAGACGCTTATCCCTAGGTGACGAGAGTAAAATCAGTATGCATCGGAAATGTACATTAATTCTAAGACCTAATTTCATCCACTTGTCATTGGTGCCCATTGGCCACTCGCTTCTTTCTTTTGTCCCTATCTGTTGGTTGGTGAATTCAGGAGCTGTGGCGCTGGGTCCTTGGCTCCTGGGGAGAAAGTAGGCGTCTGCTCTGTAGGGACTGGGTAGGGGAGGGTTGCTGGAAATCAGAAACAACTTTGAGCTTCCCGGTCATGCAGTCTTGTGTTCTAAGGGCTGTTACACACAGAAGATACCTAATAATTTTTGTTGACTCTAACAAACTTATTAGAAGAGAGTGTATCTGGAACAGCTGAACCAGGGTAAAGAGAGTCTAAAGAATCACTGTGATGGATTAAGTTTGGGAATGAAGTTTGACAGAAAAGAAACTTTCTGTTAACATCTTGAAGGAAAGTGCACATTCCAAAGTTGTATTTCTTAAACTCAAAGCATCTGGTGAGAAATGAAAAGTATAAGGCAGGGAAATTCTCCGTGGTGACCCAGGGGCAGACTGTTCACTGCAGGAAGATCTTTGTAAATAGAGGGACGAGGTGCTTTCTACCATGGATGCATCCCAAAAGGGCAGCCTATGGATAAGGCATTTGTAATGAATGGAAATGTAGCGTGTGGCTTATTTTGTTGTTTAGTTTGCTCTAGATTTCACTGCTGCTTGTTATGGTACGTTTGCAGGAAGGATAAGGCAGAGAAGACAGTAAGGAAAAGGAAAGGAGAAAAGGGGTAGAAGACAAGGAGAGGCATAGTTGAGTAGGGCAGTACTTGTGACTATTAGGAGTTGTACCACTTGGGGCTGACTCTCTACTCACATTGTATATTCCTGATGGGACTGTCCAGGGTGACTTAGGCAGCTCTGTGTCTGAGCCAGTAGGTGACTGCTGTTTCAACTCAGTGGGGGACTTCAGAGGCATGTTGAAATTGAATTGGGATACCAGTGGGGGTAAAGAGGAGCTACTGGAATTATCCTCAAGGATGTCTGAACTTTTGGGCCCCTGAGGTATATGCGTATTTCTGGGAAGACTGAAAAGGTTAAAAACCACTGCCCTAAAGCTTAACTGTTGTCTCTAACATATATGCATAAGTCTGCTTTGCTAGGATGAGAAGATAGGATACTGGTAGGAGAAATGTGAATGGACGTGTCTTCAGGCATATTAATAGGCCCAGAGCATAAACTAGAGTCCCAGAGAAAGCACAGATGCCACTTTGAAGGGCAAAAGGCACAGAAACAGGCCGGGCGCGGTGGCTCACGCCTGTAATCCTAGCCCCCTGGGAGGCCGAGGCGGGTGGATCGCTCGAGGTCAGGAGTTCGAGACCAGCCTGAGCAAGAGTGAGACCCTGTCTCTACTAAAAATAGAAAGAAATTATCTGGCCAACTAAAAATATATAGAGAAAAAAATTAGCCAGGCATGGTGGCACATGCCTGTAGTCCCAGCTACTCAGGAGGCTGAGGCGTAGGATTGCTTAAGCCCAGGAGTTTGAGGTTGCTGTGAGCTAGGCTGACGCCACGGCACTCACTCTAGCCCGGGCAACAAAGTGAGACTCTGTCTCAAAAAAAAAAAAAAAAGGCACAGAAACAAATAAATGTGATCCATTAGTAAATGACAACACGCTGATTGCAGTGGCTCACACCTGTATTCCTAGCACTTTGGAAGGCCAAGGTGGGAGGATAACTTGAGGCCAAACGTTTGAGTCTACCCTGGACAACATAGCAAGACCCCATCTCTACAGAAATAAAAACCAGCTGGGTATCCTGGCCTGCAGCTGGAGTCCCAGCTACGTGGGATGCTGAGGCAGGAGGATCCCTTGAGCCCAGAAGTTAGAGGCTGCAGTCCACCACTGCTCCAGCCTGGGTGGCAGAGTGAGACCCTGTCTCTTAAAAAAAAAAAAGGGGGGGGGGCCAGGCGCGGTGGCTCACGCCTGTAATCCTAGCACTCTGGGAGGCCGAGGCGGGTGGATCGCTCGAGGTCAGGAGTTCGAGACCAGCCTGAGCAAGAGTGAGACCCCGTCTCTACTAAAAATAGAAAGAAATTATCTGGCCAACTAAAAAAAAATATATATAGAAAAAATTAGCCGGGCATGGTGGTGCATGCCTGTAGTCCCAGCTACTCGGGAGGCTGAGGCAGTGGAATCGCTTAAGCCCAGGAGTTTGAGGTTGCTGTGAGCTAGGCTGACGCCACGGCACTCACTCTAGCCCGGGCAACAGAGCGAGACTCTTGTCTCAAAAAAAAAAAAAAAAAAGGTAAATGAGAAATGGCTGTGGGCACTGTTAACCAGAGCCATTCCTTGTGCTCCCTTGTCCTCTGAGGCAAGGTTGTGAGGTCTTGCTGCTGAAACCTTACTGAGGTGTCTGTGTATTAATTTCCTATGCCTGCTGGAACAAAGTACTGCACAATGGGTGGCTTAAAACACCAGGAATTTATTCTCTCACAGTCCTGGATATTAGAAGTCCAAAATCAAGGTGTTGGCAGAGCCATGCTTCAGCTGAAGCCTCTAGAGAAGAATCCTTCCTAGCTTCCTAGCCAGCGTTGCCCTTTGCTTGCCAGCAATTCTTGGTGTTCCTTGGCTGTGGCAACATGACTCTAGTCTCTGCCTCCATCTTCACATGGCCTTCTGCCCTGTGTGTCTTTGCCTCTTCACATGGCCTTCTTATAAGGATACTAGTCATTGGATTTAGGGTGCACCCTAATCCAGTATGACCTCGCCTTAACTAATTCCATCTGCAAAGATCCTATTTCCAAATAGGGTCATCTGAGGTTCTGAGTAGACATGATTTTTTGGGGACACTTCAACCTAGTACAAAGTGTCTTTTTGGACTCTGCTACATTCTTTGGAATTTGCATTGTGGAATAGAAATGATGGATAGAATTGGTTACAAAGAAAGTGGAGAAGACGGGAGATAGATCTACAAAAGCGGTTGGATAGTTAGAAGTATAGAAGCTTAAGATGACATTCTCTTAAATGAAATGTCAATTGGCTTTGGAGTCAAGATACCAAAGGCTGTAGATTTAGGAGTGGGGAAGGGGGTCTCGACACTTCTATTCCCTTCTTGGTATAATTCCTTAGTTCTGCATTCCTGATTTAAGAAGCTATGAGCTTCAAAACAACCTCCCCCCACCCCAATTGTGAACAAACACACCTAACTTCTATGACTTAATAAAGGGAGCATCTTGCAATAGTCATGTAACTGACTCAGCAAATTTCCCCCTTATTTCTCACCTGAATCATAAAGCCAATTTATATAGTATTCATTGGGTCCTGTTGCTATAACGATGCTTCATGGTACCAGCTAGCCTAGTTTTACTTCTGCACAGAGCTGAGAGTGAGAATGAGGAAAATAATTCTCTGTCTTATGAACGGGTCCTAGCCCAGGGATTGGGCTTCAGTCAGATAGGTTATTTCAGGCTTAAAGCAGGCCCAGAATTCCAGAGAACCCCGAAGAATCATTTAAGGACACTCTGAGGGGATTCTAGCTGTTGAGAGGGGTCTAGACTCAACTAGATCGTGATGATTCTTTCTTAGTCTCTCAAAAATGTGATGACTATCCCAGAACTTGGCTGGCTCTTTAAGGACATCTGGCTTACACCCAGCCTGCTTTCCAGGTAGCTTCCTGCCTGCAGAGGGATCCACCAACCCAAAGCAGAGACTTTATCTGATTTGTCCCAGGGCTTTGAGGAAAAGCCCTGGGAAATGGGACCAGAAAGAACCACAGGCAGTGGTGTTGATTACAGAAAATGAAGGGATCCATCTTATCAAAAGCAGGCAAGAAAATAACATTAAGAAAGTATGTCCCTAAAACTTAGAGAATATAAAAGAAGTTCTAATCCACATAGTTGTTAAGGTAAAATCTAGCCTTAGGGCAGGTAATAAATCAGGGTGTGAGTCACTCCTCTTTAGCTGTAATGACAAGAGATCCAAACCTTGGCACTAGAGATTCAAGGGTTATCCACACCCACATTCCTCTTCAGGCCTCACCTGTCCCAGGTATGCACTAACGCTACAGCTAAAAATAACTGCAGAAACTCGAAGTCTGGGAAATTGCCCTGAACAGTCTCGCCTAGAGTAAGAGCTCATAGGTGCTGGAAAGGGCGGCCTTGCAAAAATAACAGAAAAATACCTGATCCCACAATTTCCCCAGTAACAGTTAAATTTCAGCCCTTTGAGTTCTCTCACTAACAGACGCCCCACGGGAGTTCTGTTTTGGACAATTTCTGAAGAGAGCTAAATGGACTGAAACGAGATGCAAATCTCTCTCTTTCAAAATTGGTTTTTGAAAATCTGCTTTTACAGAATTCCTGAGTAAACAGCAAGAAAACGAGCTACAGTCTCTACCGTATCTCGAGGACAGAGTCACGTCTCCTGTGACAATCCCTTCTCCGAGGAAAGGCAGGAAACCAAGTCTTGGACTTTGACATCCTGCTGCGGCTTTTGTTATCAACTGACAGCCATCGCTATTTTTTTTTCTTCGCCCCCTCCCCCCCACACTTAAAATCAGCAAGCCACTTGGCCTCAGTGCTGCCACCCCCTTCTGGTTCTTTGTTGTTGTTTGTTTGTTTGTTTGTTTGTTTTTGAGACAGAGTCTCACTCTGTTGCCTGGGCTAGAGTGCTGTGGCGTCAGCCTAGCTCACAGCAACCTCAGACTCCTGGGCTCAAGCGAGCCTACTGCCTCAGCCTCCCGGGTAGTTGGGACTACAGGCATGCGCCACCATGCCCGCCTAATTTTTCTATATATATTTTTAGTTGTCCAGCTAATTTCTTTCTATTTTTAGTAGAGACGGGGGTCTTGCTCTTGCTCAGGCTGGTCTCGAACTCCTGACCTCAAACAATTCACCCACCTCAGCCTCCCAGAGTGCTAGGATTACAGGCGTGAGCCACCGAGTCAGGCCACCCTTCTGTTTCTTTGGAATGCCACACAGTCCCTGCTGTCTTCCCTGCCCCCTTTTCCTTCTCTCTTTCACTCTCACTTTCCTTCTCTCCGTTAAGAGGATAAACTTTTTTTACTTTTATATATCCAATCTCTGCGTGAGAAATCTTTCTCCACCCACGCTCTGAGCTTTCCACCCTAACAGGCGCCAAGTGGACAGGAGACAGGAAGAAAATGGGCTCTTGTAGAACCATGCAGTCTCTGGGAGGTCGACCCTGATGTCTGCTCAGATTCTCAGAGCTTTTGTCTGCTCATACACCTTCCAAACACAAAGGATCTCCTGTCACTCCCACCCTTTCACCCTTTGATAACCTGCCAATGTCATCTAGGGACTGGAATGAGCAGGAGGGATGGGGAAAACCAACCGGTGGGGAAAGTGTTAAGTCCTGAGACTGCTCCCTCTGTTGCTATGTGACCTCGTGGGAGTTACTGAACCTCTCTGAACCTTGAGATTTCTGATCTGTTTAAATGGAAAGAAGACCAGCTATCTTACCTGCCTCACAGAATCTTGAACCTTGTTTTAAAAATCATTTCCTCCTTCTCTCTCTTCCAGTATCTGCTATATCCTAGTCAGTGTGCCAGGCACTAGGAAAACAGTACTGAAGAAAAAGTCACATGCTGTCATTGCTGAACTCAATCTTAGCTCTATACTGTGACCGTGCTTGCCTGCGGGGCAGGGACTGTGCCTCATGCATGGGTATAGCCGTAACATCTTACAGCTCCCAGCACATCACGCATGTTCAATATCTGTCCTGTTCTGAAACTGGCTATGCGTCGGGAACCTTACATGTGTTGTCTCTAGTTCTTTGAACAATCCTGAAAGGTGGACATTACCTTTCCCGTTATGAGTTATGGAGCCAGACTGCCAAAGCTGCCCCTTACCAGCTGTGAGACTTCGGGCAAGTTATTCAACCTCTGTGTGTTTTAATCTCCTTTATCTGAAGAAGCACAGTAATAATACCTACCTTACAGGGTTGTGAAATTTACATGAACTACACTACGGCTCATCTTAACAATCAATAAATGTTAGCCATTGTAATTATTACTATTATCACAGATGAGGAGTGGTAAAGTAGCTTGCCCAGCAGGTAAGGGGCAAAGCAAAAATTTGGAGCCAAATTTGATTGCAAGCCTCTGCTCTTCACACTAGATACATTGTTGGGGCCCGGTGTGTGTGTGTGTGAAATTCCATATTCTTCATTCAGTAACTGATTATTGGAAGATTGTACCATCATTTACTGGATTTTTTCCCCTTTGGAACAATGGGTTCCACACAAAAGTGTGACACAAATGAACTTTCAGATTCCAACCTATTTTCAAACCGGCAACGGCCAGGTAAGAGAATATGACGTTTTCATTTCCACCAGTAGATGGCAGAAGGAAGAATGGGAACGTTTTAATTCCGAGCAAAGTGACTAACAGTGAGCTGTGGCCGAGGCGCGGTGGTGGATTAGGCGGGCTCTTGGTGTGACTACAGCGTGACTGCGGCCCACGTGACTCAGGCGTAGGGGTCCGGTGTGCATGAGAACTACCTACAGGTGTCTGAAGGGCGGCAGCCTGCAAGATCTACTAGGTTGAACCAGAGGATGGGGACTGGGAGAGCCGAGGTAAACTCAGATGATTCAGACGTAGTAAAAGGAAGAGGTTGCGTTCCACTGTTATCTCAACCCCGCAGTTCCAATCTGTGGTTCCTTTCACCTTAGGGCAGCTTTGCTCTTTCCGAAAGCTCGCCCTTCCCTCTGGGATGTGATTAAGTCACTCTGCTTCCTCCTCCGCCTTTGTCTGAATCTCAGGAATACTGATACTCTCCCCTGCCCACCTCAGGGCCTGTTGCCTGTGTTTATAAATGCACATCGCTCTGAGCCACCAGGCCCCTTCCCTCGCATCCCTCTCTCCCCTGCGCATCCTTCTAGCGGTTTATTTCACAGGCCTCCTCCGTCAAATAAGCTCGGTGCTGGGTGTTTGGAGAGCCACTTGTGCATTCATTTTGTTCTAAGATGTGTCCTTCCGCACAAAGCGATGGGGAGTTGTCCTTCTGAGTCCAAGAGAGTAGTAGCAGCCGGCAGGTGTGGTGGTCAGAGGTCCTGGGCAACTCTACTCGCACTATTCGCCTGCGGCTCTTGTCCCGGCACATTCCTCTGGGGGCGGGGTCCACTGGGAACTCCTGCTCTAGACCTGACATCTCTCTAGCCCCAGCTATTATATCCAGTGCCAGCTTAAACCAACATCCCTGTTGTGATTTCTGGGTGGGTCGAGAGTGGGAACTATCACAAGGTTTTTTACTTGACATATTTCTGTACATTTGTCACGGTGGCTTGTGTTCAGCAAGTGGTTCGTTACAATGAGACTGTGGGGAGCCTCCCGTGTGCTGGCGTTTGCTGGGTGCCTGGCATATCTGATTTCTTTTACTGGAGGTAATGACTCATTGCTTGAGGAAACTGTGGATCAGAAAAGCTTGTTTGTGATATTTAAAAACCACAACCTAGTCATTCCTTTTTCTCTGTCTTCCATGATTTCCTAAATTCATCCAAGGGTGTTAAGGAATTTTGCAGAGCGAGCCCATGCTGACAAATGAAGTGGAGACTCGGTATCATAGTTAATCTGTGGCTTCTGTTTCCATCTCATTGGTTTTGGTGGCTTGTGGAGAGCTCGGGGTGAGGGGGAAGTGGGACAGATGCGCCTCTTCACCATGGTTTTGTATTTTCACTAGGTCTCTAGAAAATAAATTTGACATTTGGACTCTGCCATCATATTCCTGTGAAACCACACACAGAATCAGCATTTTAGGATTGAGAGGACCCTGACGGTCAGCCAGGATCTGTCTGTCTGTCCTTCCTGG
Organism: Varecia variegata; assembly: GCA_028533085.1. Classification (NCBI taxonomy): domain Eukaryota; kingdom Metazoa; phylum Chordata; class Mammalia; order Primates; family Lemuridae; genus Varecia; species Varecia variegata. The sequence goes on along the minus strand of CM052440.1, from coordinate 75,467,642 downwards.
AAGGAAGTGTGTGTTATGTTTATAAGTTTGTGTGGGTTTAATAGTGTGTCCACGGCTCATATCTGTGAAAGAGAGTCACCAAAGATTCCTCCTATTCAAAAAAAGTTCTAGTGGAATCTCGTTCATAAGGAGATTACTGTCTAAGAGACAAAAAGGCTGTTTTTCAGGATGAGCATCTTGAAGACTGAAGTCTCCTTTTTGAGAAAAGTAGTGGGAGATGTTGGGGGACAAAAATGTGCTTTAGACAAGCCTGGTTAGCCTAATTTTTCTAATAAATGCTAGTGATGCCCCTAACCGGGTTCTAGGGGCTCTCGCCGGAGGAGCACACGGGTATCTCACCTCTTCAGCATCGTTGTCCGGGTAGACTCGGATTAACGTGTGATCACCAAGGGCAGCCTTGGAGGGGACAAAGAACCCCACAGGGTCAAGGCTCTGGCCGAGAGGGTTACGTGGGAATGAAAGAAGGGCAGCCCACTTGGGTGGGGTGTAGGGAGAGCGAGGAAAGGGGAGAGAGTGTCATGCTCAGATTTACAGCCTGTATCTACACTTCCAAGTTTTATGGCAGCAGTGTAGTCACTTCCTGCCCTTTCTCCTGAGCTCTCCAGACTCCCTGAGTCACTCTCTGGCCAGTGGCCTGAGCCCAGGGCTCATTTCTCTTCCCTACGGACCAAGGAAGTGCTCTCCAACATGGGGCACACGTAACCGGGGATGACAGATTGCAAGATAATCTGTTGGGGTGCAGAAGGAAGATGCTAGAACTTGTGTTTGCATTTGTTCTTAACTAATCCATTTCTAATTTCTGTTTTTCTATGTTTTATAATGTACATAAAGAATTGCTGTAATAACAATTTATAATAGATATAACCAATATTTGGGTATGTTAAAAATGTTATGTTGCACAAGGGCACACTATCAAGAGAAGTTTGAGACTATAGCCTCCAGGAATTATTCTGACAATAGTCCTTTAACACCATTATTTTATGTTTCATTCTGAAACTAATTTTCAAACAAAACTCCAATGCAGCCTTATATTTTTAAAATGATAGGTAGTCAGAACTGAGTGAGCCCTCCCAATTCTGGTTTCAAACCAGGATTGTTCTCTATTTTCTTAGGAGTTCGTAGAAGGTGTTGAGCTCTTTTCACTGTTTCTAGAGCCCAATAGACATCTTAAATTTACCCAAAATAAGACTGCACAGGTCAACTTAAAGGTCAAGTGTTTTATGTTTGTTAGGAAAGGTTAAGAACCTGGAACGGCCCTCTCGTGCTGATCAGAAGGTGTAGTTACAGCCGTGGGCGGGGGCTGACGTTTGCTGCTTTGTGGGCTGTCTGGCATCCCAACCCCAAGTCTATCCTGAGGGAGATTCTCGGGAGGAATAAGTAGGGGGCACCCTCTCCACATCATGACCCCTGGACAGCACCGACTTTAGACCTGGGCCTGGGGGTCCTTCCCTGGACCTGCTCCTCGAGAGTCCCCATGCTTTGAAGTGTGTTTCTCAAGATTTCTAAGTTCTCCTTCCGTGCTGGGCACGTGCCAGGGCCAGCACGTGCGAGAGTTCCAGTTGCTCCCACCTTGCCAACATTTGGTATTGTCAGGCATCTTGATTTTAGCCATTCTTCACTGTGGATATTTTTCCCCATGGAAAATCTCTCTCTCTGCCTCTCCCCACCCCCAACATATTTACTAAACTATCGCTGACATACAATAAACTACACTTATTTAAAGTGTACAATTTGATACTTTTGATGTATGTATCCATCCATGAAACTATGATCACAACCAAGATAATGGACATCTTCATCATCCCCCAAAACTTCTTCATGCTCCTGTCATCCCTCCCTCCTGCCTCTCCTCACTTTCCTCTCCCTGCCTCCCCCTACCAAGAAACCACTGATCTGCTTGCTGTCAGTATAAAAATTGTTCTGTGTTTTTAGAGTTTTATATAAGTGGAATCATACAGTGTATACTTTTTTTATCTGACTTCTTTGTTTTTATTTATTTTATTTTATTTTATTTTGAGACAGAGTCTCACTCTGTTGCCCGGGCTAGAGTGAGTGCCATGGCGTCAGCCTAGCTCACAGCAACCTCAAACTCCTGGGCTTAAGCGATCCTACTGCCTCAGCCTCCCGAGTAGCTGGGACTACAGGCATGCGCCACCATGCCCGGCTAATTTTTTCTATATATGTTTTAGTTGGCCAGATCATTTCTTTCTATTTTTAGTAGAGACGGGGGTCTCGCTCTTGCTCAGGCTGGTCTCGAACTCCTGACCTTGAGCGATCCAACTGCCTCGGCCTCCCAGAGTGCTAGGATTACAGGCGTGAGCCACCGCGCCCGGCCTTATCTGACTTCTTTGACTTGGGATAATTATTCTGAGTTTCATTCATGTGTGTTGAAATAGTCCATTCCTCTTTATCGCTGAGTAGTATTCCATTGTATAGATGTATCATAAATCTGTCTATACTCTTCTATTTTGGTAATGTCTTTGTTAAGAATTGGTACCAAGGTATACTGGCTTCATAAAATGAATTAAGAAGTGTTTCCTCATCCTCTATTTTCTGAAAGTTTTATGTAAAATTGATGTTATTTCTTCCTGAAATGTTTGGTGGTGTTTACCGGTGAAGCCATTTAGGCCTGGGGTTTTAATTATTAAATCATTTTCTTTAACAGATATAAGGATGTACAGATTTTCTATTTCCTCTTTTATGTCAGCTTGGGTGAAAGTTGTGATTTTCAGAGAACTTGTCCATTTTATGTAATTTGGAAAATTTATTGGCATAAAATTGGTCCATGTTATTCCCTTATTACTCGTTTAATGTCTGTAAGATCTTAAATGCTGATCCTTTCTTTATTTCTGATATTGGTAATTTGAGTTCTCTCTCCATCTCCCTCTCCTTTGCTTCCTTACTGAGACTTGTAGGGATTTATAAATTCTTTGCAAAGGATCAAATTTTAGCTTTTTTGACTATTCTTTGTTAACTGTTTTCTATTTCACTGATTTTTTTGCTATTATTTTATTATTTCTTATCTTTTACTTTATTTACTTGTTTTTCTCTAACTTTGTTTTCTTTGCTTTTTTTATATTTTGGGACAGGGTCTCACTCTGTTGCCTAGGCTGGAGTTCAGGGGCATCATCATAGCTCACTGCAGCCTCCAACTTCTGGGCTCAAGCAATCCTCCCAGTTCAGTCTCTCAAAGTGCTGTTATTATAGGCATGAGCCACTACACCCAGCTTTTTTCTAGCTTTTCAAGAAGGAAGCCTAAATCATTCATTTTACATTGTTTCCCTAACATAAGCATTTTAAAGCTATAAATTTTCCTCTAAGCACTGCTTTAGCTGCATCCTACAAATTTTGACATATTATGTTTTTATTATCATTTTGATTGAAATATTTTTTAATGTCTCATGTGATTTCTCTTTTGACCCAGGGTTATTTTGAAGAATATTGTTTAATTTCAAACTGTTTGGGGATTTAAAAAAAAATCTTACTTATATCTGTTTTAATCCCACTGTGGTCAAAGAACATACCCTACATGAATTTGGTTCTTTGCCATTTTTTGAGACTTATTTTATGACTTAGCATATAGTCCATCTCAGTGAATATTTGATGAACTCTTCAAAAGAATGTATACTCTGCAATTGTTGAGCATGATATTCTATGGTCAATTAGGTCCAAATTAACTGGTAATGCTATCAAATTTTCTATGACCTTACCTTTTCCCCCCACTTATTCTAACAATTACTAAGAGGGAATAATAAAATCTACAAATATTTGTACTGTGAGGACATACCAGAAAAGAAGAGAAAGAAAAAACATAAATAAATAAAAAAGGAAACAAAAAAAAAAAAGAAAAAAAAATCTACAAATATGTTTGTAAATTTTTCTACTTCTCATTTTAGTCTGTTAATTTTTGCTTTATCTATTTTGAAGCTGTCTTATTAGGTGTATACGATTTAGGATTGTTATGTCTTCCTGATTAATTAAATATTTTAACATTAAGAAATATTCTTGGCTGGGCATAGTGGCTCACACCTGTAATCTCAGCACTTTGGGAGGCTGAGGTGGGAGGATCACTTGAGGCCAGGAATTCAAGACCAGTCTGAGCCACATAGTGGGACCCTATCTCTACAAAAAATAAAAACATTAAATGAGTGTGGTGGTGCACACCTGTAGTCCTGGCTACTCAGGAGGCTGAAGCAGGAGGATCACTTGAGCCCAAGAATTTGAGATTACAGTGAGCTCTGATTGCACCACTTCACTCTAGCCTGGGTGACAGACCAACACTTTGTCTCAAAAAACATAAGTAAGTAAATAAATAAATAAATAAATAAAAGAAATCTTCTGGCCGGGCGCAGTGGCTCATGCCTCTAATCCTAGCACTCTGGGAGGCTGAGGCGGGAGGATCACTCAAGGTCAGGAGTTCGAGACCAGCCTGAGCAAGAGCAAGACCCTGTCTCTACTAAAAATAGAAAGAAATGATCTGGACAGCTAAACATACATAGAAAAAATTAGCCAGGCATGGTGGCACATTCCTGTAGTACCAGCTACTCGGGAGGCTGAGGCAGGAGGATTGCTTGAGCCCAGGAGTTTGAGGTTGCTGTGAGTTAGGCTGACACCACGGCACTCTAGCCTGGGCAACAGAGTGAGACTCTGTCTCAAAAAAAAAAAAAAAATCTTCTTTTTCTCTGGAATACTTTTGATTGAAAGGTATTTTATCTGATATTAATAAAGCCACACCAGCTTTCTTAAGTTTAGTGTTTGCACAGTACATACTTTCTCACTATTTTACTTTAAACCTGGTTGTATCTTTTAAATTCTAATATGTTTCTTGAAAACAGCATATATTTGGGTCTTTTTTTCCCAGTGTGATAATTTTTGTTTTCTAATTGGAGTGGCTAGTCCATTTAGATTTAAAGTAAGTTTTTTTATTGGCGCATTTAAGGTTGGTTCTAACATCTTGGTTAGATTTTTTTTTTTAACTTGTCCTATCTATTGTTTATTTCTCTGCTTCTCTTTTCCTGCCTTGTTTTGGACAAATTGAATATGTTTTAATGTGCTATTGACTTTTTAGCTAAACATCTTCTTTTATTTTTAGTTCTTCTTGAGATTACAAATATCTTTAATTTCACACAGTTTACCTTCATATAACATTATTCTTCTAAACAATATGTGACTAACACCATAAATACACTTACCCCATCCTTTGAGTTCTGGTTCCCATTTATTTTACTTCTATATGCTATATACTGTGTAATATGTTGTTACTGTATTGATTTAGCAGCTAATTGTCTTTTCAAAATGTGTATTTCTTTTATATATTTAGCCTCATATTTGTGCTTGCTGATTCTCTTATTCCTTCCTGCTTCCATCTAGCATCATTTCCCTTAATATTTTCTTGTACAACAGGTTTTCTGGACATGAATTCTCCTGTCTTATCTAAAAATGTCTTTAGTTTACCTTGATGTTTGAAATATATACAGATTTATAGGTTGACAGTTTTTTTTTTCTTTTTCAGCTCTTTAAGGAAGCTTTTCTATTGTCTTCTGGCCTCCACTCTTTCTGATATGAAGTCAGCTATCATTCATAATTTTTTCTTTGGCTGCTTAGATTTTATTTTTATCTTTGTTTTTCAACATTTTGACTATAATGTGCCTAAGTATGGTTTTCTTTGTGTTTATCCTGCTTGGAATTCACTGAGCTGCTGTGATCTGTGGATTGATTTCTTTCATCAATTTTGGAAAATTCTTGTCTATTCTCTTTTCAAATATTTCTTCTGCTTCATTTGATCTCTCTTCTCCTTTTGAGACTTCAAATACAAATATTTTAGATCATTTGTTACCAATCTTAGATGCCCTGTTTTATTTTTCCACTACATTTTTCTGTTTGTGTTTTAGTTGGGATTACCCGCAAAATGTTGGTTTGGTCAACAATGGACCACATATATGATGTTAGTCCCATAGGATTACAATGAAACTGAAAAATGTTTGTTGCCTAGTGGTATTGTAGCCATCATAATGTCATAATACAATGAATTACTCATGTTAATGGTGACACTGGTGTAAACATACCTACTGTACTGCCAGTTGTATAAAAGTATAGCACATACAATTATGTGCAGTACATAATACTTGATAATAATAATAAACAACTATGTTACTGGTTTACATATTTATCATGCTATACTTTTTATCATTATTTTAGAGTGTACTCCTTCTACATATATGTATGTGTATACACACACACACACAAACACACTGTAAAATAGCCTCAGGTAGGCTCTTCAGAAGGTATTCCATTGTTATCATAGAAAATGACAGTCCCATGCATGTTATTGCCCCTAAAAACCTTCCAGTGGGATAAGATGTAGAGGTGGAAGACAGTGATATTAATGATCCTGACCCTGTGTAGCCTAGGCTAATGTGACATTTGTGTATTAGTTTTTAACAAAAAAGTTTTAAAAGTTACAAAAAACTTTTTAATAGAGGAAAGAATATAGAATAAGAATATAAAGAAAAATATTTTTTTACAGCTATACAATGTGTTTGTTTTTTATTTTATTTATATTTTATTTTATTTTGAGACAGGGTTTCACTCTGTCACCCAGGCTAGAGTGCAATGGCGTCATCATAGCACACTGCAACCTCCAACTCCTGGGCTCAAACAATCCTCCTGCCTCAACCTCCCAAGTAGCTAGGACTACAGGTGTGCCACCACACCTGGCTAATTTTTTCTATTTTTAGAAGAGATGGGCTGGGTGGGTGCGGTGGCTCACGCCTGTAGTCCCAGCTACTTGGGAGGCTGAGGCAGAAGGATCGCTTGAGCCCAGGAGTTTGAGGTTTCTGTGAGCTAGGCTGATGCCATGGCACTCTAGCCTGGGCAACAGAGAAAGACTCTGTCTCAAAAAAAAAAATTAAAAACAACAAAAAAAAGAAGAGATGGGGTCTTGTTCTTGCTTAGGCTGGTCTCACACTTCTGACCCCAAGCAATCCTCCCGCCTTGGCCTCCCAAAGTGCCAGGATTACAGGCATGAGCCACCACACCCAGCCTGTGTTTGTGTTTTAAGCTAAGTGTTATTATAAAAGAGTGCAAAAGCTTTAAAAAATGAAAAGGTTTATAAAGTAAAAAAGTTACAGCAAGCTAAGTTTAATTTATTATTGAAGAAAGAAATTTTTAAAAATAATGTAGCCTAAGCGTACAGTGTTTATAAAGTCTATAGTAGTGCACAATAATGTCCTAGGCCTTCACATTCACACGACTCACTCACTGACTCACTCAGAACAACTTCCAGTCCCGCCAGCTCCATTTATGGTAAGTGTCCTATACAAGTATACTATTTTTTATCTTTTTAAATAGTATTTAGCACTATTTTGTACTTATACTGTACCTTTTTATGTTTGGATTTGTTTAGATATACAAATACTTAACATTGTGTTTCAACTGCCTACAGTACGCAGTACAGTAACATGCTGTACAGGTTTGTAGCCTAGGAGCAATAGGCTATACCATATAGCCTAGGTGTGTGGTAGGCTATCGTCTCTAGGTTTGTGTACTTATATTCTATAATGTTTGCACAATGACAGAATCATCTAATAACACATTTCTCAGAACATGCTTCCATTGTTAAGCAACACATGACTGTATTTTTATTGGATTGTCTTTAAGTTTATTGATCATTTTCTCTGCTGTGTCCTATCTGCTGTCAAGAACATCAAATGACTTCTTCATTTCTGGCATGCTTTTTATTCCTAGTATTTTCATTCATTCATTCTTTTTTTTTCCTTTGTTTTTGAGACAAGAGTCTCACTCTGTCACCTGGGCTAGAGTGCTGTGGAGTCATTATAGCTCACTGCTACCTCAAACTCCTGGGCTCAGGCAATCCTCCTGGCTCAGCCTCCCGAGTAGCTGGGACTACAGGTGTGTGCCACCATGCTCAGCTAATTTTTCTATTTTTTGCAGAGATAGGGTCTCGCCCTTGCTCAGGCTGGTCTCCAACTCCTAGCTTCCAGCAAGTCTCCCAGAATTGGGAGCACCCTCCCAGGGTGCTGGGATTACAGGCATTAGTTACTGTGCCTAGACTGAAGTAATATTTACTACCCCGCTCCCAAAAGAGCACACCCTATTTAGGAAGTCGAATAAGTATAATCTGAAGTGTAAGTGGATCTGAGTTTTTGCAGTTTTAGTTAGATTCAGATCACCATTGGCTTCAAATGTTTTGAGGGTAGGATCAAGACTCTACTTAGCAAAGCTTAGGATATCACACTAGCAAGGCCACAGGGATCTCTTTATGCTTTGTATCCAGGCAGCAGCTTTACGAACCATGGAACTCCCTCTCGGTGGTACTGGAGTGTTACTGCTCTCAGGTCCTCTCAGTGGACAGAGCTAAGGAATATGTGTATGTGTTCATGTGCATATGAATATACATACATACATATCTGCAAACACATTTATCTCTATGTCTATATCTCTCTATATTGGAAAATATGAGTTCGTACCAATATTTCTAATTCCAATTTAAGAGCCCAGGATTTATTCTAGTTTTTTGCCTTTCCATTTTCCTAAGTCCCTTCTCCAAATGGGTCTTATTTTCCTTCATATTAATTTTTTATTTGGTAAATCCCTCTGGATATAACCAATCTCCCATATCTGCTACTTCCCTCACTTTCGCGTAGATGACCTCAGCACTCCACTCGGGCTGTGACACACCATGCCAGGCTGCCTCCCTACTCGGACACTTCATTCACCCATTTGCCCTCTATCCTCTCACCCCAGGGTGCTCAGGTGTGGATGATGCCCTCCTCACCTTGCTCACGTTCCAGTACCCACTCTAGGCTACCTCTCTATGGGAACATCTTTATCACCCTGCTTAGACCCTGACATCTTGTGCTAGGCTGTCCCATAGCATAGACATTGTCTTTTCCAGTTTGAACTCCAACATCCCATGCCAGTCCACACTCACACATATGCCCTCCTCACCCTGGTCTAGCTCAGACACTTCACACTGCACCGCCCCTCTGTGGGGACGCCCTCCTCTTGTCCTTGGGATCCAATAGCCTGTGCCGGTCCAATCCCCCATGTGGATGACTTCCTTGCCATGCCTTGGACTCCTCATACTGTACCATCTCTCTCTTCTTACCTCTCCCATCCTCCCATGAAGCTTCCTCACCTTTCAGGCTCAAATGTGCCATTCTGGGCCACCATCATGCAGGGACATCCTTCTAATATGCTTGGGCTTTAATACTCAATATCTGGGCATTTCTCCTATGGAGATACCTTCCTCACCTAAGGTGTGTTTCAAAACCAACTCCATGCCAGTTTTTCTATATATGAAGTCCCCTCATGTGTGTCAAAAAGTTCATGTAAAAATGGAATTAAAAGATAAAAGTAATAAGAATATAAACTTTATTTCTCAATATAAGCTCCATCAAGGCAAAGACACTTTTGTAAACATTGACACTGGTCATTTAGTCCATCCCTAAAGAACTGAGGGTCTTGGAATTTAACCATGTCCATGCAGTCTTTATTTATTTATTTATTTTATATTATTAACTGAGGAAAAATGGTTGCCTTTTAAAGATTTTTTAAGATTAGGAAACAAAAAGAAGTCACAAGGAGCCAAATAAGGACTGTGAGGTGGATGCCTAATAATTTCTCATTGAAACTGGCAAAATTGCCTTTGTTTGATGAGAGGACCGAGCAGGAGCATTGTTGTGGTGGAGAAGGACTCTCTGGTGAAGCTTTCCTGTGTGTTTTTCTACTAATACTTTGGCTAACTTGCTCAAAACACTCTCCTAATAAGCAGATGTTATCATTCTTTTGCCCTCCAGAAAGCCAACAAGCAAAATGCCTCAAGCATCCCAAGAAACTGTTGCCATGACCTTTGCTGTTGACTGGTCTGCTTTTGCTTTGACTGGACCACTTCCACATCTTGGTAGCCATTGCTGTGATTGTGCTTTGTATTCAGGATCATACTGGTGAAGTCATGATTCATCTCTTCTTTTCCTCAGTTCTTTGAGGAAACCCTTCAGGATCTTGATCCCATTTGTTTAAAATTTCCATTGCAAGCCCTGCTTTTGTCTGCAGCTAATCTGGGCACAACAGTTTGGGCATTCATTGAGTGGAGAGTGTGCTCAACTTTAACTTTTCATTCAGAATTGTATAAGCTGAATCAGTTGAGATGTCTATGGTGTTGGCTATTGTTTTTGCTGTTAATTATCAGTCCTCTTTAATTAGGGTACAAGCAAGATTAGTTTTTTTTTAGCAAATTGATGTGCATGGTCTGACATTGCAGGGCTCACATTTAATACCATCTCATTCCTTGTTAAAACAAGTTATCCATTTGTAAATGGCTGATTTCTTTAGGGCATTGTCCCCATAAACTTTTCATAAAGCATCAGTGATTTCATTATTATTCCACCAACGCTTCACCATAATTTTTTTTTTTGGAGACAGAGTCTCACTCTGTTGCCCAGGCCAGAGTGCCATGGCGTCAGCCTAGCTCACAGCAACCTCAAAGTCCTGGGCTCAAGCAATCCTCCTGCCTTAGCCTCCCGAGTAGTTGGGACTACAAGCATGCACCACCATGCCCGGCTAATTTTTTCTATATATATTTTTAGTTGTCCATATAATTTCTTTCTATTTATAGTAGAGACAGGGTCTCACTCTTGCTCAGGCTGGTCTCGAACTCCTGAGCTCAAACGATCCACCCGCCTCAGTCTCCCAGAGTGCTAGGATTACAGGTGTGAGCCACCATGCCTGGCCCACCATAATTTTGATATTTGTTCTTGCTTTGATTTTAGCAGAATTCATATTGTTCTGATAGGGGCTCTTTTCAAACTGATGTCTTATCCTTCTTGTGCCTCAAACCAGATCCTGTTCAGACATGTTATACAAAGTTAGTATGAGTTTATTTTGGTGCAAAAAGTTTTGAAATCTATGTATAGTTTTTTCATAATATACATTTTCCATGAACTTTTTGAAGACCCCTCATGTATATGATATATATATATATATACATATACATATATGGAACAATGTTATAATATTAGAGATCAAAGGCAATGATAATATAATTGGATGAGTTCCAGTAGGGATGGGTTGAAGATAGTTATTCATGCAATAATTAGTTAACTCATTTAGAGTGTCTACTGTGTGCCAGGACCTGTGCTAACCCTTGAGGTTATTATAGTCTCTGGGCTACTGCATACTAAATTTAGTTAGGGTTAGTTGTAAGTCTGGCTTAGCCTTGTCCATGCTACCCTTCCCCTAGCCATGACAGCAAGATTTAAGGGAAGTCACACAGTTTCATATTCCTGATAAGATTATCACCCTCAACCCCAAGCCATAATTCTGCCTGCCTTACCATCTTGAACCTCCCCAGAGAATTATCTTGGCAAGGAGACTATAATTAGAACTGATTAACCATTTTCTCCTAAGAGACCATTAGGATTAATCCCATTATGCCTTATATCCTTCTTTACTTCCGTTACTACCTGAAGTCCAAGCAATGCACAGAACAATGTATAATATACCATCATTGTATTAAAAAGAGTATATTCAATATATTTGAATCTTCATGAAATATCTCTCAAAAAATAGCCAATAACTAGGTAATGGTTAACATTGATACCTCTGGTGAGGGAAACAGGCTGTCTGAGGCACTGAGGAAGGGATGTTGTTCACCACATACCCCTACATAGCTTCTGAGTTTTGAACAATGTGAATACATTGACCTACCAAAAATAAATAAATATAAATAAAATGTAAAAATAATTTATTGAATGCATATCCCCAGTTAACTCGGCGTTGTGCTAGGGACTGTGGAGTATATAAACAGGTGGTTAATCATAGTCTCTACCCTTATAGGGATGACAACCTAGTGGGAGTGAAAGAAAAGTATGCAAATTACTCCAAAGTAACTGATGCAATGGTAATTGCTGCACTAAAGAGTGAGATAAAAAACTATGGAAGCCAATGTCCCACAAATGGCTTATTATTTAGTTATGTGAGCCACTTCCTAATGGTTTGGGGCATTTAAATTTTTATTGATTTTCTCTGGATATTTAGGCTGACCGTGGCTCTGTTCCTGACATCTCTCCTCCCCTCGATTCCCATCCGACCTCATTTTTACCCTTTCCGATCTGGGAATCAATCAGAATTGTTGTGTTTTTGTTTTTATTTCACTCTTTCATTTAAAGAAGTGTTTAATAGCTTACTGAAATATTATTTATGTAGCATAAAATTCACCCATTTTAATTACACAATTCAAAGGCTTTTAACAAATTCATGCAACTATCATCATAATCCAGTTTTAAAATACTTCCATCATCCCAAAAAGTTTTCTCATGCCTGTTTGCTTTCTGTCCTTATTGTTTTGCCTTTTCTTGCTTTTTTTTTTTTCTTCTCTTTCTTTCTTTCTTTTTTTTTTTTTTTTTTTTTTTTTAGAGACAGACTTTAGCTATGTTGCCCAGGCTGGAGTACAGTGGCACAATCACAATCCTGACTGCCACAAGGCCTTTGAACATGCTACTTTTCTACTTCCTCTGATCTTCTGTCCCCTTCACCTAGGCAACTTCCATGCACCCTCCAGATCCCAGCGAAAGTAAGCTCGCTGTAACCTGAACTCTGCTCAAGCGATCCTCTTGCCTCAGCCTCCTGAGTAGCTGGGACTACAGGCGTGCACCACTGTGCCCAGCTCTCTTGCATTTTTTTTAAAAAAGGAAAAAGAGTCATGATTCATACAGATATTTTCAACTTAGATCTTCTGGTAGGTGGCATCTTCCTTTGCCACACCTCGTAACCCTGAGACAGGTTTGGTTGGTGTTGAAGCTGAACCCGGAATTTGCCACCACGTTGTGTGTGTGTGTGTGTGTGACCCTCTCACTTTCCTTTGGAAGAGATACCTAAGTTAATGCAAACAATACTCATTTATCTTCTCCTCCAGCTCTCTGCCAATTCAACTTGGAGTGACTTGGCTCGATTTCTTTTCCATCCCCTGGTTTTGAAAAATACTAAGGCATGTAGGATATGCCATAAAAGCAGTATTGATCCTTCAAGGTAGAGGCCAAAATAAATGCAGTGATGCCACATTAAGGTTTTCTAATTTAATTTTTATCTGATGCCAAAATGCACAAAACACTGTACAAAGCACAGCATTAAACAGGGTCATAAGCTACAGGGGTACAGTGGGAATGCAGAGGCCCGTGAAGTGGGTAGCACAGAACCCAGTCTGACTCAGCGCCATGCTTGTGAGGAGGACGTTACAGAGAAGACCTACATTTAGCTATTCTACACCACGGGGGTATAGATTTCGATGAGGGTCCCTTCTTTCCACCTCTTGTTTTTCAAATCAGGAGACAGCAAATGTAGGAGATTTGCTTTAAACCTCTAGCTAGATGGAGGAGAACACACCCTTGCTTGATCTGGGCAGCACACTGCTGCCTGCAGCGTAGGTGTGACAGCAAAGAGACTTCAGAGGAATGGCCAGGGACGTCCTGCTCAGCCCCAAGGGTGATGGCAGAAACCAAGAGTCTTCAATGATATGAGTGTGCTACGTGTGGACTGTGTCATAGTGGGTATATAAGCTCTCTGTATAGCTGTAGCTTTCTTTACTGTAAAATGGGGGTAATAATTATATCACCCTCACAGAGTTAGTGTGAGGATTAATGAGTTAATTCACATACAGATGCTCCTTGACTTACGATGGGGTTACGTCCAAATAAACCCATCCTAAAGTGGAAAAATTCTAAGTCAAACTATCTTTAGTTGGGGACCAGCTGTACTAACAATAGACACTCAGTAAATGTTAACTGTGATGATGATCTCTGCTTTGTGGTCCTGAGGAATTTCTAAGTGCACCTTGGCATCTCGCTTTGGACCACTCAACCCTGAAGATCAACGCTCATAATCAGAACAAAATTCCCTTCGTCTACCCTTTTCCACTTGCTCAGATCATTCTCACACCTTCCTATGCTATTTTCACTATTTGAAATAAGTGTGTGCAGACTCAGACCAAGCTCTGAAGAACTAACTAGTCAGTCAATCAATAAATATTTAGACCAGCAGCATGTTAGACCGTGAGGGATCTAATAGTTTTTGCCTTTAAGGAGCTTTCAGTCTTAATTGAAGAGTTACAATTAAGAAGTGCACAATTAAAGAATAATTCAAGAAAATTAAAATGGAGTGCTGATTATATGGCATAAGTAATTAGAGGATAAACCAATAGATAATATAATGCTTGAGATGCAATAATAAAATAATAACAGCTAATATTTCAGAGCTCAAGGCCCTGTGTCGAATGCTTTGCTCAGTGCTTTAGGTGCATGATTTGCTTAATTCAATCTGCATAAAGGTTCACTAAGGTACCTACTATTAGCGTCACCCTTTTCAGAGGAGAAACTAAAACTCACACTAGTAGCCTGCTCAAGGTCGCACAGCTGGTAAATCGAGGCAGGAGGCACACAGACAAGAGCAAATGAGTTTGGAGGAGACAGATGTTAACATCAGCCTAGGTGGAGCTTTGCCACAAATTCTCATCTTTTTTCCAGAGTTCCCCACCAGCTGGAACAAACCTTGTCATGTTACCTCCCTTCAAAGACAAACCAAGAACCAATTCACCACTCTTCAGTGTCTTCTCATTGCTCTTTGGAGAAAGGAGAAAGACAAAGCTCCTTCGCACGGCTTGGAAGGCTCTGCACGGTGCCACTGACCGTCTAGCCCCTGTCTCTCGTGCCTGCCCTCCCCGACTGCCTGCTTCCAGTTGCTAAGCTCCTGACTCCCATGCGGCCTTTGCACATGCTGCTTTTCTGCTTCCTCTGCTCTTCTGCCCCCTTCACCCCAGCGACTTCCACGCATCCTCCAGATCCCAGCTAAAGCATACCCTTTCTGAGGGCAACCTCGCCTGACACCCCTGGCTCGGTCAAACCCTCCTGTGAGAGGCTGTCCCTGCATGCTGCATCTCTGCTTTGCAACACTTGCCACACTATTATATTTTTTCCTGGTTATTTCATTGATATCTAGTTCTCTCACTAGATTAGAAGCCCCGTGAGGAATGAGACTAAATCTGTTTTTACTCATCATTGTATTTTCAGCACCAAGCAAAGTGCCCAACACTTAATGGGTGCTCAATGAATATCTGTGGAACAAATTGAAGAATAAGTAAAGAAGCCTCCACAGAGGATCTAGGACATGGGGGGCGGCCTAAAGACAGGAAAGTCTTGGGGAGGTAAGAGGAAGCATTCAAGAGAGGGAAACTATTATAATGAGGCACTTTGCAAGTGATCTTGCAATGCAAATGCATTGAAAACAAACAAAATCCCAAAGTGGCAGTCCATAGACCCATAGAGATGGTGTCAATGCCTGTTGGGTTGGTTAGTTTATCCCACACTTAAATTCACTGCTGAAAACATCTCCTCATATAGAAAATCACTCACTAAGTTATGCCTTTGCTCAGAACTGCACAAATTCTTCTCCTCTTACCACTTCAGAAATGTAGGGACAAGTCTTCAACCAAAACGTGGAGGCTGGTTTCAGCACCCAGAGTGTTTTAGTCCTCTTGTTTCTCCATTTCCCGGCCAGTCCTTGGTGGGGAGGTGGGTGCTGCACATGGTTTATTCATGCTTAGAAGAAACGGAAGGATAATCTGGTGCTCTACAGTGGGTAGAACTATGCCCCGGCAAAAGAAATGTTCAAGTCCTAACCCCACTACCTGTGAATGTGACCTTATTTGGAAATCAGTCTTTGCAGATGTAACCAAGTTATCATGAAGTCATACTAGATTAGGGTGGGCCTTAATCCAATGACTGGTGTCCTTCTAAGAGAGAAATTTGGACACAGAGACAGAAGACACATAGGGAGAAAACCATGTGACCATGAAGGCAGAGATTGAAGTGATGCATCTACAAGCCGACGAACACCAAGGCTCGCTGGCAACCACCAGGCTCTGGGAAGAAGCAAGGAACACTCTTCCCCAAGAGCCTGCAGAGAGACCACAGGCCTGCTGGCACCTTGAGTCCTGGCTCCTAACTCCAGACTAAGAGAAAATAAATTTCTGTTATTTTCAGCCATGTGAGTTTGTGGTGATTGGTTGTGGCTCAGATATGAAAAATCATTTAGGGTACAAGTAAGAAGACAAACTCTATTCACCAACTTTCTGTAGAACAGAGCAAACAAAACTTAAGTGCAGTGGCAAAATAAACTCCAGAAATACCAGCAGACACTCTTGACATTGGAATCTATAATCATTGTAAGGTGCATTGCTACACATAGACACCCATATGTTTAGATTAAATAAGAAATACTCAAGGAGAAGTGGGGGTGGTTTAGGTTGGAATTATATCTAGCTTGATAAACCATATAGGTAGAATAGTGATGACAAAACCGTATGGAATCACTGAGGAGATAAACAGGCAGGATAAACTTGGGCACCTAAAATCCATGCCCACTTCTTTGTACCACAGTCAGAGACAGAGCCCTGGTACAAAGGTTCAAGAATAATCTTCATTTTGTTTCTTGGAGTAGAGGGGAAAGAGCACCTGGTTATTTTTTTCTATATAGAGTATTCTTAATTTGTTTTCCTTTCGTACTTGGGTGCTGTGCTAGTTACCAATTTATGGCCTCTCAGCCCCAAATTCACCCCTCAGTACCTGTTCTATGATAATGGACTGGACTCTAAGTATTTCTCCTCTATGGGGAGAATGATGTTAAGTGGTGCAGTAGAAGACGATGGAGGGAAATTGCAGGCCTCTCTTTCTAGTCCTGGTGTGCTGTGTTTTTTCTTTTTCTTGCACTTGCTGCATGGCTGGTCAGTGATGAGGGTCTGGGAGGACATCTAATGGTGCTCTGACCCCGCTGAGTGTCTGAAATGTGCAGTCTCTCGGTGACCATGCAGCCCCCATCCAGGCCCAGTGACCACCTTTGTGGCCCTCTGATGCAGATGCTGCAAGCTCCAGGCCTCACCTGCAGTGGTGCCCCAACTCCTGCACACCTGCCCGCCAACCCCAGCTCACTTGCCCCTGGAGAGTTGTTTCCTGGTTGCCTAGTAACTGTGGGCCATCTTTGGCCTGGGCAATCCACTTCTCTGCCACCCAGCAGGCTGCAGCCACATCTTCTCTAATGAGGGGGCCTCCCTTCCAAGTTTGTCTTTCCTTGGGCACCCCCCTCAGCCCTAAAGTACCCTGTAGAGTTCTCTTTCTGTCTTACAGTTACACTCCTACCAGAGCTTCATAATTCACTGTATTAAACTTCCTCTGTTTAAATTACTGTGTGGTTTCTGCCTCCTAATTGTACCCAGACTGATATGTTAATAAGTATATTCCCTCTTTGACAG
>CM052440.1:75420938-75443618 GCA_028533085.1 Varecia variegata | reverse complement strand
AAAAAAAAAAAAAAAAAAAAAAAGGAAAAGGAAAATACACTCACCACATTCTCATGAGGTCTTCCCAAGTTTCTTTTTTCTTTTTTTTGGAGACAGAGTCTTGCTCTGTTGCCAGGGGTATCAGCCTAGCTCACAGCAACCTCAAACTCCTGGGCTCGAGCAATCCTTCTGCCTCAGCCTCCCGAGTAGCTGGGACTACAGGCATGCGCCACCATGCCTGGCTAATTTTTTCTACATAGTTTTAGTTGTCCAGCTAATTTCTTTCGATTTTTTTAGTAGAGATGGGGTCTCGCTCTTGCTCAGGCTGGTCTTTTTTTTTTTTTTTTTTAATTTTTCAGGAGAGTTGCCACAAGAGAGGCTGGTCTTGAACTCCTGACCTTGAGTGATCCTCCTGCCTCGGCCTCCCAAAGTACTAGGATTACGGGCGTGAGCCACCTCGCCCAGCCCTTCCCAAATTTCTTGATCTGGGCATAGGGAAGAAATCCCCAAAGTCCCTTTTGCTCTTTCTCCCTCAGACTTGACGTCTTTTGCTTGATGTCATAAACCTCACCCTAGACATGGTGATTCAGACTGCTCAGCTGCGGGAGCTGGAGGAGCCCGTGGAGACACCCAGCCCGCCCTGCTCAGTGTGGCAGTCACACATGGCTTTTGAGCACCTGAAATGTGGCTGGTCCAAACTGACAGGGGCCACAAGTATAAAAGACACACTGGATTTTTGAGGACAAAGTTTGAAACAAAATAATGTAAAAATAGCTCATTAATATTTTTAGAAATATTGATTACATGTTGAAATGATCATATTTGGGATCTATTGGGTTAAATAAAATATACAGTATTATTAAAAATAATGCAACTGTTTTCTTTACTTCTTTTAATGAGGCTGCTAGAAGATTTAACATGACAAATGTGGCTTGCTTTTGTGGCTTGAATTATAGTTCTATTGTACAATGGTGGTCTAGTTCAACTTCTTCCTTTAACAGACTGGAAAACTGAGGTCCAAAGAGAAGCCCTGACTTAGTGGATGGCACATACTATAAAGCACTGTCATTTCTGTTCCCACCTATCTCTCAGAACCCGCCCTCTGCCACACACCCTGCTGGGAGCCCTGGGAGTGAAGCAGGTGAATTTGTAGACCTCTGGGCTACAGATCCCAAGAGAAGTGTTCCAAGACTCAAGGCATTGCCTGTGATTTTGGGGGAGTGAAATAAAAACCTAACAAAGGTTTTGGAGGGGGACATTGTCTCCAATAAGTCATGTTTAAAAAGCACATTAGACTGTGGAAACTCAGGGTGTGGGGAGAAGTGAGGAGAAAGCTGGGGAGCCCTAGGCTGTCCCCCATTAACTCATATGCAGAATAACACAGATTAGCGCACCAGGTGTACTAATTGCCTCCTTAAAAGCACAGAGTCCCTCCTTCCTCCCCCAAGGCAGTGGGTAGGACGTGGCCCCAGTGGTGACACAGAGGGTCAGCCACTCCAGGATTGTTTGACAGGTAAACAAAGACAAGTTTCAGTAGGATTGGCTTGATCCAAAAGGAGTGGGCAGCAGAGGGAGGGGGAACCAGGCACCAAAGGCAAATTCCTTTATTTCATAATTTTATCTGGCCTCCGCATTCCCATCAGCCTGCATTGTCACGGCTTTAGGAGAGGTAGTTAGGAAAGTAGAGAGATAATGATCTCTCAGCTCCAGGGCAGCACTAATGGTGCTTATCAGACCCGCAGTCTGACAAGCTGAGCTGGGGAGCCCTGAGAGGGTGGCCACCTCATTTTCCCTAAGCCTGGCTACCCACCCCGCACTGGCGGGTGGCAGTGCTGGAGAGAAAGGCTAAGGTAAAGGTAAAAGTGGAGAAAGGCTGTCGTGTCCCCCTGGAATTAACATCGGAGCAGCTACAACCTCGCTGGTAAGACCTTGCCCTTGGCGGGGAAGGTACACCTGGCTCCCTCAGGGAGGTGACAGCCTGCAGGGCGGGTGAGGAGCGGTCTCCTCCGCCCCCGCCTTTCAGCCCTAGCCCTGGGACCGGCCAGTGCGCGCGTCCCTCCGAGGGGGGCTCCCCCCGCCCATTTCAGGGGTGACTGTGCCTCTGACGTCAGAAGGCTTCTGGTTCATTCCCTGGCACGGGGACTGTATTTTCATAACAGCATGAAGTGCCGTGGAACTGGAATGGGCGTGTCCTTTCCCCTGACCCAGCCCCCCTCCCGCCCCGTGTCTCAGTGCTCACCCCCGGCGCGCCCCCTCCCTCCGGCGACGGCCGCCCTTATAACCGCGCCGGGAGGCCGAGGGCGGGATCGCAGCCCCAGGGCTCCCCCAGCACCGAGGGGCTCGCGTGCTGCCTGCCCTCTTACGCGCGGGAAGCAGCGCCAAGTTCACGGCCAAAGCCCCAGCCACAGGGGTAAGTGAGGTGGACGGAGCCCAGAGCGCGCCGGGCCTCCAGATTTAAATCACCGGGGAGAGCGGGGCAGTGGGAGCGGTAGGGCAGAAGGGGAGCGAAATCCTAGTAATGGAATACAGCTGGCTATGAGAGGGGACAAAACCCCAGGAAAACGATTCCTCTAGTTTAACTCAGAAGTTTTTTTTTTCTGGACCTCCCAGGCTAAGATAGGGGTAGAGAGCAAAAAGATAATCAGGGTAATAGTTTCAGCTGAAACACATTCTACGAACTTCGAGTAGGTGGAATCCGACCAGGCAGGGATCATTTGGGGGGAAGAGAAGAGAAAGAGAAAGATCTCAGAGGAAGGGGGGCACTGGGGGTGGAGAGGGAGTGGGAATCCAGGGGTGGGAGCAGGAGGAGGGAGATGGTGACAGCTGCTACTTTACCCAGATACTGAAGAGTGCCTTTCTGGATGTGGGAACACAGCTGCAGAAGCCACCCCTTTCCTGTGGACGGCTGGGTGGCCAGCCCCATTCTGGTGTTCCTTGAGTTGCTCAGGAATCCGGGCAGATGGAAGTTGAGTGTAGCTAAGAGCCCACCTTCCACCACCAACTACAGACGGGACTTGGGAACAGCCTGAACGCTGTTCAGATTGGTCCCTTCAACATCCATGGGAAAGGCTAGCAAAGAGCCTGCTCAGGATCGAGGAGTTCGAAGGGTTTTCATTCCTGACATCTTTGCAGGCTGGTGTTCTCCACGGAGGCTTTTGTAAACACCCCACCTGTTGAAGGTTCCGCTGCATCAGTTACCTGCGGCAGCGGGTTCATTCCTGAAGGGGAGTTTCTTAGCCACTTCAGACACCATGGGCTGGGGACTCGAGAGGGGCGAGGCTGGAGGTCAGCACTGCGGCCTCCAGGTCTGTGTGCTGGGTGCCACGGGGACAAGGAAGGAATGAGGGGGAGTAAGGGTCAGGAGAGGTGCTACCCGGGATACAGAAGTGCCTCCTCCCAGGGCATGGGGAGGCGAGGGCTTCAAGGGCAGAATGGAATGAGCAGAACCGTTGGTTGACTGGGAAGAGCTCTCAACCTTGAGTCAGGAAGCCTGATTTCCCCTCCCGGCGCTGCAGAAACGTGTAACTCTGTTCAGGCCAGGGCCCGGGCCTCGAGTTCCCTATGATGGATCCGGGGGAGGCCCCCAAGCTCCTTTCTTGTGTTTAGATTCCAGCCCCTCTGTATCTGCACTTGGGAGTCCTCCTTAGAACCTGCTTTACTGTATTTCATTCTGTAGTGGTAATTGAAGAGTATGGAGGACAGAGTATGGGGGACAATTTTGGCTGTGTGATTTTACTCTTCTCATTCTGGGTCCACTGCTATTTAAAATCCAGATGAAGCTGGGGAAATGATACGGTGGTACAGTAAAAACAAAAAATCGAATAGTGTTTTTGCTTGAGGACTCCTTGACTTTCTGAGTAGTTCAGGGTATTTGTTTCTACTTTTATTCCTATTTTTATTGCATTGTGGTCAAAATATATGGTCTGTAAATTTCTTATTTTAGAATTCCAGATTTTTCTTTATATTCTAAATATGCTCTTTTTTTTTTTGGTAAATGTTCCATGACCACTTAAATAGAAGCAATCATATAGAGCAAACTATGTAAGGATGGCAAACTGGTCCATTGGCTAAATATGGCCTAGAGCCTCTTTTTGTAAATAAAGTTTTACTGAAACACTGCAATGCTCATTTGTGTATATATTGTCTATGGCTGCTTGCATGCTACAAACGTATGGCTTGCAAAGCCTAAACTACTTATTATCTGGCTCTTTACAGAAAATATTTGCTGATTGCTGATATAGAGGATCTTATTATATGATTAATAATGGAGATCTAGTAACATATGAAGATAGAGAATATTTCCATTAAAGTATCCATAGAACATTTATAGAAGTTCACCATGTTATTATTCATTTTGTGTATTTTATCTGCCAAGAACTGATAAATAAGTCTTAAAGTCTTATATAACTATAGTATTTCCCCTTGTATTTCCAATAAAACAAACTTTTTAATCCATCATATAATATCTTTTTGCCTTGATTACAACTTTGTGATATTAAAACCTCAATTCCTGCTTAATTCTTCTATCTTGAGCAAGCTATTTAGCTTTGTGTCTGACACATAATACCTGATAAATAAATATTATCTATCAGTATTTCTTCTTTGTTCATTTCTTTTTATTTTTTTCCTTCCTTTTGCTTTTAACTTTCTGAATACCTTGTTTTTGGTTAGGTTCTTATAGGTATAATATAGTTTAGTTTAATTTAGTCTTTTTTTCAAAACAAAAAAGTTACCATTTACATTTATTGTAATAATAGTTACTTGTTATTGTCATTTAATTTTAGGTCATATGGTCTATTCTTCTTCAACCTCTCCTCCATTAGACAGTATATATTGTAGTTTTAGATCTACTAGGCAACTGAATAGGTGGTTCAGCCATTCTCAGGGCTTAGAAACACAAGCTTGTGAGGACAGATGATCAGTTTAGCTTTAAACTTGTTGAATTCAATGAATTAATATGTTGAAATAAAATATTTAAATGAAGGGATCTTTGAGAGCTTTAAGATAGTATACCAGTAGAGGACTTCATTTTATTTTCCTATTTTCTGGAAATTTGATTTCTTAGAATTCTGGGCCTAAGAGATATTTGGAAGCTTCACTCCAAATATTAACCTTTATTTTAAAAAAAGATTTCCAGTATTTTATTTTATGTTCACATTAATCTAAAGTCTACATTCTTTGTTTAGAATAAGAAGAAGTTGGTAATACCCTCAGGGAACTACCTGAAAGTGCAGAAATGAGAAAAACGCTATTGTTATACATGTTTTGATCTGCCAAGGGTGCTTTGATGATTTAGTTTCTCTTAGTTACTACATAGAAACTCAATTCAGTGATGTTATTCAGATGTTATTCATAAGTTGTTGCCATGATGCATCACTTTTATGTCATCAGAACTGGGATGGCTACCCAGAACAGGGGATCCTGGAGATTTCCCTGTAGACACTTCCCATTCATAACTAATCCTTTATCAAGGGCAGAGAAATTTCTGTGGGACTCTCCCTTAGAAGAGCTTAGCCTGGATAGAAATACGAGGATTAGCATCAGCACATATTCATCTTAAAAATTTTTCCTCCCTATTACTCACACTTGCTAATAAATAACTCGCTTTGGGTAAATATTCAGTATTCAGTCTTAGTCCAGAACATTTGCTCAGCAATGACTGCATAGAGCACATGGTGAGGGGGATACCAACAAATAGAAGAATTGCTCTATTTTCCTAAGAAGTTTGCTATCTAGTAGGCTAGTCAGCGCTGATATTAATGTAGAATATATACATATCTATGGGAAAATTTGAGTGCCAAGAAGTACTTAACTGTAAAAACTACAAAGAAATCTACAAATTTAGAATGAGATGGGATTAATAATAATAATAATTTTAAAAACTCTTGATAGAGGTTAAGTTTTGGGCTCGGTTTGAAAAAATTGGTTAAATGGATTGTGAACAGGAGGGAGAGGAGCTTTCTGGGTAGAATAATGCATGTATTGAAGCAAAGAACATGACTTCATACGAGATCATGAATGAACCCAAATTCCCTTCCAGAGAGAAAATACAGTGCTTTGGGAGGACTTGCTTGCCTCGCAGAGAGGTGGAGATGGACGTGAGGAAGGATGGGACAGTGGGTGGGAGGACTAATTGGAGAAGAGCTTGAGGTTCAAATTGAGGCTGAATCTGTCATAACAGACAAAAGGAGCTGAAGTGCTTCCTAACTGCGGAATCCGAAGGTCCTTCCCAGGCCCACTCTTTGCTCTCCTTGCAGTATTTGACTCCACCTGGGCTTTTTTAAGTTGTTGCTGTTGTTGCTAAACTTCTGATGACTTCTTGTTAACATCCTTTGCTGATCCCTACTTAGATGAGGTGGTGTTCCCTGTGCATCTGTCCTTGGTTTCCTGTGTGATCTTTTCTTCTCCCAAGGCTTCAGATGCCACCTCTGGGCTGACAACTGTCAATCTGTGCTTATAGCCCAAATTGCTCCGGAGCACCAGACCCACATGTCCATGTGCACAACCTAGTGTCTAGGGACCTCGCTTTTAAGAGCCATGTAATTCTGTACAAGTTATTTAATTTCTTTGTGCCTCAGTTTCCTCAGTTGTAAAGAGGGGACATAATCCCAGGGTTGTTGTGAGGATTAAATGCAGCAGTGCATGGCCCCGTGAACTCTCAGGAGGCCTTGACTCTTGCTATTCTGGGATAGCTCCACTGGTACCCACCCAGCACCGCACACCTGCTCCCTTGTGCGTTCTGGGTAGGCCATGGCCGTGTGTCAGGCTAGGCTGGCGGCTGGGGAGAGAATGTCTAACACTCAGTCCCCGCCTGCAGAGAGCCGTCCAGTCTAGAGGGAGACAGACTTACACACGCACAGGCACTGGCAGGGCCTACCCCTAGGGTAGGAAAAGCTGAGGGTGTCTGGGAATTCCTGAGATGTCTCTCACTAAACTGGAGCATCAAGGAAACCATCCTGGAAGAAGGAAACTGAGGCAAGTGAAGGGGGCAGGGAATGCGGAGGTGGGGGAGGGTGTTCCATGCAGACAGGACAGCGTATTTGAAGTGAGATGGTGGGGCTTGTTTGGAGGGGTGACAAGAAGTTAGCATTGGGCAGGGGCAGGAGCGGGTGGCAGGGCGTGAGGCTGGGGAGGTTGGCAGGGCCGAGGGTGCAGAGCCTGACGCTTTGTGTGCAGGTCACTGGCTCCTGCCCTCGGCTGCAGGCCGGAGGCTCAGAGAGGGGAGGACGCGGAGAGGTGAGGCTTCCGAAGGGGTTCAGGGAGAGAGGCTGGTGGCCTGACTTAGGCATGGGGAGAAGTGGCATATTATTTAAGAGATATTGAAGGGGTGGCACTGCTAGGACTTGGATGATGGGTTTGCTAGTGAGGCATAGGGACTTCTTAAGCCATTTCTCAACTTGGTGGTAGATCATAAGTCAGCTTTTAGGGCTACTGCTCTGGGTTCACAGTGCGGAGACCCCTGGGGAGGGCACCTGCGCCACTTTCTTGTCTTCACGTGAAGGCTCTCCTTTCCTGCCATGTCCACCGCGGGGGAGCACACACAGCCTGAGCATACTGTCATTTCCCCTTTGCTGTGTGCAGGAGTTTGAGGTGTGCACGGCTCTGTGCAGTTGGAGCAACTCACAAGGACAAGACTGTGCCCTGAGCTGATTTAACCCACACTCAAAGCGTAAGGCACCACCAAGGCTGATGTCACCTGCATTTCAAATCAGCACGTCCTTCCTGGCCTGGAAGTTATTCGTAATGGACAGAGGGGCTGTGCAGTGTTAAAACCTGTGGCTTTGGAGTTTGAATTTATGTTGGAATCCTGACCCTTCCACTTACTAGCTCTGGGACTGTGGGTGAGTCGGCTTGTGAGTCAGTTGCTGCCATTGTAGGACGAGGATAAGAATATGAGCTGTATCATGAGGTTGTCGTGAGGATTAAGTGAGTAAAGTGCATAAATCCGTGTCTGATCCAGGGTGAGAACGAGCTATGATACCTCCCCTTCCTTTCTGTGCTGAGAGTAAGTTATTTCTCTCCTCCCACATTGGGTCTCTGTAGGAGCAAGTCTTTTGCTTGGATCCTAAGTCTCCCTTCCCTGACTGTGGTCACAAATGATGTCCACAGAACCACTAGTCTCATTCTCGTTTCTCCTTCTCGCTCCAGCCCTTCGGTTCTCCCCCCAGGCTGTTGCTCTGGCTCCTGGCAGTTCTCTTCCCAAATGCTGATTGCTTCCCTTTACCTTCTCAAACACTGCTTTGTAGAAATCCTTTTTGGATTTTCAGCATCCTGTCCTTCCCTTCCAGCCACCTGGTGTCTGTCCCGCACCCAGCCATTCTCTGGGCAGCACAGCACCTTTTCAGGCAGATGTGCTTGTTACTCACCCTGGCGCACGTCACTGTCCTCTGACAAGATTAAAAGCACTTAGGACGTTTTAGACGTGTTGAGCAATCCCCGTCAGGCTGGGGAAGGGGTGGAGGAAGGTTAATAGTGGTGAATTAAGAATGATACTTCCAAAAAACTTAGTCACCCAGATAAAAAATATTTAGTAAGAAGTTTTTTTTTTAAAGACATTTGTGAGAGAATTGGGAAATATGAACCCTTACTGGATATTTGACATTAAAAATTATTGTTAGCTTAGGTGTAGTTAAGAAGGTTTCATCTTTTAGAGAGACATACTAAAGCATTTATGGATAAAATTATATGATATCTGGGATTTATTTAAAAATAATCTAGTAAATAAGGTGGGGAATGTAGAGGAAGCAAAATCGGCCGTGTAGTGATAATTTTTGAAACCAAGTGATGGATATACATAGACCTCCATTATAAAAATGTCTATAATAAAAACTTTGAAAAGTTTTCTTGTTTTTTAAATAATATTTTGAAGGCACTTCAGGGACTGTTTCTGCATCTCCCTGCATTATCAGGAGGTGGGAGGTGAACTTTAGGGAAGTTGGTTTTCTCCTCTGTCCACATTTGTTACCATTGATCTTGGTGGAGCCGGTCTGTGGGGGCCAGGAGGCCCCCTGCACAGCTGCACGAGAAGCGAGGGGTCTGTAGGTCCAAGTGTCTGCCTTACTGTCCCTCTGTCTAGCACCGGACCTGTCCTTTAGGCCAGAACCTCATCAGTCTCTGTCAAGATTTAGAGTTACCAGGTTGGAAGTCCTTCGTAATTATCAGGTATTTACGATCACAGCCACTTGTCCACAAACAGTAACACCTTGCAGGGTGGGGAAGGAGCAATTGGCAGGGAGGGGCGAGGAGAATGAGAGGACTAAAGGAAGAAGAAAATACTTTTCCTGCTAGACACCACCCTTGTGAGTAATGGGAGAGGGTG
The DNA here is from genome assembly GCA_028533085.1 of Varecia variegata. Classification (NCBI taxonomy): domain Eukaryota; kingdom Metazoa; phylum Chordata; class Mammalia; order Primates; family Lemuridae; genus Varecia; species Varecia variegata. The sequence continues at coordinate 75,434,320 of CM052440.1, read as the reverse complement.
TGGAGAAATGAAATGAAGTGCACAGGGCCTGGGTCCCTTCCCTTGGCGGGGCTGCCCCGTAATGAGACAAGGTTCCTCCTCTTCCACATTCACGGTGTTCTACCTCCACTTCCCCATACCACCGAGAGTGGACGTTGTAGGCAAAACAGATCAGACTTGGGGTACTTACATTTCAGGAGTTGGCCTGTTTCTGAACCTCATTTGCCTTCTTTTTCCGCCTGTCTGCACCACCCTGTAGAGGTGGAACATACCCACTCTTTGTGTTCTGCTTGTGGCGGGGATGGCTGTGGGGCAGCTTCCAGGAGGGCAGAGTGTGCAGGTGTCAGATCCACGGGGAGCAAAGGTGGTGAGAAGCCTGTGGCCACAGTGGCAGACGATACCCACCTGTCTCTTCCACTCTGGTGGGGAATATGTCTGTTTTCCCCTTTACCACTGAGTGCCTTGCACCCTGATCAGTACATGGTGGTACTCAGTAAATACATGTTGAATGAATGACTATACAAAATAAAGTTAAGCTTGGAGAGCCAAATTTCATTAAAAAGTCAGGAAGGTAGATTTAAGCTATATCTGGTGCTATTTTACTCTCACACACCACACACAATATTCCGACATATACATTGTGTGCATTCATATATACGTATGCACGTGTGATTATTGCATATATACATATACAATGTATAATTTTGTCCTAGTTGCTATATGAATAAAATAATTTTGGTACGACAGCTAGCTCATTGAATTGGAAAGATGATTTTGCATTTCTAAGGGAGGCAGGTGTTTGAAACCTCTCTACGTCGAGGAGAATGCTCATTTGCCTTCCATGGTGAGCGATGGCTCATTTTGCATCCTGCTGTGCTGCTCTCTGCCTTCTGACTTGAACTTCAAGAGATAGGATGGAGGAGAAGGGAAGGTGTTCTTTTTTGCCTGGGTTGAGCCCAGTATCCCACAGTGGTTTATAAGTGTGTGTGGGTATCTGGTAAAGAAACAGAGAGCTGTTTTTTCTGCTCTAAGGAAAGAGGCAGGATTCAGCTGATACTTTGTAGCTTTTCCTGCTCCTGATTCCCAGCCCTTCCTCTTGTTCCTGATTTCTTGCTGCCCATTCTCTGATCCTATTTGGCACTGGAGGAGGCGAGAACTTGCCCTGAGCTTGTGTGTGGAGGAGGCCTTGGCGAGCCTTCCCCTCCACCGACTCTGGCCCCTTTCCTGCCAGACCATAGTTGTCTTCTGGTCCATTCAGAACCTCTCACCATCAACTGAGCAGCCCTGTTGGAGAAAATAAAAACTAAAGAAAAAAAATTCCATGCACAAACAGTATGCAACAAAACAAGAGGAATAGTGTGGTAGAAACTTATAAGCAGTAAAATAATTCAGATAAAATTTATTGTTTGCAGAGAAACTGTTTTAGTCTACAGTCTAGAAATGTTGAACTTCAACATCTTATCCAATATTGGCTTGGGAATTTGAGAACCATCCGTTTTGAGGAAATGTGGAAACTCCTTTCTCTTTTCCAATTTTCCAATTTCCCAATTTATTTTCCCATTCATGCCCTGAATCCCTAGGATTTAGATTTCACCAGGGTTGCAAACATTTGGATCTAAAATTCACATGGAGGTTGTGGGGGCAGAAATAAGGACAGATATATCAGAAGTAGCCTGTTATACTTCCGGTCAGTTCCTGATTATCCTGAATGGATGAGTAGATCGTAGATCACCTGCTTTGTGGATCATCTATCACCTGGGTGCTCCTACCCTTCCTAGGCTGAACTAAGAGTGTGGAATAGGCCCATAATGGAGCACGTGATGAGGGAAGGGACAGAGAGAGAGAGAGAGAGAGAGAGGAGATCTCAGATTGCATTTGAAGGCCAGCTAGAATTCACTGGAGAGGTGACACCTAGAGTCATTGAAAGCATGGATCCTGGAGCCAGACAACCTGGATTCAAATCCTTGCTCTGCCATTTCCTGGCTGTATGGTGTTGGGCAAGTAACTTGACCCCTCTCTGCCTCAGTTTCCTCATCTGTAAAATAGGGCTAATAATTTTTACCTCTTAGGGTTGCTATGAAAGTAAACTAATCTGTATCTATATATATGATGATTAGAGGTAAAAATCTGACTCATAGTAAAAAAAAAAAAAATGAATGTGTTAGCTATTAGTAATAGTTTTTGCTGGATTACCTGCTGTTTTTGTATCATCCAGGACTTCCTTCCTTACCGGTGGCTAATTTAGAGCTGGTTATGACAGGGAAGACTCCTTACCTAACTTTTTGGAATTGGTAGAGCCATCTTTAAAAATCTTAAGAGGAGGGGAAAAAATCCCTTCTATCAAGAGACCCCAGAGCCTAAGAGGGGCATCCAGCAGCTTAGAAGTGAATGTTTGTTCTCTGTAGGAAAACCTGCAGTTCGGGTAACTCCTCTCCTCCATGAGAGAATGGGATGCTTACAACCGGTATCTGAAACGGGGTTAAAGGTGGAACAAACTCAACCTGCTAAATTATGATTAAAGTGTTAACTTTAAGATTGGATTAGTCCACATTCACTAATTCCTAAGGAAACGCTACACCAAAATACCCGGAGCCCTGGCAGTTTATTTGTATTATTATGTTTTTTGAAATTAGGCTCTGAAACACCTTCTCAGAGCATTAGACCCTCTGGCTTCAAGGTAAATATTAATATAGTTCAATTGTGGGGAGGGAAATAGGAGCTTTGTTCCTTCCCTTCATCAGTCCTTAGAAGTTGCCACGAGAGGTAGGAAAAAGTTAGTGGCTTTATCTAGTGTAGTAAGGTCAAGGGCAAAACATACAAAATGTTTCCCAAATCCTTTTTGAGTCCCCTGTGTCTGAGGACTGTTCTAAGAGATTCACCTCCCTCCCCCTCTCTACTTTCCTGCAGGACGGAAATGGCTACGAGGACGGCTCCCAGTGGTTGCCGCCAAGGCCTGGACCCCAGGTACTACAGACTTTGTGACATTGGTGAGAGTTGGGGCATCGTCCTAGAAACGTTGGCTGCAGTTGGGGCTGTGACCTCAGTGGCCTTCATGCTCGCTCTCCTGGCCCTCGTCTGCAAGGTGCAGGACTCCAGCAGGCGGAAAATGCTCCCGACCCAGTTCCTCTTCCTCCTGGGTGTGCTGGGGGTCTTTGGCCTCACCTTTGCCTTCATCATCAGACTGGATGGGGGCACGGGGCCCACGCGCTTCTTCCTCTTTGGGATCCTCTTCTCCATCTGCTTCTCTTGCCTCCTGGCTCATGCTGTCAACTTGACAAAGCTAGTCCGTGGAAGGAAGCCCCTCTCCATGCTGGTGACTCTGGGCCTGGTAGTGGGCTTCAGCCTGGTACAGGACGTCATCGCTGTTGAATATGTCGTCCTGACCATGAACAGGACCAATGTCAATGTCTTTGCTGAGCTTTCTGCTCCTCGTCGCAATGAAGACTTTGTCCTGCTGCTCATCTATGTCCTTCTCTTGATGGCGCTGACCTTCTTCATGTCCTCCTTCGCCTTCTGTGGACCCTTCACTGGCTGGAAGAGACATGGGGCCCACATCTGCCTCACCACACTCCTCTCTGCGGCCATCTGGGTGGTATGGATTGCCCTACTCTTGATTCCTGCCTTCGAGGAAAGGTGGGATGACACCATCCTCAGCTCCGCCTTGGTCGCCAATGGCTGGGTTTTCCTGTTGGCTTATGTGATACCCGAGTTTCAGCTGCTCACAAAGCAACGAAACCCCATGGATTACCCTGTCGAGGATGCTTTTTGTAAACCACAACTGATGAAGAAGAGCTATGGTGTAGAGAACAGAGCCTACTCTCAAGAGGAAATCACCCAAGGTATGAAGCCTGGTTGGGGGAAGAACCCCATGTAGAAAGATGAGAGAGAATCATAGGATATTATAACTATAGGGAACACGCAAGGTTTTCCAGATTGTACCCCTGATAGAATAGATAAGTTCCCCAAGGCTCAGGTCTTGCTTAAAATCATCCAGCCAGTTAAAGATGAGTAGAACCAGAAGCTGGCCTCTGGAATCTTAATTTAGTACTTTCTACTCATGGGACAGACAGGGGAGGCCCCTCCCCACCTCTCCTTGTCTGTGGTGTAATTTCCAGTAGGGTGGAACACCAGGGAGGTTCCTCTCAATCAAAACAAGATGGAGCAAAGAAATCGAAAAAGAGTGACTAGAAAAATTCTGGCGATATCTAGTGATAAGTAGGTGAGATCATGTTCTTTACAAAAGATAACTAGGCATTCCTTTCAGAAATGGGGAGCCTTTGTAGATTTGAGTGCCTAACGCCAAGCCATGATTTCCTGCCGTGATGACAGGGCAGAGGAGGGAGAAAGCCCTTTTATCATGACCATCTGGTTTAGCACCGAGAGCCACATTTTATTGTGTGTTTCTGGGGCCATGGGAGGGAAGAGATCATAACTGACATAAAAGAGTCAAATGATTTCCCTCTTGCCTGGAGTTACGAAGCCAGGTGTTCTGGCATTGTTCTCATAAAAAAAAAAAAAATGCTAAACTGAGAGCCAGAAATTGCCCCTTGCCCAGAGGGATCCATTCCTTGGTCTCCAGGGTTTATATTGGTTTCTGAGTCTAATCACAGGAGGTGGAAGGTGCTGGGCCAGGAGTGAGGGACACCCCGGCCAGGTTCTAGGTTCCAGCTGACAGGAAGTCTGTTCTCTGCTCTTAGAGCCTGAGGGGTAACACTTCCTGGTGCTTCTCACGCAGCTGGGGGCCCTCTCCTGGGCACTGGGAGGGAGGGAAGAAGGGCAGCAGGGGGGATTTTACAGGCCCAGTCCATCCTCTCCATTCCCGCTGCTTCACTCTGTCACCTCATCTCACTCCTGCACTCCCTGTTGTCATTCCCTGATGACTCTTCCTTCCCTCTGTTCATTTTGTGGGCCACTGTCAGCTTCCTCTCCCTGAAATGCTTCTCTGGCCACCACACTTTGCTGCCCACGTTCCCCACTGGCTCCTGCCAAATCTTCCAGAGTCGGAACCAATAACCTCTCCGTCTGAACAAACCAGGTCACTGCGCTTTCCTGCCTCTGTCCGGGCTCAAGGTGCTTCTGTGCTCTGCCTGTGTGGCCTCCGTCTTCCCTCTTCCTGCCCCTTTCTGGAGTCAGGTGTTCCTCGCTCTCCCCCAGTGATCGCTGTGTCCCGTGCACCTGTGGGACTTTGAAATGCTCTCAGCAGAGTCTGTCTCATTCCGTAGTTATGTGTGTACCTGTCACATCATCCTTCCTCTCCAGCCTCAGCCACAAGGCAAGGATCATTCTGGTTAATCCTTATATACTCCACAACATCTTACATACATTAATAGAAGTTTAAGTATTTATTGAGCAAATTGGGCAGGTAAGTTTGGTGGGAAATAAATGAATTGCTTTAAATTGCATTCATGATGATTGTGTGTGTTTACCTTTCTGTTCCCAAGTTTAAAACCTTCTGATTAATGCACACAAAACAGTTGCCCCTAAATTCTGCCCCTTCCCAACGACAGTGATATGAATATATATGTTTTCCTTGTCAGGAAGTTAAGGAAGTAGGTAAATGTCCAGTGAGGTTCACTCTGAGTACACCTGTGACCAGATCTATATCTGAAAAGACTGCTTTTATTTTTTATGACTTTTCAAATGTGCTTTTGAAGGTCCTAGGATACGGTGGGGCTTTGGTGAAGTTTTGGAAAGGGGTTTCCCTGCCGATCATAGTTATTCATTAATTCAACCAATATTGTGCTTACTTTGTCCTGGGCTTGAGGACATAGTCCCTCCCTGCAATAAACTTAAAGTCGACTGGAGAGAGGTAGTTAAACAGACAAGATGTCATACAGAGAAGAGATACAAATGGAGTGAGTGCAGGTGGGCGCCCCTAATTCTTTAATTTCTCCTCTCCCTGTTTCAGGTCTTGAAGAGATGGGGGACACGCTCTACGCCCCCTATTCCACCCACTTTCAGCTACAGGTAAATGGTCTCTTTCTCCTTCTCATCAGTGGCATCAGCCCCAGCAATGTTTGTCTTTTGGGAACAGATGATGTCACCATTGTGATGGCCCCTAATTGGCCACCTTGAGAGGATGCTGGGTGTTTTTCCCTGTAATCTGCCCCCTGGGGCTGGGGGGGCCAGAACAGGTGCCCGCACAGGGAGGAGTTAGGGGAAGGATTGGGAGAGGGGAAGGGAATTAGCCTCCTGCCCAGACCCGCAGATCTGCTGAAATGGCTGGGAACTGGGGGGCTTTAATGATATGGTTGCTTCCTTTTCAGAATCGGGCTCCCCAAAAGGATTTCTCCATCCCACGGGCCCAGGCGCCAGCCAGCCCTTACAACAACTACGAAGGAAGGAAAGAGGACAGTTAGCTCTGCTCCGGAGAGTGGGATGGACACAGCCAGGCAGAAGACCCAGCCGGGAGCTCAAAGGGATGTGGGCCAGATCTCGAGTCTTCTGAGAAAACTGTGCAGAACGCTATGGGAACAGCTGCCCCTCCCCAGCCTCAACCACCGTCTTCCCACACTGGGCAGATGTGGGCTAATACTGCTTGGGTTCTTAGCAGCATCGTAGTATTTTTCCTTTGTCTCATGCTTAGGACACATCTGTTAAGTGGGTGTCTCAGGCAGCTCAGGGTTAGACTCGCTATTCCTGTCATTTTACATGGGACGAAAGGTCTGGTCATCTGACCACGCACCGGCTCGCTCAGCTTTAGGGGCCAACTCCTCTTACCCAAGGTGGGCTTTGTGAGGATCGTTTGTCCCAGAGCAGAACTGCAGGTCTGAGCAAAACCGGCAAAGGCCGGTCTCAGCCCCACCTGCCTAAATCTACACTGGAAACCAACCTCCTGGCACCGTCCCCTTCCCTTGCCCTCTTGCCTGGGTAGGAGAGGCTAAAGGTCACCCTAAACCTACTCATCTCTGTGGCCCTGAATAGTCATTGGAAGGGCCCTGCAGCTCCCCAGCACAGTTCACAGGTCACCCCTCTCTTCTTGCACCAACTCCAAACTCGATCTCCATGGACTTTACCAGGAGTTCTTCCCACAGACCTCACTAGCGAGGACAGGCCCACCTGCTCCTGGCCAGGAGAATTTGTGCGCTGTTCTTGCTCTAAATCCCTGCCCTCCTCCTGTCTCTTTGCTCCGCAGCCTCTGTACATAGATTCACCTGTATTTATCTCCTGCATTCTATAAGCAGGTGTTGTCTACTAATGGAGGAGTGCTCCTGTGTAATCAGTTACTCCCCTGGATTTGCAATAAAGATGTGGTGGCAACTCTGTCGTGGTGGTGGCGGCAGTACAAGTGTTGGGTGTTAGGCACCAAGGGAAAGACCCCGGCCTGCCCTGGGGGCTTCATTTTGGAGCTGAAGTTCCAGGTTCAGTTCCCCTGGTTTGCATTTGGCCCTTCTCCGTGTGTCTCTCATTCTTGTGACATGTAAGACAAGTGTATGTCCCCTGATAATTTTCGAAGCTGTCAACGGTGAGAGAGCCAGGGTTGTCATGGGTTCCGAGGTTTTGCTCCAGGCAGGCAGAGGAGTGGCAGCCTTGGAATGGGGTTTGGCAGCCCAAGAAAGACAGGGAAGAGACCTCAGAGCCAGTTTCATGTTTCACCCAAGGTTTAATTATAGGAGATGACAAATCCAAATCCCTTTGTATTGAACAGAATTAGTTCACAGTATCTCTTGGCAAAGACATGATACCAAACAATTGTTATTAATATTTATTTAATCCAAGCAACAGCTCTGTGGAACAGAGCAATAGGAAATCTCTCTTTGGTGGTGGAAAAAAAGAATTGCTATGAACAGAAACTGAACAGGATGTAAAAATTCATAGCTGAGCTGGGAGTTCCCTCCTGAGAGCTGCACACCGCTTTTCATCAAAAGGAAGAAGCAGCGAGGGGCAGAGGTGAGATGGGGCAGAGGGGAACGGAGGACACGCTGAGTTAGGGGTGTTTACGTCCCTCAAGGTTTGCTTGATAGGGTTTGCACTCACAGTAGCCTAGTTTTGTGCTGAAAAGGGAGAATGATAAATAATGATACGGATCCCTCTAGACTATTCTAGTCTTTCCCAAGAGGCATGGCCCAATGAGGTTTGCTGTGAGGAGAAAACAACATGTTTCTCATGTGTTCTGTCATAGCGGAGGTGCTCAAGAAGTCCACACTCCCTTCCCTCTTTCCTTCTCTGGTCTTCGTCCTGCCAACCAAGCAAAGACAGAGGAGTGAAAGGAAAAACCACAAAACGCTCTGGATCTGGTTTCTTTTTAGGGAAAAGGATCTGACGGGCCTTTGTCGCCCCATGGCTGCCTTGCTTACGTCAGACTCTTCAAACACCGTAGAGGACCTAGAAGTGGCATCTGCCTCTGCACACCTGTTCCTCTTCTAAGCAATAAAGTGGTCTCAGGAGCTCGGACGAGTAGGCCGTCATCTCCCTGAAGGCTCCTTCTTGCCAGGTGGCAGAGCGCTCCCCTGTGAGCAGCACTTGTCACACCCGTGCTTGTTGTCCTCAGGTCTCACACCTTCTGCACATAAATAAGCTCTTCTGTTTAAGTGTAGACCTCTCAGGGGCCGGAGGTTTGGCCTCTGAGAGTCATTATATTGGAGAAGAGGATTTCGATGTCGAAGGCCTTCCTAGAAGTGCTGCCATCTCCACCTGGGCTGAAGCAGAATGTGCAGATGTGGCCCAGCCTGGCCCTGGAGTGCTGCCAGTGGACGGATGGCGGAGAACCAAAGTGGCATCGCCTTTGAGCTAAATGGGTGATGATGAAATAAAACCCAGCGGCCTTTTTCTCATCTTTCCCTGTCAGCGCAAAACAGACCGTGTCCCTCCCTGCCTGCCCCCTAACGCTGCGGCTGTCCACGGCTGCCATACCCCGTGGTGCCACTTGATGGCGGTGACACCTCGGGCATCAGCACTCAGGGAGCCTCACACACGCAGACATCGGAGGCTGCTTTCCTGCGGGGGGCGCGGAGCGGAGCCGCAGATACTGAGTAGGTTTGAGGCAAGTGCACCCCGTTTTCAGAGGCTTGTATTTATGAGCTGCTTGCTCCCTCCCTCCCACCGTCTTGGAAGAATTTGCTCTCGGTCTCCTTTGGCAGAGTTGCTTTGCTCTTTGTCTCATGTCTGTGAAACTCTCCGAGGTATTTCCAGCCCATTTGCATGCAATCTGGCATCTTTACACATTATGGTCTCATATGCTATTGTTATTAATGTCGACTGGTATTTATGTGGTGAGAACATTGGCCTTTTGTCAGGAAAAGTGTGCCAGAACACACAGTACAGCCTGGCCCTGGAAATGCAGCATAAACCCATTCTTTCCCCATGCATTCGGAGTTTCCTTCCTTCAGTTCTTGACTTATCATGACTGCTGAGAACTGGACTGTGCCCAGATGGCCTTTTCCTTCCTTGCCCACTTTCTGCTCTGAGGGTTTGCAGGTTTGCTGCTGTCCCGGCCCCAGTCTGAAACATGGCATGATTTCAGAACTGGAGGTAGCAGCTTCAGAAAAATCTTTCTCAAGTGTTGACTGAGAATGCTGAGATCCAGGATCTGAGAAATTAGCCTCCAGTGTGTAGATTGTTCTCTTTGGAAAGGACCAACCTTGGGGTCATTTTCTGGAATTCCTCCTCCTTCTTCTTCTTCCCCCCTCCCTTCTCTATTCTCCCCCTTCTCCCTCTTCTCCCTCTTCTCCCTCTTCTCCTCTCCCCCCTCCTCCTCTCCCTCCTCCTCCTCCTCTTCCTCTTCTTCCTCCTCCTCCTCCTCTTCCTCCTCTTCTTCCTCCTCCTTCTCCTACATCATGGGGTCTCGCTCTGTTGCCCAGGTTGGAGTGCAGTGGCATGATCATCGGTCACTGCAGCCTCAAACTCTTGGACTCAAGCAATCCTCCTGCCTTAGCCTCCCAAGTACCAGGACTACTGACCAGCCTGGAGTTTCTTCTATCCAGGGCAGACAGTGCTTTGCCCTTCTTGGCTTCAGGATGTTCCAAGGATGCAGATGGGTCTGTGCATTGATGCCTGACCACGATCTCCACACCCTCCTGATTTCTACCACTTTCTTGAGCCTTCAGAGTGGAACACTCCAGTGCTTCAGATTTCGGGGTTTGAGGAGGTCACAGAGATCCCCTAGCTGGTTCTCCACAGCCCTCATTTTACAGAGGAGGAAACTCAGGCCGAATGGAATTAATACTCCCAGGACCAGGTTTTTGATTCTATGCTCTTTCTACTGCCAGCACCTGTGTGGTCAGTTCTAAATGCTTTCCCAAGAGAGTGTTTAAATAAAGAATCAGATAAAATGACGACAGTCACCATGGATTTTAAGCATTCCTCTCACTTTCCTGTCTCACCGATTGCCTTTTCTTCCCCTGATTTCTCCTCTGGTCATCTTCTCTGCCTTGTGCTTGTAAACACACAGGTACTTACAGGGAGAGGGACTGGGTGAGGACTGACAGTTTCTGGTCAACCACAGGTCCCTGTCCACAGCCCCCAAGCCAAGGGAGGGATGGCAGAGCAAGGCGAAGAGTTCCATCTTCATTCTCCCCAGTCAGTATGATAAGCCTTCAGCTTCCCTGAGGCTCATATAGAGCCCGAACCCCACACCCAGTTCCTCTTCTTTCCCTTTGTATGGACTTCTGGCTCCCTTCGGGGAGCAGGTGCCACACCCCTGGGAGATCCCTCACTCCCTGGGCAGCTTCGGGGGCAGCCACAGAGGTAGTCCCTGGAAAAGCCTTGCAAGTAACTTGCATTTGTAATGACTTAGCTTGGGGTAACTGCCCTGAGCCCGGCCTCTGTAGCATCAAATTCTAACCACTGTCTTCCACAGAAAAGAAAATGAAACTTTAACGGAATTTGATTAGTACATATGCCACACGCAACTGCCTGGTCCCGTTTCCTTCTAGTTCAGGTCCCCTTCCATATTATGATCTGTCAATCCCACTGTATTTGTATCAACTCAATTCAACAAACTCCTCTGACAAGCCCAGTAGCTATGCCGTGAGCTCTGGGACACAATGGTAGGACTAGTGATATATCCTATGATTATGTAAAGCTACTACCTTTCTCTAAGAAGAAACACTTCCAGATTGACTAATGTTTTACCCACAAGGAATGGAAATAGAAAAGGCATGTATTGATTTTAGCATGATGTCTTTATGAACAGGGTGGAAAAAGGCAGGGATAATGATCATAGAGTTAGGTAGAGTCATAAGTCAAACATTCAAGAAAAATCCTTTATTAGTTGGAGGTCTCCAGGGATGTGCCTGCCATAGGGCTGTATCTTTGGATCTGTTTGGATAACATTTTTATCAATCATTTGGATACAACTAAAGCATGTTTTTCAAATATTACACATGACACAGAATTAGGAAAGACTGAATAACAAAACTAGAGTAAATGTGTTGCAATGGGCTGGAATAAAGATCCCAGACTAAGAATTTAGTTTAATAGATATAAATGTATTTATGACCCCAAGATAAATCACACAAATACAGGTTGGAAAGATGTGTTTTGAGAGCAGTTTTTATGAAGAAGACCTGGTAGTTTTAGATGCCTATAAGACTGGTAAGGACCAGTGAAGAGGTTCAGCAGCCAGACAGATAAAGCAATCGTGGGCAGCACTGGCACCATTGTGCAGTCCAAGACAAGGCATGCACTGTTCCCACTGAATTGGGGGCACATTATACCACATGAGAATATTACATCCATCTCTGTGCATCTCACTGTAAAGAAGGAGCTTCTAACGGAGGAGCTATTTTTAGAACTGCACGATACACAGCATGGCTGATGGGGCTGGGGATAGTTAATCCCGAGAGGAGGGGATATTGCAGAGTACATCATTGTCACAGCTAACATTTATTGTGCACTGACTCCGTGCAAGGCTCCATTTTAAGTTCTTTATTTGTATAACATAATTTAATACATGTAAAAACCTTATGAATTGTTATTATTGTCGTCCCCCATTTATTTAACACCTGAAGACCCTGAAGCATCCTGGGGGGAAGTAATGCTCACGGTGGCACAGCAGCCAATGAAGGGCTGGGACTCAGAGCTGGGTGGGCTGCCCTCGGATCCCTTACCTGTAACCCCATCCTGCCCCCAACTGGGTTAATAACCACAGCCTCACAGGCGGCTCAATGGTTAGAAATGTCAGGGAGGCAGAGCCCAGAGGAGCTTCCTGCAAAGTAGTGGGTTTTATCTTGCTGGAGGTGTTCAAGCTCCATGATGCTCTGCTGGCGACCATGTGGGGAATTCGTGTCTGGGGCAAGGCTGGACAACATAAGCTTAGAGCGTCTCGTGACTGTAGGATGCTGGAATTTTACTTGCCAAGTTGTTATTCTTAGGATTTGAATCTAAGAACCATGGAGACGCTATCAGTTTTACTGTATAGTTTTCTTCTCCTACACCTGCAGCCCAAACACTTCCTTTGCCCTTCAGGTGAAAATGGAAATGCTCTTCACCGTTGGGATGCATCCTCACCTTTCTGTGAGTGTTATTATTGGATGTCATTGGTAGTTGTGCTTTACGGGACAATTCTCTTCTTCACAGCTTCTTGGGAATGGAAGGTGCCGTGTGAGTAGAGTACATGCTATGTTTAACATGCCTTTATTGTGGACACGGTGATAATGCAGAATCCTTTGCAAAGGCACTTGAATCTGCGCCCCCCTCCTTAGATACACGTAGTCAATGTCTGAAATATTGCCTGATTTAGTTCTTTAGACAGAAGCTACCACTTTTCAAGTACAAAAACCCTGGTCCATGTTGTGCTTTGAGGGTGATTAATTGCATAAGAAATAACCCTATGATTTGTGTTACTCAGCAAGATCAAAAAGGTTTGTGGGTTGAACTTGTGGAGCACGAGTTTAGTCATCTGAGTCATAAGCCCATGAACTCTGAATACTCAGGAACTGGGAGAGGGTCAGAGGGGGCAGCTGACTGTCCTGAACCAGACAGAGAGAAGAGGAGGGGCCGGGGCTTCTCCAGAAGAAAGTGCCAGAGCGCCGGGGAGGCGATGGGAAGAGAGAGCTGATGAGGAGGAGGAAGAGTTGTAAATCAGAGATCTGGCAAAATAATGAATAAAAAGGAATGTTAAGATGAAGTTAAAATTAAGGTCATAAGAATCAGAAGTTCAGGGGCTGGGCGTGGTGGCTCACGCCTGTAATCCTAGCACTTTGGGAAGCTGAGGCAGGAGGATTGCTTGAGGCCAGGAGTTCAAGATCAGCCTGAGCAAGAGTGAGACCCTGCCTCTACAAAAAATAGAAAAATTAGCTGGGCATGGTGGCACACACCTATAGTCCCAGCTAGTAGGGAAGCTGAGGCAGGGGGATCACTGGAGCCCAGGAGTTTGAGGTTGCTGTGAGCTGTGATGATGCCACTGCACTCTAGGCTGGGTGAGAGAGCAAGACCCGTGAACAGAAAGAGAGAGAGAGAGA
>CM052440.1:75379943-75420438 GCA_028533085.1 Varecia variegata | reverse complement strand
TAAAAAAACACAGGAAATAACAAGTGCTGGTGAGATTGTAGAGAAATTGGAACTCTTTGTGCACTGTTGGTGGAATGTAAAATGGTGTAGCCACTGTAGAAAACAGTATGGAATTCCTCAAAAAATTAAAAATAGAATTACCATATGATCCACCAATCCCACTGCCAGTTATATATCCAAAAGAATTGAAAGCAAGATTTCAAAGAGATGTTTGCACACCCATGCAAATATTGCAGCATTATTCACAATAGCCAAGAAGTAAAAGCAACTCAAAAGTCAAAAATGTGGACTTCATGATGCTAAATTTCCAGAAGGAAAGTTAATAAAGAAGATTACATAGAAAAAAAAAAAAGAAAATGTGGTGTATAGGGCTGGGTGCGGTGGCTCATGCCTGTAATCCTAGCACTCTGGGAGGCCGAGGCGGGAGGATTGCTCAAGGTCAGGAGTTGGAGACCAGCCTGAGCAAGAGTGAGACCCCGTGTCTACTAAAAATAGAAAGAAATTATCTGGCCAACTAAAAATATATATAGAAAAAATTAGCCGGGCATGGTGGTGCATGCCTGCAGTCCCAGCGACTCAGGAGGCTGAGGCAGGAGGATCGCTTGAGCCCAGGAGTTTGAGGTTGCTATGAGCTAGGCTGATGCCACGGCACTCACTGTAGCCCGGGAAACAAAGCGAGACTTTGTCTCAAAAAAAAAAATGTGGTATATACATTCAATGGAATATTACTCAGCATTAGAAAAGAAGAAAATCTTGTCTCATGCTACAGACCTTGAGCTTGAAGACATTATGCTAAGTGAAATAAGCTAGTCACAAAAAGACAAATACTATGTGATTCTATTATATGAGATCTAAAGTACTCAAACTCACAGAAACAGAAAGTAGAATGGTGGTTGCCATGGGCTGGGGGGAGTTGTTCAAGGGGTTTAGAATTTCAGTTTTGCAAGATGAGAAAGTTCTAGGAGATCTTTTGTACAATATGAACATAGTTAACACTATTGAACTATAAACTTAAGCACTTTAAGACGGTAAATTTTATGTGTTTTTTAGCATAATTTAAAAGAATGGCTAGAAGAGTAATCCTGTAGTAAGTTACTACTGACCTCTATACTTTGTCACATTGGAAAGCCCCTAATTTCTTCAGACCAGGCTCTTTTGGTCCTATGAGTCAGGGGCACTGATTCTTTCTAGCATTGCCAAGAAAGGGAATTTTCCAGTTACACGAATGAAGAAAGAGACACACAGTCAAGGTAGTGGAGCCAGCAAGATTATAATTATGCTTGGAAGGGCGTCTTCTGATGGAGGGCCCAGGTGGATGAAAGGGCGAGGAAATGGAAGGAAGGGGCTGATTCTTCATCAGCAGTGCGACTCGGTGGGCGTCCCAGTGGCCCGTCAGGGCTACTGTTACGCAGGATGGTCTTCTGGGTGTTCACTCCTCATGTTTCCTGTAGACTTTATACTCCTGCATCCTGCTGGGGGCTCAGTTTAGCCCGTGGGATGAAACACTCTTGTGTGGGATCAACCGTCTGGAAAGAAAGAAATGCCATCGTCAACTTTCTGAGCCAACATAGGGAATGACACCCTGCAGAACTATGTTTGAAGTATTGCCTCACCACTATTTAATTCTTTGTTACTAAAAAAAAAAAAAAAAAAAGAAGAAGAAGAAAATGCTGAGCCTCCTTATTTCAGGATACCCTCCTCGCCATGAACAGGGATCTTTTTTGCAAGGCTCTTGAATAGCTGATCACTGGAAATTGAAACTAATCCAAGAAACTCTCGAAGGGGATAATAAAGATATTCTCGTCGTGTAAATGCCCTCCTGAGGATTGATTAAAGCAAATGATGTAGCTATGTCCTGGCCCACGTGTCTGTCCTTCTAGGAAAAGCAACTTCTCAGATAACAGAACAGAGGGATTAGCTCAGTTATTTGCATGGTAAAGTTCATTGAACAAGCGGTGTGAGCGTGGCTTTCACTCTGGAATTTTAGTTACTTTTGATCCCTATAATACAGGAATTGTGTTCCAATGTGGTATTTTTGGCTGTCTGGATGTGTACGTCTTCAAGCCATCACAGCACAAATGTGCATTACCCCATCTATCAGCAGTGCTCCCTCTGTTTTTGCCTGAAAGGATTAAAATTGGTTCATCTACCTGGCATCTAGATGATGGTGACAGACCTAGACCAGTTCTCGGGGTGGCCTGGGCTGCTGGAGCTAGACAGTGAATCAGAGAGAGGCAGGCAGTGGGGCTCAGGTGATGGATTCAGACAATGGCCACTAAAAACAGACCTGGAGCTCATACACATTTACAATTGTCCCCAAGGCAAAACTTGGTGAGCCTGTTCCTCTTCACGTTCACATAAACCCTTCAAGCTGCCTCGTCTTTCCAGGGCCGTGCACCTGCCGCAGAATGCTAGATTGCTGATGTGGCGAAGACTGGGAGGGGTCCGGGTGGAGGCAAAGGCGTGCCCTGGCTCTCTTGCACCACCCGGCATGGCTTAAATCTGGGTGTCTGTAGGGACGATCCTGCCCTGCCTTTCCTCTCTTGAATCAGTAAAGCCACTGCAAGTGAATCCTGAGGCTCTGCTAAGGAAGGAGCGCTGGCTGTCCCTCCTAGGTGAACACAGACAAGCACATTTACCTGCGGCTGAATGGGAGTACCACAGGAAGTTAGTACTACATCCTCCTCAGCTCCATCACTGTCTCGGGCTGAAAGCCAAATGAGGGAAGGGCTGGGTTAGTGTCAGAGAGTCACGTGGAGACGGCACACGAGGATGCTAGGAAGACTCGATGGCTTGCCGAGAGGCTCCTGACTCTTTAAAAGGAATTCTCAGTTGAGGATGCTATTGAAAAGACTGATGATTGAAAAGAATGTTTGTAAAGTGTATGAGAAGGTTGTGTGCGGATAGCCCGTGAGTGTTCGGGAGCACACCTGTGTTAGAACAACGCCAATGCTGGGTCAGACGCCTTGCTCCCGCAGTGTCACCTGTGTGACCTTGGGCATCCCCCTCTTTTCTTTTCTTTTCCTTTTTTTGTTTTTTTTTTTTTTTTTGAGACGGAGTCTCGCTCTTTTGCCCTGGCTAGAGTGCCGTGGCATCAGCCTAGCTCACAGCAACCTCAAACTCCTGGGCTTAAGCAATCCTGCTGCCTCAGCCTCCTGAGTAGCTGGGACTACAGACATGTACCACCATGCCCGGCTAATATTTGCTATATATTTTTGGTTGTCCAGATAATTTCTTTCTATTTTTTAGTAGAGACGGGGTCTCGCTCTTGCTCAGGCTGGTCTCGAACTCCTGACCTCGAGTGATCCTCCCACCTCGGCCTCCCAGAGTGCTAGGATTACAGGCATGAGCCACTGTGCCTGGCCCCTTCTTTTCAATAGCCTCTTTAGTCTTGACTCTCTGCAAGCCTGAATTCCATTTTTAAAACTGGACATAATAAAAAAGGTCACTTGAGACAATCCTATACTGCTGTAGAACAATCACACACACAGTTTAATGTCTGTTTCCTCAAGCAGACTGTAAGCTCTGTGAAGGCAGGAACTGTGTCTATCTCTAGGCCAGGCCCTTGCAGGATACATTTAATATATGTATTAAATGTCTTGTGACGATCACAGGCATAACTACGTCACTACTATTCACGCTTAGAGGCTGTAGTGTTGAGTGGAGGACCCTGGAGAAGACTGCTTGGGTCTCCCACGTCTGTTACCCAGAGCTAAACTCCTTAACCTGTTGTTACCTTTCCTTCCTGATGGAAATGGAAGAGGCATAATGACAGTCATAATAGTAAATCCATTTCATAGGGTTGCTTTGAAGATTATATAAAAAATATATAGAGCCCTCAGAACAGGGCATGATATATAGAAAACACTGTGCAGTCCTTTGTATGTTATCACTGGCGCTGGTGCTGAGGGTGTAGTTATAACTGATACTCGGACATCCTCCTCCTAGTGGCATCTTTTCAGGGCGGGGGCTGTGATAGGTGAAATGCTTGCCCTTCCTCCGTGGCAGAGGGAACTGAATCCTTAACTTTGTTCCTGTGGCCTAACAAGCCTCCTCCATACTCAGTCCCTTGGTAAACCAGCTTATACCCAACATTCTCATCAGACCAGACCATAAGTTAGAAAAGCCTCATTCTTCTGGCTCTAGTTATTGTTCGTGAATTTACCAAAAGGCTGAGTGTTTTTCTACGTTAAACCTGGAACCACTTCACAGCAGGAAATCTGAGTTGAGTAATACCTTCCATTGCATACACGGAGGAGGCGTGAACATCATTTAAAGACAAGGAGTCTGAGGCTCCTTCAGGTTGAGGACATTGGTTTGGTCTTCAGAAGCACAGTGTTGGGGCCAGGGTGGCGAGGCCCATTCTGCACTCTCTTCACTGCTGCCTAATTAGCTCCTGCTCCCTGAATCTCTGTGACTGTCATCATCCTCCCCTTATCCGTCCTCAGACCAAACAAATCCTGCCCATAACCCACTGTCTTCTTCCCTGTTTTATGCTAGTTCTCTGTGACCTGTAGCTCTTGAGGGTGACAAAAAGAGAGCTTCCTATGGAAACACAAACAAAAATGACACCACCTGGGACCATTCAAATTGGGTTTCCCCTGGTTAGGTGGGTGTGCCTTGGAGAAAAAAATGCTGGGAATCGTCAGCAAAAGCTGGTATTTGCTAGGGAGAACGACTGGAAGGGCTTATGTTTGGTTCACCTCATTTTACAATCATCGACCCATTTTTACATTATAGCAACTCATTGATTATCTTCGTGTCCTTTTGCTTTCCAAAAGAATCATGCTAGGTTTGTCTGTACACATTCACACACTGGATGGAAAAATGCCCACAGTTATGCGACACTTCCAAATATAGATGGGTCTTCCTTTGAGCAAACTTGATATAACAGTATTCTAATTTGTCTAAAGCAGATAAAAGCAGGCAATAATTGGAAGAACTTTTCCCTCATAAAAAAATTCATAGCTGATATTATACTATATTATATTTAAGATCTCTGCAAGTTATATCACATTTAAAATTCACAGTTAAAAGAGCAACTGATTTTATTCTATTTATTTATTTTGGAGGTTAGTTATAGCTTTCTCAGGACCAGAAATATTCTAAAATTCACCAACTCTAAATACAAAACAAGTAGTATATCCATCAACTAATCTAATTAATGAAGGCTATGTTAAAAAGTAACATAATCCCAGGTGCATGTAAATGAAGTAATTAAACATCAACCTAATTTCAGAGTTGCTTCTTCATTTTTATTTTGTATTTTAATTGCTTCATTTATACACGCACAGGTTCTTTACCCTAATCTTGTGTACCTTTATATTATGGTTTCCTGTGCTTAACAGTATGTTGAACATGTAAAACTTTAATCAAATGCTGTGAAAACATACACCTATATTTTTGGCTTATGATTCTAGTTAATAGCAGCTTATTTTTAAAAGTTCAATCGATAAACAGCTTTTCAGGAACACATTCGTAACATGGGGCAAAGAATATTTACACCTGTTTGTTTGGTGTCCTGTGGTAACATGCCTGATTGCATTTTCATTCTCCATTCAGATGTTTTTATATCTTAGAATTAACTCCCTAAGCCACTTCAGAGGAACAAAGCCTAATCTTCCCAGGGAAATTGAGTCCTTAATCCCCTTTGCTGATCTGTTTCAGTGTTTACCAACTCTTATTTTCAGACTTAATCGAAACCCCTCATGCCTCCGTTGTGGTCCATTTCCAGTCAATTGTCCTTAGCTGAAGATAGAAAACAACACAAGAGCCTCTTTGAGAGAGGGCTTCATACTCATGAAATTCTCTGCTAATACCTCTTGTCTTACTCTCCTTTCAGATGAATAATTCTGGTCTCCTAACCCAGCGGTAAATCAAGTAATTACGCTACTGGAGTCACAGCTACAAGCAGCATTAGTCAGAAGAGTCACACGACAAATGCATGCCTTAGGGACTCAGACAAAATGTTGTGTCTTGGTACAGAATTTCAAGAGAGAGAACTTGGATGATCTCTGAGAAAAGCACATAAAGTTTAAGAACAACCACCGTAGTCTCGTTGCCTTAACCTTTCCACACGGGACTGATGTTACAACCCTTTACTCTTCTGTGTGGTTCTCTGTGGAGCCTTCCCCAAGCTTCCCACACGTCTCATTAGTGGACCAGACCTGGAATGGGTATTCTTGCTGGAGACTGACCGATGCTGAGGACAACAGCACGGTTGTTCTTGCTGACCACACATCTGTTTATACAGTACCATGATTGTTTCTTGAGCAAACAAAAACAAAGACAGTGGGAAGCTGCTTCCCTACTGTCAGGTCACGACCTACGACAACACTTAGTATTTTTCAAGTTATTGTTATTATACTAGCCTGGCTGTTACCTATTTTGTATCTATTTGTATGTTTTTCCTAGCAAGTGGAATTCTATACTTTGAGTTTTAATCATTCTTCTAAATCAGTACAAATACTGATATTTGCACTTTTCCCAGGTAACCTGAATTCTGATTCTTTTCTTTGAGCTTAAGTTTCTGGTTATTCTGCCCAATCTTGGAGCACAATCTATATGTTCTTTACCGCACTATTGATTTTTTTTCACAAGATATCAAACTACATTGGCAATGACTATCACTGGCGGAACACTTCCTGCTCAGAAATGGATTTTCTAATCCTGCTTGAGGAATAGGGTAGCGTTAGCCAAATCAGGAAACACTGCAGTTTTTGCAAGCCCTTGCCCTTTACGTAAGACAACAACTTAAGTAGAACACTTGAAACACTTGCCTAATATTTTGGGATATGGAATAATTGACCTTACACGTCCCAGTGTGTTTTAGGCTATTGCAAAACACTAAGAACTTCTTTCTCTCTGAATTTTGTTTCCTGGAAACATACAATAACAACAAAACCACAAAAAGTTTTATCTTATCTTTGGGTAAAAACTATGAGAAGTATTTTCAAGAAAGATTGACTCCACAATTCTGCCACAAACCTCAGAGATACGATTATGCATCATCGACAAGCAATGAAAACTTTTATAGGAAGGATGTATAACGTCAATTTCCAACTCTTGGTCAATTGAACTGAAAAGAATTAATGGATGTATTTATCTGAACAGAGTTTAACTTGAATGTGTAATTAGCCATAGATTACAGCTCAAAAAAGTGTACATACTTAAAAGAAAAGCTTGCATTAATTTTTTTGAGCTTGGTGAACATTATGTGTGCTATGCAGTATATAAAATAACATAATCGTTACAGATAAGAAATAAGACGTGAGAAATCAGATGCCTATTAAGACACAAAAATTGATGTAAAACTATGATATTGGGTCACGAATAATAGGCCAGATGTTTCAGAAAAGGAATTAATGAGTTTTGACATATTTCCAGATAACTGAAATTAGTCCTATTTCCCCCAGGTTGTTGGGGTCCAAGCATCCTTGTGGTCATGGATAATATATTTTATTCCTTAACAAGGTATAGTCAGGTGGCTTGGATAAAAATATGACCCAGAAATTATTATGAAAATGTCATATAAGCAAGTCACTTTATTTCTGCTCATGATCACACATCTGAGTCCTTACTCAGAATTCTGATGTAATGGCCCTTCCTGTTGCTTTTTGTAAACCTTGAAGGATTTTAAACAGTGAATGATTTGAAAAGTAGAAATCCAGAAGCTGTTAGACTTTATGACTTTAATGAAGTGGTGAGTCTTAAGATTATGTTTGGGCAAATTAGCTTTGAGACTTAAATTTTAAAAATGTCAATCAGTGTTGCCAGGACTGACGTTTTTACTTAATGGCCAACACATCTGGACTTAGCATTAGATGTCATGCAATTGCATGGTCCAAGCCTAATTTGGGGCTGGTTAACTCATTTTATAATGGATGCCTTTCTTTTAGTTTTATTTTTTATTTCTCCACTTTTCAAGGATATGGATACCTTTCTTGACCCAGCATGAGCACTCAGAGTCATGTCATACCCTCTTTATTTAGAGCCTTTTATTCATTTCTGTCTTGATCTGTCCCCATAAAGCTCTATGTTTTGGGAAAACTGACTTTTCATAAAAATCTAACCTTGATTCTGGGAGTCTTCATCTCCATGCCTGAACTATGAAGCCACCCACCAAAAATTTGATGATTCCCTTTTTGTTCCCTTTTGGTTCATCCAGTTGCCCTACTTCTCTGTTTCTCCCCCCGGGATTCCCTGCTTCCTCAATCTCCCAGGAAAGTACCTCTTGAGGGCTCCTGGTTCTCCACGCAGAAGCTGCGTTGGTAGGTTGGGACAGGGCAGGCGTTGCTTTGCAGAGGGCAGTCCTGCCTACACGATCTGTAGAGAATGCAGAGCTCAGGAATGATGTACAGCAGCAGGAAAACCCATGCGTTGGTGACCAGGGCAATGCAGATGACCGGGTCATCCCACTGGGGCTGGCACTGGAGCTGTGGGTTGCCTCTCAGCAGCATGGAGATCCACACCACCCAGATAATGATGGAGAAGACCACAGTGATGAAGATGAGCCTTCCATGCTGCTTCCAGTTCTCACATGGCCCACAGAAGGTGGCTTTGGAGATGAAGAATGTGAGGGCCATCAGGAAGAGGACGTAGACCAGGAGTACAACAAAGTCCACATTGAGCTGGCAAGGTGTCATGTTCACAAACCTCATACCCCTGGTCATGATGAGGGTCACGTACTCAATGGCAATAATGATCTGCAACAGACTGCACCCGAAAGCAATGCACAGAATTGTCTTCCAAGAGAAGGAGACTCGACCCCGGACCAGCTTCACCAGGTTGGAGGCATGAGCCAAGAGGCAGGAGAAGCAGAGCGCAAAGAGAACCCCAAAGAGAAAGTAGCGCACGGGGGCGGTTTGTTCATTGAGCTGGATGATGAAGGCAAAAGCAAGTGCAAAGAGCCCCAGCACACTGAGGAGAAAGAGGAACTGTGTGGGGAGGACATTCCACTGGCTGCAGTCTTGCACCTTTCTCATGAGGAAGAGAAATGCCAAGAGTAGCATTATTGTAACCACTATGCCAAGTATTGCCAGGGACTCCAGAACGATGCCCCATGCCCCCTCGTCACAGAAGAGAAAATAGTCCTCTGTGGTCTTGACACAGTCCTCATACATGGTGACTTATAGGTGGACCTCACAAGAATGGTCTTCTGACCGCCTGTGGAAAAAAGATGAGACAAACTTACAACTTTACATCCACGCACAAGAGTGCCTGTTGGATAGTCTTATGCAGGGCACCATAATGTCTCTCATTCTGAAATGAAGACACCTGAGCATATGAAAGAAATGGCTTTACCAAAACTGTCACTAGGATACTGGAGAGTGTCCGAGTTGCATTTTGTTCGACCCTTGATACTTATCTAAATGCTAAGCCTCCCTAGGGAGAAAATCAGAGGTATATACAAACAGGGTCTAAGGGGATGGGATATGCCGTCTCATATATTACCCCAAATTTATGACTGTTGTATATAGGATGTCAGTAAAGGAAATGAAAAAGTCAACTTAAAACCCTCAAAAGCATATTAGTTCCATCTTTCTACTGGGAAAAGCAGAACAGACTTCATTTGGGGGTTCCAGATAATTCATGCATTTTTGTATCACAGTGTCCAAAGCTTTTTAAAAGTGAACACAAAATCTGCTTCCTAAAGTGGAGTGTGTGACAATGTTTGCATGATTGATGGGATTCCAGTTATATCAAGCACTAGAATGAAGGTTGCCAATATTAATGGATCATTAGATCGTTCTAGACACTGAGGCACAGCTTGAAGGAGACAGGCAGATGATTTTTCTCAGTGATTTAAATGACTGTTCCCTCTTTCAATTCAATTGAAGTCAATCCGATGCAACAGGTTATAATTAAACACTTACTATTTGTTCATCAAAGAATTATACAAAATCGTCTTTTTCCTTTAAATAACTTTTTGGACAGTTTAGCACCAAAGTCCATGTCTTGACTGAGGTGGAGCAGGAAAAAAATCCCCCATATTCATTTGGAAAAAAAATAACTTGCGATTGAATACCCCTAGCGCCATTTCCCTTCAGATATTCCCACACCAGATGGTGGAGCCACCCCAGTTTACAGCCCAGGCATGGCCCTCACTTTGACTTACCTTCTGCGTGTCCACTCTGGAAGCTGCGACTGTAGCGCTGGCTGGGTTGTGACTGCCAATGAGTAAGGAGGAGACGACCTCAGCTTCTTTAATCTCTCCCCAATGGGCGGAAGAACTGCAGGCCCTCACTCAGGTCTCTGCAGTGCCTATAAAAAGAACCGGAAGGACAGAAAGACACACCTATTCCAGTTTCACAGCAATTTTTCTACAGAGATTTCTTTGGTGAGAGCAATGATTTTTCATTCTATTGCTGACCAGAGGCACCTTGGCCTCAGGGAGGTCCGAAGGGGGTGTGAATTTAGGAAAGACTCCTTCCTCCCCGCATATCCCAGTGTATTCAGGAAGCTACAGGAGGCCCTCAGTTGGCGTTACACAAGGACTTTCTGACTTACTCCTTAAGAAATCCATCTGCAGAGACTTCCCACATCTTGATTTTAACTGTAAGATTCAAGCAAGCAGCCACTCAACAAAGTGCAGGTAATGAGAGTTTCACTGGGCCATAAGGAAGGGTGATTTTGCCTACCATTGGCATTAAAATGGCATTAAAATGGCCAGTGGTAGGCAGCATTGTGAATTAGGGGAAATTTGTCTTCTCTACTAATCTTTTCTCCTTTCTTTTGAAAGTCCTTCCTCAGGCCTTGGCTGCCCATCACAGCTGGGCGCTTGCTTGGACCAGCCATTCCTGGTATTCCCCAAGGCTTTGGCTATAATTTCCCTCTATCCTGTCCCTCCTCACACCCAAGAGAACACACTTGCTCTGGGTCTCATTCCTCGGGGCATTCCTAGGTCCCGAGGCAAAAGAACTCTCAATAGCAGGTCACCAGCTGATACGGGAGTAATATATTCCTTTCCTCCTCTGGTGACATGTAATAAAGCACACAGCACAGTGTCCAGCCGGTACCCAATACCCCCCGCCCCATTAACTCTTGATTCTTCTCCCGAATGTTCAAATTTTGACGGAGGACTTCTGAAGACCCCGAGTCAGTGCCCGTCTAGGCCGGTTTCAATGCCCACCATAGCCCGGCTCTACCTTTCCCGTCCACCCGTATTTCTTTCAGGTCTCCAGGCCCTACGGTTTGGCCGGGTTGGTTTCTCCACTGCCTCACAAAGAAACAAGCTCCCATCTGCTCACCTTCTCTTGGACGTTGTCCCTGTCCCAAGCTGCTGTTTGCTTTATTCAAAAGTGTTTTTGACCCAAACACTTTTCTTCCCTCTAGGATCTAGTTGGTCTCCTCTGCTCTGTGACTCTCCTGCCTTCCCTGGTCATCCAAGCCCTCGCGATCACCTTCCACCACAGACCCTACAAGGCTTGGGGTCCGTTCTGTTCAAAATGACAGAAATCCTATTTTATGCCTATTTAACTAATTAATTAATATATTAAGTAATGGGAATAGAAATAAATGAATAAGAAGAATTGCCACAATTTATTTTATTCATTAATCTCATTTCCTTAATTAGATTTAAAGCTGCTTGGGCCATAAAATCCACATTTTATGCCCCCCCTTGAATCTGAACTCTTGTGGAGCGCCTCCTAGGTGATGGACGGTTTGATTCATTGAATGATTCTAATGATAAAATTTTAGACCTTTCAGAAGGTACTTTTTAGCAGTGTGGTTTTTCAACAGATGCACTTTAATAGAAACCATCTGCAAATAAGTCAGAAACTTAAACTCTTGACAAAATCATTCTGCAGTGGTGTTCTATCTTTAGAGACTCCTTAACTTTAACAAGACGTTTTGTCCTCTGAGAGGAGAAAATTCTAGGGCTGCGAGTGCCTGCCTTCACTTGCTTTGGGCATGACAGCATTCTTTCTGAAGCTGTGGAGGCTACGGTTTACATTAAGGGTAAAGAGATTTTCCAGATGGTGAAACGTAACATCCATGAGAATCCACTCAAAGAGTCTAATGAGTGGTTAAATTGCTGTCGGTAGAACAGGAGGATTTTCCATTTAATTCTTCCAAGAGAACTACCTTAGCGACCCCCACCCCCTTCCTGCTAGTGAGTCATGGTTATTCCTCGTTGCTGTGATGTTTCAGTTTCTGGCGTGCTTGTCTTCTACAGAGATTCCTCCCGACCTCCTGATGGCTTGAGGCAGGTGAATTAGTGGGTTAATGGCCGCAAAGCCTTTTGAGCACCTTAGATAAAAGGACCTGTCTCAGGTATTAATTATTGTTATTTTAAAATCTCGCATTATAGAATGAACCCATCTGCTGCTAGGCCTTAAGGATATGAGGGCCCTTTTGGCCTTCACACATGCAAATTACTCACGCCTAATTTCTTTTGGCTTCTATGCCACGACAACATCAGAACAAACAGCTCAGATATGGCTTTGATGAATCCAAATACACTGATTACAATGAGTCCATTAAAAATGGAGGTAGAAACCGTCAAGAGACCAAATGCCTTTTGCCAATCAACTATCTGTGTTATTTCCTTCTCACAGAAACAGGGCTGGAGGGGTTGCTGGAGGTCACCCAGCCTAACCCTTCATTAATAATTAACAATAAGGAAGCCAATATTGTAACATGAGGACTTTAATAATAAGGAAGCAGAGGCCCAGAGAAATGAAAGGATGTGCTAAGATAGGGAACACTGGAGAAGACAGCCAAGGTTTCTGTCTCCTGGGCATATGCTGGCTGCCATACAAGGCTGCCTTTCCCGACTCTTCCCACCTTATAAGGACAAGCGTTTACAGAGACATGAGTCCCTAAACGTGCTTTGTGGGTCATGACCAGAAAGAAAAGAATATGAGAGTGTGACACATGTTCTTCATCCTGCAGCCATGACGACCGGCTGCGTGAGGATGGGCTGTACGAGACAGGACGCATGGGCCAGGAGCGGCTCATTTGTTCTTTTGTTTCCTGGCGTGTCCAGGGTGGCTTCATGCAGGCGCAGCCAGTGCAGTTGAACCTGTCCCCTACTCAGAAGAGCCCTGGGCTTGGAGTTAGATGCCCTGTGGTCACTGCCTTGAAATTCTTAATAATTTTTTTTTTTTTTTTGAGACAGAGTTTTGCTCTGTTGTCCAGGCTAGAGTGCCGTGGCATCAGCCTAGCTCACAGCAACCTCAAACTCCTGGGCTTAAGCGATCCTCCTGCCTCAGCCTCCCGAGTAGCTGGGACTACAGGTGCACACCACGATGCCTCGCTAATTTTTCTATTTTTAGTAGACATGGGGTCTTGCTCTTGCTCAGGTTGGTCTTGAACTCCTGAGCTCAGGAGTCCCAGCTACTCGGGAGGCTGAGGCAGAAGGATTGCTTGAGCCCAGGAGTGTGAGGTTGCTGTGAGCTAGGCTGACGCCACGGCACTCACTCTAGCCCGGGCAACAGAGTGAGACTCTGTCTCAAAAAAAAAAAAAAGTATAAATATAGGAGTCCAAAATAATATTATATGCAATGCCACTATCTTAGAATGTACTTCTCTGATTACTGGTCTAACTGATCACTCAGAAATGAGCTGTAAAACTTAGAAAAAATGGGAGCTTGCTGACCTGGGGCAGAAAGAGTCAGCCAGCTACAAATTCCAGCTCTGCCACACGTTGGCTGTGTGACTTGAGGGAAACTTAGTCATAAAACCTAAGCACTAACAGTGTTCACTACAGGCGTGCAGGCAAGTCACTTCCTCTCTGGATCTCAGTTTCTGTTTTTTTTTGAGACAGAGTCTCATTCTGTTGCCCAGGCTAGAGTGCCGTGGTGTCAGCCTAGCTCACAGCAACCTCAAACTCCTGGGCTCAAGCGATCCTCCTGCCTCAGCCTCCCGAGTAGCTGGGACTACAGGCATGCACCACCATGCCGGGCTGATTTTTCTATATATATTTTTAGCTGTCCATATAATTTCTTTCTGTTTTTAGTAGAGACGGGGTCTTGCTCTTGCTCAGGCTGGTCTCGAACTCCTGACCTCGAGCGATCCGCCCACCTCGGCCTCCCAGAGTGCTAGGATTACAGGCGTGAGCCACCGCACCCGGCCTACTAACTCTTTTATATGATATAAATGTTGTGGTTCCCACTTTGACTTTATTTGTATGTAAAAGAAACTGTAGACTTCCTATGCAATTAATTTTTTTTTCTCTTTTTTTTTTTTTTTTTGAGACAGAGTCTCACTCTGTTGCCTGGGCTAGAGTGCCCTTGCATCAGCCTAGCTCACAGCAACCTCAAACTCCTGGGCTCAAGCGATCCTCCTGCCTCAGCCTCCCGAGTAGCTGGGACTACAGCCATGTGCCACCATGCCCGGCTAATTTTTTCTATATAGATTTTTAGCTGTCCAAATCATTTCTTTCTATTTTTAGTAGAGACGGGGGTCTCACTCTTGCTCAGGCTGGTCTCGAACTCCTGAGCTCAAACAATCTGCCCGCCTCGGCCTCCCAGAGTGCTAGGATTACAGGCGTGAGCCACCGCGCCCGGCCTACATTTGTAATTTCTTTACAGTTTTTTTTCAGTTTAAATAATATTCAATCAACAATATACATTTCCAACTAGGAGATTATATCTAACCCAGCTGTCGGTGAAATGCAACAAATTCTCTATAAGAGTTGTCTTGTCACTCATATCTGATCCAACTAAAAGTGTTGGCAACTTGTAACATCAGTGCTTTCATCAAGTTGAATCACAGAAGCTATACCAGATTGTAATTGCTTTAAAAAATTGCCTCTTTTTGTTCTGCAATAGTATAGATTTGATGAGATATTATAGTATACTAAAAGGTATTATTTTTAATTTGTCAGCTGATTTGTCATTTCATCTTCAGAAATCAGATATACCATCCATATATCCTGGAAAAGTAATTCTTGGCAGCTGTGTGACCCATTTTCTTTTCTGCCACTTAATATGCTGCTAAATAGATGATTATAAGGCTCTTTAATTAGTAGTTGTTGACAACTTAGAAATTATTAATAAATTTATGTATTTTTTCCTTTGGAAACATTTCCTTGACTTATTGACAAGATATCATGTTGTTTTCCCAGGTGTGTTTTTTATTTAGAAGGTTCTTTCAATTATAAAAATTTTATTGTAAATAATATGTTGAACAGTCTGTCATCTTTGTTAAGCCTTGCATGTTTTATAAAGTCACGTTTTAAATGATCTTCACTATAAGGTCCTGCATGTACTTTTTTCCTGTTTAGAATTCAACTCAAATAAAATAAAAAATTTTATCAGAGTCAACATTTTTCTCAACATTGTCAGATTTATACTTCCAGATGCAGCAGTTGAACTTAAACATACTTCTATGTTTTTCACGTCATCTGCTTTCTTCTAATAATAAAACAATCCAGTATAAGGAAATATATACTAATGCAATTAAAATGTTACAATAGTCACAAAGTGGAAAAAAATGTAGAATGACTTCCTTTCTGAAAATATACTCCGACATTCATAAATGATACTCAGTTGAGAGTCCTGACAATTTGCTGATCAATTGCTGTGGTACTTCACAACTAACTGTACATTATGTCAATATACAACTAAACTGTATAGTGTTTATCTCCTAATGCAACATTGATCAAATTATGCCTCATATACCACAAGATTGAATGAGATGTCTAGAGACAGCTGCATAATTTCTGGAGCCAAATGCAAAACGAAAATGTGGGACTGTTCTGGGCGAGGTGGCTCACGCCTGTAATCCTAGCACTCTGGGAGGCCAAGGCGGGAGGATCGCTTGAGGGCAATAAAGCGAGACTCGGTCTCAAAAAAAAAAAAAAAAAAAGAAATTACAAATGTGGACAACAAATATAACTAGACAATATGACAGTTATAAATTGTTTAAAAAATTACCAACAACTGTGGTTTATTCATCAGGAGGCTTCGGCACCTAAGGACATTTTATTGCATTTATTGAAAACAAATGAGATGCCCGTGGGCAAAACTTTAGAAAGATTTTGTTCAGATGTTGGTGCTGCCCATTTCCACTTACCACACACAGTCAAATTCCCGGTTGCCATGTTGCTAAACAAGGTACTAAACTCAGAAGTAAAATTTAGGCTTTCTGAATTGAAAACTCTCTCATTTGGCAAATATTTTTGGACATGGTGATGGATAGTAAAAGTGTATATTAAGTTGATTTGGGGGCATTCTTAACTAAAATTTAAATTATGGGAGAAAATTATGATACATTTTAATATGTTCAACATATTTAAGGAATCCATAAGACATGGCAGTTTGACATTCAATTATTTGACATTCCTCTCATCAAGAGGTGAGGTCTAATTCCGCTCCACTTGAATCCAGGCTGGCTTTAGCGACTCTCTTGTAATTGTTACCAATGAAATGTGGTGGGAGTGAGGATGTGTGAATTCCGAGGCTAGGTCAAAATTAGCCTTGCAGCTTCTACTTTGGTTTCTTGGAATACTTGATCTCCAAATGCTGTCTCCTGGGACACAGCTGCCATGCTCTGAAAATCCCAAGCCACACAAGAGACCACACGTAGGTTCTCTGGTCAGTACCAGCTGAGCCCAGCCATCTAGTTATCCTGGGCAAAGCACCACACATGTGAATGGAAAAGCCATGTGGGAAATAGATCCTCTTGTTCAACTGTTTATTTGAAACTCGCTGAGTAGAATTTATGTTCATGTCTGTATGCAAGAATTATTTGCATTGCTATTAGTTTTCTACATGTTAACTTTTATTTCCACAGAGCTCTAAAATAGCCTAGTCAAAATCAAAGGTGCATATCCCTATAGGATCAGATAATCCCAGAGGCACCAGCATTCCATTGAAAAGACTTCCAAAGTCTTAAAATCTTCCCTATCAATGTAATAATTATGGTTGCTGTATGTTCCCAACAGCATTGCGACACAGAAAAGGGAACATTATAAAATCAGTTTGAATGAAATAAAACTAGGGATATTGTTACATCTCATTTTTCTCTCAGTCACAATTATTGCTTTTCAGAAGAAAAATCTGAAGCTTGAAAGAAAAACATTTGAATAAAATATCTATTTCCTTTCAAAACTCTGAATTAATAATTGAATTGAACTTGGTGTACAAAGAAAAGAATAAGTGCATTTAAATCTTATGCTGAAGAATGATTAAAAGTTACTATGTATGTTACGTGAATTAGAATTGAAAAAAACTTCCAGTGCTATTACCATAGCTAGTGTATTACTATTATTATCAATCACAACAATCTTGGCTGAGCACGGTGGCTCACGCCTGTAATCCCAGCACTTTGGGAGGCCAAGGCAGGAGGATCGCTTAAGGCCAGGAATTTGAGACCAGCCTGGGAAACATAGCAAGACCCTGTCTCTACCAGCCAAACAAACCAACAAAAAATTACAACAACCTATTTGTGTGGATTTTTAGGGTTTCAGCTTTGATTGGATTTTAAAAAGGAAAGAACCAGGTTGAACAATGTACCAGATGTACATACTGCCTTGTCCTCAGATAATCCCCTGAGATGAATTTATAAGAGGTTAGCATTTCTGTTCACTAAATAAAAATCATGTCTAAATTTCTGTCTTGTGTTATTTTGGGTTTTTATAATCTATATAAATATCAATAAAATAATATGTGATGCTAACTTTGCTCTTTTTTTATTTTTATTTACCATAGTAAATAATGGTAGTAATGGTTAATATTGTTTTATAAAATCTTTTTTTGAAGGGGTGTGTGTGTGTATGTGTGCATTTGTACTGGGCTGAAATGTAAAATGTATTTCTGACTGTGGGCTGGAGTCAAAGAAAGTCGGAAAATACTACTAGTTTCATCAAATGAGCACTGGCTTAGGGTCTAACTTGAGTTTGGGTGTCTGCTACTAACTAGCTCTCTGAACTTGGGCAAGTTTCTTGATCTCTCTGAATTTAAATGAATATTTCCTCTCCCCAGTGGTATATTTACATAAAGGAAAGCCGTCAATGTTTTTTGTGATAACTTGGTATGAGCTGAGTTAAAGGGTTTTGAAAGCAAAATGATGGTATAAACCATATCAAAGGTTAAGTGAGACTGTTTAACCTACCTAAGAATACTAAAATTTTAAAGGACTTTTATACCATAATTATCAACATGCAAATGATTATGTTAAATTCAAGTGTTGTCTACATAATAAAGTAGCCTATTTACTTACTCTTAGACCCTCTCAACCCTCTCCCTAAAAATATATTGTTAGCAATCATTCATTCATTTGCTTGTTCATGCTTCTGATGACTTTTTTTTTTGAGCATCTATTTTGTGCCAAGTACTATGCTGTGCTTGAGATACCACAGTGAACAAGACTCAAGGCCCACTACCTGTATTCAAGGTGCTCACCTACCGGGGCAGGGTGGAGGGTAAGCAGGTGATGAACACATCGGTAGGTACTCAGTAACTATTCTGTGGGTTCACAGGAGAGGGGCTCTGAGAAGGCCTTGCAGGAGGAAATGGCTAAGCTAGGTGAAGTGAGGTATGAGAGTGCTCCAGACAGAGGAAGCAGCCAGCACAGTGGCCAAGGTGAGGAAGACCACAGCCTCTTCTCCACACAGCAGGTGGGTGATGTAGTGGGAGGTGATGTAGTGGGAGGATGGATGGGTGAGAGAGGAGGAGGAGGGTTTCATGGCTAGACCACCCAGGGAGGCCATGGTTGTGTTAAGGAGTATGGATGTTATTCTGAAAGTTATTGCGTTTACTGTATTTAAGTTATAAAATATATTACATTTAATATTCATTTATTTACTCAACACATCTTTAAGAGCATCCATAACGACTCCTTATGCTACATGCTATGGATATAGTGGTGAACAAAGAAGACATGGTTTTTGCCCTCACTGAGCTTACAGTTTGGTCAGAGAGCAGCCACCAACTAGAACAGCACGTAATTACACATATAATCACCAATTGCGGAAGGTGCTATAAGAGATGCTGTGGTAGAGAATAATAGAGTGGGGTCCCTCTATGCAGGTGGATTAGGAGGGCCTCCCTGAGAAGGCTCCATTTAAGCAGAGACCCAAAGGATGGGAAAGACGCAGCCATGCCCATGCAGAGTGGGAGGAAGAGCACTCCAGGTGGAGAGGTCAAGATGAACAGCAGCCCTAAGATGCCAAAGAGCATGGCGTGTCTGGGAGATTGAAAGAGGGCCATCATATCTGCAGCAAGGAGGGGAAGAGCAAAGGATGAGAGCAGAGTAGAAAGTGGGCATCAGATGACATGGGGAATGGAGTCCAGTGAAAAAGGAAACCACTAAAAGGCATTAAGCAGGAAAGTGACACGACCTAGCTCTAGAAAGATCAATCTGCTGCAGACTGTCTAATGCATGAAGGAGCACCAGGCATTTGAAAACAGATTAGAAAGGACCAGGGTAGAAAGCAGGAGACCACCTCAAGAGTCCAGGTGAGGTGCGGTGGTGGCTATTAGCTCCCCAGTGGTGGGTGTGGGTAATGGGGAGAGCCAGTAAGATTCAAGAGACACTTTGGAGGTGGAATCTCTGACAACTCAAACCTGCTCCACCAGCAGCCTTCCACATCTCAGCTGATAGCAAATCCATCCTTCCAGTTGCTCAAAACCAAAAATCTTGGAGGCCTCTTGACTCCTCTTTTTTTCACACTCCACATACAGTCCATCAGGAGATCCTGTAGGTTCTACCTTCAACATTTCACAGTCTCTGATCACTGCTCACCACTTCCATGTCACCATCTATGTTCAAGTGACCATCATTTCTTGCCTGCCTGGCTGCAGGAGACTCCTAGCTGGCCATCTACTTCTGCCCTTGACCCCAACTCCATCCCCAACCCCGAGCTTCTGCAGCATATGATCAGTGGAGCAGCCAGAGGGATTCTTTCAATCATTGAGTTTGACTGGGTCCCTCCTTTGCTTGAAATCCTACAATGGGCTTCTCCACTTTATGTAGAAGAAAAGTCAAAGCCTTTGATGTGGCCTCTAAGGCCCACTCCTGTCACCTCTCTGACCTCACCTTCCCTGTGCTCCCCACGGCTCTCTGTGTCAGCCCCTCTGACCCCAAGCCACTCACCACCCGCACAGGCTCGACTCGTCTGGGGGCCTTTGCAGTGACTGTTCCACTGCCTGGGACGTGCTTCCCCAGATGCCCACCTGGCTAACTTGCTCACGGCCTTCACGTCTGTCCTCTAGGAGGCCTTCCCTACCCATGCTGGTAGAAACCGCACGCCACACTCTTGCTGCCGCACTCCTCTAAAACTGCCCATTCTCTTTGCTCTACTTTTAAATTTTGCCATAGCACTTATTACTTTCTAAGATATAATGCAATATACTATTTCTGTGTCTATTATTTGCTATCTAGATCTCCTGCTCTACAAGGGCAAGGATCTTTGTTTTGTTCACTTATAAATCTAATTGCCTAGAACAGTGCTTGGCGTACAGGAGGGGCTTGATAAATGTTTGGGAAATGAATGAACAATGAGAAGGAATCACGAATGCATTAAGCCAGAGGGTGGGGCCAAACACCAGGAACAGCAAGGTGCAGGCTAAAGCCTGGTAAACAGGGGCGATATATAGGCAGGGGGTCAGCAAAATGCGTGCAGCCTCCCAAAGTCGCACTCCCGGCCAGGCAGGGCTGGAGGCGCTGTGGGCGTGTGTGCTCCAGGAGAGGTCCCCACTCTGCCCCACCATCCACTTTACGTAAGAGGAGTTGGGGCAGACAGGGAACAGCTGGCCCACTGATCAAGTACAAATGTGGGGTTCCCAAGCGGGGATGGCCTTATGGGCCAGAGGAACATTCTGATCTCAGATTGTAGTTGAACAGGGGAGAAAGATGCTCCCCGAGGGCCATCCAGCCACCAAGCAAAATTTGTCTCTCAGGATGGTTTCCAGTGTTTTGCTTTGAGCAAGTAGCTGAATGGCAGTGCTATTCAGACATGAGGAAGACTGAGGCATGAGAAGGATGGGGATGGAAGGCTGTGCAGCAGAATGCAGTTTTGGACATGCTAAGTTGAGATATCTGTGAATTACTTGTATGAATGTGTCAAGTAGGTCACTGGATCTATGCATCTGAAGTGCATGGGTTTATTTCTGCATGCTTGTGCTTCTCTTATGCGCCAACTTCCTTTGGGCATCCTAGGCATGTAGCAGACTGGGGGCAAACAGTCAGGCCACCCCTCTCCTTTCTCCTTCCCCAGCTTTCATGCACTGGGAAACATATTCATACATTTATTCATTCCACAACCATACACTGAGCTTTTGCTGTATACTGGTGCTCTGCTGGGAACTGAGAGTACAGAAATAAATAATACTAAATATCATCACTCAAGAAAATCACGTCTAATTGGGGAGATGTGCTGACACATAGTTGAGATTCATGCACTGTGAAGTATGTGTAACTTGAAGGAGAAATTAATACTTCCCTGACCCTCACCTTCCTTCCTACTAGAAGGAGACCTCAAAAAAAAGGGGTGGATCTTATCAATTCCTTATAAGCCCTTACAAGTGATTCTTCCACAACTTTTTCTATGTCCTTGTATCATTAAGAGAGGAATTATGCAGTGTATGTATCAGCAACGAATCCATTTCTTCCACATTGCCTGAGGGTGACATTTTGAAAGGAGATGAGAGAAAGTAAACAATTAAGCCAAGAAGACTGATGGACTGGACACAAATACTTGGCAGCCTACAGGTCATGGGTGGTCACAGAATCCATGTGTATGATCTTCAAGGTCCTGGATGGGCTCATTCCGGGACAGGGTGCAGAGTTCCACAAGGCAGCAGTCAGGGGAGATGGCACATCCCTGGGGAATGCCAACATTGAAGGGCTGGGCAGGGAGAGGGGGGCCTCTGAAGGAAATAGGGGAGTGGTCTGAGGTACGTGACCTGGAGAATGGCAGATCACAGGTACCAGAGGAGAAATACAAGGGAGAAGGACAGGTCTCAATGTCAAATGGCCCAGAGAAGCTATTCAACCTGATGAAGACCAACCTGTGCTGGACTTCATGAATGATGATCAGTTCCAGAGAAAGTAAATGTCAATGAGTGGAGTGAATGGGAGGGAAGGACATGAGCACTGCATGTAAAGCAGAGAAGGTAAATGTCAATAAATGGAGTGAATGAGAATGAAGGGTCTGAACACTGTGTGTTAAGTAATTTGCAACAGCAATTTGTAAAGGTAATGAGAGATCTGGGGTGAACTTGGAAAGCAAGATCAGATTGGAGGAAGATTTTTTTGTTTCAGTTGGAGAGACGTGAACTTGAATTTATGCTGAGAAGAAGGAGCCGGGGTGAGGGAAAGATTGAAATCACAAGACAGAGTAGAGGGCAGAATGAAATTCCCAAGGAAGTGAGAGACCTGGCCCCCAGTACAGGTGACAGGATTAGCCTTGGATGGAGGGTGGGACCCCTGATCTTCTATGAGAGGGAAGGAGTCAAGACCAGTAAGCTTCTTCTCCTAAGAATTAAATCGACTCCTATAACTCTACTTCCTCCACGAACACTTTGTAGATATATCCAAGTGCTGAAGGTTCCTTTTGATTCTTAGAATGGTCGAGACTTTGCTGTACTCAACCTCTACTTTAGGAACCCCCAGTCATAAAAAACATTCTGCTCACACAGCAAACAGCTCTTGTGAATCCACAATCTGGTAGCCCCTAAGAAAGGACTCTATAAAGAGCAGAGACAACATGATGGTGAACATACGTTGTCTATTCGGAAGCATGCCACAGACAGTATCTAAGGAGGGGCAAGAGTCCTGTGCTTGTACCGGTGAGGTAAGAATTTCTTTCACCTGAGTTTTGCTACGTGAGAGAAAACAAGGGCTGCTCATTTGACAAGAGGCAATTAGGTTGCTGCTGGGTCTCCGTGCTGTTTCTCCATGAGTTCAAGCTCATGGAGTTTGTTCATCTAAATTCCAGGCAGCAGCATGTACCCTAGGGACACAGGGATTATGTCATCGCCACTTTGGCTGAGCCACAGAGTACATTATAGAGGGAGGAGGAAGGACCCACCCAGTGCACTCACTGGTAGATTCACACCCTGCGTTTCCTTTCTTGCTGGCCAGGGAAACTAGCCGTGGAACTGAGTGTTTAGTGTATACTGCAGAGTGCGTAAGAGCATGGGCTCAAATTCTGGCTCTGTCTCGTACCATCTGCGTAGCCTGGCACATGCGAATGAACCTCCCTGAGCTGCCCCCGTTCACCTGCAGAGACGGCCGTACCAGTGAACACCTCACAGGGCTGCCGTGTAGGGTGAATGAGGCAGTTTATGTAACGAGTCTGCACAGAGCCTGGGACATGGTGAATGCTCCTAAACGTTAGCTGTCAATAGCTCTTACCTTAAAAAGTTCCAGCCAGTCTACATTAATAAAACTGAGCATCTACCGTGCACACATCCTTGTGCTATGGGGTGAGGTGGGGATTACAAGTCACAGAGGAAGAGTGGTGTTCCTGGAGGGATCGGGGACAAATTCAAAGGCTTTAGGCTGGACTGGAGGGATGGGTAGAGGGTGGGCAGAGAGGGACAGAGGATTCTAAGTGTGGGTAAAAGTGTGCAGGAGGGACAGTGGGAGCATCCTAGGGGAACCAGCAATGATCCAGGGCTCCCGGAGGATAAGGAACCCAGAAGAGAGGAAGAGGCATGGTATGAGAAGAGGCTAGGGTTTGAGCCAGCTCATAAAATGACTTTTGATGAGGGTCTAATGAATTTATTGCCAAAGACAGACAAGGTGTTTTCCCTGAAGTTTGGTTGTGAGATAGCTCTACACAATTCGCACCAATTCTTACCATACTTTTAGTCCCTTTCTGCCCTACACGGTTTGATTCTTGATTCTGCATTTGTGGATATTGTATGGGTCTGTCCCCAAATTCCTGCAGAATAATGTTGCTATAGAAACCAAAATATTTCTAAAGAAAAAGCCTAGAGCTAGTCAAAAGTAAAAATTCAAAGGCAAAATCCATGGCATTCAATCAAATATATACCCATCAATGTGGCACGCTATAGAACATTAATTACTGTGCTCAAGATCAAAGTGACATTACTCAAGAGTGGAGAAGCCAAATGTAAATTAAGGAGGTCTTTATTGAACACGTGATGACCGACTACCTCCCTGAGCTCAGCCAGGTGCTCCATCCACCGTATTTACACACACAATCACCCTGTGACTCTTAAGCCCCATGCAGGCATGCGAGTGCTGTGTTGTGCTGTGGTACATCCAGAACAAATTCTACTGCTCACAAAACACGTGAGGAATATTCGAGCCACGATCTAAAATGTTAGCCATCTGCTGCACTGCAGACCCTAGGGAGAGGAGGGTCGAGATGCAGCCAGAGGGTTTCTCCATTAGCTTATATTTTGGGAGAGATACTGACAAGAGAATGGGTGGGAAAAAAGGTTACCTTGCTAGTCCACAGATGGGCAGTTAGAAACCCTGGTCTTTCTGGTTCTGTTTTTCATTATTAAATCCAGAGCGAAGAGAAACTCCCTTCATTTCCTTAGCTCCAGACACCCCTTTCTCTTAATTCACCCCCTCATCTTCACCCAGTCACCCCGTGGCCTCACTGTGGGGTGGGGACTGAAAACCACCCTCTCTTCTCCACGCTGACCATGCTCCACCATTCTGGGTTCTCAAAGGGGGAGAGAGGAGAGATGGGGGAGCCACATCTCGGCTCAGAAGGGAGACTGTGGATTCAAAGTCTGTGAGGTTCCTCGGTGATCTCAACCCATGTCTCCAGCTGTCTCCCACCGTCCCAGACTCTGGCCCCCAGGTACACACACCTTTTCATCGTCCCCTTGCAGAAAACACTGTTGATCAGCGACCCCGAAGCCACTCTGAACATCCGTCTCCCCTGCTGCTCCTCGCTGTGGAGCTGCAGAGCCAAACACGCACTTTCTGCACCTTTCTTGCTGCCGTAGGTGCCCCCAAGTGTCAGTTTTGGCCCATGAGATATAAGTGGAACTCTGATGGGGGGACTTCTGGGAAAGCTTTTGTTTCTCCATCAAATGGGACAGATGCAGCTGAGACAGCCTTCCCTCCTCTCCCCATTTTCACTGAACATGGATGGGATGGCAGGAGCCACACCCGTCGTCTTGCAGCCCGGAGGGAAAGAGCAAGACGAGTGTAGAGATGTTGGCGTCGAGCCACTGACCCTACCTCTGGGTATGTTGCCGTGTGGCAAAAGAAAACCTTCTTGGTTTAAGCTACTTGTGGTTAGGTTTTCTGTTATAGCTTAGTGCATTTCTAAATGACACATCCCCGAGCTGTGCGCTGGGCAAACAGGTATGGGCCTCCTTCTTACCAAACCTACAAACTGGCGGGAGGGACAGAAAAAGATGAAGGAAACTTGAATAAGCCCCCAAATTACATATGGTGGTTTGTGTTATGAAGAAAAACAAAAATACAGTGTTGTGATGGAGAACTATAGGTGGGGCCCTGCTTTAGCTAGAGGGGGCATTGAAGGCCTCTTTGAGAACGAGGGGGTTAAGTTGGGACTGTGGGAGGAGAAGACCCAGCCATTTGAAAAGGAGGTGACAAGGGCTTCAGGCAGACATAACAGATAGTGCAGGGCCCCAGATAGTACAGGGCCCCAGGGCAAAAAGGGCTCCCGGTGTGTTCAAAGAAGTAGAAGTCCTCCAGTGGCAAGAGGGTAGGAAGGGAGAGATTGGAAAGAAAGTTGGAGAAGTGGTCAGGGACCAAATCACACAAGCCTTGTAGGCCATGAAATGGAGCCTGAATTTTAGTCCACGTGCAAACGAAGGTTCTAACGTAGACAGTGGACCACAGGGAGGTTGGAGGGAAATGTGGAGACCAGTGAGGAGGCTGTTGGAGGAGTTCAGGTAAGAACAATGGTGACGTGTTCTGGGATGGCCCAGCAGAGATGGCCTCAGGATTAGGTCAGCAGCACTTACCAGGTTAAGTGTTTAGTACTTTCTCATGACCTCTTCTTTTGGATTTTCTGACATTTGTTCTGTACCACTAGCTGTTTCCTTTTGATCTTTTTCAGGCTTTTTTCCTCTGCTTGTCTCTAAATATTAAGGTTCCTCCAGTCTACCCTCTTCCAGTCTATTTTCCACACTGTGGACAGAATTTTCCTTTTAAAACGTGATAGCATCATGTTCCTGCTCAAAGCCATCCATGTACTTTTAATTTTTTTTAGGACAAAATTCAAACACCTTGACAAGTCTTAAGGCCCCTGTGGCTGCACTTTTGTCTTGGCCCCGAGTGCAGTGGGGGACCCGGGGGACCCTCAGCTTCCTCCTCTGTGTGTGGAACAGCAAACGGTGCCTCCTTCCTAGAGCTGAACGTGGGCAAGTGGGCGATGCAAGCAGGGCCTGGGCCTGGCATCTGACAGTCAAGCCTCGTGGCTGGTGGTCTTCACTTCTCATCGTTTTGTTTTGTTTTGTTTTTGGAGACAGAGTCTCACTCTGTCCCCCTTTACCCTTGATCTTGACAAAGTCATGGCACACTTCTCAGAAGAAACCACTGAAAGGCCTCCAGGAAAAGGTGATGGCAGCTCTCCTTCTCTTTAGGAAACCCCACTTTATGCTTAGTAAGAACCCATCACGGTGAGGATTAAAGCTCGTTTTTCTGTTTCTTACAGTAACGGTACATGGGCCGGGGGGGACAGTGAGGTGGGCTTCTCCTGGAAAACCTTTGCAGCCGTCCCAAGGAGAGCTGCTGGCAGGGCGGGGCCCTGGCGCACCTCCTACATGTTCTGGGGCCCACCGAGCTCTTCCGTCCTCACCTGCTCCCCACGAACTCTGCTCCAGCCCAGCTGCTGTCCCCTGTCCCTCTCACAGCCTTGTGTCCCTTTCCTTCTCTGCAGGCCAAACTGCACATTGTTTCTCATTTCTGTCCACTTCAGTCCATAAAACTGGATCCTAAGTTCCTCTAACCCCACTTCCCTAGTCCAATCCTCCCAGCAAATTCCCCACTGCCAGGGTCGTCTGTGTATCGGAGCGCAGTGGTTTTTCTCCTCTGTCTGCTCCTGGGACTCCTGGAACCCCTCACGAACCACAGCTGCAAACGTGATCCTCAACTTATGATCACGGAAGTGCTACATAACAGTCACAGTAAGTGTCTAGTTTAGGGACGTTCAAGCTTGTGGTGCGTGTCATCCCTCCCTGGGCCCTTTGGGTTTATACTCCGAAGGACTTTGGAACCGTAAATGTAAGATTCCTGCGGTAGTAAACCCCATCAACAGTACTCGTATCTATGTGACTTATAAGACTGTAGAACCTTGGAAAAAATTATATGTAGGATTTGTCTCAGCTGTTTAAGTCAAAGATTTTTATTTCTGTTTTCTTTTTAGACAAAGCTGTCGTAAGAATTACAGATGATTCAGGCATTTGATGAATTAAAAAAAGAGATAGAAAAAAAAAAAAAAAGAATTACAGATGAGAGACCATGCACAAATCACAGTTGTCCCTCAGTGACAAAAATACAAATTCAAAATTTTTTTAAAAAATCAGTTTTTAGTGACCCAGATGGCTGGGAAAATGCTGACAGGGTTTTCTGGTCTACCACAGAATTTTCTAAATCAATGAGAAGGATGCTGCCTGTCCTGGCTGTATTATTTCCTACCATGAGAAGAGCCTCCGTATACGGAACATGCTTATTTCAGAAAATTGGCAGTAGATGGCTTTGAAGGGCAGTCGGTTAAGCTGGAATTGCTGTTGGACTCAGGAAGGACGGTCCCCGCCGGCCCCCGCGTGGGGGACACAGAGACTCACTTCCAGGGAGCTCCTGGCTCAGCTTTCGCGTCACTCATGTCTTCAACAGCCAGATCTCATTGCGCCGCCCGTAGGGCTTCATGGGAGGGTCATATCCGGTGCAGAAGTAGACGTCCTTCTGGTAGGTGGCTGTGCCCTCCAGGGCGGCTCGCAGCTGGGCGGCGTGAGCTACGTAGTCTGCTTCCTTGGCATAACCACCAAACTGCCTGGGGACACAAGAGCAAGGGCTGGTCAGGAAAGGACGTGACCTCTGAGAGAGGCAGAATCATTAAAACAAAGGAGTCCCTCGCCATGCTTGTTGGGGCAAGCACACTACAGTGGTGACATGGGGGACGGATTCGCCACTTCCTACATGAGCCTCAGTTTCCTCATCTGTTATATTTTCTCTTTCCTCCAAAGCTGTTACGAGTACTAAATGCAATAATGGATGTGAAAACACTAATGCAGGGCCTGAAATACAGTCATCACATATAAATGTAAGCTTCCCTTTCCTTCCTGAAGTCTCCCAAGGCCATGGTGGGCTGGCTTCCCCATGGCCCCGCCTTCACCCCTCTCTCTAGCTCCCTCTACAGCCCCGCTTCTTCTCTGCCTCCCTGTCACCAGTCTGAGAAAAAGGAAGAACAAAGCAGACTTAGGGTGGAACTGCAGTAAGTGAGGTTGCTGACGCTCCTTCCATGGCAGAGCAGCTGTAAGGACCCATCGCATCACAGTGGTGACATGTAGCAGCTTCATGAAAAACCAGAGCTAACAAAGGCAAGGACCAGGGAAGTCTTGGGAGCGCCCCTATGCAAGCTTTAAACATGCCCCAAATACAGAAATCACTTGTAATAAATCCCTTCTTCTGCGCAAATCATGAAAGCCTTCTTTTTCTAATAAAAGACGTTTTCTAAATGTGGCATTTCTCCTGATGGCAGAAGTTGGGGACAGAGAACCAATAAAGCCTGTCTTTTCAAGATTATTATTCTCCCCCTTATGTCATCTGCCTCCATTCCAAAATTCATCCCATACGTAGCCTACCCTAAACACACCACTCTAAATCTGGGTCGCACTAAAATCTTTATTAGAGTCAAATACATTCCCATTTCTAATGAGCTTTATGACTCAAAAGTCTGAATTTGCACCAGACCAAGATTAGGCCAAATAATGCATTACTTTTGGTGGAGCCCTCTGAATCATGCTTTGCTCTTTTATAAGTGGTTAGTCATTCTTGGCAAGCATTCAGCACGCTGGGTGCAGGATCACTGAGGTGAAAACACCCAGGATTGCATTTGTAAGAAATTGGTTATTCTAATGTCTAGACAACAGCTACAGAACATGGATGGAGCCGCCACGACCAATCTCGAATAGAGGAGGCTTGGTTATTCAAACATACTGAAGAAAGACCATAAGGCAGATGAAGAAGGTTGGGCTCTAGCTTCACTGAGGCTCAAACGAGAGGAAATGGATTAAGAGACAGAGAACGAACAATCAGGAAGGATTTTTCTGGCAATAAAAGCCTGCAACAATGGCGTATTTTTTGTTTTGTGTTTTTACAAAGAATGTCTTTAGACCGAGAACCTCTGTCCCAAATGAAGCAAATGCTGGATGGGGGAGCAGGTGGGCAGTGCTCCCTGCAGCCCCTACTTCTGCCGTGACCCTGAGCTGTGCTCTGTGAAAAGGGACAGTGTTGGCTCTTTAAGTGCTGATTTTGTAAAGGTCCAAAGAGCTGGTCCCCAAATGTCTTCATCTATCAGTGGGAGGCAAAATGGCTAACGTGAGCTCAAATCCTAGCCCCGCCCTTTCTGGACCACAGTCTTGGGCAAATTCTTTAATTTCTTGCATCTTCAGGTCCTTCATCTGTTACAGTAGGATGGTGACCGCATCAATCTTCGAAGGCTATTGTAAAGTTTACAGAGAAGACTGTGCAAACTGCTCAGCCTGGTGCCTGTGACATAGTGAGCTCACAGCAAGTCGGAGCTATTATTGTCACTTTGCGATTTGCACAGAACAGCCTTTCAATTCCCTGACTCTGAGCTGGAGCACACGATGGTTATCTACAGTAGTACCATGAACCGGCCCAGTTAACAATTCTCATGTTCTCAATAGGCCTGCTCTCAAAACTGGTGACCCCATTCCCAGTCTTCTTCCTTCGTTCTAATTTTTCTTTCTTTCTTTCCTTCCTTTTTTAAACAGCAGCTATCACCACCTACCAAACTACACACTTTACTTACTATGTTCATTTTTATGGTCTGTGTTCTCTGGTAGAATACAGGCTCCACAGGGGCAGGGATTTTTGGCATTTTGCCCACTGCTGTATCCTAAGCACCTAACACAGTGCCCAACACATGTTAGACCCCTCGGCTAAAGAATGATTCTGGGAGAAACAATAAAAGTGACTGTCTTCAGGTTGACAGACCTAAAGATGATAGCACTTAAGACCTACTAGTGAGTTAAGTGTTTCAATGAGTCTGTTTGCCCCCATATTCACTCACTCACTCATTTGTATAATAAACATCTGTGCATACGTTACAGGGACAGGGTGGGAACGCAAACTGGAAAAGTGCATCAGCTGGAGCCAGAGGGGAAGAGCCTTGAACTCCAAGCTAAAGCGTTTGAACCTGATCCTAGATGCACAGGGGGACCTAAGAAAGGGCTTTAAAGTAGGACCAGATTGTGTTTTAGAAGGCAGTGGAGAGACGGGGCAATGGCAAAGGACTGAGAGATGAGGAGCCGCTGGAGCCCAGGGACAGTGGAGGATGACGGCCTGGACAGAGGAGGGGAGGTGAGAGAGAGGAGCCAGGGCTCTCCAGGGCTTCCAGCTAAGCCTCCAGGTGGAGGCAGACGCTGCTGACCAGAATAGGGATTGTGAACAGGAGGGGTGCGTAGGGGTTTGGTTTGGGGGCACGTTGATATTGAGGTGCCTCTGGGAAATACATTCATGCACCAATTACTGAATAGCTAAATGAGTGTCTCCTTAGACTTGGGACAGAACTGGCGTCGGAGATATTGACTGGGGAAAGTGATGATCTAGGGAAAGAGAACTTGGGAGTCCCAGCGAGTAGGTACTGGCTGGCTACAGTCATGGTGAGGAGCGATACGAGGGAGAGATGTGCAAACAGAGGGTCAGAAGGTTGCTCTTTGCTCAGTGGCTCACACCTGTAATCCCAGCTACTTGGGTGGCCAAGGCAGGAGGATTGCTTGAGGCCAAGAGTTCAAGACCAGCCTGGACATATCGAGATCCCGTCTCTACAAAAACTAAATAAAATTAGCCAGGTGTGGTGGTGCACACCTGCAGGCCCAGCTATTTGGGAGGCTGAGGCAGAAAGATCGCTCGGGCCCAGGAGTTTGAGGCTGCAGTGAGCTATGATCATGCCACTGCACTCCAGCCTGGGTGACAGAATGACACCCAGTCTCTATAAAAATTTTTTAAAAAAGATTGCTCTTGGAAATCCTAATACCTAAGTGGTGGGTGGAGGAAGAGGACTTGGCAAGAGACACTGAGAAGGGGCTAAGAAGTACAGGGATACCAGCAGAGAGTGCAACAGAGAATGTCATCACTCAGGGGTTCCTAAAATTCCCTTCTGGAAAACCCTTGACTCCTGATATTTATTTCCAGGCAGACTGAGATGCTTGTAATGAAGACAAAAATTTCCCTATTGCTTCATCATGGGAGCATTTTACTGGAAAACACACACAGCTGGGTGGGCTATGGAACAGACACGTGTCTCCCCTCTCTGCTAAGTTAACCACCTCACCCTGACCCCCCACAGAGCCGCACACACGCCAGGAAACCAGCCCCTCCCAGGAACACGGCCCTGGAACATGAAGGAGCCCAGCTCTGGCTGACTCAGCTTGCGTTCAC
Organism: Varecia variegata; assembly: GCA_028533085.1. Lineage (NCBI taxonomy): Eukaryota > Metazoa > Chordata > Mammalia > Primates > Lemuridae > Varecia > Varecia variegata. The sequence continues at coordinate 75,388,893 of CM052440.1, read as the reverse complement.
GACAAGCTGCCTCATTCCTTCCTGCCTCAGCTTCCAACCTGTACACGGGGGATGACCAGGCGCCCTCGGCTCCCCAAGCGCACGAGCGTGCTAAGCGTGAGGTAAGGGATGCTCGTAAAGTGCTTTGAGCTCCCAAAAGGAAATCAACACAAACTATGCACATTATTTTTTTGTGAGCCTGTTAATAAGTTTCCATCTAATCCCTCATCTTCAAAGAAGCTCTCCTCCAGGGCGCTGTATTTTATGTCACCCAAGGTCAGAGCTCGGTATTCTGAACAAAGAATTTGGTTACCATGGGAACTGAGAAATTGCATGCATGCACACACACGTGCGCTCTCTCTCTCACACACACACATACACATACACACACATGTGTGCATGTATGCCCCAGACTCCCAAAGGGGGCTTGGAGAATTAGCCAGAGGGAGGGGCTTTTGGTGCAAGGAGGCAGAAACCCTAACGTGTTATTTTCAGGGAGTGTCTGGTGCAGGCACAGTGAGGAAGAAAGAGAAATGGCACAACTCTGAGCTTGACTGTCCAACTCTGTCTGGAACTTTAACAATCAACAAGTCAACACAAATCAGTGGAGAGTCGGCTGTGCACGCAGCCCTGTGAGAGGCAAAAGCAGCGTCAGACTAGGAACTGACAGCCTCGCAGCAACTGGAGAAGAGGCTTAACACAATGAGCATTTCGTTCAGCCCGGCGGAGCCAGCGCTGATGGAGCTGAACATCACAGCCAGACACTCTAGGGCCGTAAGGAAGATAAAGACGCCGTCCCACCCTTGCGAAGTCTAAGCGTAGTGGTCAGGACAGAAACACGACACACACAAAGATAATGTCGGGCGGAAGGCAAGACTGGAACGGAGGTAGAAGGTACAAAGCGCATGTTCTGGGGGCAAGGAATAGGAAATGATCAGTTCTGACTTGGAATATGAAGAAACAATATTAGGGAAGACATGACATTAAGCATTTATTGAGCATCTTCTTGATGCTGGCAATGAACAGCATGACAACGTTCCTGTCCTCACAGAGCTCGAAGCAAGCAGAGCCTGGGGAGGGGCAGAGGGGAGCCGGGGGGTGGGTGTGTCGGGAGGCAGCGGGTGAGATGCTCCGAGATCAGTGGACAGTTGGGAATGGGGCTCCGTTGTGCCTCGATAAGGCATTTTTACCAGGCTTTACTGCCTGGTTAAACATTTGGGGAACCCAAAGTTTACCCAGCTGTCTCCTCGTGGGAATGGAGTGTCTCAATCCTAGCTTGGGCTTTGGTGCAAACCCTAACGTGTGCCAAGGTCAGGGACAGCCTGAGGTCCCCAGCCAGAGCTGAGCCTCCTGGCAGGCTCGGTTTCTAGCAGGGGAGGTGGTGCGAGTGGTCCTGCGCTTCAGGCTGGCGGTGCTAAAACGACAATCCAGGAGGGGCACAGGCGGGAGAACCAGAAACCAATCAGGAGGCCACTGCAGTCGTTCCGGCAAGAGGCGACATCGGCCTGCGGTGGTGGGAAGGAGGAGGCAGCCAGGAGCTAACGGGGCTGGGCCAATAATCACGTGTGAATGGCAAAGGAGTCAGAATGACACCTGAACCAGGTGGGTAGGAGGAGGGAGGGGACCGACACTAAGACAGAGAACACAGCAAGGGATCCGATTTCGGGAGGAAATCTGAGTTCTGTTTCGGACATGTTGAGTTGGGAGACACTTGAGGAAGGCGCTGGAGGCGTGGGCTGGTGCTGGGGACAAAGGGCGGCACCGGACCCGCTGACCCGGCATCACCCACCTGAAGCCTCTGCCTAGTGTGAGATTATAAAAGGCTCTTGGGACAGCTGACAGCTGTGGGAGGAGATTAAGTGGTGATTAATTAGGTTTAGAAACAAAATCTTATCATTGGCAAGGCTTTTAGAGGTGAGGTGGATTAACTATTAGAGATACTCAATAAACATTTATCAAATCGAACCAAACTTCCCACCTAGTACGAACGTTCCACAGCGTAATTGTCACGTGTCTCCGGACGGTGCTTGAATCCTTCCAGGGGCAAGGACTTCATTCCTTCATAATGTCCATTTCACTGCTAGAAACCTTATGCCAGAATGTTTATTTTTGCCTAGAAATACGCCTATACTTTCAATCCATAGATACCAGGGTTTTTTTTTTTTAAATCTCTGGAACAACACAGTCCTTAACTATCTTCAGGCATCGGGTTTTTTTTTTTTTTTGCTCTTTTTCCCAGTAAAATTTTCCCCACTTTGAAGGGCAGAGACTTTGTTTGTTCCCTGTTGTATCTTCAGCACCTAAAACAATTCCTGGTTCGGAGTAAGTGAACAATGAATTCATTCTCTTTCGAATGAAGGAATGAATGAACAAAGGGGTCCATGGCATTGCCGCAGTGTCCACATTGAGTCTGATGGTATAAGACATTCAAGGGAGGCAGACACGGGTCAGGCTGCAGAGTTACCAGCACAGAGGGGCTAGCTGACACTGTTAAACAAGGGGACAGACCTTTAGGGGAGACAGCAGAGAGAGGGAGACACACAGGAGAGGCAAGGACCAAGACCTCGAATTTATTTATCCATTCACCACCTGCCTACTGTGCACTTACTAGATTCTAGCCAACCGCCCTGCCGTCAGGAAGCTTGCATGCTAGTGGGAGAGAGGACAATAAATAAATGAACAAACACGTATATAATGCAAGTGATGATAAGTGATGCAAAGGAACATACAGCAGGATAAGGGGACAGAGAGGGACAAGGTGCTATTTTCGATGACAGAATGGTCAGGCAAGGCCCCTTTCAATGGAAGTAAGGGAGTGAAATAAGTGGGTGCTATATAAGACTGAAAACCCTCGGCCCAAACTCCTGTGGTTACAAAGAAGGGGTGAAATACCTAAGAGCCTGGCAGGAACCTGGGCCAGCACCGGTCTGCAGATCTCCTGAGCAATAATGCGCGAATTCCCTAAGGGTTTAATGGATGGGCTCTTTCTTCCAAACTCCTCCTCCTCTACGCTGAACTCCCCAAGCTGCTAGTGGCCCTCACGAGGGCCTGGTCATGTAAAGGGGGAAATAACTTCAGTGACCCTCGGTGCCTACAGCTGACAAAGTTTCTTAACATGTACAATGTCACTGGCCCTCACAATAATGCATTATACATCCTTCTTTGTGGATGAGAAAACCGAGGCTCAGAAAGGTTAAATAACTTGTCCAAAGTTATAAAACTCATAATTATTAGAGTTGAGGTTCAAAGTGTATCTTTGTAACTTTGATTTTTTTGTTGTTAATTCTAGTAAAATTAGATTTAATTCACGAGGAAGGTGAAGCCAAGAAGAGGAGAAAGGGCTAAAGTTTACTCAGTGTCTACCTCATAGCTAAGATTCCGCAGGCATTTCCAGATATTATCATACTTCCATCCTCACCCTCAACCCTGGAAGCTAGGTACTCTGATCTCCATCTTACAGGTGAGGAAACTGAGGCACAGCGAGGCTTGGTAACACGCCAAAGGTCTGCCAGTCATTCAGTCGTGAGCTGGGACTGAAGCTACGGGTCACCCTGACAATGAACTCCTGGTTCTCAACTCTTTCCTTTATACCCAGATATTTCATCAAAACTGTGAAAGTTTCATTAAAACCATCAAAACTCTCCCGCTGTTGGTCTCTGTTGAGAACCGGGTGTTGAGATGAGCCAAGGAGGCCTAGCGCTAACCTCAGTGTCCCTTACAGAACATCGAGGGAGGAGAGTGGTCTGGAACGTTCCCACTGGTCTAAGTGCCCCTTGTGAATACTAACAATATTCTGATAGTGTTATTCTCTTCACAGCATTCTAGTCATCTAAACAGCACTAATAATTAATACTGCTAATAAATGCATAATCCCTTTGTAGACATCCCTTCACAAGGTCATAAAAAAAAGGAAGACTGAATTAAGGATGCAAGGCTTTCATTTCAGAATTAATTTTGTCATCTAATGCACTCTCTGCATTATTTGAAAGAGCATTTTTGCATTGAAGTAGCACACTTGCCTTCTACCGTCTCATTAACGCTGCTTTCCACTGAATCAGAAATAGCGCGAATTACCACAGGGTACTTTCAGACACACATTTGACTGTGCAGCGACACCAAGTGGCGAGCTGAGGAATGATCTTTTGCTAAGTTAGAAACACATGGTAAGTGAAAAAAAATTCACAGAGCCAGGCTGGACACCATTATTTGGCACTTTGATCTGTTCAGATTTCAGAGAATTAAGAGAAAATTGCCACAGACCCGGCTTTAATATTACCCTTTAAATCGATACCAGGGTTTCTTAGAGAAATGGCTAATTCCAGCTCTGAGCAAGAAATGTTAAGATGTGCTCAAAATGTCTTGTCATATCAGAAAGCAAGGAAGCTACCACAGAGTTCTAGAATTGTGTCAAAAGGTCTGAGAAACCAAGAGCCTCCCAACAGCCAAAGCTAAGACAATTTGAGCTTCAATAAGAAGAATAACTGCAACGCACCAAAATGTATCAAATATGTTTAAATTCCTGTGTTTATAATCACACTCAGAAAACAAAGTCGCAGACCACCTCACCTTTGGAGGATGTTGAGGAATGAAATCGTTATTTTGAAAACTGGTCAATAAAGAGAAGGTATCAAGTATGTGTCTTGCTTTTCCTATAAGACTCAGGGAAACCAAACAGTAGATGAGGGGAAGTTTCTCTTTAGTATTTCAGCTAATAAATAAAGAAGGAAAAACAGAGAACATTATCATTTTACAACCTCCTGTGACACTAGGCATCCAGGCAATGATGATCTAAGGTGACTAAAACCAGAAGCAACCGGCGTTCTGAACTCCTGACGGAGGTACACACCACCTCCCAGGGAATGTTCTTGCCCAAAACTCAAAAAACTGAATCTGATCACATCTCCAGTTCCTAATTTACAGGCAATACGGAGGCAGAGGAAAATGGTAAGATGCCACAGAAACTCGATCAGCAAAATCCAGACTGGGGGAAAGAACAGGACAAACGATCCCCAAATGGCAAGGAGAAATGAAGAAGTGTGTTGGCGAAGAAATTTACAGATTCATAAAAACTTAAAAATGTAGAAACCAATTGCCATGGATGGACCTCACTTGGATCTAGATTCAAAAAGAATGTTAAGACAAATTATAAGATAGTCTAACACTGGATATTTTATACTATCATAACATTAATGAATTACTGTAAAAATTTTTAGAGAAATAAGGTATGGTGATTATATATTTTTTAAAATCTTCAGTAGTCATTGAAATATTTATGAATGAAATAATATAATTTCTGGAATTTGCCTAAAGACGATCCAGGGTAGGGGCTGGCTGGAAGCTGGGAGGGTACACATCGACAGAGCCTTAGGCTGATCATCGCTGCAGGTAGGTGATGGGTACATATGGTTTCATTGTCTTATTCTCTCCACCTTTCCATAATGTTTGAAGATTTCCACAGTACAAAGTTAAAGACAAAAGAAAAAAATTGTACCAACTCAATACTCTGGATCTGATAAAACAAATGATTAGAAACTAGCCCCATCTATTTGAAGTCTTTTACAAACTGATTCAATTATGTCAATCTCATTGCTTACGAAATAAGAATGAACAAAGAGATGGAGTTAATTTTTGAAACCTACTACAGGTCATAAACATTAAGTAACTTATAAATAGTATCTTAGGCTGGGCACAGTGGTTCACCCTGTGATCCAAGTACTTTGGGAGGCAGAGGCAAGAAGATTACTTTAGGTCAGGAGTTCGAGACCAGCCTGTGCAACACAGTGAGGCCCTGTCTTTACAAAAAATTATAAAAATGAGCTGGGCATGGTGGTGCACACCTGTAGTCCCAGCTACTTGGGAGGCTTAGGTGGGAAGATTATTTGAGCCCAGGAGTTCAAGGCTGCAGTGTGCTATGATCAAGACACTGCACTCCAGCTGGGCAACATAGTGAAATCCTGTCTCTAATAAATAAATAAATAGTATCTTAATAAATACTGAAAGATACTCTTTAACAATAATCCTATGAGATTATATTACACCCCCACCCCAGCATACACGAGGTTACATTATCAACACTTAACAGATGGAGAAACTAAGTCTTACAGAGGCTAACTCCCCAAGCATCATCCTGCTAGTGAGCAGCAGAGGATTCGAACTATAAACTGCCTGCTCAGTGCATCACACCAGGATACTTCCCAAAGCACAGGAAAGAGAACAGAAGAGACAGCGGGCGCTAGGGTGAGACCAGCAGACACCCAGCACACAAGGTTTAAGGAGACGCTCACGCCCAGTGCCCACCCCGTGCTTGGACAACGTGAGAGTGAGCGCTCGCTTATGTTCTGCACCTTAGGTGCCTCACTCTGCACCCCAGGAAAAGACACTGTGTAGTGAGTTTGCTTTCTCTGCAGCCTCTGCGGCAAACCTGCGGAGTCAGAGTGAGGACTGCAGTAGAAGCCTGGAACTGAGGCTCTGGTTCCAGCTCCCAGACTCATGACATTCACTGTCCTCGGGGAGGCCCCTATGGTCCCCTGGCCTCGAGCTGTCCACAGCAGCAAGGTTCACATTCCCAGCATGTTCACACAGCTCTAGGGAAAGCTGTCACACCTCAGGTGCAGGGTTGGAGCAGGGCAGCCAAATGACTAAGTCTGGAAGTCACTGGGAGTGGACCAAAACTTTGCCCAGTGCAAGGTCATGTGCATATTTATTTTTCATGAGGTTGTTCCTGAGCAGAACCCAACTGCCACCTATGGTTACTTCTGGTGAAGATCCTAGTCTTCCCGTGTGTGCTTTGGTGCCTGTTACATAGTAGGATTTTAACAAATGGGGCATCATCAATTATCTAGAAGAGACTTGGTTCCTGAGAGGAAGCTGGAGACCAAAGGATAGAAACATGCAAGCTTCTGCACGTGCTGTTCTCTACGCCTAGGGAACATGAGGTCCTGGAAACAGGGCCAGAAAGACAATAGGACGGATGTATGCTCTGCTCAAAGGACCACAGAGCAGGAACAACAAGGGAGTGGGAGCCCAGCTCTGGCAGATGCCCCCTGCCCTTTCGGCACTCAAAGGGGGCGCGGGTTAGAAATCACGTGTCCCCAGCCCGTGTCCACAACCCACACTGCAGTTTGACTTAGATACTTGCTGCATCTCCCAGAGCCCTGCTATGGCTAATGCAGGCGTTCATCGTAAGCTCAAGCTATGGGGTTACTCTCCCCACCATCAATTTGGCAACTGGCCAAGGCACTTATTCAGATAAAATGCAAATGTTAGTATGCTGCAACCTGCAGAAATTAAAATGAGAAACCGTCAGGATTCAGAATTTCCTACTTAACATTTAATAGATGGAGAAACTAAGTTGTAATTAATTAAATTAATTCAGCAACCATAGAAGTTCAAGGCGCATGCTCACTGGAGATGACTCAAGGAGTGGTTATGGGAATTAACTGAGTGCCGGCCTGGGAAGCCCAAAGCATCGTTCCCTTACGTGGAATAGACGGTGATGCTGTCCCGCTCCTCGATCTTGACGCTTTCGTCACTGGGAATTGGCGGGTTGCTCTGAAACTGGTTTGGAATCCGGAACCAGACTTTTAATTTCTTCTGCAGGGAGCCATCTTCACTGGGGAACACGGCAAAGGAAATAGGGACTGTCATCCCCATCCAAGCTCCTGAAAACGTAAAAACACACAGCGCGGCAGGGCTTAGAGGCAGTGCTTGCTCAGGGCTGAGGAAGATACACCAGTCTCGTTCTTCTTCCAAGGCCATATTTTTTGTTCTTGACATTAACAATGAACATTTCAGGTGTTTAACAATATATAGTGAGGGCTGGGTGTGGTGGCTCATGCCTGTAATCCTAGTACTCCCGGAGGCTGAGGCAGGAAGATCTCTTGAGGCCAGGAGTTTGAGACCAGCCTGAGCAAGAGCGAGACCCCGTCTCTACTAAAAATAGAAAAAATTAGCCAGGCGTGATGTTGCGCGCCTATAGTCCCACCTACTTGGGAGGCTGAGGCAGGAGGATTGCTTAAGCCCAGGAGTTTGAGGTTGCTGTGAGCTAGGCTGATGCCATGGCACTCTAGCCTGGGTGACAGAGTGAGATTCTATCTCAAGAAAAAAATAAAAACATAGTGAGACATACATGAACACCTGTTATCTTTATGCCTTGGAGGTAGGACTATAGTGGTATGACTCTTGAAAAAATTACCTGGCAATATATATCAAGACTGTATATTATCAGTACCTACTTATTTCCTATCTAAACATCCATTTTAAGGAAATAATCCAAAATATGGAAAAGGCTATAAGTAATAGGATATTCACTGCAGCAGAATTTATAATTCTGTTCAAAACAATAATATATCTAAGTAAATTAAAGGCACATGATTCAGCATAATGTAAATATGAATAATTATGCTTAAGAAGACTATTTAGCAGTTGTAGAAAATAATTAGGAAATAAGTAACAGAAGCAGGATATGCAATTGTAGGAACACTAAGATTACATTAAAACCCCCTAAAGAAATATAGTCAAAAGACAACAATGATTATATTAAAATGGGGGAGGGATTAGGGATACTGTTTTGTTATTTTCAAGATTTTCTTTAATGAGTTGTATAATTTTTATATGTATTTACATATTAAAAATATTATGACAGTGTTAAGAAGGCAAAGATTTCTTCTTGACCTCCTACTGGTCAACTTCCAAAGCCTGATTACTTTGGTCCTAGTAAATGCTATTAAGGCTAATATCAGTTTCTAACTTTCTCAATGATTAGCTCGAGAAATATCCTAAAAATTAAACACGACATACATCTCTTTTCTCACCTTGCTTTCTGACCCATTTTTGGTTTTCAGTGATTCTAAAGTGCCACCCAAATTAAAAGCTTCTTAAAAGAGACAAACTCCTATTTAAGTATGGTTTACGTGCTGACACGTACGCCTTTCATGAAACTTCAGGTCTATCATTTTGAAAACAAGGAGGC
>CM052440.1:75365150-75379443 GCA_028533085.1 Varecia variegata | reverse complement strand
TTCCTCCCCACGGCAGGCCATGGAAACTAGGATGCCTCTTCCCCAAGTCAGGTCACAGAAACCAGAACCCCTCTCCCTAAAAGCCAGCTATAAAACCTAGAAATATTACTATCCTGCCCCTGCCTTTCTGTGTAAGAGTTGGCCTACCTTGTCTGATGGGAGGTCATAAGACCTCATTCCAGAAGTTGTGTTGCCCTATACCTGGGAGGAAGGAAGGCCACATGGAGAGGCAAAGAAGAATCAGAACAGACAGGCCTTTTGGCGTTTCCTTACTCACCTGTCACTGTTAGATCTTTCACTTTCTGTCCAGTTGCATTTCTATGTGGCTGTCCACTGTTCATCAAATCTAAGCATAAACATGGACAGTTTTCCCTTGGGGCTTTGGGTCTTCAATTCTAAATGCTCCCATGTCAGGTAAAACCTTGATTAAATAAATCTGCTATGCTTTTCTCTTGTTAACCGGTCTTTTGTTATAGGAGTGTCAGCCACGACCCTTATGATGGATGAGGAAAGGCATCACACCTTTTCTGTCCCTACAAGTTGAAGTTCAAAAACATACTTTATGCTGTCATTAACGCTTTGAAAAAAAAAAAAAGAAAGAAAAAGAAAAGAAAAATAAACAAAAAAAAGAAAAAGGAAAAAATAAAAAAATAAATAAATAAAAGAAGAAATAAAATAAAAACAAAACAAAACAAACAAAAAAAAACATACTTTACATTGAAGGTGTGCCATTTCGTACAGTCCCAAAAGAGGATTGAGTCTCAAAACCTTGTTGTGCCATTGTTGTACCTTATTGCAGTCAGGTGTTACAGAAAACATTATTCCTAACACTCACTAAGGACGTTAGCAATCAGGGACGGTTGGCTTTATTCAAGGGGAAACTATAATGATAGGTGTAGGGGCCACTGCAGTGAGGTCTAATGGTGGGGGAGAGAGTTGGGCTTGACCCTGAAAACAACAAGAGAAAGTGGAGACTTAAAGCCAAGGAGCGGGGGGGTCAGAGGGCAGAAATTTACCAAGAGAAAACATTCTGGCCAAACCACCCCAGCAGGATTCTGGCTGAGGACAGGCCAGGCGATGAGGGGTGGTGGGGGCTGAGGAACCTGATTAGATATTGAGGGTGATCAGATATGGGTGGGGGTGGGGGATGCTGGCTAAACTGACTTAGCAGGATTCTTGCTAAAATTGGCTAATGCTGAGATGCACACAGAAGCCCAAAGTCAGGGCCTAGTACAGCAGGGAGTTCAGAACAGCCTGAGCAGCGTTTGGTCAATAAGAGAAACTTTGTCTTTCTGAGCCACTTCCTCTTTGGCTTCCCCCCTGTAGAATGAGTTTACATTTATTGTTTTAAAAATCACTCACATGTTTAAAAACTGGCATTTGGGCATGCTTCTTGGGCAGTGTGAAGGCAATTTATGTAACCAAAGGATTTGTACTGCCGTAGTACTCTGAAATAAAAAAAATGGCATTTTATTTAAATATATCTGTTTTGGTGAATACACTAACCATACCACTAATAACATCAGTGCAATGAATATAGCTCCTAACAGCTCCAGAGTCTTTACTAAGTGACAATAACTTAATTATTCCTAAAAGAAAAAGTCATTCTTTTTTTGTTTTTTTGCCCGGGTTCTTGCCTGGGCTAGGGTGCCGTGGCGTCAGCCTGGCTCACAGCAACCTCAAACTCCTGGGCTCAAGTGATCTTCCTGCCTCAGCCTCCCGAGTAGCTGGGATTACAGGCATGTGCCACCATGCCCGGCTAATTTTTTTCTATATGTTTTTAGTTGTCTAGATAATTACTTTCTATTTTTAGTAGAAAGAAATTTAGTAGAAAGAAATCTTGCTCTTGCTCAGGCTGGTCTTGAACTCCTTACCTAGAGCAATCCTCCCGCCTCGGCCTCCCAGAGTGCTGGGAATGCGGGTGTGACCCACTGCGCCTGGCAAAAAGTCATTCTTAATGTGCTAGTAAACCAAGTTTTTGAGCCTTAAAAACTGAGGCTGAGAATAGGCTCAAGACTGTGGTGTCTCAGGGGAGAGGGGAAGGCTGGAGAAGTAGGTACGAAAGTGATCAGCGTCTTTCGATCCTCATCGGCACTTAGAAGTGATAAAATTGCCCAGGTAGAGTAGGGAGAGTAAGAAAAGAGAGTCCAGGACAGGACACTGAGGAACAGCAATGTTCAAGAGGACAGGCAGTGGGAGTCAGTTGCCCCAAGGAGAATGAGGATGAGTGTGGGACAGGGAGGGGAGCCACGGTCCCAGGAAGCTAAGAAGAGCATGTTCTGGGGTGACGGGTGGTGTCAGATGCTGCCAAGAATTCGCGTGAGAGAGAGACTGGGAAGCATCTGTCGGATATAGGAACAAGAATGCCTCTGACCTTGGTGAGAACAGTTACCATGCAGGTTGTGGGGTGCAGAAAGCTGTGATGAGTGAGTGAGGAATGAATGGATGGAAAAGGAGCAGAGACAGCCCAGTTTGGTTGGTAAGAGGAGAAAAGAAATGCACACACAACAGCTAAATGGGGAGGATGGTCAAGATACATTTTGTCCATGGAAAAGAGGCCAAACTCCATAAAATTATTTAAAGAGGTTTATTCTGAGCCAAATTTGAGGACCGTGGCCTGGAGCCACCACGCCCAGGAAGGCCTGAGCAAGTGGACTCAGCTGTGGCTAGGTTATGGTTTGGTTTTATACATTACAGGGAGACAGGGGTTACAGGTAAAATCATAAATCAATACTTGGGAGGCATACATTGGTTTGGCCCGAAAAGGTGGGACATCTCGAAGCTGGGGTGGGGAGGTGGCTTACAGGTTTAAAGACTCTTTGACTTGAATTGGTTAAAGAAATGAACCTTTGTCTAAGGTCTTGGAATGTTTTAAGTTAAGATAAGGAAGTCTGTTAATCAGAGACAAGCTACAGGCCATATATTTGTTGTGTAAACTGAGGACCTGCGGTTTGTCTCATAGCCTTAAGCCTGTTAATGAGTTACAAAGGACATCTACAAGAAGGGCGGGGGCATGATGAGGCATGTCTGACCTCTCTTCTCCTGGCCAGCAAACCAGTTTTAGGGTATCTCCTTAGCCAAGAAGGGGTCCATTCAGTCAGCCAGTGGGGGTGAGCCTTAAGATTTTATTTTAGTTCACAATTCCCCGCTTTGGTCAAGATCTGCCAGAGGCAGCATATTTTTTTTTTTTTTTTTTTAATGGCCAAACTCTTACCTTGTCCAATCCATTGCCAGGGTGGTGCAGCTACCTGCCCCGTCCATCCAGGCCCTCAGTGGGGCCCCTGTGGCCAAGAGGACTGAATAACCAAAAGAGCTTCCGGTCAATTAACTGTTTTAGGCAAGACGGGCCTGGAGGTGGACAGGCACTCATCAACACTTTAAATCCTTCAAGGCAACGTAAGAGTAAAAACCAAAATATCAAAGGCAAGGCTACAAAATTAATTTATATATAAGTGTTGAGCTACTATATTCTTGGGTTTAGTTGCAGACTTGTAGCAAACATAACCATTTAAGCTAAGGAATTTACAGACTTTTATTGTGTCACAATATTTTATTCTCTTTTGTAATTTGTACTAAGGTGGCTGATAAATTACTTGTTATATCTCATTTTGCATAAACCCCATCACTGAGAACAATTATACTCAGGAAGTTCTAAGTCTATGGGAAGCAGGAAATCTTTAATGATTAGGATGGATATCTGTACCATGTGGCCTGGAAAGGTGAAATCTCTCATTTAGTATTTGTTTAGGCTCCTGTGTGCCCTTCCTTGATCTGGAGGGTCTAAACTATTTCTGTCCCTTGAATCGCCCCTTACAATCTCATGTCCTTTCTCGATAGTCCCCGGGCCTAGGGGGAGGATGTTTGCAGCCTTAGAAACAGGGCGTTGGCAGTGAATAACAGGTTGGGCCCAGTGGGATTCAATAGTTTTAAATTCTAGAGATATCAGGTAAACTTGTTATTTACTTAAAACTTGTCATGACTTTGGAAAACAAAGCAAGAGAATCAGTAATGTTTTAAATAAAAAGTCATAAAAAATTTAGTTTGGTCCCATGTAATTAATTTCTTTTTCTTTTCTTTTCTTTTCTTTTTTTTCTTTTTTTTTTTTTGAGACAGGGTCTCACTCTGTTGCCCAGGATAGAGTGCCGTGACATCATTGTAGTTCACTGCAACCTCACACTCCTGGGCTCAAGTGATCCTTCTGCCTCAGCCTCCCGAGTAGCTGGGGACTAGACGCATGCACCACCACGCCTGGCTACTTTTCCTATTTTTAGTAGAGACAGGGTCTTACTCTTGCTAAGGCTGGTCTTGAACTCCTGACCTCAAGCAATCCTCTTGCCTCGGTCTTCCAGAGTGTTAGGATTACAGGTGTGAGCCACTATATCCGGCCCCATGTAATTAATTTCTGTTCTGTTTGAGGTTGAGTTAGTGATACTCACGGACATATCAGCTTTCTAATTAAAGTCCTGGACGTTTGTTTTTAGTCCAGTGGTATATAATTTCCAAAGTTATCAGAAACCTGTATTCAAGAGAACTTGTGAGTCCTTTCCATTGACTTTCCTTGAAGAAGCAAACTTTGGGCTTAGCCATTTTTTAAAAAAACGCTTTCTGAGATGAATAAAAGTAAAATAAAAAGTCTTAGACTAGCCATGGTTAAAGAGACAACTAAGGAGTCCACTTGCTCAAGGCTTCTTGGGCGTGGCTCCAGGGGAAAAAAAAAAAAGAGAGACAACTGACAAAGTTGGTTATTTTTATGGCATAGGGCAATTTAACATAATAACCATATTATCACTGATAACATATACCAAGACATATCAATATTTTACAGTATTGGAACATATATTAACACCATGCTTATACAAATATAATCCAAAGAAAGTTAAACACCATTTCATATTTGACAGTGTTTTCTGTACAGTTTTAAAACACCAAATATGCTTACTATGTCTTTCTTAGACTTTCAGTGATCCTCATATGTAAAAAGCTAGTTTGAGGTCAAAAGGCTGGTGTACAATACCTGATGTTTTGAAGTATATTTACATTGTGGATGACTAAATCTAGCTACTTCATATATGCATTACATCACATAGTTATCATTTTTGTGGTGAGAACACTTAACATCTGCTCTCTTTGCATTCTTCAAGAATACGATATTTTGTTATTAACTATAGTCACCACATTATACAATAGATCTCTTGAACGTATCCTTCCTATCTAACTGCAATTTTGTATCTTTTATTTTTTATTTTTTATTTTATTTTATTTTTATTTATTTATTTTTTTTATTTTATTCCTTGTCTAGCCATGAAGGGATTTTTTTTTTTTTTTTTTTTTTTGAGTCAGAGTCTTTTGCTCTGTTGCCCAGGCTAGAGTGCCGTGGCATCAGCCTAGCTCACAGCAACCTCAGACTCCTGGGCTCAAATGATCCTCCTGCCTCAGCCTCTCAAGTAGCTGGTACTACAGGCATGCGCCACCATGCCCGGCTAATTTTTCTATATATATATATTTTTTAGCTGTTCATATAATTTCTTTCTATTTTTAGTAGAGACGGGGTCTTGCTCTTGCTCAGGCTGGTCTCGAACTCCTAAGCTCAAACAATCCGCCCGCCTCGGCCTCCCAGAGTGCTAGGATTACAGGCGTGAGCCACCGTGCCCGGCCCAGTTTTGTATCTTTTAACAAACACAGTCCCAATACCCTAACCCTGAAACCCCTGAACCCTTGGTAACTACCATTCTACTCTCTACTTTCATGAGATCAAGTTTTTTTAGATTTCACATATCAGTAATCATCAGTATTTGTCTTTCTGTGCCTGGCTTATTTCACTTAACACAATGTGCTCCAGTGTCATCCATGTTGTTGCAAATGACAGGATTTCTTTATTTTTTATGACTGAATAGTATTCCATTATACACATGGAATTCTATTCATATATACCAAATTTTTAATCCACTCATCTGGTGATGAACATTTAGGTTGATTCCATATCTTGGCTATTGTAAATAATGCTGCAATGAATATGGGCATGCAGACATCTAAATATACTGATTTCATTTTCTTTGAATATATCCCCAGTAGTGGGATTGGTGGATCATATGATAGTTCTCTTTTTAATTTTTTGAGGAACCTCCATAGTGTTTTCCATAGTGGTTGCACTAATTTGCATTCCCAACATCAGTGTACAAATGTTTTCTTTTCTTCACATCCTTGCCAACACGTATCTTTTGTCTTTTTGATAATAGCCATTCCATCAGGTATGAGGTGATATCTCACTGTGGTTTTAATTTGCATTTCCCTGATGATTGAGCATTTTCTCATAGATCTGTTGTCCATTTGTGCCTTCCTTTGAGAAATGTCTATTTGGGTCCTTTGCCCCTCTTTCTTTCTTTTTTTTTTTTTTTGTATTTTTTTGAAGTTCATCTACCTCCAATTTTGCCCCTTTTTAAATCAGGTTATTTGTTTTATTGCTGTTGAGTTGTTTGAGTTCCTTATGTATTTGGGGCATTGACGCCTTATCAGATGTTTAGTTTGCAAATATTTCCTCCCATTCTGTAGGTTGTCTCTTCACTCTGTTGATTGTTTCCTTTGCTGTGCCTTTTAGCTTGGT
This sequence comes from Varecia variegata, assembly GCA_028533085.1. Taxonomy (NCBI): domain Eukaryota; kingdom Metazoa; phylum Chordata; class Mammalia; order Primates; family Lemuridae; genus Varecia; species Varecia variegata. The sequence goes on along the minus strand of CM052440.1, from coordinate 75,372,842 downwards.
GTAATCTCATTTGTCTAGTTTTGCCTTTGTTGCCTGCACTTCCAGTAAGCATTTCTCATGCAGGACAGGCTTCCTACCAGCGTGTCTGTCTGTGGACGTGCTCCTCCTTTCAGGAGAGACCCACTCCTCGCCCACAGTGATGTTCTTTTCCTCTGCCTCCTATCAGAACCCAGGGTATAATCAGTACCAGAGATATTTACTCACCAAGGAATTGTTTCCTTCCTTCTTTCTTTCTAAATGATAAAATTAAAGATCAGCTCCTTGAGTTTCCAACATTTCTTAAGGTCTGATTTGTTTGGTGTTAAATTCATTCAACACTTTGTTTATTTATTACCTACCCTGTTCCAAGATAGTCTCTGGGGCTCTAAACTGTAGTAGTGAGCAAAACAGACAAAAATCTGTTTTATTGGAGTTTATATTTCAGTGTGAGAGACAGGCAGTTAAATAAACACGTTAATAAATATAAATGTTTTGAGTGTGTTGAGGCAGATGTGTCAGGGTGCTCCACTTTAGATGTTACTGCCCAACCAGGTTCATTGCCCGCATCTCAAGAGGAAGCCAATACTCCAAGATAGCAGGTATAACAGCAGAGAAAGGGTTTAATTCTGCATAGGACTAAGCAGGGAGATGGGAGGAATTTTTCAAATCCCTGAGAAGTTGGGAGACAAGGATTTTAATGACAGTGTGACAGGCCAAGGATTAGGTAATTAGTTTTGCTAATTGGCTAGGTTTGAGGCAAAATTATAGGGGTGTACAGTTCCTGGGGTCACAATTTCAGTTGAGTTAGTTTCTTGGTATGGGCTGCTGGTCTGGGTGGGTCAGCCAATCCACTGGAATGTGGGGCCTGGAAGATATCTCAGAAACTACCTTTGGGTTTCAAAAAGGTAATGTTATCTACAGAGAAAGTTAGGAATCCTTATGACCATCAGCTATGTGACTCCAGAGTAGTGATTACAGAGAAGCAAACAAGGGACCAGTGACAAATTATTATCTTTATTTAGCTGTTCCTGTGCCTTCACAGAGTTTTGGGGTCCTTAGCTCAGTTCTTACCTGTACCCCTTTCTAAATTTCTAACTGACGGTTTCAATTCCCCCCTGGGCTTTTACCCAGCCTGATTCCTGAGGTGTGGGCAAATGAGAAGGGAAAGGGCAGACGACTGCTCTGGCTTCTTCCTACTCACAAGGGATGGAGTTGGGGTTCAGCCCTGGGTAAGAGGAGTGAAACCGTTTTGCAGTCATCTGCAAATACCCACTGGTGCTGGGTTTCAGACCAAGGTTTGCACGAGGAGAGCATTATTACCCTTATTTACAGCTTTAGCACAGTACTTAAGCGAACAGTGGACTATAAGATTAGATAATGAGTCCCAGAATGAGGAGTGAGAGTCCTAACTTCAAAGGTCCCTGTAGATCTGATCTGAAGTCTTGGGGACTCCAAGTGAATATTCCCAAACATCAGTCAGGTGTGGGGTCACTAGTGGAGCCCTGTTGTAGCCACACAACTTGTTGGAAATTTTTTTTAAAAATTTGGGTTTCAACCTCTCCGGGGGTATTTATGTAGACACAGCAGGTAGTGTTTAATACTACACAGACTCCCCCTTGTTTAGCCAACAGGAAATCTGGTGCTGCCGGATTGTCTGAGACTACCTGGGCTAGCAAGTTGAGGGGCTTTTGTTGAGCCCTAAGGCTTTTTGCAGTTTCTTCTGCTATCAGTCCTAGAGTTGCAGACTGATCTCTGATTATGTCTCTGTTGGTATATACTCTGTACACAGGGACTAGTATTCCCAGCTACTTTTACTACGAGGTGTCCTGGCATCTTCCTGGCAACCATCTCTTAGGAGATCTGTGGGGAACGCTATCTGGAGACTTGTAGCCAGGAAAGAATTCAGGATTCAGTTCAGATTGTAGGCAAATATCAGAACAGTGGACAAAGACTAGAATCTAATAACAGGTGGACTATAGTTTTTTAAAATTTCTGAACCATATTTTTTTCCCTCTCCAGTTTCCCGTTTTTATTAAAGATGAATCATAGTTGGATCAGTTTACTCACAAAAATAAACTTTGCTGTCATTACACTTGGCCTGATTATTTGCATAAAGTGCAATAAGAATAATTATTAACCTTAAGCATATAGGCTTTTTTTTTTTATTGGTTTTGCTGGAACTTTTCCATAAGGAATCTCGGGTTAGACTTGAAAGCTTCTTGAGTCAAGCCAAGGATTTATCTGTACCTTTAGATATCTGTATGAATTGGGTAAATTCCTCTTTTCTCAAGATCCCAAAGTGACTTGGGGTTCCTAGACCTGTCAGAAAGTGACATTGTTTACTCACCACAGATCAGGAAATATTATTGACAAGGTACCTGGCCAGTTTTTCCAAACAGATTTTTATTGGCTTTATAAAGTCAACCTTAACTGGGCACCTCTGAAAATATGCCATTCCAGTCAGAGCCTTGGTAAAATAACCAGTGTCTTTCATTGTGTCCTGTCATAGAAGAAAACAGATTCTTATTGAACTTATGGAAAGAACTATATTGCCATAGATTAAGAATACTTATAAATAGTTTTCAAATTCTGGAGAAATCAACTAGAGAGAAAAATAAATGCTTCAAATTTTGCTTACAAATATATACTTTTTTTTTCTTTCTTTTTTTTACCGGTTTGAAGCCAAAACAAATATATACTTTATTGTAAGCTATAAATAGCTCAAAAGAAGGAAAAAGCTTTCCTTGACTTCTGGAAAACAAAACACAAAAAGAATCAGCAATGTTTCAAATAAAAATTTATAAAAAATTAGTTCAGTCCCATGTAATTAATTTCTGTTCTGTTTGAGGTTCAGTTAGCAATACTCATGGATATATCAGCTTTCTAATTAAAGTCCTGGAAGTTGGTTTTGTTTTAGTCCAATGATATATAATCTCCAAAGTTATCAGAAACCTGTATTCAAGAGAACTTGTGAGTCCTTTCCATGACTTCCCTTGAAGAAGCAAACTTTAGACTGTAGCCAGTTAAAAAAATGACTTTTTGAGAAGAATTAAAGTAAAATAATAATTGTCTATGGTTGACAAAAGTCTTAGAATAGCCATGGTTAAAGAGACAATTGACAAAGTTGGTTATTTTTGTGGCATACAGCAATTTAATATAATAACCATAATTATTACTGATAACATACACCAAGACATATCAATATTTTATAATATTGGAACATATATTAATAACATGTTTATACAAATATAATCCAAAGAAAATTAAATACCATTTCATATTTGACAATGCTTCCTGTATAGTTTTAACATACAAAATAAGCCTAATATGTCTCTCTTAGACTGAAGTGGCCCTAATATTTAAAAAGTTAGTTTGAGGTATAAAAGACTGGATTTAGAATTTTGATTTTGGAAAGTTTGTCAGATATCAAAAGCTTAAAACATTTGTTCAAATAGAATCACAAGTCACTATGAAATAATGGTCATTTATTTAACCAACAGTGATAGTCATCAAAAACCAAAACCATCAAAGGCAATACAGGAAGTTATATGGGTATAAACCTTAACCCTTTTTCAAGTTTAGTTTTTCTAGTTAGTCAAAACCTAATAAAGACAACACAGGGATTATCTTGATAAAGCATAAAACCTTTGTTTCTTTTAGGCCAGTTACCAATAAGATAAAGAAAACCTTCTGTAGTGTGATTTTTTTCAAAAATTAATTAAAAAAAGAAACAGGTTATAGAGTTAAAATTAATACATCATGTCATTTCATTAAGAGCAAATTAATAGGCCGGGCGCGGTGGCTCACGCCTGTAATCCTAGCACTCTGAGAGGCCAAGGCGGGTGGATTGTTTGAGCTCAGGAGTTCGAGACCAGCCTGAGCAAGAGCGAGACTCCGACTCTACTAAAAATAGAAAGAAATTAGTGGGACAACTAAAAATATATAGAAAAAATTAGCCGGGCATGGTGGTACATGCCCGTAGTCCCAGCTATTTGGGAGGCTGAGGCAGGAGGATTGCTTGAGCCCAGAAGTTTGAGGTTGCTGCGAGCTAGGCTGATACCACGGCACTCTAGCCCGAGTAACAGTGTGAGACTCTGTCTCCAAAACAAAACAAAACAAAACAAAAAAATTTCAGTATCCTAGAAGACAAGAAAAGGCTAAGGAATTGATCCAGATTATAGGAAACTAAAGAGACATGACAACTAAATGCTGTCCACAATTATGGACTGGCCCCTGTATCAGGAGAAAAAGGCTGTAAAAACATAAAGAACATTAGTGGAATTAAATTGGTTAAATTGGAATAAGGACTGTAGATTCGATAAAAGTATTGTATCAATATTAAAGTTCCTAAAATTGACAACTGCATTATAGTTGTATAAGAGAATATCCTTGTTATTAAGAAATACATATTGAAGTATTAAGAGGGTGGAAGGGGACAGGATATATGCAACCTACTACCAAGTGGTGCCCAGATAAACTGTGACATGCGCACACACCTGCTGCCTACTTCTTTGACCTAATATGTTAGTGTGCTCCTCCTAGTTTACTATACTCTAGCCATACTGTTCTTCTTTATCTTCCTTAAGAATACTAGCTTGTTCTAGAACAAGGGCCTTGGAACTCTGCCATTTCTCTTCTTGAAATGTTCTTTCCCCAGAAATGCACTTGAATGGCTTGTTGTCATCATTCAGATTTCAGATCACCTCTTCAGGGAGAGCTTCCTTGACTACTCAACCTAAAGTGCTCCCCTTCCCTAGAGCCCTTATCATTATCTGAAAGTACTTGGTTAATTTATGTCTGTGCTTCTTTTCCCTTTTGTCTGTCTTCCCACTAGAATGTACGTTTCATAAGAGGAGAGACCTAGATAACAACTCTGTCCTCAGTCAGTACCTAGCATAGGGCCAGAAAATAAGCTCTCAATGTGTGTGTGTGTGTGTGTGTGTGTGTGTGTTGGATGAATGAAGGCGAGATGGGGGGGATGGTGTGGGCAGGGATAGGGCTCTGGGAGCAAAGCCGGCTGCAGGAACACAGTTATTGGAGAAACCGTGTGTGCATTAGTATCTAGCATTCCATCCTGCTGCAAGTACAATTTTTTAGAAGGGAGATTATGTTTAAAAGGGGTGGGAGTGGAGGAGAAAGAAAAAGAAAACACAAAGAAGGAAAAAATTGTATAAAATATGCTTATTTGAAATTTACAGGTTGATCATAATCAGCAATTTTGGAGAAAAAGAGGAATCAAAAGAGAGGAACTTTGTTGACATGTCCATAACAATTGTAATATCAGCTATTTCTTTTTGATGACAAAGTCCGCTTTAAAATTTCATCTTGAATGGGAAGAGGATCTAGTCCCCAATTACATCTACATGGGCATAGTCTGCTTTATTCTGGAAAATTCTCCTTCCATCTTATTTAGGACAATGTCCTAATCTTCCCACTCTATTGGGGTTTAGCACCTGGATGTCGTCTTGGGCTCTCTTCATCCTCAGTTCTTTTTTCTTTGTAAATCCTCAATTCTTTGTGATGCTTCTCTTATGATACTCTTACACATGGACCTGTGATGAGAGTCATTGTTTCTTAGTGTGCTCCTGGCATCTCCTGTATCACCTGGAAAGTCTATTAATAATTCAGAGTCCTTGGCCCAAAATCAGAATCTCTGGGAGCGGCCAACAGGGAAACTGTTTTCACTTTTAAATTTTTTCATTATATTTTTTTGAAGTACAATATACATTTCAGAAATTCAAAATATACTGAAGGATAGGAAATAAAGAATTTTTCTCTCAGCCTCTGTTTCCCAGCCACCCTCTTCCTTGCCTCAGAAGCAGGCATTGTAATGTCACTTTCATATATATTTTTCCAGAGATATTTTTGTGCATGGACATGCAAATACATGCTTATATTTTCCTTCCCACTGCCTCATTACACAAACGGTAGCATCCTGTACTCATAGTTTCAGTACATTGTTTTTTTGTTTTCATGTGCCAATATATTTTGGAAATCATGCCATGTTGGTAAATGAGGAATGCCATTTTTTTCCCGGCTGCATAGATTTCCATGCTGGCATGTGCCATAATTACTTAACAAGTAGCCTATCAGTGGACATTTACATTGTTTTCAATCTTTTGAAAGTAAAAACAACATGACCATTCATAACCTCTTACATATATCATTTCCCACATGTGCAAGTATATCTGAAGAAAAATTTCCTGGGTCAAAGCATATGTACATTTTAAATTCTGATAGATATTGCTAAATTATCTTCCATATAGGTCGGTAAATTCACCAGTGAAACCATCTGGGCCGTGGGATTTCTTTTTTGGAAGGCTATTAATTATTGAATTAATTTCCTGAATAGAGATATAGCTATTCAGATTATTTATTTCTCCTTGTATGAGTTTTGGTAGTTTGTTTGTTTCAAGAAATTGGTCTATTTCATCTAAATTATCAAAGTTGTGGGCATAGAGTTGTTCATAGTATTCCTTTATTATCCTTTCACTGTCTATGGGATCAATAGTGATAACTCCTCTTCATTTCTGACATTGGTAATTTGTGTTTTCTCTTTTTCCCTTAGCTTGGCTAAGAAATTTTATTGATCTTTCCAAAAAAACAGCCTTTGGTTCTGTTGTTTTCCTATTCTATTGTTTCCCTGTGTTAAATTTCTTTGATTTCTGTTCCAATTTTTATTATTTCCTTTGTTGTTCTTGTTTTAAGGATTAAATTGCCTTTCTTTCTCTAGTTTCCTAAGGTGGAAGCTTAGGTCATTGGTCTTAGATATTTCTGTTTTTCTAGTATACACACTATTTTTGCTGCATCTCACAAATTTTGATAGGTTGTATTTTCATTTTCATTTAGTTCAGAATATTTTAAAATTTCTCAAAATTTATTCTTTGACCTGTGTGTTATTTAGAAGCATGTTGTTTAATTTCCATATATTTGGGAGATTTTCCAGCTATCTTTCTGTTATTGATTTCTAGCTCAATTCCATTGTGGTCTAAGAAATTCCTTAGTATGATTTCTATTTTTTGAAATTTGCTAAGGTGTATCTTATCAGTCAGCATATGGTTTATCTTGATGAATGTCCTGTGTGGGCTTAAGAATAATATGTATTCTGCTGTTGTTGGATGGAATAATTTATGATGCTAATTAGGTAAAGTGATTGATAGTGCTGTTCAGGTCAACTATATCCTTATTGATTTTTTGCCTGCTTGATTTATCAATTACTAACAGAACATTGTTGAAATCTCCAACTATAAATAGTGGATTTGTCTGTTTCTCTATTCAACTTGAACTTTGGCATGTTTAATATTGTTATGTTTTCTTGGAGAATTGACACCTTTATCATTATGTAGTAGCCCTCTATTCCTGAAAATTTTCCTTGTTCTAAAGTCTGTTTGTCTGAAATTAATATAGCTACTCCAGTATTCTTTTGATTAATGTTAACATTATCTACTGATGTCTATCTATCCATCTCCATTCCTTTATTTTAATCCATCTGTCTTTATAATTAAGGTGGGTTTCTTATAGACAATATACAGTTGTCTTCTTTTCCTTAGCCACTCTGACAGTCTCTGTCTTTTAATTGGTGTGTTTATTGATATATTTGTATGAATGTCAACAGTGTTTGTGACTGTTTTCTATTTGTTGCCAGAGGCTTCTTTGTCTGTCTTCTCTGGTTTCAATTGAGCATTTTATATGATTCCATTTTTTTTTTTTTTT
>CM052440.1:75334338-75354882 GCA_028533085.1 Varecia variegata | reverse complement strand
GAGGGTGAGGTGGGGCAGCTGCGGGGGTGAGGAGACCATAGGGTGCGGGGGAGACCTGGGAGGTATTTCTAGCCAGGCCTCATCGATGGAAACGATCCGATTGAAAACGTACTGCTAAACTCCTGGTCAGAGCTCCCCTAAGGAGAGAAGCAGGAGCCAGCAGGGGCCCCCTTCACTCACACGGCCTTGCAGCCGGTTGCTCCAGGCACTGGAGGGGACTGAGAACATTTCAAGAAAGACACCCCAGGCCGGGCGCGGTGGCTCACGCCTGTAATCCTAGCACTCTGGGAGGCCGAGGCAGGAGGATCGTTTGAGCTCAGGAGTTCGAGACCAGCCTGAGCAAGAGGGAGACCCCCATCTCTACTAAAAAAATAGAAAGAAATTAGCCAGAAAACTAAAAATATATAGGAAAAAATTAGCCGGGCATGGTGGTGCATGCCTGTAGTCCCAGCTACTCGGGAGGCTGAGGCAGGAGGATTGCTTGAGCCCAGGAGTTTGAGGTTGCTGTGAGCTAGGCTGACGCCATGGCACTCTAGCCTGGACAACAGAGTGAGACTCTGTCTCAAAAAAAAAAAAAAATAAATAAAAATAAAAAAGGCACCCCAGAGCATGGTATGCCCTGAGGCATAAGGCCCAGAATTGGGACCCCGTTTGCCCCAGTGTGAGGGCTGTCCTGCCCTTCCATCATTGTCACTCTGGATTTACTGACAGAGGAGTCATGAAATTAAAGTTGCTACGTGAACAGTATCTCAGGCAAATACATTGTGATTAAGATTAAAGAAGTTGTTTTGTTCCTTAGTCCATTTCAAACTAAATGTCTAATTTTCGCCTTCATTTCTTTATTTAAATTAAAACTTAAGAGTATGGAGTTTTTTGTGTTCCAGGAACTGAGAGAGATCATAGATCACTAGTAAGATTAATATTTTAAAAGCTGGGTAATGATGTCATGGAAGATAGATTGAAAATTAAATTGTTATTCTACTTGGGAAGAATTATATAATAGAAAGCTAAAGGGTAATGAAATTCCTCAGTGTCTAATATTTCTAGCCCTAGTTTCAAGGTGAAAGAGGAAAGATACACATAGATTTTCTCAATAAGAGAACTCAATTATAAGTATTTAAGGCTGAGAAAAAAAGAAATTTATAGTCTTAAAGAACAAGTTAGCATCATATAAAAATCCTCTATCAGCAATCTACTTGTCTTAAAGCCACTATTAGTGAAGAAGAATGTAGTTTCATGTAAATAAAATTCTGGAATAAGACAACAAAGTTTCCTGACTTTTTAAGGCCAAGGCATAAAGGGAAATATAAAAATAAGTGTTTTTCACAGAAATAAGAAAATACCTTCATGTACAATTTCCTGAAAAAAGAATAAAATCTTAGATTTTTGAGGCTTGGAGTGGGAACAAATAGAATGAAAATAAAATATTTGTGATGGTAATAAGAAAATAGCTTCATGTAAATCTCTCTAAGAATCCTACTTAAAAGTCTTTAAATCCCTTGACAAGGCAAAAAAAAAAAAAAATCTGAGGTCTTTAACTCCAAAGTAAAAAAAAGAATGAAAAATTAATGTCTAATTGCACAGAAAATATGAACATATTTTCTGAAATGCATTATCAGAAATCCTCCTTGGTTTTATTTTTTAGGCTCTTCCAAAATTAGGGCTTCTCAGCTAGAATATGCTTTGTTTCTTTTGATCCTGAGATAGAAATTTCAGACACCAAGGGACAGAGGTCATCAGAGGATTTCCTGTCACTTTTATCCCCATCAATGCCATACTAAGTGTTATCCCCATCAATGCAGTACCAGGTGTGACCTTCGTGGCTCCTGTTCTCTGCCTGAAGATGACTTCCTTGTGGCTCCCAGTGGACCTGGCCCACATGTGTGTGTCTTTTTTCTTCAGCTCATGGTTGAAAGAGAGGTTGCCCACTCCCTTCCAGTTGAGCATCTGCAGGCACCACCTGGTGACTATTTCAAGAAGGATTGTTTCCTACTCCATGTCTACTTTGCTCAGAGCAGATCCTGCTGGCTCATGGAGATCACATCTTCTACTTCATTTGGGTCACTGAGGGGCAAATTTATTCCTGTTCTCTTAGAAACATGGAAACACTCAAAGCACAATTTCCCAGTAAAGAGGGGCTCTTAACAGTGAAGTTGCAAAAAAAAAAAAAAAAAAAATCTATATTTTTCTCTCTATGTTAGATGTGCAGCCTGGCTTTTGCAAACGATTTATGAATCTTGCAGTGCCTTGTTGAGGAACAATAATTGGTAATGGTTTATTAATCCTGTCTATTTCTCGTGAGAAGAAAGAATCACTACAGAGCTGAATTAGGGTCTCTCTCTGATCCCACACTGGAGTATCTGCAAAGACTTCCACAATAGGTGTTCAAAGCTTGACTAGAGAAGAAGAAAGTAGCTTTGAGGAGAATCTTTCTAAGACAGGGCAAGAAGCAGAGAAAATAATACTACAAGGAAAATCTATGTAAGAGAACAAAACTTCGTATCTATTAAACAGAGACACACAACAGAAATATTTATGATTATTCAAAGTTTAGGGGGCCCAATAAATTAATACCCATCTCCCCTGCGTAGCTCTGATGGAGCCAGTAAGACTGGAGAGTTGGTTAGATGGAGATAAAATATCAGCTTCAGTACTGACAGAAAGCTGGGCTGAATGACATGGCTTAGATGTGTAGCAAAAGGGGCTGGCTAAATCTTTCTTTGAATTAAAAAGGTGTGCCTAGTCTGGCACGACTGGACAATTGTAGGCGACTTAAGCCACAGCAGAGAGTAGAACAAAAGCCATACTCTTTGAAGGCAGGTGGTCACTCCTTAGTCTTTTCTTTCTTGATCTTTCTGCAGCATTTAAAACAATTGAGTACAAAACCCTTTTGCTCTTGGCTTCTAGGACACCAAACTCTCCTGGTTATCCTCTGACCACACTGGCTTCTCCTGCTGGTTGTCTTGGCTGGTTCTTCCTCTTCTCCCTGAACTGTGAATGTTGAAATTCTGCAGGGTTCACCCTCCCCTTCCCTCCTCCATCACACTCACCTTTGTAATGATCTCCCTCAGTTTCCTGCCTTTAAATATGAGATATATGCTAATGACTCCCAAATTTAGATCCCCACCTGGGACTTCTTCCGGAATTCCTGATAAATATATCCAACTGCCTAGTCAACATTTCCCCTTGCATGTCCAAATGGATGTTGAATTTAACAGATCCAAAGCCAACTCCTGATCTGCCCTTCCCATCCCACTGCCCCTCAGTCTTCCCCTTCTCTGGTCTTCCAGTCGCTAGGCCAAAAGAATCAACATTGTCTTTGATTCCTCTTTCTCTCATACCTCATATTCAAATCATCAGCAAATCCTGTGGGCTCTGCCTTCAAAATAAGTTAAGAATCCTACCACTTCTCCTCACCTCCAATGCCACCACCCTAGTCCAAGCCGTCATCAATTCTTCCTTGGATCATTGCAGTAGCCAAAAGCTATTCAGCACCCCCACTGCCTCCACAGTCTGTTCTCAAAATAGCAAAGTGAGCCCAAGGGACCCTTTTAAAATCTAAGTTGAATCAACACTTCTGTGCCCAAAAGCTTTTAAAGACTTCCTATTTAACCTCGACCAAACACCTCTACCAAGTCTATAGAATCTGTTTCTGCTCTGGCCATATCTGACCTTATCTAATCTCCCCCTAAATCCATCCTTTCCAGCAATCTCCTCGTGGATCTTCAAACACACTGAGCGTGCTTCTGCCTCAAGGCTTGTCACTTGCTATTCATGCTGCCTCCATTAGATCTTTGCTCCAATATCACCCTCTTACTGAAGCCTTCCCTAACCATCCTAATTAAAATTGGACACCCTGCCCCACCCACTGCCTGTAACTTCCACGCTTCATTCTCCCTTCCCTATTCTATTTTTCTCTATAACAATTATCACCATCGGTCACAGCATATATTTATATATTTTGCTTATCTATTTATTTATCTATTAGTATCTTCTCCCCTGTGTGGCCCACCGATCCCACAAACACATACACCATAAGGACAAGGATTTTGTCTGTTTTGTTTGATCTATAATTTCCAGCCTCTAGAAAGGGTCTTTCAGTAATGGTCACTAAAATACCTGTTGAATGAATAGTTTAAAAAGTGAACGATGAGTGAGTCCCAAAGGGGAGGCAGCTGAGCCAAGCAAGCCTGCCTTCCTCCCTCTGAACTCACTAGTCAGAAAACTCCCAAGCTACTCGGGTGCCAATCCCTCCACATGGTGATCTGAAGATTTGGGGAAAAGTGTTCCCCCCAAAAAGGGGAAAATGTAAAAACTTGTTACAAAATGTCTCCACAGATAAGACCAGTGTTGGTCTTAAAGATTGGGGAAGTATGGCCGGGTGCAGTGGCTCACGCCTGTAATCCTAGCACTCTGGGAGGCCGAGGCAGGAGGATAGCTTGAGCTCAGGAGTTCAAGACCAGCCTGAGCAAGAGCAAGACCCTGTCTCTACTAAAAAATAGAAAAATTAGCCAGGTGTTGTCGTTTGCACCTATAGTCCCACCTACTTGAGAGGCTGAGGCAAGAGGATCACTTGAGCCCAGGAGTTTGAGGTTGCTGTGAGCTATGATGATGCCACTGCACTTTACCTGGGGCAACACAGCAAGACTTTGTCTCAAAAAAAAAAAAAAAGAAAGAAAAGAAAAAAAAGGACTGGGGAAGTAGAGGAGTAGAGGGAAGACTAGCTTCATGCAAAACTCAGAAAAAGAAATAAAATGAGATGACGATCTGTGTTAAGCAAACTCTCATCTCTAAACAATCCACCTTTGGTCATTAATACTGTAATAAAGGAAGAAAAAGTAATCACTTGGTAAAAGAATAAAATTCTAAGATCTTGAAGACTAAGGTATAAAAGAAGAATATTTATGGTAAGAAAGGGGGAAAAAAAGAAATAAATGAGATTTTATGACCTAGACAATTATAATAAAAAGTAGCTTTTAATATGTAGTTTCTTGAAAGGTTTCCCGGAGTCTTCAGTTCTTTAAGGACAAGCTCTGGAAGGAAAAAATAAATACATAGGAATGAAGGAATGGAAATATTTGTGGTTGCAAAGGTAGGGTAGATTTATCTGTCTTGAAACTTTCCCTAGTTTGTGGCTACATATGTTTTCTTGGCTCTGCCACTGTGATTACTCCTTTCAAAACCTCAAATATCATCCTAGAGAAGAATTAAGTCTCATATCAAGTACTGTGTCCTACCAAACCCCAGCTTTGTGAACCGAGCTTGCTGCCAAATTCAGAAATCTGCCAGAAGTTAACAGTGATCAGGTCTTATTAGCTTATCTTGGAGGCAAGATTATAATGAAACATCCTTAAGAAAGTCATACACAAAATGACATTATAACAATGTGCTTCAAATAAGGAAAGCTGGAGTGTGAATTGTGTAGGAATCAGAATAATGGATAATATTTAGTGTGACTGTACGTTAGGGAGAATTTACTTTTATATAGCGTGTCTCAACTGATGGCTGTTTACCTTCCCTGCATGATAGCTCGGTATAGAGGGAAGACATTTATTTGCATTTGGTATATGTCATCTAAGGCAATGGTTCCACACAGGCCTGGCATCACTCGGGGCAGGAGAGAGCCAGGGAGCCTAAGTGTCCACATGATTTGGTCCATCTGCAGATGACAGCCAACTGGGGCTACAGGGGGACAAGCTGCTGGGGTGGCACAGATGTGTCAGGTGGGGCATGGTGACTGTCTCATTTATTGTCAGGCTCACAGAAGAAATAGAAGTTCTGTAAGGCTTAATAGCTTGTATAATAAGAAGAGAAAAAGAAACAGCATCCATATTTTCTTCCTTGTCAGAATAGGAAAGCAGGTGAAAAGTCAGAATCTGTGCACGCATGTCTGAGAGACAAAGCAGGAGTAACTTCATCTGTAATGCCCTCTTGCTTGTAACTGGTCTTCCTTTCTCCATTTTTGTTTTCCTCCAATTTATTTCCTGCATAGCAGCCAATTGGGTCATATCACTTTTCTAATTAAAGTCCTTCAATGCCAAGGCCTTCAAGGTCCCTGCACAATCAGGCTCCTGTCTGCCTCTTGCTTCTTAACACCCACTCTTGGCAATTATCCTCGGCACACTGGTTTCCTCCGTGAACCAAGCTCTTTTCTGACTTGGCCTTCACGTGCCCTGTTATTCACCCTTCACATGACCAACTTCTACCCATTCTTTAGGCCTCAGCTGAACCACCGGTTTCTCAGAGAGCCATTTCCTCGCTCCCCAGCTTAATCTACGTTCTTCCTGTAATTCTTTCTCATGGTACTAGGTCCTTTTCCTTCATAGTGCTTGCCGTGGTTTGTAATGATATATTTATTTATTGCTTGTTTAATGTCTGTCTCCCCCACCAGATTGCAAGGTCTTTGAAGGCAAGGAACTTGCTGGCTTTGTTTATTATTTTATTTTTATTTATTTTATTTTATTTTATTTTTTTGAGACAGAGTCTTGCTCTGTTGCCCGGGCTAGAGTGCCGTGGCGTCAGCCTAGCTCACAGCAACCTCAGACTCCTGGGCTCAAGTGATCCTACTGCCTCAGCCTTCCGAGTAGCTGGGACTACAGGCATGTGCCACCATGCCCAGCTAATTTTTTCTATATATTTTTAATTGTCCAACTAATTTCTTTCTATTTTTAGTAGAGACGGGGTCTCACTCTTGCTCAGGCTGGTCTCGAACTCCTGACCTCGAGCGATCCTCCCTCATCAGCCTCCTAGAGTGCTAGGATTACAGGTGTGAGCCACCGTGCCTCATTTTATTTTATTTAGAGACAGGGCTGGTCTCAAACTCCTGGCACAAGCAACCCTCCTGCTTCAGTCTCCCAAGGTGCTGGGATTATAGGCATGAGCCACCACACCCGGCCCTTGTTTATTATCTTGTATCCAGCTCTGTGGAGGGAATTGGCCAGAAATGGCCCCATGAGAAGGCTATAGCCAGTGAACTCCCAGAGCAGGGCACTTGATACCGAGTGTCAAGATTTCCTATTCTGTGCTAGAATTCTTTATGGAGATGCAGAGATGAGATGGCCAGAGGTAATTACCAGAAATGCCAAGTCCACCTAACTGGAGGGATGGGGAGAAGTGACAGGCATGAGGCATGTGTGGAGCGTGTACCCACTGCTAAGGGATTCACATGCAGAGGGACTGGGATTCCTCAAGTCCTGCAGCCTGGGTGCTTAGACCATGGCATTGGCATGAAGAGCAGTGGTGAAAGAACTTGAGAATATTTGGATTACATGAACCAAGGAATATGAGCTTAGGAAAAAAGTTTTATTAATTATAAATTATCCCCCACCTCCTTTTTTAAGTTTTTCTTTTTTTCTAAATGGATTTCATTCTTTTCTCATAACATGATAGTTGTTCATTCTTGAATTTACATTTACACAATAAACATCTAGGGCCATTGTGTAGGGCTAAAAAGATACAAAATTTCACTTTCATTCTTTAAGAACTCAACATTTAGTATGAGAGTTTTAATACAGTAGACATATATTTAAAATTAATATGTTAGATATATATTCAAATTTAATATGGTAGACATATCTTCATATTACAACACATAGCTGCCTATGATAAATACTCTAAGATGGGCAGAAAAATGAAGTGTTCTAGTATGTCAGTTATATAATGAGTGATACCCTGATTTATGGACTTTTAGAGCATTACTTAGGACTTAACCAGTGAGCTAGACATGTAGAACTAGAAAGACTCGACCTGGGATATAATTTTTTTTTTCAAGCGCACAGCATCTGCAGTGGAATATAATCTAAATATAAAAAAAACCTATACTGCGTAGGTCCTGACCAGTCAGAGCATGTCTGACTAATCAGCTAGGACTCCCAACCAATTAGAACAAATATTGGCTAAATATCCCTTACATTTAACACTGAACACCTATCATGAATCAAGTACTATCTTAAAGGGGTTTATAGTTTGGTTACAATGCTATAGTGAGGCAGGGATTAAAAATTCTCAATTTTTAAGCTGAATCAGACTGGCTCCCTGGACAGCAGGGGGCTGTGTCCAGACTCATGGGAAGGGGTGATTGACATGAGCTATGGGTGAAGAGAGGACAGATTGTAGCACACGTGCTCTGTATTTGATGTCCTTGCTTGTGATTAAAAGACAGAAAAACCCTCCTTCAAATCCTCCTTCCAGTACTTAGGAATTGTGTAACTTTGGGCAAATGGCTTTATCTACTTAAGTTTTTATTTCCTCACTGAAAAATTGAGGTAGTAATTCCTATCCCATAGGATTGTTGTGAGACTTAAACAAGATATCATTGAAGGAACGACATGGAGAACACTGCGAGAATTCCATTGTATAGAGTGACAGCTTCTATAGGATGGAGGTAAGATTCCAGCTCACATCAAAGCTAAAGGCAGCAGAGGGCAAGAAAGAAGGGAGGAGGAGAAAGCCTAGGAGAGGAACAGACCCAAGCGGGTCCTAGTGGAGGCGATGACACAGTGAGGGGCCAGAAGATGCACCTGGGAGAAGAGGTGCATCTAACAGAGACTTTTTTGTTTGTTTTGATGAAATGCTTGAGATGCATCTAACAGAGACTTTTTGTTTGTTTCGGTGAAATGCTATGTGCCTCCACCCTTCTCCCTGACAGCTTGAATCTTCAGGAAAACTACCCAAGTCGCAATAGGCTTGGTCCATTGGATTTTTTTTTTTGGAAGCTGGTGAAGGGGCTGAGTTTTGGATCAAGATTGGCAAGGGTCCAAAACAGTGCCTTCTCTTGTGGATGATAAGTGCCCAGTGAATGGCAGCTGTCACCATCCACATTGCTATTACAGGTGCTCTGGCCACCATATGAACAAGCTGGGATGAGGGCCAAGAGGAAGAGGAGCTCAGCTGGCCTGGCAGGATCTGTCCTTAATTACACTGGTGTTCTCAAACATATGTTCCAGCCAGAGACTTGTTAAGAAGCCTTTGTTTCGCTCTCAGGGCCCAGGAAGCATTTTATACTCTAGAGTCTAGAAAGTTTTATAGGCTAGAAGCCTGTGAGAATCTGAGCTGGATGAGCACTTGTGACTTCATCTTTCCCCACATGACACTCTGGGGAAAGATGAATCTGTTTGTCTTCATGACAAGTCATGCAAACCCCTGGTCAGTGTTGAGAAGTGAATATGCCACTGGTACACACCCTTCTGGAACGTCCTAATCCAAATACAAGGTTGATTTCACAGGCTTCTAGATATTTGCATTTAACCCCCAAATATTCTTCGCTGGGCACCACTTTTTTTTTTTTTTTTTTTTTTGAGACAGAGTCTCACTCTGTTGCCCGGGCTAGAGTGCCGTGCCATCAGCCTAGCTTGCAGCAACCTCAAACTCCTGGGCTCAAGCAATCCTCCTGCCTCAGCCTCCCAAGTAGCTGGGACTATAGGCATGTGCCACCATACCCGGCTAATTTTTTCTGTATGTATTTTTAGTTGTCCAGCTAATTTCTTTCTATTTTTAGTAGAGGCAGGGTCTCGCTCTTGCTCAGACTGGTCTCGAACTCCTGAGCTCAAACAATCCACCCGCCTCGGGCTCCCAGAGTGCTAGGATTATAGGCGTGAGCCACCGTGCCTGGCCGCTGGGCACCTCTTTTGCTTTTCTCAATCTCACTGTTCTTGTTGCTATTTGCTACAATATTTTCTTTTTGCATTTTAAACTTCATAACTATTACTGCTTCCTGATCCTATCTCGTTGGCACCAGTGTGGCAGAGGGTACTATTCTGAGCTTGAGGTAGGTCCACCAGTGAGTTCAGACTTGTCCACGCTTTGCCGACAGATGTAGGAACGGCCTCCAGAAATCCATCTGCAGCGGAAGCGAGGAGCCTCTTGGGAGAACTTTACCTTAAACATAGTGGAAAGGCCATAAGTTGGGACAAGAAGCTCAGGTCAGGAACAAAGCTTTTGTCCCTAGAGAAGAAAGGCAATTCTAAGGAGAGCAGTGCCTGAACCCTCTCCCCACCATCAAGAATGCAGGTCTGTAATTTATAAAGGCATGGGGTGACTAACATAGCAGAGATTGGCCAGATGCTCCCCAAACTCATTTCCTTTTCTTCCTGGGCTCACACCTTCTTAACATATACAGATTCTATGTCTGAGTTCTAACAAAATGAATGTGAGCAAAACTCTGGGGCTAGCCCATAAAACTTCCTGCATGATCTGGGATGCAAATGACACAGGAAGACTCCAAGGCCCCAGGGATGAAGAAGCCCTAGACAGAAGGAATGGCTGGGAGGAACAGAGCCCCAGCACAGGCTACCTGAACACCCACCCTGATTGTGACATAGCAGAAATAAATATCCCTCTTTAAAAATCACTGAAACTTTGAGGTTGTTTGTTATAGCAATTACCTTTCCCTGATTGACTCACTAAGTAAAAACAGAAGCTCTGTCTAATGAAAATACTTTATTTGACCTTGAGGAACAGGCAGCATAGTGTTGGTAATTTTCTAATAAATTGTAACATGAAGAGAGAGGCAGTCTTCTCTAGTTTCCATTGCATCGCACAGCTTTGACGAGATACAGGAAGAAGTAGCAGTTTTTGAGAGGCAGCAGAGATGGCCCTGGGGCCTGGCAGTCCAGTGGTACCAAGGAGGAAGAGTGGCTGCTGCTTCTAAGAGGAGGTGGCAAAACCTAGTAAGGGGGTCAGGACCAGCAGAAATGGCCACGGTATCCAGGAAAAGGTGAGTATTAGATGACCAGATTTGACCATGAGCCTGTATAGGACACTTAGTGATTTTGAGCAATACTTGGAGTATCACAAGGATAATAAGAACCAAATATGGGTTCCCTCTGGAAGTTACTGGAACCTGAGAAGGCTGGGGAAGGATACTCCCACTGCAGATCAATGTTGGAAGAATAGAAAGTGCTCTTCTGGCTTCAGTTGTGATTTTCAGAAAAACAATTTCTCCACAGCAGGCTCAGCTGCCAGGCAGGTTAGGCTGTCCCTAGGCGTCCCCCACCCCAGTCACTCTTGTTATGCTGCTCAGGGGGCAAGCCACGTTCAGAAGTCAGAGAGGCCCTGGGCGTTCGCATTTCCCACAGTGACCTCAGTGGGTGTTAACGACACTTTCTGCCAGGTAACTAGAGAGGAACTCACAGGTATTCTCTATGTAAAGGGTAAGGATCCTGATTCATTTGGCAACTGCTTTTGATTTTTTTTAATTGAAAGAAAAGTGCATTAAATTTGGGAAACACTATTCTGAGCTGTAGTTCCTATATTAAATGGAAACAAACCATGGGTGAATGGGCGAGATTTCCAGAGGGGGCAAGGAAGACGAAGTGGAGGAAGGCTCAGGGAGCCAGGAAGGGAAGGATTCCTGGGCATCTGCTTCCCTCTGAAAATCATTACAGCAAAACTGGGGTGAGTACGGGGAGAGTGGAAATGCCATGAAGATCAAGCATTGAAATCTGAGGGGCTAGAGATGCCATCTGCACATGTGCATATGCTGACATGCATTTATTTATGTGTACACACGTACATGTGTGTATGCACAATGCAGGCACCTTGGGCAACTACACAGTTGGAAGCAGTTTTTTAGTCAAACTTTAAATTGTACAATTTTATTTTACTTCAATCACAGAAGAAGGGACTCTTCTGGAATATACTTTTTCACTAAGAAAAGCAGCCAGATTTTTCTCCTCTCCTATCCCATGTGACCTGGCTGTTCTAGTGTACCCGAACCTTCTCTCAGAAACTCAAGATCATGTTGTTCTGCAAGTAAAATGAACATTGTCTACATCATTGTCTCACTAAAAGATTATTTTTCTCAGTCTTCATATTTCAACAGTGTGCTCCATTTAGCTAATCTGATATCAGGCAGGCTACTACTGGCTCATTGTGACTTGCAGTGTTCCTCTTAGATGACCTACATAGATGTAAAATATGGTTTTTAATCATGCCTCCAGGGACGTGGCAAACAGTTTGTGTACTGTAGAATGCTGAAAGGATTAACAAAGAAATTACTAAACCATGAAATTATTGCTAAATTTATTATTTGTTACTAAGTTAAAAATTTGAAATTGTTAAAACATTAATAAATTATTAGTAACAAGAAATGTGAAAACTTATAAAACACTAGGTGCCAAGCACTGTTCTAAGTGCTTTCTATGTATGCATTTAATTCTCAGGACAACTCTGTGGAATAGTAACTGTTTTATCCCCATTGTGCAGATGAGGAAATTGAGGCAGGGAGAGATTAAGCAACTAGCCTCTTGGTCTGGCAGCTGGGAAATAATGGAGTCAGGATTTGAACTCAGGATGTCTGGCTCCTGGCTCCAGAGCCCGTGCTCTGTCAGAGTTGTTGACATTTTTTCTGTGGGAAAAAGGGAGGTGGGGCTCATTACTACAGTCTCTCAGATTACTCCCACAGGACAATCCTATCTGCAGTTCCTCCTGGGAATGAGGTGGCCTCCAAGTGAGAGGTATGTTGGAGCTTTTGTGCTGACACTAAGAAGGCGCATCACCTTTCTGATCTCAGTTTTCTCTTCAATACAATAAGGAGGATGGGACTAGATACCCTCTGGTATCTGTTCCAGTTCTAAGACAATACAATATCTTTGGCATTCCTGCATGAAAATGCTGATCTCTTGGTGACAGTGGGGAAGAAGCAAGTGGGTTCCTGCTTCCTAGACCCTTCAAGCTAGAAGCTGCAAGGTAGGGTGCTGAGTAGACACCTGGAAAGAACAGGGAGCAAGAAAAGAAACTTCAACCTGTACCTAACAAACATAAAAGAAACTCTTACTGGGTGCCCACTGTATGAAGAGTTTTAAATAGATCATATAATTTAGTTTTCACAGCAAGCTTGTGAAGTAGGTAGTATTGTCTCCAGTTCAAAAAAGAAGCTGAGGCCCCCGCGTAGTGGCTCATGTCTATCATCCCAGCACTTTGGGAGGCCAAGGCGGGAGGATAGCTTGAGGCCAGGAGCTGGAGACCAGCCTGGACAACACAGGGAGACCTTGTCTCTACAAAAAAAATTAAAAAATTAGCTGGGTCTGGTGACGTGCATCTGTAGTCCCACCTACTTGGGAGGCAGAGGCGGGAGGATCACTCCAGCCCAGGAGTTGGAGGCTGCAGTGAGCTATGATGACGCCTCTGCACTCTAGCCTGGGTGGTAGAGTAAGACCGTTTCTAAAAAGACAAATCTGAAGCTTAGACACACCAAGTAACTTGCTCAAAGATGGCCCAGCTAGTAAGTGATGCAGGCAGGATTCTAATCCAGTCTGGTTTCATAGCCCACGCGCATTTCACAACCCACCTCCTTAAATATCTCATTCCATTTTTCACTGCAAGTCTATGGGGGTAGCTATCATCTCCCTTATTTGGCTGATGAGTCAAGCGAGACTCCGTGGTGAAGGGACTTGCCAGGGCCAGAGTAGGGCAGGAGAAGAGGCTGCAGAGCGCGCACGTGGGCGTGGCTGCTGCATCAGGTCGCCTCATCCCGGCTGCGCGCCCGGGCGGGTCCCACCTTCCCAGGTCCCAGCCCCGCGCGCCGCGCGCTGCGAACTACACTTCCCGGCAGGACGCGGGCGCGCGCACGCGCACGGGGACCTCCACCATGGCGACCGTGCTGTCCAGGGCGCTCAAGCTCCCGGGTAAGGAGTCGCAGCCTCGCGCCCACCCTGCCCCGCCGGGCCTGGGGAGACCGGGAGGCCAGGCTCTGGGGGCGAGACCTGTCGGGGCCGGTCGGGGCCTGGCCCCAACCCAAGCGGAGCTGCAGGCGCCTGGAGGCGAGGCGGGTGCAGTCCCCGCGGGCTGGGGTCCCCGCTCCACCGGGGGGCGGGAGGGGCGCCCCCCCGGGGCAGGGGTCGCTGGCGAACCTGGGAGTCTCGAGGGGACGGACCGTGCGCGCGGGGCAGGTGTCCGGGAGCGGGCGGGCGCTGCCACGGCGGTGAATGTCAGAGTGCGAGTCGCCGCCGTCCCAGCAGGAGGGCTGGCGAGGGGAGCATCCTTCCCCGAGCGCCGCGGGGACTCCAGCTCCTTCTGTCCTGGGCTGGACCTGGGCGGTGCAGTGGGCAGCAGGACGGAGAGTGAGCGGCCTCGCCACTTAATGACAGCAGCGACGCAGCGGGGCAGGTGGGACAGGAATTTCCTTTCCTAGTTTACAGAAGAGGAAAATGAGAGTTATTTGGCTAATTGAATTGTCCAAGGTCACACAAACAGTATTGGGAAAGCCTGGCCTTGAACGTCAGGGGTCTTAGAGTGCTAGATCCATAGCTTTTGATTCCCCTTGGTCAGTCTCCGGCTTGGTGTCTGAGCATGAGAAATGATTTGGCACCTGTAAGTTGCAGACAACGTATGGAATATTCTTTAAGGAAGCTCTGGTGGCGATGACAACTTCCAGAGCTGATTCAGTACTTTGGGCAGCAGCTCCAGGTCTCCCCCTCCCCCCCATCTCTTAAACCTCCAGAATGAGACTGTAAGAAACTTGCTATTTTAATAGAAGTATATTTATTCTGCCCAAGTAAATTTTAAAAATTAAGGCCTCACTATTGTTGTCAGCGTAATTAATTCTGTGAACTCTGCTCATTGCTGAAGATCTGCAAGGTGCTTGGCTCTACCAAAATAAAGTTTAAGCATTAAGCTATAAACATTTGTTTGCTGATAACTTGAAATAGAGGGAAAAGCAGTTGCTTTCACTGGCGTGGTTAGAAAGAGGTAGTTGGGTGTTGGGTGGGTAGCCCGTGTGGGTTACAGGGGATGGCTGCAGGGTCCTTGTTCTCAGGAGTTTCCAGTCTGCTACACTGAAACAAGCCTTGTGCCTTTGATGACACTGGGTTGGGTATCAATTTGCATTCCTGTCCCTAGACTTCATGACCTTAGATTTTTTTCCCCCATATGGGCCATTAGAACATTGGAAGAAACACTGATAATGTCTGTCTTGGAATATGTGTTTAACATTGGGATTAAATGGCAGAGATGTCCCCTTACCTGCAGGATTAATTTACTTTGAAAAGAGTAGCCTTGTATATCCTTTGTGTAGAATGATATCCTCCCGAAGGGGTAATGAAGTGTCAGACATATTTAGCTTTCTTTCTTTTTTCTTTTAGAGTCCTTGTTTTATTTCAGCATAGGTTATTGTTATTCTCTGAGGATGAGAATGCAAGAAAATCTTGTTTTAGAAACTCTTGAGCTCTTTTGTGTTGTCTTGTCCCGAGGTTGTGACATTATTACTCCTTGGTGGATTCAGGTGTAGTAACTTGGTCAGCTGATAAGATAGGTAAAGGATTCTCACAGCCCAGTCCTTGGGCCTTTTTGGAAGGCAGCTTGGTCCTGAGCTGTGAGGTATGCTTGATACTTTTTTAGGCCCAGGTACAATAAGCATATGTTCTTTTGTGTGTTGTAGGGTTTTTTTTTTCACTTGCACTTTTTCTTGTCTCCCTCCCTTTCTCTTCTCCACCCAAATACAATGTTTAGCTTTTATATTAGGTAGATGTTGCTTTCATATAGCTCTGTTTGGATACTCTGTAACTAGGGCTGTGAGACTGTTATCCTGTTTGGGCTACTGTGTCGTGTTCCTTTAGTTAACAGCCTTGGTATTTTCATGGTGAGGAAAGCAGAATACAGCAGTGGCTAAGAGCATGAGTCAGGCTCGGGTTCAAATCCAGTCTTCACCTGATTAGTTACTCATCTGTAATAATAGTATTATTATGGAACATTCACTGTATGACACACACTGTACTATGTATTTACCACCTAGGGTTATTTGGAATAGTAAAAGAGTTGGATGGACTACAGAGGTCTATTAATCTCTGACATGTGAATTATTATCAGTCAGTGTTAGCTGTTTCTATCATTAGCACCGTGATCATTTATGAATGTGATACCTGAAGGAAGGCCTGATGTAATAGTGAGCTGATGACAGATCTCAGCAACCTTGAGATGAAAGAGCAGTTGCTGGGAATGTTTTTTCTTTTTTCTCAAACCCTTTCACTAAGCTCAGCATGGCAAGACATTTGGCTCAGGTACATAAAATGAGGTTAATTAGTAGCAGAAGGACAATGTGACATTCATAAAGCCTGTGGGACTTCTTATCTTGTAGTTATGTTTTTTAGGCTGTTTTAAAGTTTGAATGTCAAACACTGAAGAGATATCAGAGCACAATGATTTGTTATAGTTTGTTTTATGATGTGTAACTTAGAGTAATCATGTGCCCCTGGATAAACTGATCCATGATATGAGTTATTTCCCTTAGCTGTTGTACAGTGTATAGTATATGCTATAGTATAGTATATGTTTTAGTATATTTTCCTGGAAAAATTTGGGGATGGTATAATTGCATCACTTTCCTATTTGTGTTTTCCTCTATACTGTGTTGGAAATGCCATTTAATCAGCAACCTCAGTCTTCCTAAGAGGAAAAGTAATAGCTGTGGAAAGCTCATTTATATTGATGTATTATGAAATCAGTGCCTTCTTCCTTATTCTTTGAAAACTTTTCATTAATTAAAAATCTGGGTGGCAGCTGAAAGCAGCAGGGAAGAGAGTGGGTGCTGAGTACCCCAAACTTAGAAGCATGGATTTGGTGTCTAGCTCCTCAGCCTGAGTATGACTTAAGGCAAGTTGGTGGACTTCTTCATATTTCACTCTCTTCTTGTTGTCTTTTTGTGAATAGATACTAAAAATGTTATTTAGGATTTCTCTAATCAAAACTTGCAGTCTATAATAATTAAGCTGAGGTTTGTTTTTGCATTATCTGAAAAAATATGTATTAGTGTAAAAGTATTTATTCTCAAAATGTTGGTCAAGAACTGGCCCTAATCTTCTATGATTTAAAGAAAGACACAGGAGTATGATGGCTCTGAGTTCTTGCATGCTTGCCTTCATACTTCCAAGATACCATGGCCAGATCAGTCCTTGGGCTTCACACCACATGTTCTTTCTCGGAGGACTTTTTAGATATTGCTCCATTGTCTTTTAGTATTATATGTTACTGTGAAGAAGTCAGCCTGAGTTTTGTTCCCATCATTAGTGATGCGATTCTTTTTCTTTTGGCCTGGCTGCTCACAGAATTCCTTCTTTGTCCTTGAAGTCCAGTGCCTGTACTGGATATGTTCCAGTATTGATCATTCTCTATCAGTTTTTCCTGGGACTCTGTGTACCCGTTATTCTGCAGTGTTAGCTTTTGCTTTATTGTAGGAACTTTTTCTGCATCTCTTTTAAATATTGTTTTTGGTTCCCTTTTCTGTTCTCTTTGGTTATGCATATATTAGCTCACCTTTGTTCTTTTCTTTTTTTTTTTTTTTTTTTGAGACAGAGTCTCGCTCTGTCGCCCTGGGCTAGAGTGCCGTGGCATTAAGCTCACAGCAACCTCAAACTCCTGGGTTTAAGCAATCCTTCTGCTTCAGCCTCCTGAGTAGCTGGGACTATAGGCATGTGCCACCATGCCCGGCTAATTTTTTTCTATATATATTTTTAGCTGTCCAGATCATTTCTTTTTATTTTTAGTAGAGGCGGGGTCTTGCTTGGGCTGGTCTTGAACTCCTGACCTTGAGCGATCCTCCCGCCTCAGCCTCCCAGAGTGCTAGGATTACAGGTGTGAGCCACCGCGCCTGGCCTCACCTTTGTTCTTGATATCTGTCACTTTGTTTCTAGTCCTTTTTAAAGTCTTGATCTTTTCCATGGGAGGGACATACATACAGACTTTGGAGCCAGACTGGGTTTGAATCCTTGCATGTCACTTACTCTCTGTGTAACTATGGGCCAGTTGCTGGAACTTCCAAGCCTTAGCTTCCTTGTTTCGAAAATGAAGATGATAATATGTCTACCTCAAAGAGTTGTTTTGAAGATTTACTGAGACAAACATTACATGGGCTTGGAACAGTGTATGTAGTAAGCGCTCAGAACTGCCAGCCCTTTTTATTTCCATTTCATTTTGCTTAATTTTCACTATTCTGTCCTTTTTGTCTCTGTGTTTTCAGCAATGTTATTCTTTTTGCTGATTCCAATAGGATTTCTTTTCTAAAAAATTGTTTTATTATTTTCTTCCCGTGTTTTCTTGAGCCCTTATTTCAGAGAAGACTATTTTCTTGAATTTCTTGGACTCCATGGTGAAG
Source organism: Varecia variegata (assembly GCA_028533085.1). Taxonomy (NCBI): domain Eukaryota; kingdom Metazoa; phylum Chordata; class Mammalia; order Primates; family Lemuridae; genus Varecia; species Varecia variegata. The sequence goes on along the minus strand of CM052440.1, from coordinate 75,336,797 downwards.
TGTCTGTTCATTGTTGCTTCCATCTCATGGTATGATTTGTCCAGCATTTGTTCTTTAGCTGATTTTGTTTGCTGTGTTTCATTGTAACTTCTTTTTTGGATGTTTGTAGAACTTTGTAGTATCTTCAGGAACCAGTAGTAATGATGGTTCCTTTCTGATTGTTACTCATATTTAAATGGAGGAATGAGTAGTTATGATGGTTCCTTTCTGATTGTTACTCATATTTAAATGGGGCAGTTGTTTTATAGCTAGCTATTGCCAGGGGAGTGAGCTAGGGCAGTTGGAAGCTAGAATTTAATCTAGGCCTGTTAACTCAGATCGCTTTCCCACTGGTGCTGTTCCTTCATGCATATCTCTTTCCTGGCTAGGAGGAGGCAGTGGATTTGTCACAGGGCTTTAGAGTGCTGATTTGCATTTACTTCTCTGTGTTTGTTTTACCAGTTGTCAATTATTGTCCGTGAATTCCAGATTCACCTTTGCTGCCTGATCTGTGATAGTGGATCTGGGTCCTTTTAAAGGCTAAGTTTCTCCTACCTTGGATACTGTCCCAGTCGTAGGGTTCCTTTTAGTTCTCTTCCCATCTTCATATTTATTCTCCTATTGATAAGGAAAACCCCCATCTATTACTTGGTGACGCATCAGCCACCTGAAGCCCCCACCCCTCATGGGAAGACCCACATCAGCATAATACTAACCTATTACCTGGCCCATCAACTAGTCTATTACCTTAGCCACCTGAGACCCTACCCCTCGGACCACCGCAACTTAATAAAAGTGGGAAAAATAGGGTAGATGGGGCTCAGAATTTGGTGGCGAGACCCCTCTGAGCCCGCTGGGGAATAAACCTTGATTCTCTGACTCTGTGTGCCGCTCTGTTTGTCCTTGGGACCACCCGCTGTAACACTTGCTGAACACTATCATTGCTTATCATTTTTTGTATTAAAATTATCCTCTTTGAACTACTATTTGGTTTCTGCCTCCTGACTGGCCCAGTCTATCAAAAAAAAAAAATCAGCCTCATCAGAACTGATTGTGCCTACAGTTCCTTTTCTGCATGCTCTTGTAAAGATAGCTGGTACTTTTTCTCATTCAATCTTAACTCTCCTTTGACTCTGTGGTATTGAACGGGGCTTGTTGGTGCTCTTGTGGCCCCAGACTTTGTCTTTCCATGCAAGCAATTACTGATTTGGCTATATATTTGTAGAATAGGGAGGTAATATAACTTGTTAGTTAGAACAAGTGGACTCTGCAATCAAATGCCTGGGTTTGAATCCTGGCTTTTCTTCTTGCTAGCTCTGTGATCTTAGGCAACTTATTTTTCTCTATTTTAGTTTTCTTATGATGAAATTGGGATAATAGGGTTGTTGTGAGGATTAAGTGAATTAAAACATGTAAAATGCTTGGCCCAGTGCCTGGGCTAGTGGGCACGCCGGAAATTCCCAGTTGTCATCCTCCTCCTCCTCCCTATTGTGTCAGCGTAATTAATTCTGTGAACTTTGCTCATTGCTGAAGATCTGCAAGATGCTTGTGCCTGCTTGCTACTGTGCTGCTTCAGTTGGATGCAAGAACACTGCATTTGGCTACAATTGCTCATAAATTATGGTTTGGGCATGTGGCTGTTTCCTATTTTGTTTTCTATTTTTGTTTCTTTTTACTTGTTTTTCCTGGTTTTAGGGCAGAGAGTTTGACAGAAATTCCTACCTTTGCCATTATTAACTAGAAGCATGTAATCTTGCTAGAGGACCAATTCAACAGCAGCTTTTTTCCCCCAAAGAATGTTTGCAAATTATTTTTATACATTTCTTGAAGATTTTTATAAGTTTCTGTAATATATGCAGCCAAGTTCTTTCCTGCCTGTGATAGTATATGATATGATAAAAATGAAGTTTCTTTAAACTGTTTTGTTAGTGTTTTGTTAGTATTTTATTAATGATTTCACTTTGGCAAAGGTGTTGTTTTGTAACAGAGATAAAGGTCTGAAAAAGGGCAAAATAGACTACCAGTTGTCCTAATGGTTTTAGGCTGAAATGTTTATTGCAAGGTGGAAACTGACTAGCAGGATTGAATTAAGTAGATGTTGATGCTAAATTTTTTACTTAGGGCTAAAAATCCAATTGTATAATTATAGGATGGCTCAAGTACGTGTTAAAAATGCTTGGGAGTTTCAGTTGAATAAGTAGATGACGTGATGTGACTGCCAAGAATGCTATCAAGATCTTAGGTTACAGAAATTCAATTGTAGTTTGCTATCTGGACCCCGCAGGACACGGTTTTGCTCTCTCGTTCTCTGGTCACATGCAACTGGGGATTGTATCCAGTTCCTGGAACCATACTTTAAAATGCACTGACATATCACATTGTGTCCAGAGGAGAGTGACTAGGATGTTGAGGAAACCTGAAACAGTGCTTCTTAAAGTAATTGGTTGAAAGAGGTGGAGATTTTTTTTTTTTTTTTTTTT
>CM052440.1:75312884-75333838 GCA_028533085.1 Varecia variegata | reverse complement strand
ACTACAGGCATGCACCACCATGCCCGGCTATTTTTTTCTATATATATTTTAGTTGGCCAGATAATTTCTTTCTATTTTTTAGTAGAGACGGGGTCTCGCTCATTGCTCAGGCTGGTCTCGAACTCCTGACCTTGAGCGATCCACCTGCCTCGGCCTCCCAGAGTGCTAGGATTACAGGCGTGAGCCACCGCGCCCGGCCAAGAGGTGGAGATTTTTAAGCTGGAGATGAGGACTGGGGGAGGGCAGGTGGGAGATAGAATGCCAAGAACAGTGGTGGTAATGGTAGTAATAGAAGCTGGAATGTGTTGAGTGTGACTATACATAAGTCAGGCACTGAAACCTTACATATTTAATCCTCATAACAACCATATGATGTACAAACATTCCATTTCATAAATAGGGAAACTGAGGCTCAATAAAGAAATTTGAGGTCCCACGGTTAATAGGAGATAGATTGATGTTTGATAGATTTGACTTGCTGTTTATCTGACTGTAAAGACCTGAGCTCTGAAATACCGTATTTTTTTTTTTTTTGAGACAGAGTCTTGCTCTGTTGCCCGGGCTAGAATGAATGCCGTTGCGTCAGCCCAGCTCACAGTAACCTCGAACTGCTGGGTTCAAGCAATCCTTCTGCCTCAGCCTCCTGAGTAGCTGGGACTATAGGCATGCGCCACCATGCCTGGCTAATTTTTTCTATATATATTTTTGGTTGGTCAGATAATGTCTTTTTATTTTTAGTAGAGACGGAGTCTCGTTCTTGCTCAGGCTGGTCTTGAACTCCTGACCTCAAGCGATCCACCCGCCTCGGCCTCCCAGAGTGCTAGGATTACAGGCGTGAGCCACTGCGCCCGGCTCGAAATACATGTTATATGTCTCTTATGATTGTACCTTCAAGTATTTGAAGTACTTGCATGTGGAAGAGGGATCCCAGAAAGTAAAACTAGGACAGATAATTGGCCACTACCCAGAAATAGATTCCTGAATCAGTGTAAAGAATAATTGTCTAGATTGGAGGCCAGTGGATTCCCTAATAATGGTTATGTTCATTTATACGCTAAAGAACTGGTTGGTGGGTATTTGCAAGCTTGGAATAGCGGTAGGGGTGGTATATGTGATCTTTAAAGTTTCTTCCAATTCTGAGATTTAGGGATTCTATGTATCTTTTCCTTTTTGTCAGGTATATTCTTTTTTTAAAAAAATTTAAAATTGTGGTAAAATATACATACCATAAAATTTACCATCTTAATCTTTTTTTTTTGAGACAGAGTCTTGCTCTGTTGCTGGGGCTGGAGTGCTGTGGCGTGATCATAGCTCACTGCAACCTCAAAGTCCTGGGCTCAAGCTATCCTGTTGCCTCCCAAGTAGCTAGGACTACAGGCATGTGCCACCATCCCCAGCAAATTTTTCTGTTTTTTTGTAGAGACAGGGTCTTGCTCTTGCTCAGGCTGATCTTGAACTCCTGACCTCAAGCAATCCTCCCACCTCTGCCTCCCAGAGTGCTAGGATTACAGGCGTGAGCCACCATGCCCAGCCCATTTTAATCATTTTTAAGTGTACCATTGAGTACTAAGTATATCCACATTGTGCAACCAATCTCCAGAACTTTTTCATCTTATAAAACTGAAACTCTGTGCTCATTGAGTAACAATTCACCATTTCCCCCAACCCGGGCAACCACCATTCTACTTTGTTTCTGTGAATTTGACTACTCTAGATAACTCCTATCAGTAGAATTACATAGTAGTTGTCTTTTTGTGACTGGCTTATTTCACTTAGCACAATGTCCTCAAGGTTCATCCATGTTGTAGCATGTGTCAGAATTTCCTTCCTTTCTGGGGCTGAATAAAACATTCCATGGTATGTGTATACCACATTTTGTTTATAATGTCAGGTATATTTTAGCCCCCAAAACAAAAACAAACGACTACTTTTAAAAGTATTGGTTAATATTATTGTAACAACCCAGGACTCTGTTTGCAAATTATTATGTATAGAGTTATCGTATTTGGGATGGTTAGGGAACAGTATGCCCTAATTAATAAAATAATTTGTTCATAGAGGGGAAATATAAATGGTAAGAGACTAGCCTGAACCTGTAATGACCCTGTGGCATATCCTGGACGTACTATTTTGAAGTAAGTTCCTAATAAGTGGAACTTACAACTTTTTTATAATTTGTGCCTTTATAAATATAATCCAGTATGTATTGGACAAAGTAAATAACTTTGAAAATGAAAATAGATAGAACTTTCTAGTTATTAGGATACCAGATTACTCAATATCTTCTGTGTTTTTTTGGAAGGTACTTAATGTTAAAAAGTAATGGAATGCTCATTTTTTAATCAAACATTTATTGATTTTCTGTGCACCAAATACTAATCTTTATATTAAAGCTTTTACTTCCCGTATCTGGTCTCTGTATAGTGTTTCATTGCTTCATTTCATGAATTAAGCAAACTGATACCAGCATGACCATAGTGACCTAGAGGCAGAGATTATTAGCATTGAAAATTCTTCTTTTTCCCTTCTTAATTAGCTGAGTTATGTTTTCTTTTTATATTCTGAACAAAAGATTTAACAATATAGTTTATATTAGTAACAGCTTACCAGATAATTTCCAAAAAAAGAAATTTTTCCTTGATTTTTACTTGGTCATAGCATGAAATAAAGGCATAAAATCATTCAGTCATTGGCAGGGAGGAGGTGTGCCTAGGCCCTGCTGTAATTTCTACCTCTCAGCCCCCCCAAAGCAGCATTACAATCTAAGTAAAAACAGGGTGCGTGCTGTGCAAAGCAGCTTCAAGACAAGTCCGCTATCTCTGCATTCCTGCTAGATTGCCACCCCTCCCAGAATATGTGCTCAGAATAGCAGTTTTAAAGGTAAACACTGATTACAGAAAGACGTACTGTACTGAAAGGGCATTTGAATCACAGGACGGTTCTCAGAAGTGAGATTGTAGTACATCTCCAGATGACATTTTGTGTTCAACTTTCTAAGTTGTTTCCATAGAAACAATTGGGAAGCCATAAATACTGGACTGTGAGATGTGTACAGGGAATTGTTCTAAAAGTTTACCAGGAAAGATTAGGACATCACAGATCTAAGAAACTCTAAAGCAACATGCACGCTAGGCATATGGAGAGTTGACACAGCAGCTGTGGACTTTTTCATTAGTGAGATTCAAACAAATTGAGAGAGCGTTTTTATTTTTTTAAACTAAAGGTATTTGAAATTTGCTAATTTCTCTGTCTACTTTTCCATTTTCTTAAGCTCGTGAAGGCAGTAATCCTGGAACACTATGCTTTTCTTTTCCCCCCATTCCTCCCCTCCCGCCTTAGCTGGTGTCTGTTTACAGATTGCCACCAAGGTCCAGACTTGATGTAAACTTAGGTTTTTTTGGTTTTGTTTTCTGTGCGTTCTCCTAGGTGTTCATAGTTGCCATGTCTTTGGTGAGGGTTTCTCCTTCCTGGTTCTCCTGACTCTCTTATCTTTCTGTCTTTTCAGGGAAGAAGAGCCCAGACCTGGGGGAGTATGATCCCCTCACCCAGGCTGACAGCGACGAGAGCGAGGATGATCTTGTGCTCAACTTGCAGCAGAAGAACGGAGGGCTCAAAAATGGGAAGAGTCCTCTGGGAGAGGCGCCAGAGCCTGACTCGGATGCCGAGGCTGCAGGGGCTGCAAAGCCACACCTGTCGGAAGTCACCACGGAGGGGTACCCCTCGGAACCCCCCGGAGGCCTGGAGCAGAAGGCGACCTCTTCCCTGGTGTCGTATGTGCGCACATCCGTCTTCCTGCTGACTCTGGGGATCTCGATGATCCTGGTGCTCCTGTGTGCGTTCCTGATCCCCTGTCCCCCCAGAGATCTGCACAGCACCTGGAGCCGCCACCTGGGCTCCCAGGGAGGTGAGTCACAGAATTTACAGGCCTAATTCTGTCAGACTTCACGTTATGTCTGATTACCTTGACATTTTCCTTCACGTCTGAGGAAGTAATGTGTGTCATACATCATTTCCCCCCCACGTGTGGAAGTGGTCAGGAGGTTAGGATTTGAAATAAAACAAAAAGATGGATTGATACCCCTCCAAAAACTTGGGAATCATTGCTTTGTTATGTCTGTGCACTGGTCTTTGTTAGACCTAGATAGGGCAGGGCATTGGTTTGCCAGGTGGTCCTGCTGTGGAACCAGCACTGTATGAGGGCAAAGCAAAGCTGCAGACAGGGCTGTTTAGAGAAAAGCAAGGCTCTAGGCCTGGCCACACCTGGGGCTGGGGCTCCTGTAGAAACCCTCAGGCATTTGTTGGTTATAGAGGCCTGACCCAGTTTACATTCTAAAATGGTAATTTCATTTCATGTAAAAGATAGTGGCTGTCTTTTCTTTCTTGCACCAAGTGGTGCTGCTTGAGTAATTCCAGCTCTTGTGTCTTTTGGAGCAGATTTCTTCAGAAGCTCTTGCTCTGGCATGGGGGTTATATCTCACCTGTGCGGAGTAGTCCTGTCTCTTGTAGGCTCCCAAGACCCCGTGCATCATTGTGACCTGGAAATGTTTATTCCTGCCACTTCTCTGATCCCAGCAGAGTTTATTTTTGATGAGCTCTGTGTTCTCATCTATAGTTTCTCTTAAGGCAAATTTAATTTACATATGTAATATTTACCTACAGTGTAAAGGTTAGTAACAAAATTGTTGGTGTATCTACCACCCAGCTTAAGAAATAGAACGTTATTGAGACCTTTGCAATCTCTTAGGTGTCCCTCCTCACCCACCAAAGGGTTCTGCCATCCTAAATTCTGTGTTGATTATTCCTTTACTTTTCTTTAAAGTTTTTACCACATCAATATATACCCCTAAACTATATATTCATTAATTTTTCCTGTTTCTGAATTTTACATATATGTAATCATGTATTCTTCTGTGACCTGCTGTTTTGCTCAATGTGATTTTTTTGAAAAAATATTTTTGAGGTTCATCTATATTGATGTGTGTAGCCTGGAGTTTATTCATTTTTACTGCTGTCTAACTTTTCATGGTATGAATATCCCATAAGTTATTTATCCATTTTGCTGTTAGTAAACATTTAAGTGGCTTCCAGCCTTTTTTTTTTTTCCAAATGATGCTGTTAAGAACATTTTTATACATGTTTCCTGATGCAATGTATAAAAATTTCTCTAAGGCATAAACCCCAGGGTAAGATTGCTGGATTATAGGGGTGGGTATGTGTGTGTTCATTCTTATTAGTTTATGTTAAATTATTTTCCAAAGTGGTTGTACCAGTTTACACTTCTGCTAGTTATATGTGAATTCTCTCCAAATTTGGCAGGCATCCTCTGACTCCACTGTTGGGCAGATGGGAGATGGAAGCCCAGGCTCCCCACTGGCCCCTACTGACTCCATCCTCGTGGGAAGGAGGGGGAGGAGTGCCTGATTAACACGGACAGGCGTGGAACTATAGTCTTCCCTTGTGTGCGGAGGGCCTTAGTCCTGGCCCCCACCTGGCCTTTTCTGACATGACCCTGGGGGTGGTAGTGGTGGTGGTGGGGGTGGTGCCTTGTTACAGCCAGCAGAGGGTGGAAGTGTAGGCTCCCCATTCAGCCTTGCTATGGGGGTGGGGGTGGGGCCGGGGCCGTGGTTTTATCTACAGTGTTGGTGGGAGAAGCACAGTTCATTATCTAAAACTTTTCTGTCTTGCTAGGCTCGCCCTTTCCTGGGCCTCTGGCTAGGGAAGCCAGCTTTTCTTGGGGCTCTTTTGTCTGCACCTGCAGTGTTGGCTTCTCCAACAGCCCGTTTGGGATATGTGAGGCCAAAAGAAAACCCAGGGGACTCATCACCTTGTCATCCCTAGCTGGCCTGCCTTCTTCTCTCCATAAGAGTTGTCTTATGTTTGTTTATGTGTAATGTCCAGGGTGCTTAGATGTACACAGCGGGAGGAATAGGGAGGAGCGTGTCTACTCCGTCTTGTCGAGGAACCGGGAGTCTGCCCGATGTCTGTGGAGGTACTGGCAGCAGAGAACTGGTTTGTGGTCACTCACTCAGGACCTTTTTGATTTTTTAATGTATCTGTCAGGCGGGGACTTGTCTCCGTTGGAACTGGCTGACGTGAATGGAGACGGCCTGCGTGACGTGCTTCTCTCCTTTGTGACCTCGAGGAATGGGAGCGCCGTAGGTAAGAGACATGTCTTTGCAAGGCTGCTCCAGGGGGACTGTCAGCGAGGAGAGGCATCAGAGGTGTCTCCCAAGGGGCACTGCAGAAGGGTCTGCAGTGGACAGAAAGTTCCCGTGGATCTGTCATACACGATAAGCCTGATCAGACAGTTCCTGCAAATAAAGCTCAGTCCAAGAAACAGAGTTACAGCTAGAAAGGACTTTCAGTGGTCGCCCAGACCGGTGAAACTGGGACCCTGGCCGGGTGCGGTGGCTCACGCCTGTAATCCTAGCACTCTGGGAGGCCGAGGCAGGCGGATCGCTCGAGGTCAGGAGTTCGAGACCAGCCTGAGCAAGAGCGAGACCCCGTCTCTACTAAAAATAGAAAGAAATTATCTGGCCAACTAAAAAATATATATAGAAAAAATTAGCTGGGCATGGTGGCGCATGCCTGTAGTCCCAGCTACTCGGGAGGCTGAGGCAGTAGGATCGCTTAAGCCCAGGAGTTTGAGGTTGCTGTGAGCTAGGCTGACGCCACAGCACTCTAGCCTGGGCAACAGAATGAGACTCTGTCTCAAAAAAACAGAAACTGAGATCCAGAGAGGAAGTGACTTGCCTGCACGCCTGTAGTGAACACTGTTAGTGCTTAGGTTTTATGACTTTTCTCCCAGTTTTCCGCTGCCTCTTTGATTATAATGAATGTTCACTCTACCCTACCCACCCACTCCTGCAGAAAACGCCAGTCTGTGTGTTTTGTACACATCTTTGCACACACACCTCTTGGCCAGGGTCTTCCATTCCCCCTGCAGTTTACTCTTCCAGGTCTGCCCTCCATCCTGCTGTCTGCGCTGGGAGGCTGGCCTGTGTGGATGAGGTCACAGCCCCCTGGCCTGCTGGCCGCCTTCCTACTGGGCTTGGCCCACGGGAGGCACAGCCAAGGAACTGGAGGGGATAGAGTTCGAGGGGGGGTATTTATTCCCCTGGCTCCCTCCCCACTGGGGTCACTGCAGGATGGCTACACCCTTGACCATGGGTCACAGCTCATCTCAAGGTGGCCCTCTTAGAGGACTTTCTTTTTCTAGATCCCAGTGATTGCTTCCTCCTCCTGTCTCTTTGGGCCTGGAAGCAGTAACAGTTCTGAGGGACTGTTCTATCACTTGTGGTGTCCCTACACCCTGGCCACAGCTTCGTTAATGGCGTCCTTATTAAACCTTCCACAACTAACCCTAATTGAGGGTGCTGTTTCTAGAAGCCCAGCTGTTACACATGTCAACTGCAAAAGAAAGAAAGGAAGAAAGAAAGAAAGGAAGGAAGGAAGAAAGAAAGAAAGATTTTTCCATTTTTAGCACAGGTACACAGGGGCTTTTAGTATGTCCTGCACCCTCTACTAAAGTCAAGTCGAACTGCATTCTGTAAGCTGGTACAGGGACTCTAGTTTGAGGCTGAAGATGCCCTAATAACTACTTTTTATTATAAATCAGGCCCTGGGGCCTAGGTATGTTTTAGAGAATCCTAAATTGGACATCTCTTTGACATTATTAGAAATGACTTTCTGAGTCTGGGTGAGATGTAGAAGCAGTCTGGGCAGTGATCTGTTACACAGAGAATCTCTAGCCTAGCAGTAGGTTTTCACTTAATTGAAACTTAATCACATTTTTTCCCTGCCTATGACTTTTGAAGTAAAAATTTCCCCCATCCACTTTTAGATGTAGAGATGTTTTTAGTCATTTGGTATCTTACATGGTTTGCTGCATATCAAGACTCATAATGGTAAGGCTGTGGGCTTGCATACAATAGGGACCAGCCTGAGTTGGCCACAGATTGTGAAAGCAAGAATATAGCTAACATATGGTGCTTTCTATGTGCCATGCACTGTGGTCAACACAGCACGTATATGAACCACTGTATCCCCAACACAGTCCTATGAGGTAGGCTAATATTTTTTTTTAAATTTTTTTTTTTGAGACAGAGTCTCACTCTGTTCCCCAGGCTAGAGTGCCGTGGCATCAGCCTAGCTCACAGCAACCTCAAACTTACGGGCTCAAGCAATCCTCCTGCCTCAGCCTCCCACGTAGCTGGGACTACAGGCATACGCCACCATGCCTGGCTAATGTTTTCTATATATATTTTTAGTTGTGCATATAATTTCTTTCTATTTTTAGTAGAGACGGGGTCTTGCTCTTGCTCAGGCTGGTCTCGAACTCCTGAGCTCAAACCATCCACTGGCCTCGGCCTCCCAGAGTGCTAGGATTACAGGCATGAGTCACCGCACCTGGCCGAGGTAGGCTAATATTATCATCTCCCTTTTGCAGATGAGGGAGTTGAGACGTACTGAGGTTAAGGAATTTGGTACGTCCCTAACCCTCATGCCAAACTGCTGTGCCCATGACCCACAGAGCTCTGTGCCACTGGACATGAGAGGGATTGAGGTTTTTACTTGTTTATTCGCTTGTTCCTCTCTTCATTCAACAACTGTGCATTGAATGCCGGCTGCATGGCAGGTGCTGTGCACCTTCTCTGGAGTGGTGCTGGTTACACACCAGGGCTGAGCAGGCGGGGCCTCTGCCTCAGGGAGTCGTGGTTAATGCATTGCCACCCAGGAAAAAAGAGTCTGAGCATTGACACAGAGTCGCTAGGGTCCCTGAGGAGGAAGAACAGCAGAGGATATTACCCACAGCATCCTGGAGAAGTCTGAAGTTTACGTGTTACCACTGTTGGTCATAGGTATCTACTTCTGGCAGTGGGTCTGGAATGATGAGCCACAGTTTGTCACTTGTTTTTAGGTTGTATATTTAATCAGTAATACTGAAGAATAGGTAGAAGGAAGCTCTGAAACTTCCATTTCCTTATCTGTATTAGTTGTTGCTGGAAGTGGAAAGTATGTGAGATGAGTCAGAGTGTCCCTGTCCTGAAAGTGAATGTAAAACTGGCAAGAGAGAAAGTTGTGATTCTGACATGTGAATCAAGTGACGTAAAGGCTTATTTACTACGGAGATGGCTACTCTAATCCCTTACCAGCTATCCCTGGACCTAGGTATTACGTCTTCCCCAGTATTCTTTCCTGACGGGAGCCAAATCAACTGATTCCGTGGAACTCTGGACCAGCAGGACCTACTGATCATTGCTACATGTAATCTTCTGGTTATTTTTAAAAAATATTCTTTTTCTGCTCTCAGGGAGCTTTTGCTAGTGATGACTAAAATTCAGGTATTTTGCTCCCTGCTCTGCACAAATACTAGATCAGTCTCCTTTTTTCAAGCATACTTTTACCTTCTGGTTTTTGTTTTTGATGACTACATTTTCACATTCTTGATTTTGCTCTTGTCTTTTCTTAGGCAAACAGTCGGTTGCTGTAGGTGCAAGACACTTTGCAAGGCACTGAGGATGCAGAGATTAGGGAGCCAGTCTTTCTCCTTAAGGATGTCACTATTTAGTGGAGGCTGAGGCGGCAGACGTGTAAGCAGAAGTGTTAGGAAAGGTGCAGAAGTGGAGATGTATTTGAGGCAGTCGAGGAGGCCACAGCTCTCGTCTTACGTGAGAAGCGTTTTGAGCAGGAATGACAGGCACTGTGTGTTCAGACCTTCTTGCCAGAAATGTGGGCGGGAGCTGGATACACGAGTGTGCGTTGCCGCCTTACTGCCATCCACGTTTGGTTTTCTGGCCTCCTGCTCAGCTCTGCCTCTTATCTCCTCTGCCTGCTCTCCTTTCTTATCTTTCTCGTGTGCTTTTAGGTGTCTCAGGACCAGCTGCTAATCTTGTGTGCCTTTCGGGGATGAATGGCAGCACACTGTGGTCGAGTCCCCTGCCCGAGGAGGCCCGAGATATCACATGTTTGGACCTGATGCCAAGAGGTTCGGCTGGAACCGTCTGCCTGGTGACAGGAACTCACAAAGTGCTCAGCGCATTCAATGCAACGTCAGGTAGAGACCACGGACCACAAAAGGTCTTTGCTCCTGTGAGCCATGATTTGGATTAGAACAACCCAGCGGGGAAGGGAACTTTCTACTCTCACATGGTAGAGAGTCTGATTTACTGCTCTGGAAGGTGGTTATTAAGGGAAAGATTGAATAAATAGATCCATGGTTCAACCTGCTTGGTGATAGGATGGGGCTGAACCGAGTTATCCAAACAGAAACTACCCTGAGGCCTTGGGTGTGTCAGTAGTCTCCCTACTCTGTTCTTTGTACAAAAGACAAATGAGCTCTGCCTCTTCATATTTAATATACATGAGTCCCTGTATATTAAACTCGGACATTAGCTATTTATTAAGTAAAACTATGACAGTGAAGAAATGGAGCTTTGTTGAGACTTATTGATTTGGCCTTTTAGCTTCTTGTTGCATTCAGACATACATGACAAAAGGAATGAAAAAGAACTATAATGAAGGCTCCTTACAGAACCTAAAGTGTACTGGCGATATGCTTGGTACCGCACTGGACCATGCGTTCAAGTGCAGCTGAATAAATAACATCCTTCCTAGGATTAGAGGGTGGAGTTTGATAGTGGGGTACTTCTGAGTGAAAAAGAAAATTGGGAAATGAGTTAACTCTAGAACCAAAGTCATCTTGAAAACCTCCTACAATTTCTCTGGTGCTTACTTCTGTGAACATGTGGGAGAAGGAGGGAGAGTGGGTCTTCTGGTCGGCTGCCCCCGGATGGTTCCTTAACAGTTGTAATAACCTCTAACAGGTCAGCTCTCCCACCCCGGACAAGTGAGCTCTGCTCTCTTGGAAAGACTTTGGCATCTCCACTTTGTGTAAAAAATCTGGGTGTGAAGTTAGCACATGGATTTGTTAGCCAGATAGTTGAGGATTTCAGACCACACTCTCTGCTCCTTTCCTCCTCAGTAAGATAAAAACTAAAGGGAAAAATAAGTAGGAGTTGCTATCTGTTGTTTAGACAGCATTGTGCTTCTCTTTGTTGGCTTGGGGACATTGCACCTGCCTTTTGCAGAGGCAGAAAGCTGTAGCAGTGATCAGCCTACTTGTCCTTCCCTAGGGAAAGCCATTTGGACTTTAAACTCAAACTACTTGTCCAACGGCACCTTGGCTGCCCCGGTCGTGGTGTTGCCGGACTTGGATGAAGATGGCGTTAGAGATCTTGTGGTTCTGGCCATTGGGGAATTGCAGGTATGATCCCTATGAAATGGTTTTTGTTTCTTCTAGGGAATGCTTCAATTTTAGTTATCTCAGTTCCTAGTGTTGCTGTTATCATAAATGCTGCTTGAAACTTTCTTTTTACAAAGTCTTAGGTTTAAGTAAATTCTCTTTGTATGATTAAGTGAATAAGTGACCATTATGAATCTGTTTTTCCCAGCAGTCTCACTTTGTTTCCGTATACTGTGGTGTAAGGAGCTTGGTGGCCAGATAGGTCTGTGTGTGAATTCCTTGGTAGCTTTGTAGACTCTGTGGCATTGGGCAAGCCACGGAGCCTATTCAAGCTCTGGTCTCTTCATATGTAAAATGAGAATGTTATATCTGCTTGTAGGATTGTTATGAAAATTAGAGCTAACATTTAAAATGCCTAGAGTAGTGCCTACTTTTTGCCATGTATATGTGTTGTTAATTTTACTACATTATACATATTTAAACTTTATTTCAATTATAAAACAATGGGACAGACTGATAGAAAGTTCATAAAATACATATAGAAAAAAATCGAAGTCAAACAATAACAACAACAATGAGCAAAGAAAGGACAGTTGTGATCTAGGCTGTGACACGCCAGACATTGATTCCAGGACAGTGGCCTTTGAATTATGGCTCTAGAGCATGCTTTGCTGGAACTTCAGTATGTTACCGAAAACTCAGCCACTTGCCCACGAGGCCGAATCAGAAGAATGAGGACAAGTGGTTTGGGGAGGAAGAAAAGAGAGTTTACTTTGCTGACAAAGGAGGAAAAATGGTAGACCTCATCTTAAAATCCCAAATTTCCCCAACATAGGCAGAATACAGAGCTTTTAGAGGCAGGGTTCTGGGCTTCAGGCAATTACTATGGTTAACTATTCTAATCTCCCATCTCTGCCAAAGACAAAGCCTGTGAACTCTGCCAGCCGCCCACCTGGGGAGCTGGCGCCACCTGGGAGTTTTAACAGAAGATTTAACCTGCCTCAGGGATGCAGGCCAGAATGCAGGTCCCAAAAGGGTGGGGAAAGTTTTAAAGAGACAGAAAATCTCTTTGCCATTTTTTTTTTCCCCCTCAGGCCACTCCCTCTGTTACAAGTACCCTGGAACTAGTTATTCTGTGTACAGATAAAATAAGAGTAGTCTTTCTGCCAAATCACAGGAAAGAATAAATTAATGAATAGAATTGTCTTAATCTTAAGTTTTTATTCCTGAAGCTTTTCTCAGAGCTTTTGTCAAAGTTTCTCTAAGACTTTCTCTCAGACTTCCTAGTGTGAGTCTGCCAAGGAAATGCTTCTGTACAAGAGAATTGAACATTGGCAAAGAATGTTTGTGGAAAAATATGGAGCTTATTTTAATTTTAATAGACTTTGTGTTTGCTGTTGTGATTTTTGTGTTGCATATATGGAGTGGAGCTATACATTCTGCAGGCAAAATTATGTAGAATAGAATTAAGTCTGTTGATATTTTGTGGCTTTCTTCCAAGAGCACCACAGACTTGAAATGCTCCACCAATCACAAGTTGTGAGAAGCACTGCTCCAGGACACCGGGCGATGCCTTGTGTTTGTGAGAAGAGAGGAAAGAAGATCGAGAATGTGCTAAATTTCTGAAGGCTGCTTAGTTTTAAGGGTCCTTTCTGTTAGTTTTCTTCAGGTAGTCAGTTGGTCTCAAAGTGGACCTGAACCAAGAATTCAGGAATTATCCATGTAATTTTTTTTTTTTTTTATCCCAGTCATTGTGAATAAGGAGACTAGGGACCAGGGACAATTGCAGTTATCACCTCCCACAGGAGGTAATAGTCCGAAGGTCCTAAAGGGAAAGTTTGGGGAGTTTCTTTTTTTTTTTGAGACAGAGTCTCGCTTTGTTGCCTGGGCTAGAGTGAGTGCCTTGGCGTCAGCCTAGCTCACAGCAACCTCAAACTCCTGGGCTCAAGCGATCCTACTGCCTCAGCCTCCCAAGTAGCTGGGACTACAGGCATGCGCCGCCATGCCCGGCTAATTTTTTCTATATATATTTTAGTTGGCCAGATAATTTCTTTCTATTTTTTAGTAGAGACGGGGTCTCGCTCTTGCTCAGGCTGGTCTCGAACTCCTGACCTCGAGCGATCCACCCGCCTCGGCCTCCCAGAGTGCTAGGATTACAGGCGTGAGCCACCGCGCCTGGCCGGGGAGTTTCTTTTTAATGGAATTACAGTCAGCAGAGGTATGGAACAAGTTTATATATCCTGAACAAATTTAAGAATCTTGGTCTTACAACCACATCTGGCTTCCTATGAGCTGGCGGTAGGTGGTGGGATAGTGGTTCAGGCCCTCAGGGACCCTCTGTAGTAAGGAGGTCTCTGTTAGAGAAACTGGCTTCTTGCCTATCTTCTTCTGTGTCCTTTTTTTTGGTCTCTCCCTAGTGTATTGCTCATCTTGCCTCACAGAATTTACTCATTTGTGCAGTAGTCTTCAGGTATCGAATAGTCTCCATTCTGTCTGAAAAGTGATAGATAGTTCTAGGAAAATCTTGCAGAGGCAATAGGTGTATAGCAGCAGCTTCAGCCTTTATACTGACCGCTTTTGACCTCTATACCAGCAACAAAAGAACCCAAGGAATTTGTTTGCGCCCTGAGAAGGAGGGCTCTCTCTTCACATGGAAGGAAACACATTAAGTCTATGACTTGGAGTGATTGCATTCTTAGATCTGGGTTTAGAGTGAGGTGGGCTTGGAGAACTGGCCCTGGCTTCAGATTAGAGGAACCGATCTGGTCTAGAACACGAGTGGGAGGGACGCGGAAAGCTGTGTGGTTCATTTACCTCCTCACACCGTGCCGTGGTCTCTGACTCAGCATTCCAGGTACACTGGCACCGTGCTCTTCTGGAGTGCTCGGGCTGTTGGGAACATCGCTATGTTGTGAGGCAGTTCATTTCATTTTTGGTCAGCTCTAGAAAATTCTGTCCTATTGATGAGAAATCTGCTTTCTCACAGCTTCTATTCAGTGTTCCAGCTTCAATCACATAGAGCTACTCTGAATGGGTCTAATCCCCTTTCTGTAGAAAAGCCCTTTAGCCATTAGCCTGGTTCCTCTAAGCCTGCAACTCTCCAGGCTAAACACCCCGATTTCTTCTGTTCCTCGTGCAACAGAAAGTCCAAAGACCTCTTTTTCTTGATTTCTTTCTCTTCGCACTCCAGTTTGTCCAAGTCTCTTTCAAAATGTGGCACCCATATCTGAAAGCAGTATTTTATTCATAGTCTAATGAGTTATATCAACCTAAGGAAATTATTACTCCTTTTGATGGAGACCTGTATTTCTACTTTTTCAGCCAAAGGTTGCAATAGCCTTTCTAAGATTTGCTTTTTGTTTATAATCAGTTAAAACACCCATATCTTTTAATTAATCAATTATTAATAGACCAATTTCTTCTGGCAGATTTTGACTCATCTTCTAGCCTAAGGCCTTTTTGAATTTTGAGTTTGCCACATAGCATTTGATTCCTCTCAGCCTTGTGATAAACTTGAATTCTATTTATTCAGGTCTTTGGTAAGAATGTTTAATAGAAATGGGACAATAGCTGAGTGCTATGACATTCCACTAAAAACCTCCCTCTAGGTTATATTGACTCCATAAAGTTTCTTTTTCTGGGTATACTACAAACCACCTTTATGTTGTCCATAGAATTCTGATAATAAACTTTGTCAAAGTCTTTACTGAAGTTAAGATATAGATACAATCCCATATTTCCCAACTGGTGACTCTATCCCAAAAAGAAAATCCTCTAGAGCCAAGGTTGGCAAACTATGACCCATAGGCCAAATTTGGCCCACTGCTTGTTTTTATAAATAAAGTTTTATTTAAACATAGTCACACCTATTCATTTATGTATTGTCCATGACTACTACTTTCACACTAGAACAGCCGAGTAGAGTAGTTGCTACAGTGATCATCTGGCTGGCAAAGCCTAAAGTATATACTGTCTGGCCCTTGATGGAAAAAGTTTGCCCATCTCTGAGAGTAAAGTTGATAGTGGCCTGGCCAGACATCTGAGGTTCTGATGGGAGAGCACTGCCTGGATTTATTCTAGCTGGGACCAAATATTACTGGGGATTTCTGGGTATGAGAGTAAAGACTCCTATAGAGCCATCCTGTATCTAGCTGTAGGCAAGGACTCTGCCCCAGGAGACTGGTCAGTCATTAGCAATTGTGCTTCAGAGAAATTGAAGTACCATAAAGATGCCCTTTGCATGTATTTAGTAAGGGAATGGGAAATAAAGTCAAACTTTGTGCTTTCCAACTTTTGGGAAGCATTTCAGAATCTGTAGCTAATGAGAAAAACCAGGAACTGCCTGGAGAAGCCTTTTGATTTGGAAATCATGGGGCTTCTATTGAATGCACCCCTTTCTTTCACTTCCTCAGCCAGATCTGTGCTTTCTGCTGGTGTCTGGCCGGACAGGAAGTCCCCTGGGCCGACCTGTGAAGTACAACATCGTGGGAGTTGGGAATCTGATTGGTCCCCAGGTTTACATCACCACAAATGGGGCTGTCTACATCCTGTTTGGCTTTGGTAAGAAGAAAGGCTAGTTTTCCTTCTATTCCCCACTGGTGTCTGTGATTAGGCCTCCCTTGTGAGACAGGGTGAGATCTCAGGAATTGCTGACACCAAGGCTTCCGAAGCCCCCTGTTGCAGGGGCCTCCCACTCTCCCCCACCTATTGCAGGTGATTAACTCTGCTTTCCCTGGATGCCTCCCCTAAAGAGAAGACTCTTGGTCCAGCGTCCGGGTCTGCACTCCCCCACTCATTCCATGTTGGACCAGTCTGGGCGGGCTCTGTTGGACCCATCTGCTCAGGCTCTGTGTCTCTTGCTCAGATCCCAACCCTGGGATAGTTCTATTAAATTCAGCTTCTCAGTGTTGGTTCTTCCTGTGGTGCTAGGAAATATACAAGCTGTCGCCCTGCGGGACATTTTTGTTCAGGCCCAAAATCGAGACAGCTCACCACCTTCTCTGCAGATAGAAGAGCCAGAATGGGAGAAGCGAAGATCCATCAACCTGTCTGAGCTCATTGACGTGTACAGGTAGGGCAGACGTCTGTCCCTGGTCACAGTGAGGTCTCCTGTAAACTCACGTGCCTTGGAGTCTCTCAGTTTGGTTGGGTTGGTAAATAAGTGGGCAGAGGTTTGGGGGAAGGCAGTGCTAGCCTTGATATACCCTCTTTCGGTATGGTTAACATGAGTGAGAAATTTTCTTCGCTTGATAACATAATGTGTTGATATCTATGTGTTGGTGACCATCGTGTGGGATCACGTCACAAGTAGGCTGCAAGGAAGGGTGTTTGTTTAGGGTTCTGAGTCCAAGCGGGTAGGGAGGTAGCTTTACTTAACTGTTTGTGAAACTGTGCTGAGGATCTGACCTACTCGTTCCCTATATTTTCTGTTAGTTGAAGCATCATTTTGACAGAAGCAAGGATAGCATCCATGAAATCTTATTTTTGATTCTGACTTCCTAACTAAAAGCATGTGGTTTGGTCACATGCAGTAGATTTTACCCATTTAACCCCAAGCCTGGGTAATAATTGTTGGGTTTTTTTTTTTTTTCTATCAGAAGTTTCAAATCATTTTCTAGCATTTGCTTAGGCAGTATCATGTTGTTTTGGTGAATGTGACAGGTATTAAATAGCATGGTCCCAGTGGTACAGAGAAAGAAATAATTCCATGAAGCATATGCCGGGAGCTGCTGCTCCGGCTTGTTGACAATTTCAGGGCTCCCGTCCAAATCCCCTTCTGTCTTCCCTGCCATTGTCCTTGGCTCTGTTACCTTTCCCAGAGCATCCAGGGTGAGAGGCTTTGCACTGCAGCACTTTCCCTGTGAGTTCCTGTTGAACTGGCACGCAGTGTTCTAGGGAAGGGTCAAGACAATAAGATTCAACTGGAGTGACCGAGTACCCCACATGATAAGATAACGGTGGGACACGAATACAAGAGTATGTACAAATGTGTGCACACTGAGAGAAAAAGCCAAAATAAATGGCTCAGGAGTCTCATCCCGGCCAGAGACTAACTGCTGGGGTCTTGTTTAATTCAGTGATGGTGTCGAGCTGCTCCAGATGGTGAAGGCACCAGATTCCAACTGCAGCAACCTTCTGATTACAACCAGACAAGGCCTTGTCCTGCTTCGGGGGCAAAATCTTACACCGTACTGGACATTGAGCCTTCAAGGCCTGCGCAGGTTTGCAGCGTGCTCCTTCTCGTGTGTGCGATTTTGATCACTTTTCCATGTTTAAAAGTTGCCTAGAACGATTGCTTGGTATCTGGGGTTGATGTGAGAGAAGGGAGGGAAAGAGTTCCTAGTTTCCCTGTTTTTCTCATTTGTTGAGTGCTCACTTTTCCTTGTTTGCAGCCAGCCCACTCCTGGGTATTTCACCGATGATCACACACTAGACTTCCTTCTGCAGATACAGGATGGAGTCGGGATGAAAAAGGTAAAATTTTGGGACTCAAATCAATCAAAACATGTGTAAATGATAAACTTTGTGTCCAGTCTTGTGCTAGGCACTGTGAGGAATAAAAGGAACCTCAAATGCAGTCTCTTCCTTCAAAGAACTCAAAGGCTAGATGAACGGACAAAATAAACACCCACTGTTCAGTGCTACAATATATAGCAATGGGAGCTTTTCTAGGATAATGTCCTTCCTGTACTGGAGTTCCTGCTTCTGGGTCCCTAACTCATAGTTAGTAGTAGGAGCCTTCTGAGCTCTCCTGGTGGGGAAAGGCAGGTGTGAATAAATTTAACATGGCAGTGTACCTATATACCTAAGACTTCAGGGAAGGCAGGGTATCCGTGGTGGCTGGGTTTTTATGGAAGACTTCATACAGAAGGAAAACGTGAGCCGAGCCTTTAAAGCTGAACTGTATTTATGTGGCCAGGAAGGCGTGCCGGCTCAGAACACCACCAGCAGAGGCCCAGAGAGAAATCGTGTGGCATGTTCCAAAGGACACCCAGTAGATCTTTCTGATTTTACATGAGGTTGCCTATTGTGAAGATATAATAATTGGCTTGGCCATTTTCATTCCTTTAACATCACAGGCAGAATTACAGAGTTTTAAAAATCTCTTTTTAAAAATCGCCCTAGCCTTTTGGTTTATCTTCATCATGAAATATATATCAATACATTGCACACTGTTCTCTGAGAAAAAAATTCAACACTCACTTTGTCATCACCTCTATGTGTGCCAAGTTCTGTGCTAGATGCTGGAGACACAAAGTTAATGAAGGCAGGGCCTCTGCACTTGTGTAGTTCTAGTTCACTGGGGCACCCAGACTGCACAGCTCTACCACGTCATGGAAGGTGGGGTTGTGGAGGTTTGCATGCACCAGGAACACAGGGAGCAGAGAGCAAGCTGGAGGGCCAGGGAATCAAGAGATGCCGCCTGTCCATCAGGGGTTGTGTGTGCAGCATCGTGAGAGCAGAGAAGAGGTTTGCTGAATGGATGGATCAGGGTGGACAGAGCTACATTTTCGCTAGAGAGACAGAATGAGGTCAGCTTACAGGGGGCCCTGAAAGCCAGGCTGCAGAATTTGCATGAGGTGTTGGAGGCGGTAGGGTTGTTTGGTCATGGACCAAACAGATCCAGTAATAAGAGCATCACTTCAGGAAGAGCCTTCCTGCAGTGCTATATGGGAAAGAAGCAATGTCTGCTTGTAATTCAAAGGAATCTCAGATACAAATTGGCATTTTCACTGATGTACCTGGGAGCATTAAGCAAGAGAGTTGGGTAAGAACCGAAATACTGAGAGTTTCAGCCCTGGGTTATAATTCTGGCACTATGACTTATTGGTGACCTTGGGCAAATTGTATAATCTCACCTAGCTGCAGTTTCTGAATTTATGAAACACAGGTAATAATATTGCCTGCCTTCATCGGGTTATTATGACAGTTAAATGAAATATGTGGGTGACTGGGTAAAACTTTTTAGTGTGGGGGCTCTAGATTTCCTTTCTCCCCAGGACTACCAAAGGGAATCTGAAACTTTGAGTCTGTTTTTTCCTCTCTGCTCATTCAGAGGAGTTTGTCTCTGCCAAGTTGGTTCCAGGACCTTTTGTGATGCAGAGTTTGAGCAAGGGCAGGGAAGGGCAGGGCTCAGGAAACGGAAAGAACAGGGCAAGTGACTGTGCAAAGAGGTTACAGAAGCACAGAGGCACTGAGGGCAGAGGGAGCAAAGGCACCTGGGCTGGAGGTGGGGGCAGGAGGAGCTTCCTGGGGATTTGGGCAAACAGGAGGCCCTAGACCTGGGAGGCAGGAGGTGTTTGGGGCGAGGAGCAGATGTAAGCACTGCTGGGGGTTCTGAACATGATCCCCTTCCTTAGCCTTAGAGAGATGCAACTAAGGAACAGAATTCCTGTTATTTCTCTGCCTGTTTAAACTGTTCCTTTAAATTTGAGACCACCCTAGGGATGAACTACCCATGTCGTGACACCAAGAGTCAAATCCATAAAGCTCTTAGGAGGGTGCACAGGGCAGTGTTCCCTTAGTCCTCGTGTCCTAAGTGGTTGTGCAGCTGTGGGAGTTGCAGGGGGCAGTGAGGTGCTGCCGTTGGCGTCTGTGGAGCAGCCGCTCCATCTGAGGACTGTCCTAACCATGCGCAATGCACGTCACTTTCTGTCTCGGTGCCTCCTTTCCTCATCTCTCAGACGAGGGGGACTAGAGGATTTGTAATGTCCCTTCCCACTCGAGACCTCTGCAGGTCTTTAAGCTCTGTGCAGTGGGAACAGGGCTACAGAAGCTTGGGTCCTGGTCCCCAGCTATTATTCGGTGCTCTCTGAACACCCAATTTGCCTGCATCTCAGAAGCTCAACCTGTTAAGATATGTATCGTCTGAGTACTTGTGGGGTTCTTTTTGTCTTGTTTCTTGTTTGCGTGTGTTTTCTTGGCCTGCTGCTTTTCCAAGGGCTGGCCGTGTTCACTCTGTCTTCTCTTTTGCAGATGATGGTGGTGGATGGTGAATCTGGCTCCATGGTTTGGAGTTACAGTGTTCCGTGTCACATGAAAGAAACGCCAGCCACTTCAGCAGTCACCTCAGACCAGAAGTCTGTCTTCCTCTTCTGGGCGGAGGGGCTGTCCGCTGCGTCTCCCAACTCCGTGAGTGAGCCGGGGAGGGTCCCTTTTCACTTTGTCAGATGGCAGCTGCTCTGCAGGGCGGCCTGGGGTCTGGAGATGGTGTCTGGCCAGTCACCTTCCAAGAGGTTAGGGGTAGAAACAAATCAGCGCTCATGGGGAACAGCAGGGACCTTGTTTCTGCCTGAGCCCACTTCCCTGCCTTTGCCTCTCAGCCAAGAACGTGAACGCCGACAGCAGCCCCTCACTAGCGGCTCCCGGCAGTGGGAGGCTGGATGAAGAATAAAAAGTCCTCTCAAGAGACTGGATCCAAATTTGCAGATAATTCATATGTGCTGTAGTTGTAGAGGAGGAGAAATCACTTTGAGTGATGTGGAGTGAGCAGAGAGAGCTTCGTGGAGGGGTGAGGCTGGGCTCTGAGGTGCAGATGCTGAGAATGCAGGGACGGGTGGGGAGGGGTGGCCAGCAGTCGGAGAGGGGTGTTGGTCAGGCAAAAACTGAGAGGTCCATCAGGGAGATTATGGGAGAGAAGGTCTGACACCTAGAAGGCAGATTTTAGGAAGTCTTAAATGTCGTACTGCGATATTTTAATGAGGTTGAC
>CM052440.1:75296689-75312384 GCA_028533085.1 Varecia variegata | reverse complement strand
GATTTTTGTAATTTTACCCTGATACTTGCCATTGGCTTTGATACCCAGTGAAAGGAAGTGTCTTTGGCTTACTATGTTTTCATAAACGGATTTCATCTCCACAAAGCCCCGTCTGCTGTGAGGGATGAACCAGTATTCCGTAACTTCCATGGGCAGAGGACTGGGAAGTCAAGTCTCTACATCAGATTCCTCCCTTGGGGGATGCACAGTTCCTTTTTTTTTTCTTATAAGGGAGAAAGCATTTTCTAGCTATTGATATGATTTGAAGGAGTTAGTGATTAGTTGGTGTTTTGAGCTCTTTGAAATAATATGTCTCTTGCGTATGGGAGTTTCTTTCAAACACATCCTTGTAGTTGGGAGCAGGTATCAGCCTCTCTCCTCCGCCTTTCATCTAAGGACCGTCACATGTGGGAATGTAGTCACCTTTGTCTTCCTTTTTGTGGCTCATTGTCAGGATGCCGTCCCAGGAACGGAGCCCCCCAGCCTTTACCATCTGTACCTCCTGCATCCAGCCTTCCCCTCCATCCTCCTGGATCTGGCCAACACCACGGGCACAGTGACGGCTTCACAGGGTGAGTCCAGTGCTGCTGGGAGGCTGTGTGCCCAGATCGGGGAGAGTGTGTGCTGGCTGTGGGTGAAGAGACCATTGCCCCCCCTAGGGAAGGATGTGTGCTTTCCCTGGTGGCCGTGTGCCTAGGGGCACGGCTGCAATGCTCCTTCTGGCTGGGAGCACCAGGCTCACAGGGTGAGAACCCACGTGCTCTGCGCATGCTGCAAGCTGGGGTGAAAGTGCATTTCCCATTGCAGAAGGGTTCTGTGGTGATGATTCATGCCGCCACTCATTCAGCAGACATTTACTGAGCATCAACTGTATGCCAAGCGCTGCACCACATGCTGGGAATACAAATAACACTAGTTTCTTGGTGCTCTGGGAGCTTAGGATTTGAAATTAGCTGTGGGGGTACGATGGGGGTAGGATATGTTTTGTCAGGGTGTTTATTGGAGACTTATTTTTGAATAGTAAATAGACACCTTGCACAGAAATCGGAGGAAGGAGAAAAATCAAAGGAAAACAATTGCCCATAATCTGACTGCTCATAACCACTATTAACATTTGGAAGTGTTCTTCTACTTTGTGTGTCTGTCTAAATAATACTGTAGGGCAAAATGCGATCAGATATTAGAGCCCCTTAATTCAGGAAACCCAGGCCCTGGAGACTTAGCCCCTGCTGCCTGCTAGTCCGGATGGTCTGTTGCTCCCCTCCCCAGAGATTTCTTGCTTCCTAATCTGCTGTTCCTGTTGAGGCCTCGGGGAGTGGGAGAAGACCAGACTGGCCACGTCTCCTCTCTTTATTTCTTTCCACATCTCTTGCCACTTATGGACTTGGCTGTCTACTTACAAACTCATTTGCCTTGGGTTGCAGCTAGTGCTTGTGGCTCTGGATTTATTGGGAAGAGTAGCTCATCCGGAACTTGCAGGTGCACCTGTCCGCTGGCTGGGGAGCGGGTGGAGGGGGTGTCAGTCTGCAAAATCCTGTGATAGGATCTAGGTGAGCTATTTTTCAATATTAGCATAAAATATTATGCAGTGAACATTCAGTAATGGCAATTAAGTATCTTGAGACCATTTTTATTACAACTTCTATTTTAAAGATGAGGCAGAATAAACACTGGCGAGGTAAATAGCTTACGTGACTTTACACTGACAGTCTAGGAGTCTCAGGCTTCCTACTTAGTTGGGCTCATGTAACTACTGAATTCCTGTCGTAGTGGGCACATTCTCTCATTTTCTGAGTTGGGGCTTTTTTGGAAATAGCTTCAGAGGAGTAAAGGTGCCGAGACCAGGAAGGACGTACTGTGTTACCAGCATCCAGTCCCTCACCTCCCTGCACCTGCTGTCCCTGCCTTATTAGGTGCATTTCTTGTGTGAACTAGTGAGTAAATGAATGAATGTGTTGCTGAACCAAACCACTCTCGTTAGTAATAAAAGGCATGTGTCCTTATTAACTGCTCTTGTTTTTGTCCTTCCTCAGTTGGAATTAACGACCTCTGGAAAGATGCCTTTTATGTTACCAGGACAACAGGGCCAAGCTCCGAAGGCCATCCAGCAGCCCTGGTGGTCAGCAAGCTTAGCCTGCGGTGGGCACTGATGGAGGGCCAGGTGGCCCAGCTACGGGAGACCACCCCCAAAATTGGCCGTGGGGAGTTGCGGAGATTCCTCTCTAGGATAAAGTTTGTTGATGCTCCCTGTGAGGTGACTAGCTTCTGGAATATTTGGTTACTCTTGAGGGTCTAGGCCAAATACTTCCAACTCCAGTAGTGGCCTTTGTAAAGCAGGGAGAGTGGGGAGCTTTCCTGAGCGGAGGAGTATCCAGAACTAATTGTTTTGGACCAGCACTGTTTCCCAAGGGTGCGTTGTAACCATGAGGAAATGGTCGCAGTTCATTGTTTTCAGCTGGAAATTGTACCATCTCCCTTAGGGGACATTTTTATTGTGCCAGTGACTGGGCAGGCGTGGAGGGTGGTGGATACCACTGGTATTTTCCGCTGCTGTTGGAGCTGTAATGCTAACGTCATGCAGGGCTTGTAGCAATTAAGTACTATGAAGAATTATCTTGCTCAAAATGCTAATGTCCCCACACACCCCTGAGAAATACTGTGATCTAGTTCATAGTTCAGGAGCTTATCATGGAAAAGGACAAAGTCTCTGGGCCTTTCTGGGAGGAGGAGATACTTACAAACCTTGGGGGCTGAAGAAAAGGACAGGAAAATAGAGGAATATGCTGATTCCTTTAGGTGTCCTCTGTTTCTTTGAAAATCTCTACCAGGACAAAAAATTAAAGTCACTAACACTTCTACCTGTTCCCACAGATCTAGTCTGATGGAACCTTCGGTGTCAGAAGACTTGAACAGAATAGAGACCCTCTCTCTCCTGTCAGTGTGAAGTCAGTTCTCTGGAGAGAAGGAAGAGTGTTCCGACCTCATGTTGCCACCTCCACCCGACTGCTGCAAAGCACTTTGGAGTTCTGTGATAACAGCATGATCCATTCGGCTGGGCATCTCACCTACTACCTTTTCAATCCCTGCATTAACCGCCTCTAGGAACTGTGTGTGGATGGTTTGGAAATGTGAATCTTACAAGCGTTTTATTTTTTTTGTGTGTCTAATTTATAAACTCTTGCTGGGAAATCCAGTGAAGTCTACGACTAGGAAACCTCTTGTTTTGCATTATGCCGTGTTCGTGTGTTGTTAGTGTTGTGGTGAAGTTATTTTTCAGATATGTCCTAAGCTTCAGGGATCCCATTTCTTGTCCTTCTGAAATATATCCGGTTTGTTTGGCCATCTTGAGACTTCCAGGTGGCCCACCTCTGATTTCGAGGGCCACTCCTCCTCTCTCTCCGGGTTCTCTCCCGCTCTGTGCTCTGGCTCCTTCCCAGCTGTAGACTGCAGTGAGACAGTGGCAGCTGAAGACTGAGTTAGCCGTCCCCGCATCTTCATCTCTTCCTTGAGTATCCTCTTTCCTCAGACTTTCCGTCTGTGTCCATTTAGTGGCCACAAGAATAACCATATTCCTATCACAAGGGTAGCAAGAGAAACATAGTTTCAGTGACCCATCTCTGACCAATTCCATCTGTTATATGTGTCTTAGATGGTTCTGCCAGCTGTGATCTTCCTCCGTGTTGGCGCAGAAGTGTGTGCGCGCATGCCGTCTTCACCCGCGAGGACAACTGGACGTCAGGGAGCTTTGAGGCTGCTGCCTTACCTGGCCTCCTCTCTCCTCTGCTCTCTTTGCATCTTTTTCTGTAGGGCATCCTCTCACCTCCTCTCCCTTGCTTTCTCTTCTATTCAGGGATATGTTTCCGGACTTTTGCTTTTGCTGCTTGAGTCCAATATGCAGCCACTTTGCCCTGCACTTGTTCCTTATAGAGCCTTTGGAGCATTGTTTTGAGAACATTCTTATGTAAATACTACAACTTTTGTAAATGGTTAAGTTCTTTAGAATTATCTCCAGTGCTTACTTTCCCCTTCTGTATAAAGCTGTTACTTCTATTACATTCTCCGTGAAACTTCTAGGTCATTATTTATATAGCAGAAAATCTTATGTTAGCTGATAGAGAACTCCTTTTCTTCTTGAATAATTCTGATAGGTCATCCCTGGGTGCAACTCAGGCTCTCTCTTTACTTGGGCTTGTATCTGTTTAGCTTGTGTTAATAAAGGGATTCTAGAAAATTATGAGTTCCAAATTTAAAGAGATATCTGTTAATTACCCACTGACAGGCATTATGACATAACAGGAGGTTGGTAGCAACAGATCCAAGCAAGCATGTTGCCTGGCCTGCAGACTGGCCTTGCCAGGTTTCTGGGCACCTCTGCCTTAAGACCCTGAAAGCAAATTTAGTTTAAACACTTTGAAAGTTCTGTGTGGGTCCAGCTTGACTTCAGGGGAACAATTCACAGGATACCCCAGAGTATGGGAATGATTCCAGATTCATTTCTAGGGTTTGAATCTAATTGGCTATAAGGGCCAGGATCTAGTTTGGTTTAGGGTAGAATTCTAAGGATTAATTTATAGTCTACTGAACACCCAAAACTCGGGTCCCTGGTCCTGCGGCCTGGCTGAGCCATCCAGGCATAACCTGGTTCTCTACTGTGTTGAGGTTTTCTGGGAAACAGCCACTCTAGGCATGAGTGAAAGGCAAGGGTGTTTACTGAGGACCTGTTTTGGTGCGATTATTTTGGCAGAGGACTGTGTTTGTGCAGGGTGAGTCCCAGAAAAAGAAAAGTGAAAGCTAGAGAAACAATGTCCCTGAATTCTTCATGATGTATTTGCAAACTAACTTAACATAGATTCTTTTGACTATGCGAAGTTTGAATCTCTCCTTGCTAAACACATTGTAAGCTCTAGGTTTCTTCCTTCTCCTGCAGCCAATACAGAAGGGTATACATGGTGGCTGGAGACTGAGGAAGCTTCATCTGACCACTGTGGGTGCTAGTCTCTTGTCACAAACCTCTAAGCTTCCTTGTTTTGCAGGCAGCCACCCACCCAGACAGCGAAGCAAGGAAGTGCTCCTTTCTTTCTCCAAGCCCAACATAGGTTGCCAGCAAAGCCAGTATGACCACTACTTAGAATTAGTAACGACTTCTGCAAAGGCAAGGGTCTTCCCCTCCTCCCAGTCTCTGTCCTTCCTTTAAAAACTCTCTCTTCTACCCTAGACAACATCCTTGCCACCCCCAAATGTGTGGTGTGGTGATACTAACCCCTATGAATGTGAATTGCTATCCTTACTGCCCTTATTAAAGAGGAGCCAGCTGGTATATTGTCAGGAAGTACTATTTAAAATGTGAACTGTTACAAAATAAATAAATACTACGTACAGGAATATTCTTGGGTGCTATTCTCCTTCTTGGCCATCAAGGATGGTTAGTTTTCCCTTATGGAAAAGAGAAAGGGCAAGTGGATGGCATCTTTATGGAGGAAATAATAGGGATAAAAAGGTGGGGGCCTGGAGAGGAGCCTGGGCCCTTGCTGTCCATGGGGGACCGCAGTGCCACCTGATAGCCTCAGCGGGCCATTTCTAGACATGAACCTGACCCTGTGTGCTGTAGGAGCCTTCTCATGTTATTCCACTCTGCGAACAGCTCCTAGGATCACATTTAGCAACACTTTCGTTGGGTGCCTACCCAATGTGGATGCAGGACACTGTCATAGGCAGTGTGGAAGATGTCTGTGCTATGTGTCAAAGCACTCAGTGATGCCTGCTTCTTCCAGACTGTGACTTCCAGAAAAATTCAGGTGCACCATGAAAAGTTGAGCCCCAATCAAACTACCATGAATTTGCTGTCCTCCCTTTCTCCAATTTCCAGACAGATAAACCAGCTCTATAAGACCTTACGGGCAGGAACTGTGTTTTACTCCTCTTTTTATCTCCACTGTTTAGCCCAGAACCTGGCACAGAAGTGATTGGTACAGGAGAGAAGGGAATTCTTGATGCACGAGGTTGGGATGGGCAGAAGGACACGGAGCTGTGGAGGAAAAGGGTGCCTCTTTGGACTTGTACTTTAAAACTGTACCCTTATTCGTAGCCGGTAAAAACCATGCTCAAGAGACGAACTTTGGCTTAAGCATGTATTGTTGGTAACAAATGAGTAAGGTAGGGCTCAGCCTGCTCTCCAAACCCACTTAATTCCTAACACTGCTCCTCCTCTGCAGATGACCTAACCACTTCTTCCAGCTCCTGGCCAGCGCCTTGTTGAAATGCCTTGTTCTGCAGCTCTGAGTAGAAGTCAACTCCTTCAGAGACGGAGCGGATGGGCTGATTGTGGTAGTGGTGGTGGCTGGTCGAAGGACCTGCCGGGCGTGCCGCACATGACAGCTGCTGCAGGAAACACTGGTGGTGATGTGGCAGGCAGTTCGGGTTTCCTCTGAAGCTCTTACTGTGCTTGCACTTGAACTCCAGCACCATCCTGGTGTACATGTTGAAGGTGGTGACAGCCGATGCCATGCAGCAGGTAAAGGAAACCCAGGCCGTGCTAGGGACAAATGTGCAAGAAAATTGGACAGTAAGAATTTGACTTTCTTGAAAGAAAAATGCCATGATCTCTTCCTACTAGTGGACTAGACTAATGCCTCACAGGTATTTAGGGATCTGAGTGTGCTAACTTCTGCCATGACCTAGGTAAGGAACCGTGGGGGCAAGAGAGCTTAATTTGGTCAGTCTTAGTTGGGCATGTTCTGAATGTTTTGGAGTAAAAGAGAATGACTCATGTAGTATTAAAATCAGACAAGCTTAATGCACTTATTTTCACTAAATTGATTAATCATCTGTGCCATGCTCTTTTATTCCTGGTGTGTCTATATTATGTGTGTGTGTGTGTATATATATATTTGGACTCCTGTTTTCCAAGCTGCAGTTACCCTGGTAAAATCTTCAAGATTCCGCAGACTTGTAGCTCACTTGTATGCAGTGGACATAGACTAATGCACTCCCTCCCTTTCCCCCTCCCAACACACACACTCCCTGCTATAGATTTTCTGCCACTCAGATGCCCAGAGGAATCATCTCTCCACCTTCCTTTGTTTTGAACTTAGCAGTCTTAGGGTCCACAGACTTGAGTGTCTGAGAGAGTCATTCAGGAAAACGTCTACTATAAATCTGGAGGTATCATAGGTTGCCCTGGTGGAATTTGCTTCGTATGAAAACAGTGTGGTTCTTGGCTGAAGGGAATTCATAATGGATGGGAGAGAAGCTAGAGATGGAGAGAAGCTAGAGATGAAGAGAAGCTGGATGGATTCAAGAAAGAAAAAAAGATACCAGGGAACTGTATCAAACACATTCCTAAACACTTGGAAAGTCAAGCCCCTAAATCTCCCCATGGTTCTGGGAAGCTCAGGAAACAGGAAGTTTTGTGAGGTTGGGGAGGGATTGCATGAGGCCAAGTGGTGGTTGATGCCAGGCCACACGCTGGCACTGTCTGTCCCTATCTGCTGCCTGTGACAGACTGAGGAGGTTCAGGCTGGGATGCTTCCGGTGGGGGTGGCCGGAGCTCTGCAGTTGTAATGCCAAGAACGGCCTAAAGAGACACAAAGGGTGAGAAGCGGTGGGCCTGGGAAATGCACTGAGCCGATGCAGTGGCTGGTGGACTAAAGACTCCGAATCAACGAGAGAGGGGAGAGCGCCTCGTAACACACAGGGGCAGGTTTCCATATTGCCTTCTTAGAACGGAAACTTGAGCCCAGCACTGTGTCTTTGCAGTGCTCTTAACTAAGCATTCACCCCAGACAGTTGATGTCAGTACGAGTTGGCAGCTTCGCCCTGAATGAAGAGTGCTCCTCAAGGGAGAAAGTAAGGAGCTCCTAACCAAAGGGAATGTTTAGCTTGAGTGTGTCTGCTTTGTCTCGATTGCTGCGTCTCTCTTTTTAAGAGAAATCTAAAACGACTGATCCCTTAGTTCTTTAAGGGGTGGAGAAGGGTTGTGGTAGGGAAGTTTTATTTCTAACACAGTTTGGTAGAATCAGAATGGAGATAAGAGGAAGAAGTTACTCTTCATCACAGGAGAAGAGTGAGCCGTTCACTGGGAATGGAATTCAATCCAAATTTCAAGACTAATTCTCCACTTCTCTGTCCTCCAATACCTTGAATCATAAAATTAAAAAAAAAAGCATCATTTCCATAAGCCATACAAAATCAGTCTCATTTCCCAAGGGCAATATACATATCAGGTGAAGAAGCAATTGCTGCAACTGACCAGCAGGAAAACGGGACAAGACAGCATCCTCCCAAAACAGACCAGAGGAATCCTCTGAGCGCCTCCGCAGAGGCAGGCAAAGAACAGATGTGTCCTGATGACCCAGCCCTGTGTTTGGCAGACAGACTCCTGGGCTGAGGGATGAGGAGGAGGCAGGAGGACAGGGCAAGCCTCAAGTTAGGGTGGAAAACCTAATGAAGGCTGGCTGGGCAAGGGACCAGGAAGGTTCAGGAGTTAACGAGCACTTACTAGAAGGCCCAGCCATAGTTCCAAGCATGTGGTCTCCAGTCTTCTGGACCCAAGTTGACAGTTGCCTGGAAGACTTGTGAGTACATCATATGGGCCACCATCCCCAGAATACCTGTGGAGGGAACAGGAAGGCAAAGCTCTTAGAGAAAGGCTGCCCCACCTTCTACCAGGAATCTCATTTCGGAACAGGCTCATTTGGCGTCAAGTACAGCCTATGTTGGGGCATCCAGTACCCTTATGCCCCTACATTTCCCAGAAGACTAATCTGCAATGGGGGCTTCTTCTTGACTGTTTATCTCCACAGTGGGTTACCCTGGACTTCCGGCTGAGAGCCATGGAAAACGCGTCCGGGTCCACGCTGCACCCAGGGCGCTGTGCCCCTTTGTTTATCCCCCACACTCCCAACGTTGGCTTAAGTCTTCATCTTATAGATGCATCTCCCCCTCTATCCAACAGAAACCACTCTCGAAAAGCTGTGTGAATGTCACAACTTATTGAGAAAGCTCGCAAATAAAGGAACCTAGAGGTATTTTGTAAAGTACATAATGATCTAATACACAATTTCATGTTATTTCAATTTAAAATTAAAGGTGCCTGTACTGTTTCTCCTACCTCCCTCCTTTATACCACCTCTGGGCTCCTCCTTCCCCCAGCTAGTGCTCCCAGGGTGGCTGAAGACCCCTCTGTCTCCCACTTTGGAGTCACTCACCCGACAGGACAGAGGACACTGCAGCAAAGGCGCTTAGCTTGAGTCTATAGCCCGGGTTCCCCGAGAGCAGCAGGTCGGTCAATAGCAGGAAGAAACTGATGAATTGAAGTCCGATGTAGGTGATCTGGGCTCCTAGTGATAGCCATAGTATTTCTGTAGAAGCAAGAGGAAGAAGGAACTCTCACCCTGATAGTTAAATAACTGGACAAGAGAACATAGGACACCTGCCATGAGTTAAAAGCCTAGCAGCATCGAGAAAGGGAAAATGAGGCAAAGCTGAAACCAGTTAGGAACACCACTTCATTTCTGGTCCTTTGGTGTCACCCACAGCTCCCACTCTGCACCCAATATACAACCAAGGACACTTGCCTGACTAAGTATTAATACTGTTAGGGAGATTTGAGAAGAAGTCATCTAATTTTCATAAATCCTATAGGGATGTAACTATCATTAATTATCATTTTGGTCTCTTTTTCCTTATTGAATTTTGGGACAGTTTTGTTTCTTTTTTCCTTCTTCTCTCTTTCACTTCCTTCATTTTACAGAAAAAAAAAATTGAAGGAAAGGGAGGAAAAAAACTAAGCTTTTCAACATGGTTACTTGGCAACAGGCTTAGGGTAGAGCCGTTGGTGGTTTTCTATTTGTGAGCCTGCTTTAGCCCTGCTGCTCCTAGTTTGCATTCCTGCATATGAATGAAAGCCAGCTCTAGCAGGAACCCGTGTGACCCAGGGGGCTTGGAAGAGGAGAAAAGCAGGAGATCGCAGTGCAGCGTAGATCCCAAGAGAGAGAGAAAGCCCCAACTCAAGGTAACTACTGTGAATTTGCATCAGACACATACTTGCCACAGGCCCCAAGGGAAGGTGGGGGAGGAGAGCCTTCTCCATCAACCGCTTCCCTCTAGATCGGAGAGCGGGGTGACATAGGCCTTGCAACGTGGCAAATTCCAGTAGTCCTTTCTCACCTCTCTCGGTGGGTGGTGTGAGTTCAATGAAGCTTCGACACCTCTTCCCTGAAACAAACCAGGTAAAACCTCCTAGAGCCTCGTCCTTGGACTGCTGGCGGGGAAGCCCCCCCACCCCTGCCCTGAGCGTGGCAGGCATTCAGTCAGTGTCCCTTTCTGACAGCAGGAAAGAATGCATGGGTGAGTGGATGGCACAGGCGACAGTCAGCCCAGGTTAACTGCTCTCTTTACTTTCTGATGAAGAAGATGTTTCCCTGAGAGCGCCCGCACATGTTAATGTTCCCATTTCCCATGTCTAGAAGAGTTAGTGATCTTAGTTTAAATAATACCTTTTGCTGGCGCTGTAACACTGGAGCAAATGGCTCTAAATTGTTTCCAGGACTGGGGATGGCGCAGTGCTAAGTGGCACAATAATAAATATAAATGTAAATACACACATATATATTTTTTTTTTTTTTTAGACAGAGTCTCGCTCTGTTGCCTGGGCTAGAGTGCCGTGGGGTCAGCCTAGCTCACAGCAACCTCAAACTCCTGGGCTCAAGCAATCCTCCTGCCCCAGCCTCCCGGGTATCTGGGACTACAGGCATGCGCCACCACGCCCGGCTCATTTTTTTCTATATGTATATTTTTTAGCTGTCCAGATCATTTCTTTCTATTTTTAGTAGAGACAGGGTCTCGCTCTTGCTCAGGCTGGTCTCGAACTCCTGACCTCGAGCGATCCTCCCGCTTCGGCCTCCCAGAGTGCTAGGATTACAGGCGTGAGCCACTGCACCTGGCCTACACACACATTTTTATTCTTCGTCCATCTCTCTTTTCTTTTAGCTCAAGTCGGCAGAAGTAGCAGAAAAGAGCATTAGAAAAACCTCACTAGCAGGTGCTCTCTTCCCAGGCCTCAAGGTGACCTTGCAGTGCTCTGAGCAGGGAGGAGGAGTGTCCTCAGCGCCCACTTTGCTGGTGTGACACTGAGTGGCAGGAAACCTGGGAGGGCCTGCCTTCCGTGATCTGTCACCCTCTCTGGCTTTAGTTGCCCCACTTTTAAATGCAATGATAATCTTTAGAGCAAGAAAACACTCTGGGGCAGGATGGGGAAGGGAGAGGCTGTAAGGCTGATCTGCTGTGATCCTTTCATCTCACCAATGCGAAAATCAAGGCCTATAGGAATGAAGTTATTCATACAAGGTCACAGCCGAGCAGAGCTGGGACTTTTTCTACAACATTCCTCTCTCCTTGTTTTGTTTTTAAACAGCCATTCTAGCTCACTAGACTGGAAATTCTCCTAATGTGGAAGGTCTCAATGAAACTTTTAAGGTTAATGCCATTTTAAACATGCTATTTTAAACCAACTAGTCTACTAAAGAGGGAGGAGGTGAAAAGCCAGAAGGACTTCTGACCTTATTAAAAGTGGACCCCTCTGGAGAAGGGACACAGACAGAGGTGGAGGGTGCTGAGCTGGCAGGAGGGGGCATTGCTGGGCTTCCCAGGGCTTCTTTTCCTGCATAAGATCCCTCCTCCCCAATCCCCCACCCCCATCCTCCACCCTCAAAAATCAGACAGGTGGGGGGAGGAGGCTACCTGGTTCTTCCACGGTTTCCTCACAGGATAGCCACATGCCACTCTGGAAGCTAAGGAAGGAGAAACGGTCATCCCCGGCCTCCCAGCTGTAGTGCACCACCTCCTGGGTTGATGAATTGGTGAGGTCGCCATCCAAGGGCATCGGCATGTCAAAGCATTTGGCTGCCAGACTTTTTCCGCACAGGGGCTTGGGCACCTTCTGTGTGCCCACAAACCAGGAGTTGCTGAGCAGGGATGCTGTGGAGAGGCTGAGTGACAGCAGGCTGAGGAGGGCACATAGGAGTGTCCGCTGGCTGGAGAAGCCCTTCGGGAGCTCCATCTGAAACAGACAGACACAGCGGGGGAAGGGAGCTCAGGTCACGCCAACAGTGACAGGCACAACCAGCCTCTGAGTCTTCTCCAGGGGCTGTGGGGAAGCGTGGCTTCAGGAGCAGCCTGGAGCAAGAACCTATAGAGTTTTAGAAATCAATACCCCAAAATGAAGGCCCCAGAAGCAGCTCTCTCTGACCACCTCCTACCCTCCCGTCTCTCGCCCTTCATTCCCTCCAAAGCTAGCCTAGAAACTAGAATTCCTCTTCTGCAAGGTGGGCCATAGAAACCAGAATTCCTTTTCCCCAAAGCCAGCCATAAAACCTAAAAGTACCACTCTAACTTTCCTCCCTCCTTGCTGTGTAAAAACTGTCCATAAAGAAATAATTATCCAACTCACCTTGTTTGTAGGCCATAAGACCCCCCCTTCTATAGCAGGTCCTGCCCCACACCCTGAAGGAAGAAATGCTGTACAGAGAGGCCAAGAAGAATCCAGACAGACCTTGCTGGGTTTCCCCACTCGGTCTATTAGCACTAGATCCTACCCGTTTTGTCCAATCATATTTCTACATGGTTATTTATGCTTAATTGAACTAAGCATAAAAATGGTTTCCCCCATATCTTTGGGTCTCCATTCTGAAGGCTCCCATGTCATGTAAAACTATGATCAAGTAAATTTGTGTGCCTTTTCTCCTATTAACCTGCCTCTTGTCAGTGACTTTCAGTGAACCTTCAGAGGACAAAAGGGAAGTCTTCCCTTGGCCTCTGCACACCCATAGCAATGATGCTTATTTGAGTTGGACCTTGTTTGGTTCCCACAGAAAAGAAGTGGTGGTTTTCTTAGACTGAATAATGACAAGGACTGGACTCTGGGCATGTTATACAACAATACACAGAAGTAGGGATAAAGGTGGCCCACCAGGTAAAACAAATTACAAGGAGGGATGCAGAAGTCAGAATGAATTGGATGTGACCATATGGAAATCTTCCATTTCTGTCTCAGAAGGTGAGAATGGTGTCTACGTGGCCTCCAGCTGCAATCCCTAGGGCGGGTGTGTCCGTGCGCCTTTGTGGAAGATGCTGTGATGACCCCACCAACAGCACCTGCTCCAAGCAGCAGTGATGGGTTTGCCTGCGGCCACTAACTGGCACCTTGGACTGACAGGGATTGAGCAAGAGCGTGAGGGTGAATCACTGCAAACTCTTCCCCGGGAAGAGAGGCTTGGAAGGTCTTCAGTGACTCTCAGTGTGAACTTTCTCGATGGCGCTCTTTTCACATGTATCTGTGGTCATGTCTTATTGTTTCCCCTCCACGACTTCAAACTGCCATTAGGTAGCAAATGTGTCTGTTACTTGTGTCTTTCCCACAGCATCTAGCACAGTATTTTGCAGGTTAGACATTCAATACTAAACCGCTTATTCAATCGAGGGTGGTCCAAGTAAGCATCAGATAGCAATAACCTCAGTCGGAGTGTGGTCAAGCCACCGAGGCTACTACACACAAGGTTTAGGAGAAGAATTGGGAGCACTCCGAATGCTTTTGTGGTAATTGTTTTTGGTTTTGTCTTCATTGAAAGGTAGTAGCACTGACTTGCTGAGGTATTTGCTATTGTAACAAAGTGAGTTATTGGTGGCCCGGTCCTGCATTATAGATTCCTCTGAAAGACATCCGGGGCTGGGGCCATCGAATGAATATTAAACTGGAAATAAAGCCCTGATGGAAGCTTCGGGATCTTGAGGATAAAAGAGGGCTGTGAACCCACTGGGATGTGGGGATAGCAGAAACCCTACGGAGGAGATGGGACTTATGGTTCTGGCACAGGCAGTGACCTGGGCCCTGCTTTGGTCCACTGCCACCGAGATGACAATCTCACAAGGGAGGTGGCCGCGTGGTGCCCGTGGGGGCTGGACACCAAGATCATGGCTATGGAGCCATGGAGGGTACCCATGGCCGAGCCCTGGGTCAGTAGGGAGGGACCTGGAGGGCCCCTTTTAGTGTGATGCTGCGGCAGTGTGTGCCTCACAGTAGGGACACAACCGGTGGCAGCAGAAAGAACCATGGCCCACGTGGCTCTGGTAGCAGCCACCACTCTCCTTGTCATCTTCAACCTAAGAGAAGAGAAGGGCGACCTAAAAAATGACCAGTATTAGAGATGCCAACTTTGTTGAGTGGTGGCTTGGAGCCAGATTTAATTTGATTTAGAAAAATAAAGAAATTGGATGGGGGGTGCACTTTGGGTTACAGAGCAGACTACACTCTATTAATACTGTTATATTAATACAGACTGAACAGAAAAGAAATCCATGCTTAGTTGCTGACAGATGCTTCTTAAAGTTAACCTTCTGGAGCTTTCCAGGCAATCCTCATATCAGAATTAATCAGACCTAAAGCTGCTTAGCTTAAGAGTCATAAATAAAACCACAGCTAAGTGGATAGGCCCATAAATCTGCCTTTCCTATCACCCCCAGCTTAACAGTTTCTACATTTAACAGAGAACTTTATCTTAGAAATATAACAGTTTGTTCTTTAGAATTTCCAGGGACTAAAACAGTGTATACCACAGACAAAGTACATATTATTTATGGCAGTAAGAAATACATAAATTTCCCATGTACATAAAAACCAATATACAAAACATATGATAAAAACACCTTCTGGAAAGCAATCTGCTAAAATGATTTTTTCTTTTTAAAGCACTCAACAAATTAACTCCACTAAGAATTTAAGGTTTTAGTCATTGTTCTGTTACTAGAGGTTATCCTTTTCAATTATTCTTATATTCATTGCTCTAATGGGAAATGGAATTCCAGGCAGAACATCTTCACATCTATAATCATTCTGTATAAAGATTGCACTAAAGATGTAAGCAATTCTAAATTTTGTAACGTTAGGGTTCATTTTCAACAACTATTTTTAATCTCATTTGGTTTGGAAATTCGTCTGCTATCACATCACCTCAGAGTCTAAGTCTACACCCAATCCATTGCAAGCTGCCCGTACTTGTAAGTTATTCTCCAGCTTACTCAGACATAAGAAAGAATAATGAACTCCACACCAAGAAACAGACACCTGTGGCACCCAAGGTGACAATCAATTTAAGGAAAAGGTGATTTGAAAAACAAAGCATGAAAAATAGCTTGGACCGAAGCTCAGAGAGGTTCATTCCAGAAGGAGTGTCCACCAGGGACAGGCACAAGGAGCCCTACATTCAAGAATTATCTTCATGATAATCGAATGATAATCTCACTTATGAGCCTTTTCAAGAATTACCTTCCACACCTATAGGGCCATGTCCTTCATCCCACATTTCATCCATTTCCCAAAACATGCCTTTTCTCTCTAGGATCCAGATACCTCTTGAATTGGAAGAACAAATCTAATTTTGCAATGGTTTCCTTAAAGTGGTCCTGAAGAAGTAATGGCCATAAGAAGAGCTATATCTTTGCAAATGCTGGCAGATGCCATGCCAAGGCGACCCCTTCCTCTCTAGCAAAAGGACAGAGTGGTTTCTCTGACACTCAGGGGCTTAGATCATTAGGAAGTGCGTAGATGCCAATATTATCAGCAACGCTTCCAACAACATATATTAACACAAAAACTCAGAATTAGCAGAGGTTAGTAAGGACAACAAATTGTTGAGAACATG
>CM052440.1:75267830-75296189 GCA_028533085.1 Varecia variegata | reverse complement strand
TTTCTATTTTTAGTAGAGACGAGGTCTCGATCTTGCTCAGGCTGGTCTCGAACTCCTGAGCTCAAACAATCCACCCGCCTCGGCCTCCTAGAGAGCTAGGATTACAGGCGTGAGCCACCGCGCCTGGCCTCTTTCTATTTTTAGTAGAGACAGGGTCTTGCTCTTGCTCAGGCTGGTGTCGAACTCCTGAGCTCAAACGATCCACCCGCCTCGGCCTCCCAGAGTGCTAGGATTACAGGTGTGAGTCACTGCGCCTGGCCTGATATTTTAATTTTTTAAATTTCAGAATATTACTGGGGTACAAATATTTTGGTTATGTTGATTGCTTTTGTACTGCTTGAGTCAAAGTTATAAGTGTGCCCATCACCCAGATAGTGTACATTGTACCCGTTAGGTATGATTTCACCCATCCCTTCCTCTCCCTTCCCACCTGCCTGATTTCTGTTGAGTTTTACTTCTATCTGTGTACATGAGTGCTGATTGGTTAGTTCCAATTTAATAATGAGTATAGGTGGTGTTTATTTTTTCATTTTTGCAATACTTCACTTAGGAGAATGGTCTCCAGTTCCATCCAGATTGTTGCACAAAGCATTAATTCATTTTTATGGCTGAGTAGTACTCCATGGTATACATATATTATATTTTATTAATCCATTCATGAATTGATGGGCACTAGGGTTGATTCCACATTTTTGCAATTGTGAATTGTGCTGCAATAAACATTCTAGTGGAAGTGTCTTTTTGATAAAATGACTGTTTTCCCCTTTGGGTAAATACCCAGTAATGGGATTGCTAGATCAAATGGTAGGTCTACTTTTATTTATTTGAGGAATCTCTGCACTGTTTTCCATAGCCTCTCAAGGCTCAATCAGGAAGAAATAGAAATCTTGAACAGACCTATTATGAGGAACAAAATCGAAGCAGCAATAAAAAATCTTCCAACAAAAAAATTCCTGGACCAGATGGTTTCACAGCTGAATTTTATCAGACCTACAAAGAAGATTTGGTACCCATATTGCAGAAATTATTTCATAACATAGAAAAGGAAGGAATTCTCCCCAACTCATTCTACGAAGCCAGTAGCTCCTTGATACTAGAGACAGGAAAGGACACAACAAAAAAAATGAAAACTATAGACAAATATCCCTTATGAATATAGATGCAAAAATCCTCAATAAAATTCTAGCAAAGCAAATTCAGCAGCACATAAAAAAAAATAATCCACCACGACCAAATGGGCTTCATCCCATTGATGCAAGGATGGTTCAACATACATAAATCTGTAAATGTGATTCACCACATAAACAGAAGCAAAAACAAAGATCATATGATCATCTCAATAGATACAAAAAAAGCATTCAACAAAATTCAGCACTCCTTTATGATAAAAACTCTTAACAAAATAGGCATAGATGGAACACATCTCAACATTATAAAAGCCATATATGACAAACCCATAGTCAACATCATACTGAATGGGGAAAAGTTGAAACCATTCCCACTCAGAACTGGAACA
This sequence comes from Varecia variegata, assembly GCA_028533085.1. Taxonomy (NCBI): domain Eukaryota; kingdom Metazoa; phylum Chordata; class Mammalia; order Primates; family Lemuridae; genus Varecia; species Varecia variegata. Next base: position 75,294,673 of record CM052440.1, on the reverse strand, counting down.
AGACAAGGATGCCCATTGTCACCACTTCTATTCAACATAGTGCTGGAAGTCCTAGCCAGAGCAATCAGGTAACAGAAGGAAATTGAGGGTTCCAAATGGAGAAAGAGGAGGTCAAACTATTGCTCTTTGCTGATGATATGATATTATATCTAGAAAACCCCAAAGATTCTGCCAAGAGACTCCTGAAACTGACAAATAAATTCAGCAAAGTCTCAGGTTAAAAAGTCAATATACATGAATCAGTAGCATTCCTATACACCAACAACAGTCAAGCTGAGAATCAAATCAAAGACTCAATACCTTTCATAACAGCTACAAAGACAATTAAATACTTAGGAATATATTTAACCAAGGAGGTGAAAGATCTCTACAAAGAGAACTACAAATCACTGAGAAAGGAAATTGCAGATGATGTAAACAAATGGGAAAACATATCATGCTCATGGATCGGTAGAATCAACATTGTTAAAATGTCCATACTACCCAAAGTGATTTACAAGTTCAATGCAATCCCCATCAAAATACCAACATCATTTTTTTTCATATCTAGAAAAAATAATTCTATGCTTCATTTGGAAACAGAAAAGAGCCTGAAGCAACCTTAAGCAAAAGGAACAAATCTGGAGACATCACTTTACCAGACATTAAGCTATACTACAAGGCTATAGTGACCAAAACAGCATGGTACTGGCACAAAAATAGACCAATGGAACAGAACAGAGAACCTAGATGTAAAACCACCCACATATGCCATCTGATCTTTGACAAAGTAGACAGCAATATACACTGGGGAAAATAATCCCTATTCAATAAATGGTGCTGGGAAAATTGGATAGCCACATGTAGAAGACTGAAACAGGATCCACATCTCTTGCCACTCACAAAAATTAATTCAAGATGGATAACGGACTCAAATCTAAGATGTGAAACCATAAGAATTCTAGAAGAAAATGTTGGAAAAACTCTTCTAGATATCAAGCTAGGCAAAGAATTTATGAGGAAGACCCCAAGGGCAATCATAGCAACAATAAAAATAAATAAATGGGACTTGAATACATTAAAAAGCTTCTGCACAGCCAAGGAAACAATCAATGGAGCAAATGGACAACCTACAGAGTGGGAGAGGCATGGAGGTGGGAAGGGAGGAAAAAAAAAGAAAAAAAAAGAATGGGAGAAAATGTTTGCATGCTATACATCCAGTAAAGGGCTTATAATCAGGATCTACAAAAAACTCAAGCAAATCATCAAGAAAAAAAATCGAACAACCCCATTAAAAAGTGGGCAAAAGACACGAACAGAAGTTTTTCAAAATAAGATAGGCAAATGGCCAATAAACATTGGAAAAAATGCTCAACATCTCTAATCATCAGAGAAATGCAAATCAAAACCACAATGAGATATCACCTAACCCCAGTGAGAATGGCTTTTATCAAAAAGTCTGAAAACAATAGATGCTGGCATGGATATGGAGATGGATACACACTGTTGGTGGGATTTCTTATATTTACATATGAAATACACACACATATATATACATATATACATACACACAAATACATAAGGAAGTATATGTATTTGTGGGTATATGTATATTATATTTGTATATGTGAATACATGTGTATTTTTTCTAGCTTTGTCTACTGAAAGGACCTAGAGGCTGGGCGCAGTGGCTCATGCCTGCAATCCCAGCACCATGGGAGGCCGAGGCAGGAGAATCACTTGAGGCCAGGTGTTCAAGACCTAGGCAACATGTTGAGATCCTGGCTTTACAAAAAACAAAACATAACAAACAAACAAGCAAAAGATCTAGAAACAAAGACTTCCCAGTAACTATGAGCACTTAATACTCAAATCTTGGGTTCTAATGCTGAAAGGACCCAGAGCGCCTCAAAAAAATGTCCAGTTCCAGAGCTGGGACAGGGCAGACAAAAGATGAACTCGGAACATCTTGTTATGCCAGAAAGTAAAAACATGCTTGGGAAAAAAATGATGGAGGAATTTCACAAGGACAATGGAGTCCTCTGAAGTGATTCTCACTGGCTAAATCTGGTACAGTTTGAGTACCAAAATAGTTAAGTGCAGTATTGAATTTTTTTTTTTTTGAGACAGAGTCTCACTCTGTTGCCCAGGCTAGAGTGAGTGCCGTGGCGTCAGCCTAGCTCACAGCAACCTCAAACTCCTGGGCTCAAGCAATCCTCCTGCCTCAGCCTCCCGAGTGGCTGAGACTACAGGCATTGCCACCATGCCTGGATAATTTTTTCTATATATATTTTTAGTTGTCCATATAATTTCTTTCTATTTTTAGTAGAGATGGGGTCTGGCTCTTGCTCAGGCTGGTCTCGAACTCCTGAGCTCAAACAATCCGTCCGCCTCGGCCTCCCAGAGTGCTAGGATTACAGACGTGAGCCACCACGCCTGGCCAGTATTGAATTTTAAACCATTGCATAAAACAGGAATTCATGAGTCCATACTGATAACAAATAGGTAGGCAGATAAGTAAGAAGGGAAGGCTCTTACTTACTGTACAACGCAAGGAGCTGACTGCTAAGTGTGGAGGGTATGCTGAAGTTCGGAATCATTTTGTAAGTATTGTAGTAAAGGTGGGTTCAGACACAATCATCAATGGATGCTAAAGAGAGGGAAAAATTTTTATGAGGAACAGGGTAGTCAGGTGGTCTTAAAGTGTCTCCCCACAGATTGCTGTGGAGTTGCAAGAGAAAATGTAACTGTATGGGAGAGAACTCAGATAATACCTCACACAGTTGAGAAAGCAAATAATACTTTGACCAGGTAATTAACATTGACTTGAACAGTGAGGGGCAGAAGGACATTGTGTGTCTGCAGATACGAAACCCTGAGAAGGACATGACATTATTTATGTAGTATTCAGCGGTCCAGATATAACTGCTACTTTAAAATGAGTAAGTGCTCAAGGGAGTGTGCCCAAGGATTCAACTACCTCTGGCATCATGTGGCTTTGAGAAGAATCCCGGGCAGGACTTTTCTCAAATATAGGTCATTTCTAGCTTGGTCTTGAAGAATTTTTAACATTTGGATGTAATACTACCCTTGTAGCAAAGAACAATTAAAAATGCATGGATTGCACTCCTGTTTATACTCCAGTCTCAAGGCTGAGCACAATATTCTAGCTTTCTGTCTAGATGCGAGTAGTTGTAGTACCCTCGGAAGATGATGGGATGGATTGTAAGTAGAATGGAGTTGCAGGGTTATCCAAGGGTGTGCCAAAACCTTTAGGTAAGTCATTGAACCTTTGGGTGTCACCCATCTTTAAAATGGGGTTGATGTAACCTTCCCTGCTTAATTCATAAGGATGTCATAAGATTAAAATGAGAAAATATAAACTTCTTCTCAAGAACTTTGGATTTAGACAGATCTTGGTTTAAATTCTGCTTTTTCCATTTATATGCTTTATTCAAAATCTCTCTAGTTCTCAGTTTTCATATCTGAAGAGTGGAGATAATAAAAGCTACTTCGGCCGGCCGTGGTGGCTCACACCTGTAATCCTAGCACTCTGGGAGGCCGAGGTGGGAGGATCGCTCAAGGTCAGGTATTTGAGACCAGCCTGAGCAAGAGCGAGACCCCCATCTCTACTAAAAATAGAAAGAAATGACCTGGACAGCTAAAAATATACATAGAAAAAATTAGCTGGGCATGGTGGCACATGCCTGTAGTGCCAGCTACTTGGGAGGCTGAGGCAGAAGGATCACTTAAGCCCAGGAGTTTGAGATTGCTGTGAGCTAGGCTGATGCCACGGCACTCTAGCCCGGGCAACAGAGCGAGACTCTGTCTCAAAAAAAAAAAAAAAAAAAAAAAAAAAAAAAAAAAAAAAAAGCTACTTCATAGAGTCTTAGAGGGAATTAAATGAGATAACAAATATTAAGCATTTAAGAGTGCCAGGCACAGAGTAAACAATTAATGGAAACTTATTATTAATGATCATAATTTATATAAAAGGAATTAAAAAGGTGAAAAGGAATTGTGCAGTATATTAGTTGTAGTAGTATGTGCAAAACTGTGACGTTAAATCTACAGTAGGCAAGGAGAATGTGCTTGTTCCAGCAATTAGGTGTAGATACAGAAGCATAACCAAAACCTAATGATTTTCCCCCAGTTGAGACATTGGCCACCTATGTTTAGATTTCATGTACTGGCATTTTGTGAAGCATTTTATGTCCTGTGTCATTTGATATTGCATCTTCTTCCACTTCCTCTTAACACTATAACTTCCTTGAGAATAAAGACGGTATTTTCTCTGTGGCCATAAAGCCCTGCAGGGCTTGGTGACTACAGACGGTGTGGGTGGGTTCAATGTATTAAACACTAATTAGTGCCAGAGGGAAGCTGAGATTGCTGTTACCTTTTCCACCCAGTGTGATTTGAGGAGTTGTGTGCAGTGTACAGGAGGAGCAGGCAGGGAGAGGCTAATGATTTGCCAGGGATTGGGAGCCTCTTGCAAAGGAATGTGCACACAGTTCTCCCCTTGGGGCTTACATCCTCAGTGGCACGAATGCAAGTTCATTCTGGAAAGCAAAGAGGATTGGTTATGCCTCCTTTTGTTTTATTTTGAAGTGTTGCTTGTCATTAATTTGGACACCAAAGTCCACACTCTGACACTCCCTAGTCATGGAGCTTGAGTATGTCCTTAGGTCACTTTGAGCCTCAGTTTTCTTATTTTTAAAATGGGAGTGAGGCCGGGCGTGGTGGCTCACGCCTGTAATCCTAGCACTCTGGGAGGCTGAGGCGGGAGGATCGCTCAAGGTCAGGAGTTTGAGACCAGCCTGAGCAAGAGCGAGACCCCGTCTCTACTAAAAAATAGAAACAAATTATCTGGCCAACTAAAATATATATATATATATATATATACACACAAAAAATTAGCCGGGCATGGTGGCGCATGCCTGTAGTCCCAGCTACTCGGGAGACTGAGGCAGGAGGATCGCTTGAGCCCAGGAGTTTGAGGTTGCTGTGAGCTAGGCTGACGCCACGGCACTCACTCTAGCCCGGGCAACAGAGCAAGACTCTGTCTCAAAAAAAAAAAAAAAAAAAAAAAACGGGAGTGAGAGTATCAGCTCTGTGTACTTCACAGGGTTCTCACGAACATCCGATGCGACAGCACACACAAAGCTGTGCACACTGCAAAGCCTGCTCCACGTGGAAGGTATTATACCATTATGGTGTCAAAGCCTGGGTCTTTATGGGTGGCTTCTTGCCTCGGAGATGACAACCAGCTACGTTCAAAGCACCACATACTTCCTGGCTCGCAGGAGTGATGGCTGTGCAGGGCACTTGGGGGTGAGCCTGTCAGTGGCCCTAATTCTCCAGAGCAAACACTGTGTTTCAGTTGCTCCTAAGCAGCACAGATACAAACCTGGCTGTCCTTCAGGAGCAAAAGGAGATGTGCACGAATATGGTCCCCCCATGCCAACCCTCGTGTGTCTGCACCGACTAGCCAGTGTTTCACCCAGCTCCCCCAGGACCACTGGCAGGCTGTGAGTGGGGTACCGCTGAGGACCCCAGAACAGAATTTCCCTGCAGAAACATAACCAGCCCCCAACTGTCCTGGCTGCCTGGTGATTTCTGGTTCTTCTACAAATACTCCCTGACACCTCCCCTACGCAGTCCACATTTTGCCAGATGTCTCCTTTGAGATTCTCTGCTTTAACTTATGGTCTGGGGTGACCCACTTCTATGCTGCGCCCAGGTTGCTTCAAGACTGGCCTGGCCAGTGACAAAGTCAGTTGCCGACGGTCCCTTGGGGGAAGGAGCACCAACCCTGACACCCACTACTTCATTTCTCAAGGAGATTTCAGAGAGAGAGGGCCCAGCTGAGGTTGCTTTGATCCCTCCCATCGGTAATGTTAAGACGTGGAGGAGGACAGAGGTCGCTGATCCCCCGGGAAAGGTCCGGGCTTCCCTGCCTACACTGCTCATCGCCTCTCTTCCTGTTCAGGAACACTCCAAGCGGCTCATGAACAAATTCCCTCCCTGCTACTTTCTCCATTGCAATACTTTACCTGGAGGAAGGTGTTTCCAGAGCAAGTACAAACTCCTTTAAGCTTAAATCAGGGAATCACTGAACTTCAGTTAGAAGGGGCCCTGGAAACATCTGTCCTAAAGGCTTCAAGTGAACACACGTGAACCCTGGTATGATTCAAAGCCCCACGGCTGGGCAGGGGTGAAGGCGCTCCTGGCCCTGTTCTCTCACACGGCACTGGGCCGAAGTTCCTGTTTGCAGGAAACAAACAATCATCACCTAGAAGGAAGCTTGAAAGGGCTTTGCCGTGCTTCTCTGATTGGGGCAGCATTGACCCATCTTCCATGACTTTCTTTTACTGACGTCTTTTACAAGTCTCTCTTTTCCTCTCTCCCTATAAACTGTAATTAAAAATTACTATTTTAGCCACTAGGCATGTTGTGATGCATGCAAAAAAAAAAAAAAGAAAGAAAAGCAAAACAGAGCCGTGCTGCCATTTGAAACAACTGTGTCCCAGAGGCTGTTTCCTCCCTGGCCCGCAGGGACACCAACCTGGGCCCTTCTCAGCCCTCCTGCCCTTGCCACCCATGTGTTTTGAACTTAGATCCCTTCACCAAGTTCCCTCGCCCCAAAGAACACCCTGTTCAGAAAGCTCCGTCCCTTCTCCACCCCGCCTGCCCTGGAACTCCACCCCAACAGCTTTCCTGCCTTTTTCATTCTGCGCGACACTCCTGGGCTTGTTTCTGCTGCTGGCGTGGAGCTCGTAGGTAGAGGAGAATGAGGCAAACCTTTGAAAGAACATGTTCAGTTACCACAGTGGAAATGATGGAGAAAATACATAAAAAGTATAAACCATGTAGTCACAAACCCTTAAAAGGATTACTATTTAAAAAAAGTCTTGTATATACAAATTTAAAAATGACAAGCTTGGAAATATTTTGAAGCCTATACAAATTATTTAGACCCAAACCAGGACTCTTGAGAGTGAAATGGGGTGTTATGCAAGAGGATGCCAGTGGGCTTCTAGCTGGCACTTAAATATCTTTACTGAGACTAGACAGTCCATCCTGGACAGCTCTGAGCACTTGCTGTAATTAGCTGCTGCTTTTTTTTTTTTTTTTTTTGAGACAGAGTCTCACTCTGTTGCCCAGGCTAGAGTGCCGTGGTGTTAGCCTAGCTCACAGCAACCTCCAACTCCTGGGCTCAAGCAATCCTCCTGCCTCAGCCTCCCGAATAGCTGGGACTACAGGCTTGCACCACCATGCCCGGCTAATTTTTTCTATATGTATTTTTAGCTGTCCATATAATTTCTTTCTATTTTTTAGTAGAGACGGGGTCTCACTCTTGCTCAGGCTGGTCTTGAACTCCTGAACTCAAACAATCCGCGCGCCTCGGCCTCCCAGAGTGCTAGGATTACAGGCGTGAGCCACCGCCCTGCTGCTTTTTTTTAGAGAGGGAGAGGCAGAGGGAAAGAGGGGAGGGAGAGGGATGCGAGGGAAGAGGGGAGAGAAGGAGAGGAAGAGAGAGAGAGAGAGAAGTAATGAGCTTCTTGTCTTTGTGTGACTTTTCCCCCTTGCAGTCACCGGGCAGGGAGGTCCTCATCCCTCTTCCCAAGAGAACAGGTGAGAGGGTAGGGACACCTCTCCCATCTCGAGTCTTTTCGTCTCCAGGCTGAGTGTCTGTAGGGCCATCAGCAAGTCCCTTCTTGGGAGGAGTTTCGTGGCCTTTCACTGGCCTGGGTGCTCTTCTGCCTCAGCCCCGGGGGGGTCGGCCTGGCTCTGTCCCAGGGCCTGGCCCGGGGCAGCCTCCCCTCCGGCTCTCTCGTCCCTCAGCCTGACCTGACAGCCGCTTCTCAGGCTCCAGGAGCAGGTGCTGGCCAGATACCCTCTTGTTTTCTTGAGCTTCCTGTCACATACTTTCTCAGGCACTGTGGAGAGGACTGGCGCTCATCCATGACAAGACCAGAACTAGAGGGAGGAACAAAGGCAGCGGTGTGGGGGCTTATTCACACCTGAGCTGGTCAAGTCTTTCATGAAACGAACAGGACTCAATACCTGTTGTCTCTTTTTCTTTGTCAAGAGCTTTGTATCCAGAACCATATGCTTTGGATTCAATCATGTCTTGTGCCACCCATAGGGTGTTTAAAGATGAGCAAATTACTTAATCTTTCTGTGCCTCAGTTTCCTCATTTGTAAAATGTAAAATCGTACTGCTGTTGCCAGGATTAAATGAGAAGTCCTGAGAACAGCATCTGGTAACATGGTCCGTCGCAACCCAGGCTACTGCTGCTATTCCTCCTGCCCTCCCTTTCTGCTGGTGCTGCTGCCCACTTCTGGGGCGATTTTTTTTTTTTTTTGAGCCGTCAAAACCGCACCTGGCAAGAGTGCCTCAGGCTGAAAACTCACCCTCTGCCCTCTAGATTGCAGGTGTCTCTGTGGGAGGATAATAACACCTAAAGCCTGTCATTAATCCCTTTCAGGCTCCCGTGGCCTTTCATCCTGAAGGATTCCAAGGCCCTTCACTAAAAGAAGTAAAAACATTCATTAAAACATTAGCATTTGCATGGCAGGTACAAGTCATCCTGATACAGCTCATTATAAAACATGCTCCTTATCTGAAGCATTCAAGTCCTTTTAAGAGGTTTGAGTATTCCAAGTACCCTTTACGTTTCAGTGATCAACAGAGTTTAACCCCAAACCTCCTTTCCACTCCCTCCTTCCTCCTCCCCTGGCAAACCGGAGACAAAGGCGGGGTCGTCCCCTCCAGCTCTGTTTCCTCAGATGGGGAAAGCGAAAATAGAGAAAGAGCAAGAGCAGTAATACTGGATTCCTGCAAAATAACATCACCAGCAGCAGAGGGAACCGGGCCTTTCATCTTAGGATCTCAGATCTATTTATACTTGACGTATCTGATGTCTCCTATCGGGTGTAATTGTACTTAATTTGTACAGAGAGTATTTTGACTTGACCAAGGTTAGAGTTTCACTTCTTTGGTATAAACAGCAGCAACAGTAATATATTGGCTTGTGAAAAGATCAGTCTATTGTTTCTGATTTTTAATTAACCCTGCAACGTTTGTCAGTGAAGGATGTGCGAAAGATCTGCTCTGGTCCTGCTCTGGTCCCGGTTCTAGGCAGTATGGTTGGCCTGGCTGCCCGCACTGGAGTGACCCATGGTGGGTCATTTGGAGATTTGCACATGCACAACCATCAGTGATCAGGGCTGACTGCCAGTCTAGTTGACTAGCACTCAATTACCTTGCAAATCCCTCATGTTCTGGTGAAAGAAAGTGAGGGCAAGATTTCACTTCCTGGTCGCCCACGTGAACACTCTCAACGGGGCGTGCCATCTGCCCAGAGACAGCCTGAACCTACAGAAGGATTAGGGTCCATTAGTCTGGGCAGATCGTTTCACAGCACAGGCTTCTAAAGGTGTGTTCCCATCTCCAGTGGCAACAGATGCCACTGGATTTTCCTCTTGCTCCCTGCACAGATGGGTATTCCCCTTGCCCTCTGCTCATCACACGGCTGGCAGGGAGGGAGGTGGCGCTCGATGAAGATGGCTGTAGTCACTCGCTGTCACTGCTGTCTTGGGTTTGGGGGCACATTCGTGTCTCTAATTTCTGTTGTTTTTTTTTTAAGGGAGATGAAAAGAGAGATGTGAATTAACATTCAGTGGATGCTTATGGTGAATTGAACACATTACATACAGGATTTCACTTAATTTCACAGGTTGTAATGTTACCCGAGAGCCCTGTCTTTTGAAAATCTGAGTTAATGAACACAGTGGGTCATGCGCAGTTTAGACCAGAACATAGGAGATAAGGGGGTGGGGAGACCCCCTGCAGGGCCTCTGCTCTTCCTTCTGCTCGAAGGCGATGACAAGGCTGAAATGTTGTCGGACTCTAACATTGCTATACATCCACATTTGGATACTTTTTTGGGGTGCAAATCCTCATATGCAGATTTGTGAAATGATAGATTTATTTACTTTGTGGACTATCATACCCAGTGACTGTGGCATTTTGCATCTGTATTGGTGTCTCTGTGGGAAAAATTTAGTATCTCCAGCATGTCATTAAGAGAGCATTCTCAGCTCTTAGTTAACCATGTGTCTGCAGATCATAGATGCTAGGCCACGAATCCATGACCAAGCCTCCTCTCCCCATCTTGCAGGACAAACATCTGGGAGGAGATAAACTGCCTGTCTACCCCAAAGGGGTATGATGCAGGCAATAGCATAATAACCATTTGTAGTATCAGCTTAATTTTGGTTCCTATTGCCTTACGTTTTGCTTTTGCTCATAAGAGTCATTGCTTGCTGACCATAATAGCTTAGACCTTAATTCCATTAACAACTTTTTGGAATAGATGACATATTTTGTGGCTTAGAGATCCCAGGAACAGGGCTAAGATGTGGCTTCTGAGGTTTGACAATGACTGTTTTCTGTGGATGGGCCTGTTCCACATGATGAGTTGCTAGAAAGAACTGATATGAATTATTACAGTTTACTTTGCATGTATAAGCACTTAAGTTATGCTTAATAATGCACCAGTTGCAAATATCCTGCAAACACATTAACTGCTAAATCAGCCTCAGGTAAGTTCAGTGGGCTTGCTATTCCACGAACAGCTGCTGCCAGCCCGCCCTCTCTCCAGGTTATAAGGCCTGCATCACAGAGACAGTAAAACTGATTAAAAACTATTAACATTCTTTCCTATTGACTTTTCTTAAACTTCCCCTGGTAATAGGTATGTAGAATGGTGATACATGAGACTCAATTTACAAGTGTTTGCTGGCGTCTTGTGTGTTCCCACCATAAATCTAAGTATAGAGGCCTGATCTGGAAGAGATAGGAGATATGATCCCTGCCTCTCCCATGAGTAATCAGGTCAGAGAGCTAAAAATAACACTCAAGAAGTAAGCATAAAACATTTTGACAATATGTATAAGTTATGTGACTAATCTCTGTCCTGGAGTATTTGAAAATGTCATCATAGGGACAAAGAGATGAATTGGGCCCTGAAGAAGGTGTAAGGTTTGTATTATTAATAATAATAATTTATAAGGGAGTATAGTAGCATTTACAGTGAGCTGTTTTTATAATTCCTCTGAGATAGGAGGTAGATGGAGGGAATAAAATATGTTGAGTAAATATGCAAAGTGCACCAGATGACAGACACCTGCACGCAAAGTGAGTTTCATTATAAGAGAGGAACCCTGAGTTTAGGGAACCCAACTGTTTTATACTGGGCAGTAAGCCTGCTTGACTTCCATTCCGAGGAAGATACTATCTCTATCTTCCAAGGCTGTTTACTGTACAAACATCTTTGAAAAGACAATCTGGAACACAGGATATTCAGCACCTCTCTCACAAGACATGGAAAAATGTGAAAGACCCGTGGAGAATCGTCTCCCAACAACTCGCTCAAGGTTACCCAGCTAGGAAGCATCTGGGCCAGGATTAGAACCAAAGCAGGACAAGAGAAATTTCATGATCTCACTCAATCCCTGTCTCAGACCATCAGACTCAGATCTGGGACCACTTCTCTTCCTGTCTGGGGAGTTTGGGCATTGAAGCAACACAGCCTTTCCCTCTCTGGCCTGGCTCATCCCCATATCAAGGATTATTTTCCTTTTTCCCTTGGGGTCAAGCCCCAAACTTGGGCTCCATTCTTATGGTGTTTCTTGCCTTGTTGCTCGGGATGAAGTGCCTGTCTTGGTCCTTGAGCTAGTTCCACAGTCCCAAGAATTCAGCTGCCCATTCCCAGCAGTGCGCCTGGATCTTCGTGTCTTCTATCCCAGATAGGCCACTGTGCTTGGCCCATTTGTCACACTTGTAGGAGTGCCTCAATGGTGGCCTGCCCACCAAGACCTTTGTCCTGCCACTTCTTCTCCCAATCTAAGAGTGTTCCATTGGCTTGGCTGGACTTCAAATATCCTCTCCTAGAACATCCACTCCCATGTGCTTGTCTCACCCTGAACTGTGCATTTTGTTGCTGGGTCATTGTCTTGATCCATTTGGAAAGCTATAACAGAATACCACAGACTGGGTGGCCTTTAAACAGCAGAAATTAATTTTTTTCAGTTCTGTAGGCTGGGAAGTCCAAGACCAAGGTGCCAATAGATTCGGTGTCTGGTGAAGGCCCACTTCTTGCTTCCTAGGTGGCTGTCTTCTCACTGGGTCCGCATGTGGTGGAAGGGGTGAGGGAGCTCCCTGGGATTTCTTTTATAAGGGCACTAATTCCATGCATGACCTAATCACCCACCAAAGGCCCTACCTCCTAATACCATCACATTGAGGGTTGGGATTTCAACATATGAATTTTTGGGGGATGCAAACATTCAGTCTATAGCAGTCACTTTCTGATTGCTTATTTGATTTTGGTCCAATGGGAGAGGGAATGGTGATGGGAAAAGTGCTGCTAGTCGATGAGTAGGTTGGGCCAACCAGGAAGCCAGGATGATCATAGCCAAGGCAGAAGAGTGGGACAAAAGAGACTCTGAATGCCAGGCTGAAGAATGCTAATAGAACAGTGACTGCATCATCGCTTGTCACGAGAGACCTCACGGTAGCGTGGACTGATGGAGACAGCATGGTTTGGAACCAGATAGAACTGGGTTTGAATCCTGGACCTGCTACCCATGAGGTTTGTGGCCTTGGACCTTTTATTCTATGTCTCAGAGTCACTCATCTAGAAAACGGTGGTTATAACACCTACCTCATGGGGCTGTTTTGAGGATTATTTATAATAAAGATACAACTTCTGGCACAGTGACTTCGAATTTTAAATGCTCAATAAGTGGTAGCTATTATCTATCTATGGCTGTGGAATGCTAGCCCCGAAAGAGACCTTACTGTGTATTTAATCTAAGCTTCTTACTTTAGACATGAGGAAAAATGAAGCATCGAGCAGTCAGCAAGGCGACCTGTTTGCCCAACCTCGCCGGCAGTGACAGAGCCTTACTCACTGAACGCTTGCTATTATTCATCCAACAGGGCCTGATGGTGTGCAGTCAGACTGTTATTAGCTGGAGCCTTGCAGACAGCAGACAGCGGCATCCTCTGGAGACACAGACTGTGTGTCTGATTCTGGCTGTTTCCCTGTGGTGGGGGCACTGTCCCCTCTTAGCCTGTCTGGATGTCACCTGGTAAAGTGCTCTGGGATGAAGCCAGCCCACCGGCCCTTAAGCTTCAGTTCCTTGAACTGCCTCACTCTTTGTGACCACTTAGGGCCACTTCACTCAGCCCATTCCTACTCATTTTTAGGTCTCAGCTTAGGTGCTATTTCCTCCGGGAAGCCTTCTCAGAAGCCTGCAGTGCAGTGAGATTGCCTGTCATGTGCTCCTGGCACGTCCCGTGCTTGGGCTCCTCATGACATCATCAATACCATCCTTCCCACTGAGCAATCTCCATGACAGCAGCAGTTGGTTGGTCTTGTTCACCGGGACATCCCCAGGGCCTGGCAGAGGGTAAATGCTTCATGAATGTTGGTTAAATGACTAAGGTTTGCTAATTGCCATAGTTGTTCCAGAATTTTGGAGTTGGTGTATGGAATGTAAAAAGCACTCTAAAAATGGGAAGTCAATAATCCCAATAAAGGAGAGTTCCTCCTAGGCAAGGCAATTAGGAAAGGTATACTGATGTGTACATATTTGTGTAATGTATATTATACCCACCCCCACATAAGCACATTGCATTGCCCTTATTTTTCTCATTTCATCTTGCAGTGACACTTTGTCATGAACTGACTTGGTCCAATGACTGGCATTTGTCTTTTTTTTTTTTTTTTTTTTTGAGACAGAGTTTTGCTCTGTTTGTGGGCTGGGCTAGAGTGCAGTGGCATCCTCATAGCTCACTGCAACCTCCAACTCCTGGGCTCAAGCAATCCTCCTGCCTCAGCCTCCTGAGTAGCTGGGACTATAGGCACACACTACCATGCATGGCTAATTTTTCTATATTTTACAGAGGCAGGGTATTACTTTTGCTCAGGCTGGTTTCAAACTTCTGGCCTCAAGCAATCCTCCAGCCTCAGCCTCCCAGAGTGCTAGGATTACAGGCGTGAGCCACCACACCCAGCCAAGGACTGGCATTTGGAAACTGCTATCTTAAAAGTCACAGCCATTAATTAGCTGTAGCAAATGCCATTATTCTACATTGCTGAGGAAAGTAAATTTTAAACTCCAAAATGTTTTTATGACAAATTTACCAGATATACATCTTCCTTTTATTCCTTTCCTGACTCAATTTTTACGCCTAGTCCTACTTTTTTTTTTTTAATGAAAACATCACCTTGTCATGGTGGCTTGTTTATTTCCCAGGTGAGTTCACACTGTCCAGGAAAGGGAGGTAGCACGACAGGCAGATATCGACATACTTCCTTTGGGAAGTGTCATTTCACCAAAGTGGTCCGTGACCCCCTCTAGCAGCTGAAATCCCTTCATGGGTGGATGGTGCCCCTCCGATCTGCCCAATCCTGCCCCAGGGTGAGGACACGAGAGCGTGCATGACTGTGCTTGGGAAATGGGTGTGTGGATACCTGTACAGCCATGCAGGCCGCACCCTGCCCAAGGTCCCCAGCGGAGGGGTGAGTGGGCTCTCTCACCAAGCTATGTGCCCAGGTGGGGTCTGGATCTGCTGGGAGGACAAGGCCACAGGTTTCCAGTTCACACAGAGGAAAAAGGGCAGAAGGGGTGGTGGTCCAATGAGTCGAGAGAGCGCGTGGATTTAGAGGATGTGGGCTTTGCAGGCAGAGAAGCATAGGTTTCCACGTCTGCCCCACCACTATCTGTGTGACTTTTAGCAAGTTTGTAAGCCCCAGTTTCCTCTTCTGTAAAAGGAGGGTAACAACAACAAGATCTAGTTCACTGAGTTGTTGGAAGGATTAAATGAGCTAATGTAGATGGCAGGCTCAGCAGAGTGGCAGGGCTTCATAAGTGCTGCCCATGTTGGTCATTGGCAGTGCCATGGAGCCCTTGGCCATCTGGGAAGTACCGTGTACCCAGCCTTTCGTGTTTCTTTACATGGGTGTTTCACTGGTCAGCCAGAGGGTCTGGCCTTCCTGTGCCCATGTTGGCGTGTGTGGTACCCAATGCTGTCCTTCCTACTCATTTTTTAAAAAAATAGATTTTCAGTTTCTAGAGCAGTTTTAGGTTCACAGCAAAATTGAGCAGAAAGCACAGAGAGTTCCCATACACCTTCCGCCCCCTCCCCGACCCTCCCCACTATCAGCATCGCCCACCAGAGTGAGACATTTGTTACCATTAATGAATAAGTTGGCACATCACTATCACCCAAAGTCCATAGTTTACGTAAGGATTCCCTCTTAGTGTTGGACACCCTGTGGGTTTAGGCAAATGTATAATGACACTTATCCACCATTACAGTACCACACGGACAATTTCACTGCCCTAAACATTCTCTATGTTCTACCTATTCGTCCCTCCCTCCCTCCTAACTCCTGGCAGCCACTGATCTTTCTACTGTCTCCACAGTTTTGCCTTTTCCAGAATGTCATATAGTTGGGATCACACAGTCTATTTTGAGGTCAGCTTCTTTCACTTAGTGATATGCGTTTAAGTTTCCTTCATGCCTTTTCATGGATTAATAGCTCATTGTTTTTAGCTCTGAACAATGTTCCATTGTCTGGATGCACCAGAGTTTATCCACTCACCTACTGAAGGACATCTTGGTTACTTCCAAGTTTTGGCAATTATGAACAATGCTGCTATAACATCTGTGTGCAGGTTTTGATGTGGACATAGGTTTTCAGCTCATTCGGGTAAATATCAAGGAACATGCTTGCTGGGTCATTGGGCAAGAATAGGTTTCATTTTGTAAGAAACCACCTAAGTGTCTTCCAATGTGGCTGTACTGTTTTGCACTCCCACCACTACTGAATGAGAATTTCTGTCACTCCACATCCTTGTCAGTACTTGGTGTTGTCACTATTCTGGATTTTGGCCATTCTCATAAGTGTGTAGTGGTATCTTGTTTTAATTTGCAATTCTCTAAAAACATATGATATGGAACATCTTCATATCTTATTTGTCACCTGTATCTCTTCTTTGGTGAGGTATGTGTTCAGATATTTTGCCCATTTTAAAATTGGATTGTCTGATGTTTTCTTTTTTTTTTTTTTTTTGAGACAGAGTCTCGCTCTGTTGCCCGGGCTAGAGTGAGTGCCGTGGCATCATGCCTAGCTCTCAGCAACCTCAAACTCCTGGGCTTATGCGATCCTACTGCCTCAGCCTCCCAAGTAGCTGGGACTACAGGCAGGCGCCACCATGCCCGGCTAATTTTTTCTATATATATATTTTTAGCTGTCCATATAATTTCTTTCTATTTCTTTAGTAGAGACGGGGTCTCGCTCTTGCTCCGGCTGGTCTCGAACTCCTGAGCTCAAACGATCCGCCCGCCTCGGCCTCCCAGTGTGCTAGGATTACAGGCGTGAGCCACCGCGCCCGGCGGAATGATGTTTTCTTATTGTTAAGTTTGAAGAGTTCTTTATGGATTTGGGATACCAGTCCTTTATCAGCTATGTCTTTTGCAAACATTTTCTCCCAGTCTGTTGCTTGTCTTCTCATCCTCTTGAGCTCCTACTCATTTTTAAAGCACAGCTCAGAGCTCATCTTCTGCGATGCTGGGCCGGTTTCTCACCATCCCCAGCAGCTGATCACTATTGACTTTGTGCTGTTCCTGTGCCTTTTACAAACATCCACCATATTGTGACTATTTCCCCATCAGACTGGGAAGTTCTTGGGGAGAGGGTTGTACCACTCATTTTTGCATTTCTAGAGTGAAACACAGTATCTTGCACTAATTAGGCACCGAGTACATGTGTGTCCAGTGAGCTGAAGGTGTAACATGAGGACACAGGTGAGCAGGGCCCCCCTCCTTCCCTCAAAAGTACAGGATGAGTTTTCCCTTCTGCAGAGGTAGTGAGGAGTGTGCTCTGTGAATCGCACTGTGGTCTTGATGACATTACAGCCTTACCTGCACAGGTGTTCTGGACAGATCCCAGCTGTAAGCCATCTATCCCCACCAGAGAAGGAACAGGTGAGTAAGAGGCTAAATCCCTCCCCAGTCAGGGCAAGAACATTTGTAAAATGCTCTGAGGGTCTCTGTGGGCAAGAAACATGTTTGTCGCCTCCACGTAATCTTTTAGCGTGTGTCCCGACTCATCTCTTCCCGCTCCTTTTTCTCTCTCTGCTTATCATTTAACTAGAACCTTCATTGTGTGGGAGCAATTTACCGTTCCGTCTGCCTCCACAATGCCTCTCTCGCCTTCCCTGCATGGAGTCGTATGTGCCTGTACGTGCTCAGGTGCCGAAATTCCTTCTGAATTCTTTCAAGGGTCAGACTCTTGCAAACCGAAGTCAAAACCCTCTCTTTGCTGTCTCCTCCCCTACCTCGAGCTTCCTTGTGTTTTTTCTTGCTCCTCATCTTTGCCTGTCTTTCTTTTGACTTGCAGTGTTTTTGTAAAATTCTCTCCTCCCTGACCCTATCTAATCCCTGGCATTTAGCTCTAAATGAGTCCCATTATGCTTAAAAACACTTTTCTTTCAATGGGGCTTCTATTGGGACCAGACTCTGCATCCAGAGTTGGGTTTAGCCCTCTGGGGATGAAGTTGGGAGAAGAAAGAACTTTCACATGATTTATAGGCTTGTGCTTTTGACTTACAAGAATGCTGAGACGTTCAGATGAAAAGTGAAGAATCCAGTAAAAGATCACCAGATGTTTTGTCTGCAACACTTAAAGCTTTTGATGTTAGACAGCAAAAAATGTGGATTCCTGACTGAATTTCAAAATTTTCACAGAGTGGTTTAGGGATATTTAGTTAATAGTCATTATTAGAGTTCTGGGTCAATTTAGGCAATTAAAAATGTTACCAAAGTATTATATGCTTGTTATAAAAAGTCCAAATAATGTAGACATCTACAGAGTAGAAGCTTAAATGTCCCTCTGGCCTCCCTTCCCTCCTGCTCCAATTTCACTCTTTCCTGAGATGAATTCACAGAGTGAATGTATGTGTTTGGGACTTTTTTTTTTTTTTGGTGCATTTGCATACATTCATAGTTCTATTTTTTTTTATGTCAATGGTCATTTTGTACAATTCCTTCTGTGACATTCATTTTTTCAATGAGCAATAGACCCTGGAGATCGTTCATGTTAGTACATGCAGAGCTAACCTCCTGTCTTTAACTGCTGTGACGTGGCGTACTATCACTCATCTAATCATTTCTTCAGGGAGCGTTGTTTGGATTGTTCCTTTTCTTGCCTTTCTTTTTTATTTCAAACAATGAAGCAATAAATATCCTCGTATGTGTATTTTTGTGGATGTTACCAAACTTTACGCATTTTTGCTGATTTCAAGTGAGATTGAGCATCTTTCTTTTGTCCATGTGTTTTTCTTTACTTTGAATTTTCTGGTTATTTGCTTTATTTACTGTTCTTAGGAGTTATATGCATTTTCTTATTAATTTTAGGAATATCTTTTCCAACATTTTATTATGGACATTTTTAGGAATACAGAAAAATTGAGAGAATTGTACATATAGTGACCATCCACGTATGCACCACTTAGAATTTATACTTAACATTTTGCTATATTGACTTTATTTCATATCTTTCCATATATTCATTCCTTTATCAATTCATCTTATTTTATGCATTTCAAAGTAAGTTGCAGATTTCGGTACACTAAGTATTTCAGATGTTTATCAATAACAGAATTCAACGTTTGTTTACAGTCCTTTTTATTTTTATTTAAACACAGTAAAACTCACAAATCTTAAGGTACAATTCAGTGTAGGTGGCTTTTAAGATATTAAAAGGAGTAATCTTTCCCCTTTTATATATATTGCAAGTATTTTCTCCAAATCTGACAATTGTCTTTTAACTTTGTTATGATATCTTCCAATATACTTAACTGGAGAATTTATGTAGTAAATCTGCCAATAATTTTCTTTATGGATTCTAAGGTTTGCATTTTGCTTAAGATGAACTTCTCCTATTCCAATATTATTTTAGAAGCTCCATTTTTTCAGTGCTTTGGTAGTTCTATTTTTAATTTTTAAAATCCATATTAAATTTTATTTTTGTGTAGGGAGTGACAAAACCTAGCTTCTGCAATAGGAAACCAGTTGTCCCAAAGCCAAAGACTTTTAGAATTAGCTGCTTTGACTGATGGTTTTCTCCAAAGTTTAGAGGCATTTGGAAGAGCAGGGGAGAAAAGGCAGCAAGGAAGCAGAAGGCAGTGCGGAGCGGATGGAGCGAGAGGGGGAGATTTTTGGAGGGAAGATCCTAAAGGTCTCACTAAAATTTTCCTGCAACAATTGAATGAGATTATTTCTGGCACAAAACAGTGAAAATGCAAGTTTCGTCTTCAACAGTATCTCGCACACATACATATTAAACAGCATGGCCGGGCGCGGTGGCGCAAGCCTGTAATCCTAGCTCTCTGGGAGGCCGAGGCAGGCGGATCGTTTGAGCTCAGGAGTTCGACACCAGCCTGAGCAAGAGCGAGACCCCGTCTCTACTAAAAATAGAAAGAAATTATCTGGACAGCTAAAAATATATATATAGAAAAAATTAGCCGGGCATGGTGGTGCATGCCTGTAGTCCCAGCTACTCGGGAGGCATGGTGGCGCATGCCTGTAGTCCCAGCTACTCGGGAGGCTGAGGCAGGAGGATCACTTGAGCCCAGGAGTTTGAGGTTGCTGTGAGCCAGGCTGATGCCACAGCACTCACTCTAGCCCGGGCAACAGAGTGAGACTCTGTGTCAAAATAAATAAATAAATAAATAAGACAGCATGATGAGGTGATTCAGAGCTTGGGAATTGTATAAAGAGCAGTTTCTGTATCATTTTAGTGGAGACTTATCCGTGAAAGAGTTGGAGTTTACATATGAAATTCGTAAGCTGTCAACTGTAGCCTTAGTGGTTGACGAGTCGGTGGTCACGTGAAATGCCAAGAGCAGCCAAGCAGAGGGTCTGGTTTACACATTGCGGATTCACCTTTGAGGCAGGACCAGGCAGCCTTTGGCAAGGGAGGGTGACCTAGGATTGCTGTTGCCATTTGAGAAACAAAGGGGCAAAAGAAATTTGGATCTACCCCTTCTCACTACTGCACTTGACTAGTCTTTAAAAAAAAGAGAGAAATTTGGATCTAGAGTCCTTTTGAGAACACATCTAGAATATCTCATCCAGTCTTGGAAAGGGTGTTGTTTAGGGACACAATGAGTTGGAGTGATTCTGAGAAAGAGAAGAATTACTTGCAAGGATATGTTAAAATAAATGCAAAAGCATTTTGTACTTTGCACTGTGCAGTACAAAAGCAAATTCTTTCTATTATTGCCATAACCTAAGGAAAGAAAAAGAAAGGGTACATTTTTTATTTTCACGATAAACACTTGCAGGCATGCAGAGAACTGTATGTAAGGGTTCACCTGTGTCCTGCTTTTCTACAACACAGTATCTATCTAGTCAGGACCTACTCAAAAGAATATTGTAGGGCAGTTCCTTGAATAATATGTTTTTTTCCAATCCTATTTCGTTATAATGTTGATGAGAAAAAGAAAAACAATTTCTGGCTGAGGCCACTGTCTGTGTAGCATGTTTTTCCCATGTCTGAGTGAGTTCTCTCCCAGTACTCCAGTTTCCTCCCACGCCCAGAGACGTGCATGTGAGGTTCACTGGCGTGTCTACATGGTCTCAGTCTGAGTAAGTGCGGGGCGGGGCGTGAGTGCGCCCTGTGATGCGGTGGCGTCCAGGGCTGGCTCCTGCTTGGCCCTGAGCTTCCAGCGTAGGCTTTGGCCATATGCAACCCTGAACTGGAATAAAAGGATAAATAACTATTTTACTTGTTTTTATTAATCTTTCTGAAATGTATTTAAGATTTAATACCAGAAGTGTTTTGATCTTTATTTAGGAATTTGGTGCTGTTTTTGTGACCCAAAATATGCCGTAGGAGCTTAATTCTTGTTTATGTCAATTAGCCTATGGTCATATAGATTTTGTTATATGTAGTTTCCAAGAATCTATGGAGGATTTTAAGTGAGGACTTAACCATATGACCTAGCCATTCCACTCCCGGGCATTTATCCAAGAGAAATGAAAGGATATATCCATGCAAAGCCTTGCACACAAATGTCCACAGCAGCTGTATGTGTAATAGCCCCAAATTGGAAACAGCCTACATGTCCGTCAACAAGTGAATAAAAAGACAACTGCGGTACACCCACACAATGGAATACTGTTCAGTAGTAAAGGAATGTAGTAAAGGAATGAACTACGATACACCCAGCAACATGAATGAATCTCAGAATAATTATGCTGAGTGAAGGAAGCTAGACAAAAGAGAGCACATGCTTTATAATTCTATTTATCTAGAATTCTAGAAAATGCAAACTGTGGAGGAAGGGAGACAGTGAAGGCTAACAAAAGGGCACAGCAGAGTTTTGGGGGTGATGGGTTTGTTCATTATCTTGACTGTGGTGATGGTTGCATGGATGTCTACATACATCAAAGTTGTTCAAATCGTACCGCTGAAACCGTGTATTTTACTGTATGTCAACTACACCCTAATAAAGCTGTTTGAGACAGATAATGATAGAAGGTAGCTATTTACTTTGAAAAATGTGATCTTTTCTAAAAGATTCAAAATTAAAATTTTAAGCTACCAAGATTTACTACTACATTCAATCCACAATTTGATTTGGGAAAACTCAGTTTATACCAAATATTCTTAGAATTAAAATTTTTCAAAGAATTTTTCTTAGAGTTGCAGGAGTCCATGTTGATCATCTATGAGATGGAAAATTAGTCAGAGGGAAATATAAGAAATTTATAAAGGCATCTATTCACCATGACACTCTGAGGCTTATAGGGTTAGTACTCCAAATGGAAATTATAGGAGCCCCATTGCCATTGTCAATAAAATCAAACTGTACAAAGACCTCAGCTAAGAACAGAGCACAAAACTTATAAATGCTTTCATCTGAAGATACAAGCTTTTCCAAACACCAATTAGCAAAATCTCCCACCATGCCATGAGCAGAGGGGTGCAGTCATCTCTCATTTTATAGATGGCGAACTGGAACCCCAAATAGATGGGCTCAGACAGCCTGTCTGAGATCGCCTGGGAAGGCAGCTGCTGACTCAGGGGTGAGCTTAAGAGGTCTGCCTTCCAGCCCTGCCCTGACTTACTCCAACCAACAAAGAACTCTTTTGCCCCAAACTACACCAAGTAGGGGAAGAAAACCCATGGTTTAACCAGTTGCTTTGGAACTGAGAAACTTGCTGTGGGACTTAGAGGCCACACCAAGGACCTCTTGGGAACCAGGGGGTCCGATGCTAAACCCATCTCGTTTCTACATGTCTTCCCTTCATACTGTGGACCAGTTCATTGCTGTCTTCATTGAACTCTTTGTGGGTGATAGAATATATTATTGAAGGCTAAATGATTTCTTTGTAAACTCAAAATCAGGATTTTCATTCATTTGCTTTTCATCTATTTTCAGAGATCCTTTTAGTACAAAGGAGAGATTTTCAGAATTCCATGGGAACTCTTGGAAACTCTACTACTGGATTGATTATGTGATAAATTTGGAGACTCCTAAACCCAGAGAGGGAAAGACTGTTAGACCCAAAGCACCAGCAAATGGAGGACTTGGCAGACACTGGTAGAGGTTCACCCCTGAGTTTTCAGATGTATTGGGGCTCCCCCTTGTCTGGAGTGGGGCTCCTGGTTGGCTTTGGCTCACAAGTGTGGACAAACCGGTTAATCTGGATGTCAGATTCTATCACCACAAGCAATCTCTTCCCTTGATGACATATGGTGAGATGTTCTAACCGACGTAAGCGGCATCTGTTGTGAGTTTTTGTCATAGCTGTCGCAGGGATACTTGACTTACTGGTGTCGCAGGCACAGCCATCTGAAACACCGCTGGGAAACCAGAAGGAAGCAAAAAAGGCCTTGGGGTGACTGACCAACATGGACATCAAAACTTCATGGAGCTATTCCGTCTCCCTTAGACCCTATTTTAGGCATGACCTAGTAAGCTTAATTCTGATCTACAGCAGATTAGAATCAGTGCCTTAATGGGGCAGGGGGGAAATTTTAGGAACAGAAGCAAGAAGCTAGCAGCTTTATGGTGAGGGAGGAGACAGGAGAATTATAAAAACGCAAGTAAGAATGCAAAAAAAAACAACAATTTGAAGTAAGGGCAAACAGCGGTCCATAATTCCAAAGCCCAGGAGTTCATTGTTTTTCTTCAACAAAGTGCAATATTGGAGGATATAATTATTTGTTTTACAAACATATATTGGGAACTTTGATATTGAACCAGGCACTGGGTATATAATGACAGACACGGTCCTGTCCTTATGGAGGGTAATAAATTATGTTGGGTGAACCAATACAATATATTTAGAAAGATTTCCATAACAATTAAAAATGTTTAAATTACTTCATTCCCAAAATTGTAAACTCCAAGAACCTGGGAGAATCAATTATGTAGAACTGTTTATTCCCCACAAGACCTAATAAATGAGGCATTAATTACATTAGTATGACATTGTCATTAGTTTTAAATTAAGGGCAGGATGCATATGTATTATTGTCTGAAGACACAGATGTCTGCCTTATCCTTTATTGCAAACTCCTGGGACATTATATTTCAGCCCCATTAATGCAGCCCCCTACTCCCTGGGGTGAGGAGCCTGGGCTCAAACTCACAATGTTTGGTGATGGGAGGTGACACATTTCAGGGAGGAGAAAGTAAAGACACAGAACAGGGGGGACCCTACATTTTCTTTTCATCTTTTTATGGAGAACTCTTATTTTATCACCTTCTCTCCCCACCCTCGCTCCCAGTCCCCATTTCTCATGCATAAGTCCAGAAGGCATAGACTGCCAGGCGTCGTGGCGCGTGCTGTAGTCCCAGCTACCGGAGGCTGAGGCGGGAGGATGGCTCCAGCCCAGGAGTATGAGACCCGCCTAAGCAACATAATGAGACCCTGTCTCGGGGGTGGGGGGGGTCGGGGCGGTGGGAAAAAAAAAAGAGGATTTAATGGCCTCAGAACCCAGGGTGGAGCTGCCTGGGGATGTACTGTGGATTTAAAATAAAACAAAACAAAACGCCTGTGGATTGCCAGGGCAGGAAATCTCTGTCCAACTGGAAGGGCTGGTTGCTGGAGGGGCCTTTCTGGAAGGCTGGGGGAGGTGTGGCTTGGAGAGAGCTCCTCAGGGCATCCACGCCCCACTGCGGACTGGCTGGGGTGAGTCAAGTGCACGGGGGTTTCAGGGCAGTGAGATGAGTGGGACCCAGCCCAGGGATCGGGTCTGAATGTGACGGCATTCTGGCAAGGTCATCTCTGTGTCACAGAAGGCCACAGACGATTCAGCTGAACAGCTAGTCTGGAGCCAGAATCAGGACCTGAGCTGGCATCAATCCATGCAGGGGGCCTCTCGTCACCAGCTTGCTCTGACCACAACGTTTTCTGTGTGTTTGTCACCATCGTGCCTTAGAACCTAGCACAGCTTCTGGCAGGAGGTAAGCGTTCAGTGACGAGTGGGTGGATGGATGGACACACTAAGGAAGCTTCTTGGCTATCCTCTTACAATGTAACAAACTATTAATAAGTGTCTGAAACGACTTGCTATTCCTGATTTAAAACACACACACACACACACACACACACACACACACACACACGCCCCAAGAAATGAAGCAAACAATACCCACCCACACCTAGAAGTTTTTTGCACAGTCCGAGGAAATTAATCACGTGCTAAAATTGGAAGAAATTGGGCAAATTTCCCCCATGTTATTAATGTCCATCTCGTCACAAAAATTTCCATAGAATGAAAATAAAGATTTTTTTCTTTTCCTAGTAAAGGGTTTGGTGGTTTCCTGTTATTACTTTATTTACCCTTAGTAATGAAGTGTATACTCAGAAGTTGATGTTTAGACAAGTTTCACCCTGAGGAGTTAGCAGTCTAATTATAATGAAGACAAACAAGCATAAATACACACAAGTGCTTCTCTCATCAAAATAACCTCCAGGCAGGGTCTCTGTTCTGTGCCTTCTGAACCTTTTAAATATGGTGTCCAGGATTTCAGCCTGTTCTTAATAGGTATCTGCCATGTTGAGAGACTGGATTCATGGAGGAAGGATGGGGGCTCTGCCTCCTTGGAGGCCCGACCTTTGAACCCACAGGTAAGCTGCAGCCGACCTTCCCCATTGCTCCGTGGACAGCGCTACTCAAAGTCCGCCACAGAAGCCAGTCCACAAGCTGTTACCAGCCTACAACCAGTTAAGGATCGTGCACCCAAATGTAGCCCAACTATGTCAGGAAGCACACATTTAGGTTCTAGTTAATCTTTAGAATAAGACTTTTAAAGGTAGGCAAACTTTCTCTGTAAAATGCCAGAGAGTCAACATTTTCGGCTCTGCAGGACAGACATTCTCTGTCACAACTACTCAACGCTGCTGTTGAGTGGCACTAAAGCAGCCAGAGACAACACGTAAATGAATGGTGTGGCTGTGTGACAACACAACTTGTTCTTTTTTTTTGAATAAAAACTGGCACAGGTGGGAAATGCCTGGATGGGCTTTACTGGTGGGGACAGGGGACTGTAGTTTGCCGACCTCTGTTCTGAATGAAGGAAGCTATTTGTTCATTACACTCTGGTGCAAACTCTGTGTCTTGTGACAGACAGCCCCCTGAACACCGCTGGCCTAGACCACCTACGCAGGGCCACACCAGGCAGGGTCCCAGGGCCCATTTATCTGGAGATGGCGGGAACACCAATGCCAGTGTTGTGGAGAGGGTCACACTTTGTCTCCATGGGTAATGTTTCCACAAGAGTAAGCATCTACCCCTGGCCACATTGCCTTTCCCCTCAAACTCACCAATGGCTTCGTCATCGTTGCCAACCTTCTAGCTGCATTTAGTAAACTCCTCTCAAACTTGTCTTCTACCAGCTACCTTCCTGCCTTCTCTCACTCCTGCTCCTCTGTTCTGGTTGACCTAGTTCTTGGCCAATCACCCCAGCTTTCACTTTCTACCACCCACAGTGCCTCTTCTACTGATACCACCTAGGGCAGATGCTCCTTTCCCCACTTGTAGTCACAAAATGGCCAGGGCCAGGTGTTTTGTCATCTTTCTTTCTATTTAGATACCCAAACCCTCTCTCTGAAGTTCTGTGCTATTTACAGCTTCTACCTCCTACTCCTCTGGGACTCGGTTCTTAAAGACTTCCCTGCCTTTGCCACCAAGAAGACCTGATCTCCCAGAGTAGGTTTCCATGCTATGCTCCCTATGGCTGAATGTTTCTCTACGTTTCTATCCAGTTTCCATCAGAGCTCACTTCCCCCATTTCCTGCATTGCTCCTTCTGACCTAATCTCCTCTGGGCTGCCCTCCAGAAGCATCAGTGTTTTCACTGTATGAAAAGGTACCCAGTTGATCTTTCTGTTCCATTCAGATTCTCTGACACCGAGCCTTTCTGTTGGTTTGCACTCTCACAATCAATACACGAAACTAATTTTTTGCAGGAGCTGACCTCCCCCACTGGACTGACAGAGGCTTTTTTGACCTTGAACCTTCAGGATCTAACTAGTACTTGGCACATAGTGTACATTTTTTTTTTTTTTTTTTTGAGACAGAGTCTCACTCCGTTGCCCGGGCTAGAGTGAGTGCCGTGGCGTCAGCTTAGCTCACAGCAACCTCAAACTCCTGGGCTCAAGCGATCCTTCTGCCTCAGCCTCCCAAGTAGCTGGGACTACAGGCATGCGCCACCATGCCCGGCTAATTTTTTCTATATATATTTTTAGCTGTC